>JARYZH020000045.1:1610119-2849768 GCA_030021035.2 Notholithocarpus densiflorus
TTTTATATATTTTTTTGGACATTTACCCGACATACAAAGTACTCAAAAATATTAGGTGGCATAAATTCCTTCACGGTGCAATACTTAACGCCGTTAAAACGTCACAGTCCAACCCTATCACAACCTCTAACGCCGTTACCCCCCATAAAAACCGTCAAAAACGACCTCAACCCAACCCAACCCCTCTCTCTCTCTCTCTCTTCCTCCTTTCTTCTCCGCAACATCAAAGAAAAGAGAGCACTCTCTCAGCTTCACAGCAGCCTCACTCTCTCTCTCTCTCTCTCTCTAAAATTTTCTCTCTCTAAAACACTCTCTCTCTCTCTAACATTTTCTCAGCTCTCACCTAAAAAAACAGGTACGGTTCGAATTACCTCCGGTTCCTTCTTTTTCTTCATATAAATTAAACTCTTATATTTATAGCTTTTTATTTATTTTTTTTAGTTTTAATATTTCCAAATTTGTTTTCTGTGTTTTCCAAAAGCATTTTCAGTGTTGACTAAGAATTCCCGCTTTTCTAGCATTAATTTCGGATCTCTCTCTCTGACTTTCGATTTTTTAATTTTAATTTCTATTTTTTTAGGGCTTTTTGATTTGGACTCACTCTAAAACTCTCCCTTAAGATTAGCAAATTGATTCGATTTTCAAAAACCCCTTTTTTTCTGCTTCTATTTTCGTTTGTTTTCGCTTTTCGTGTTTCCACTTTTTTTTATTTTTAGTATTTTTGGTTTGGTGTGGATACTGAGTTTGTTGTTGAAATCAGATATAACTGTTTTATCCAATTTTGTGAAAATCAGAGAAAACATTTAGTGGGTTTTTATTTTTTGTTCACAAAGTCAATATTTTTTTTTTTTTTTAATTGACTTTGTAGATATAGAAATTGGGTTGCTTTTGATTAAAATGGAAATGGGTACTGCTCTGAACAAAGTGAAACCCTAGAAGGACCAATTCAATTCGAATCGAATCGAAGTGTAATTAATAATTGAAATTGGATTGTGTTGTTAGGGATTTGTGTAAGAATTGAATTTTACTTTTGAAATTAATGCTATAGTTAGTGTTATTGTGGAATTTGATTAATTTGATTGTTGTTATGGTGATTGCTTTGTAGAGTGAACAGAGTATTGGGTAGTGGTGCCATAAGTGTTATGAGTGAGAGTTGATGGTTTGCTGTTAGAATTTGAAGTTGTGGTGGCGTGTAAAAGTGTTTGAGTATGGGGTCTGTTTGTTGTGTTGCTGCTAGAGACAAGACTATACCGAATGGATCGAGTGGTGAGATTTTGCATAGGAACATTCGGTATTCGCCAACGTGGAGCTTTCGGTGGGATAACCGAGGGCGGGTAGCTGGTGAGGAGACTTCTATTGGTTGGTTATCAGATGGGATAAGCCGGAATGATGGGTCTGAAAATAAATACGAACCGTCATTTGCTGAGGAGGGAAGTCCTTTGGAACATTTTCGAAGATGTACGTGGCAGAAGTCCCTGATTTCTGAAGGAACTGATGGGCATGCGAGGACTCCTGCTTCAGGTACTTTTCGAAAAGGGAAGCTCTTAATTTTAAACTATATGGTGCTTCCTATGATGTTGGAGTGAATTTGTTAGATATGAAAATCTGAGTTAATAAAATCTGAGATAAAATGCCAAGTTTTTTTCCCACATGCTGCACTGGGTAGAGTAATGCCTATTCATATACCTTTCTTTTTTTGGAATGTTGTATATGATAAGTAAGTAATGTACTGAAAAGCATAAAACGAGTGTAAGCCTAGTTCACATGAATCATACAAGAGAGTAATGCCTATGATTTAATATCTTAAATTAATTTCTTGCATAATTGGAAAGTGTAAGATCTTTCATTGTTTGCTTAGATATGTTCTTTAGTTCCTTATCAATTACATATAAAAATTTAGTTTCTCATGCATTTTTATTGATTTTAGGATGACATGTTTATAGGGGACTTCAGTTGAAAATAAAGACAAAGGCCTTTTAATCAATTGTTATATAGGATATCATTATAGGCCAATAGCCATATGGAAGATAATTAGACAAGTGGAAGGCTTTAGGTTATAGTCGGGGTGTAGGACCTAAAATTTTGAGTGATCAAGGGGAAAGGAGAGGCGAGTGTTTTCATTTTCCTCTACATGGTTCTTTTCTAAATGATGCCAGAGCTGAACACAATTGACTGTTAGTAATGATAGTCTTGCTGAAGAGTTACATGATGAATAAAGCGAAGGACACTGGGAAATGAATGGTCGACTGCTTGAGGAGTTTTTATTATTTGATAGACATTGTGAAATGAATATTTGGAAATTGGATGTTGCATTTCTTTCTTCTCTTACTTCCCCCCCAAAGAAAACACACACACCCCAAAAAATATTATGAGTATTACCTACAAGGCTACATTCCCTTTAGTTTTCCATATATTGCTGAAATTCATATTATGCCTTGTGCATATATGTAGTTTTCACAAGTAGTTTGGGACATGAGACGGTATACAATTTTGGTACTGTGTTGATATTTGTTAACTGTTCATGGCTATATCATCATCACTATTAGGTAGTTTTTTTCCTAAGTTGTTGATAGATAGTCTCATTGAAGACATTTATCAAAAAAAAAAAAGATAAACTCATTGAAGACAATGGGGTTAGATCCAGTCTTGGTGATGCCCAAAAGTTGTCCACTAGGCAGGCTTGTTGTCATTCCATAGTTCTTTTAATCTTTAAATTTATTTATTTTTCATTTTATATAAATGTGGTCAACTCAATATTGGTTGTAAAAATAAAATTGAACTTTTCAGCTTTATAGGTAAAAAAAAAAAAGTTTTCCTTTTCTGTTTCTGCCAGAAACTGGTTTTCGTGGAGCTATAACACCAATCTGATGGATCAGGGATGTCCTATGGATTTTGGATTTTCATTTAGGCTGGCCGCCTATAACATCTTAAGGATGCATGCATACATACATATTTTATGAAAAGAAATGCGTTCATACATACATACATATATATACACATGCATAAGTTTCGATTCTACATTTTATTGAAAAAAGTGCGCTCAGCAATCAGGATAATGAGATCTATTACCTATCAAAACGATGACCTCTCAAGTACATCCCCCCACCCCACCTCTCGTCTTGTCTTTGGCTGATTGTAACCTTCAGTAACTGTGATTTGAGGTATCTGATTGTTTTTTCTGTGTGTATGTATCAGATCAATCTATTTCAAGGAATGTTTCCATGGATGTGAGTTTGGATCAGGTATAGCTTATCCAATGAAGGGAATTTATTCATCTGCTTTATGATTCTCTCTCTTTTATACTCTTTGTTCCAAATATGACTTTTCCCACAACATTTCCGGATCATATTGTAGGTTAAGGAATCTCCAACAGTTTCATTTCCATCTCCTATTAAACCATCACTGTCATTGCCTTCTACTTCTTCATTATTTGCATCCCCCTTGTCATCCCAAGGTCAATTGCCTCCAGCTAGCACAACTCCATCAAGGTGGCCCCGCCGTTCTCCAGGACACCAGCTTTTAAGGCAAGTATCTGATAGTCAAATCCCCGGATTCAAGTCACCTGACAGCTACTCAGTTTCCGAAGAAAGGCCAGTGCTCCCTTCTTGGAGCAATGAATCAGCTAGGGGCTCACGTGGGGGATCTTCAGATGGTTGGTCTATGCATGCCTTTTCTGGGCTTATGGCCTCTTCTAATAGAGACAGGTGGTCTTTTGATAGTGAGTCCTTTGGCTTTAATCGCGAGAAGTTAACCAGATCCAGTAGCCGAATATCAACTTCCCCCTCTGTTGATCTACAAACATGTGGGGTTTGCTCAAAACTTTTGACTGAGAAATCCTCATGGAGCGGCCAAAAGATTATTGCTAATAATGAGCTTTCTGTAGTTGCCGTGCTTACTTGTGGGCATGTTTATCATGCTGAGTGTTTGGAGACTATGACATCTGAAATTAACAAGTATGATCCAGCTTGCCCAGTTTGTACTTTTGGGGAGAAACAGACCCTGAAATTATCTGAAAAAGCATTGAAAGCAGAAATGGATTTTAAGGCTAGAAATAAGAGATCAAGGAATCGGGTGGTGGATAGCGATCTTGATGGTGATTCTTTTGTGCTTGAACGTTTGAAAAGTAGTCAAGGGAAAGGACCCAAGATGGCCTCCAGTTCCAGCATGAGAAGCTCCTTGGGGAAGCCTTTCTTGAGGCGGCACTTTTCCTTTGGCTCAAAAGGATCTAAAACCTTATCAGAGAACCACTCTACGAGAAAGAAGGGGTTCTTCTGGGTGAAATCAAGTAAGGAGTGAGCAAACTCTACGCTGTTAGGAGGTGAGCATTTTCTGTCTCTTCTATATGTTTGCTTATGTTTATTTTTGAACCTCCAAATACCCAACACACAATTCATAATTGAAAATTTTGGGATTCTTGTTGGACTCAGTTTTGTTTATACATACAGATTCCAGTGTTGATATCTACAATCTCAGTTTGGACAAAAGAATTATGAAGATTGCAAGATGTCAGTCATCAAGATTTTGTTATGAAAAAATCTTCTTCTGCATACACACTCTAAACTTCAATAGAGCTTGTGGAGTTAAGGACTGTAAAGAAGAGAAAAGAGAATCTATAGAAGGAACAGTTCAATATAAAAAAGAAAAATATATTAGAATGAAAATGCATATCATTAGACTGGTGGTCTCATTCTTATTTTGTACAGATCAATTTGTTTTTTGCATGGACACACAAATGAATTGATCCTAATGAGACTCAGTAATCTGTATGGTTAAGGGACCGTGGAGGTGCCAAGAGGGCAATATTATGCCCACTTACCATTGTGTGCATTGGTGGAAGGGGTGGTATTTGCTAGGCAATAGGTTTACAATATGATTTTCTGTTGATGAATTACATCACTGTTTACATACTTGATGATGAATTATTAATCCTTGCAGAGTAATGAAGAATTGTGGTTGCTGATGAACATAGACAATAGCTTGATTAGACTACATAATTTTCAGAAGTGCATTTTTCTTTGTCATTAGACAATAGCTTGATTAGACTACTTAATTTTCAGAAGTGCCTTTTTCTTTGTCATCCCTATTTTATTTTTGTTTTTGTTTTTAATTAAATTCTCGATGAGCAGTAGAAAGGAATAGCATATACTTTGTCTCAAAGCATAAAGTTGTGATGCTTTCATGACTGGAAGTATTTTCTAGACAATTAAGTTTTGATGTGAACGTCTTTTATGTCGACCAATAAGACTATTACTTGTGGATGCGTTTGAGTTTTGACTAATTGCAATTGCATTGAGTTTTGGTGAGGTCGGTGGACGAAAATAATTGCTACGGAGACCTTTTAACAGTATAAGTTTGAAATTTGGTGTCATTTTTTTTTCTCATTTCCTTTTTGGTTTTAACCTAATTAAGCAACAAGTATTTGGCATTGAACTTGAAGATGACCCAACAACCCAAAAAGCAAAACTAGAAAGTAGAAAAACTTTGATTATGACTTACGAGGAACGCTGAAGTCAATGTATTCCTCTAAAAGATCCAACAGGGAAATTCTTGGGTATCAGTTTATACTATCTGCCTCTTCTATTTGACCAACAAGTTCTCCATTTTAAATCATACTTCCAAGAGCATAGCCCCATTATTTCAAATCAACAAGAGCCATAATGTCTTTCAAGTCGTTGTGTTGTGTTGTTTATGCTCCCATTTCTCTGTAAGAAACTTTTGTGTAATAGTCTGAACCTAGCGTGTGAGCAAACATTTTGGATATGATCTCTTAGAGTTTATCCAATGCACTTATTCTACGAGTTATTTTAAGTATAGGCAAAAATAATCTTGACTCGGAATGTGTACAAAGTGACAAACATATGTCAGAAAATTGGAAGCAAATCTCAAACTTATTTTGGATTGGAGATAACTATAACATATTTAGGATTCATCTCTACCCAAAAGCCAGAGCCATGAACATTTGTCACTCAATAGAGCAACACATGCCCTCCCTTAGCTAACGTGGCACTGTTGTTCATGTCTTTTTTGCACTCTTAATGACACTTGTGAATACCCAAGTTACATGCAAAAACACCACCGTCTTATATATCATTTCCCCTTTTAAAAATAAGCTCCACCCTTGGCTTCAATGAAATAACCTGTTATTGCTATTTGGTAGAGCTAGAATTTCTCGAGTTATTAGCAAAGAATGGCTGAAATACGAGATCAGTATGGGAACCCAATTCAGCTCACTGACGAACATGGCAACCCAGTCCAATTGACCGATGAACATGGTCATCCCATGCACCTTACTGGTGTGGCCACCACAAAAATCCATGATGAACCAGATAGAGATACCACTGAGGGAACTTTTGCTTGTACTGCTGTTGGTGTTGGTGGTGCAAAAGAGCACGATCAGCAGCTGGATCAACAGAAGCAGCAACATGAGTTCGAGGTTTCTCGGTCCAGTAGCTCCAGCTCTGGCTCGGTGAGCTTTAGTCTAAAAATAGTGAAGAAAAAATTGACTAATTAACATGGTTTATATATGTTAACGTGACACGTTGTGATTGAAGTAACTTTACTTTCACATGGGATCATCACTAACATCATAGATTACTTTTGACATCATTTTTACCATGTATCGATTATAACACTATTTTTATTATGTACTAATTATATAACTTAATAGTCGTATAAAGGTTAAAGAAAATTAATGTCTAGATATATAGTTTCCATATCTTTGTTTTAGATTAGCCTAAGTAGGTAGGTGGCAGTTGTTATTGGAGCAACTTTACTTTCACATGAGATTCATCACTTAACACTACACTATGGATTATTATTGACATCATTTTTACTATGTATCAATCATAATACTTTTTTTTTCTTGATGTACCAATCATATAGCTTAATAACTTAATTAATAGTTGTCAAAGGTTAAAGGAAAATGTTTTTCTTAAGATTTATAGTTTCTGTATCTCTGTTTTAGATTAGCCTCAGTAAATAACTAGGTATATGGCAGAGATGATTCACAAGTCAAAGGTAATAAGTGATTTTAATATGTTTATGCTGAAATTTTAATTTTTCATTCTCTTTATATATGTTTGGCTTCATTTGCAGTCTGAGGATGATGAGCAAGGTGAAATTGAAGGACAAGGTGGGGAAGTTAGGAGAATGAAGAAGAAGGGTTTAAAGGAGAAAATAAAGGAGAAGTTAACAGGTGGGAAGAGCAAGGAGGAGCAGTCACAGACAGAGAGTGTTACAAGCACAGCCACAACCACTATATCCACTGGTGCCACCAGCCCTGGTGCTCAACCTGAACATGAGAAGAAAAGTGTGATAGAGAAAATCAAAGAAAAATTGCCAGGCCACCATAGCCATTAAAAAAGCTGTGTGTAAATGTGCATGTGCATGTAATTTGCTTTCTATAAAGTTTGTTTCTTTTGCCGAGGTGTGCATGTAGGTCTAGATTTGTTATGCAGGTAATGTGAGCCTTTGGGTTGTATTAATAAAATTATTAAGTTTTTACTTCCAGGTATTGACATGTAATAAATTTGTTGTAAGTTCACTTTAAATCTTTGATTTGCTGGTTTAAGCAGTTTTAATGCATAAAATGTTATGTGTTCTTGTGATTTTGTAAAAATAACATACAAATTATAAACTATCTTAACGATTGAATAAATAAAAAGAACAAATAAAACTTAATACATACTAGAAATCAAAAAATGAAAGGATTGTCTCTTATCAAGGCTAGTGTTTTATACTATCGAATTAATAGTGGTGTTTTGAATTTCTTGAACGTTTGTTTTCTAAGATATGATGATTTTGTGTGGTTTATAACACAGAAAAAGCATTATAATCTGGGTGCCAAGTGAACAGAAATTGTGTTTCTATCTCTAAAAGACTCTTATTCATGAAAATATGAAAGTTAAAAAGTAATTAGAATGAATGAGGCACGATGTATTTATAAGCAAACTCAAAATAGTTCATAACAAATCACAAATGCAAGGTAAATAGTCACATTATTGTAGACAAAATAAACATATAGGAACATATGCTCTCTCGTAAAGAAATAAAAACATTAAAATATTGGACTTGGACAGGCCCATCTTGCTCGCCCCCACGATCAACATCAACCTATCCCAGTTTCAGTTTGGTGTATGGCATCACGCAAATGTGAGAGAGAGATCCTTTCGCATCCACTTTCCACAAAAATGGGATGCCCCTAGGGTCCAATCCAATATCCAATACTATGGTATAAACTACAAATGTTTATAATCTTTATGGCGTGGGATAATATATTTTCACCAATATTTCAAACAAGTACTTTGGAGTCAATTTTTTATCCTTGATTGTTTTGAGCGAGTGATTATTTGACGCTATTCTTCTCATAGAAAAGAACGCAATCTAATATGGACCTACTTTTTTTTATCTTTAATTGTTTTGAGCAAGTGATTATATGATGTTATTTTCCTCATAGAAAAGAATGCAATTTAATATGGACCCACTTTAAAAGAGGTGGATCTTACTTTTATTTTGGCTTAAAGTTGGTAACCACCCGCTTCTCAAAACTCATTTTTTTAACAATCCTTACATGAATGAAATTGACTAAATACAATGCAAATGATAATGCCAACAAAGAGAGTAAATGAACAGTAACTATACGAGAGGTAGCTTGTGGCTTTCGACCTTCATTTGTGAAAGAGTATCAATATATATAGGCTATTTAGTGAACATGATATTAAACTATTCAATTGTTTGGGTAAACCAGGACAATAGAATTCATATTCACTTTCAGACATAGTTTTTGTTCTTATATTTGGCTATGAACAACTGATGTATTTCAAAAATTTTACAACTAGGTAGAAGATCCATCAATTCAGATAAAGATTTTGTAAGATGAATTCAATTTCACCATTGACAGTCTCTTTCCAAGAAGACACTTCAAGTGTGGACATTGCTTATTTGAAGTATTGAGGTTCATCTTCTAACATATAAGTTAGAAAATCTAGGGTAAAAGATTTTGATATTTTGGTCTTTTTATTGCATCTTTGTTCATTCACTCATTTCTTCTGTCAACTCTTGATTAGAATAGTTACTAGTTCCTGTCTTAAAACTTCTTTAAAAATGGTTTGTCTCTTAATTTAACAGAAAATATATACAAATCTTAATTTCAAGGGGTGAGTGATATTTCATAAACCTCAAATAGGTAAAGTTGAATTCACCTATTAAAGAAAAAAGATAAGGATTAGGACCTGAAGAGTTCTCTACTTGGTAAAGTTCTTTTAATCTTAATCATTTAATATAAAATAAATGGTTCAGATTATGCTTCCTAAAATAATAGTGAAAAAATAGTAAAATACATTTAACATTCATGAAATGAGGTTCAACTAATGACAACCAGATTTAAAACTTTTCAAAACGACAAACTTAATTTCTAATCACTACGAGAGAGATGAGAAAAATGAGTAACAATTTAAGATCCAAATTGGGTTTAGGGACCAAATTAGTCAATTTTGAAAAATTTTGAGCCTGGTTAGCATTAACCCAAACCTTAGAAGTGTTAGCGATATTTAATATTTATCGGTAAATTTTTTCAATTTTTATTTTTTGTTTGCACCATTGTTTTAGGGACTGTGTTAATGGAATTATGATAAGATTTTGATCCCAGTTGGTACATTACATCATTCACCTCTCTTTAGCCCTCCACTCTCTCACTCTGCTATTATTTAAAACCTTTCTTCCCTCTCTCTCTCTCTCTCTATCTCACAGTCTCAAAGTGTCTCTACAAATGATCTCACACTCACAAACCCACCTTCTCTCCCAAACTCCACCACTCCTCTCCTTCTCTCCCACCTCTTCTTCTTCTTCTTCCCTCACTCTCAACACAAACCTCTCAAATCTTCGCTTCCCACAAACACTCTCTCTTTCTCGCTCTCGATCACTGGCTCCAATGTCCATCAACTCCAAGCTCTCCAATGGAATCGACACCCTTCAACTAGACCTCCCGCAACAATCCGAGCTCGATCGTATTGCCCAGGTCGCCAACACGGTCGCCGACGCTGCCGGAGAAGTCATTCGCAAGTACTTCAGGAACAAGTTCGAGATTCTCGACAAGGAGGACCAGAGTAAGCCTTTCTTTTGAGTTGAAAATTTTGTTGGATTGTTGTTTTTCTTTGAGGAAAATGAAAAACGGTAGAGATTCTAGTGTTTTAGGGTTGTTTTGGTTATAATTGTGGTAAAAAGTTAACAGTTTTGGGTTGTTTGGTTTGTGAGAAAAGGTTGGGGGGAAACGAAGTGATTGCATTTTTGTGTTGTTGGCTGTTTTGCATTGTTAAGAAATTGGAAGGGAAATTAAACTTTATGTCTTTGATAATTGGCATAGAAGTTTGGAATTTAACTTGGGAAAATTTCAGTAAGTTGAAGAATTTTATTTATATATGTTTTTTAAAGAGTGGGTTGACTTTGGAATTGTGTGATGTGCTTCAAATGGTTGATGACAGAATGGAGGAAAAGAAAAGGAATGAAATTTCTGGGTTATGTCTATTTTTATGTGTGTGTTTTGCTGCAATCTGGGTCCAAGTCCAACCAATCCAAATAGTAGGTGAGCTGGGTTGAATTTTAAATCTTGAAAAATGAGAAAATTAAGAAGAATTTATAGGGGGAAAAAAGAAGAAACTTAAATGTCTGTAGCTTATGCTGTTTTGATGTTCCAAAATAATTATGTATTGAGTAAATTGCTGAATAAGAAATATAACATTTAATTTGGTTCAGTTAATCTCATTATTGGGGTTCTGAGAAAACTGAGGAGGATAAAATCTCAACTTTCTGAACTTCCATGCCTTATGCTGATTTGACTTCCTTGAACTGAAGTGCTTACATTATAAAAGGCTTAGTAGAAGAGAGACTACTGCATAGTTTTGACCCAGATTTTAGAGAATCACAAGTTAAAGTTCTTTTCTTTTTGTACTTTTTTGAACACCCAGGCAAAGATTAATGGTGGTAGGTTTAAACGATCTTGTTGCGATGCACTGCTAGTACACTACCTGTGTGCTAGGTGTTGTTTCCTTTTCATTCTTTTCGTGTTCTATAAAATTTTACTTGTGAAAAAAAGGTTTATATGATCATAGTTGTCACATTAGTTCTTTTTACTTGTTGCTTTAGTCATGTCTCACTCGATTTGCTGCAGGTCCTGTAACAATTGCAGATAAAGAAGCAGAGGAATCTATGGTTTCAATTATTTTGGAGAATTTCCCTTCACATGCAATGTAAGTTATGCAAGTGTGATTACTATTTATAAAACGCACCCCCCCCCCCCCCCCAAAAAAAAAATTCCTACTTAAAATAAGCAGAAAGAAAATATGTTGAGTCCTTGTTCTTATTTTTTAGAGCTGTTCATTAGTCGGTGTGTAGCTTCTTCTTTTTTGTTGGGGTGGGGCGGTTGGGAAGGGGGTTTGGCCATACCAACCTGATTGATTTTTCATGTTGGAAAGTCAACCTTTGGTCTGCGGTTTACTGTCAGTGCAGTTGGTTTGTGTTGCCGGTGGGCAAAAGGAAAAGGGACATTTTTGTAAAATGCCTGCTGCGAAGAAACCAAATCTGATTGCTGGTGGGTTTCTTGACAGATTGGCAGCAAGCTCAGACAGTGAGGGTTTTTTGGCAGCCAATCTAAATGGGTAGATGGGCAGACAATGAGGCTGGATAAGGAAAAAGTATGGGAGGCAGCAGAGGGGCAGAGGGATAGAGGGGGAACAAAAGGGCAGCCAGTTGGTGTGGTATTCATTGTTCTTCAAAACCTCTAGCTGAAGATTGCAACTAATTGGTTTTTTTAAAGATCCCTTCCGACCACTGCTGCAGACATCGTCAGAAACTGTTGTTGCCAGTGGCCTGAACGCAGTTTTGTCAGTGCTGGGCGATTTGGTCAGAGAGTTGAACAGCTTACTTCTTTTTTCCTTTCCTTAAAGGATTGAAAAGGTCACCTAACCTATGCCAAGTTCTTGTATTAAGCTTGTTAAGTCTAGACTTCCTTCTCTC
The DNA here is from genome assembly GCA_030021035.2 of Notholithocarpus densiflorus. NCBI lineage: Eukaryota > Viridiplantae > Streptophyta > Magnoliopsida > Fagales > Fagaceae > Notholithocarpus > Notholithocarpus densiflorus. The sequence continues at coordinate 1,622,129 of JARYZH020000045.1, forward strand.
AAGTCCCACATTATGATAATCTAAAGTTAAAGATATTATTGTTTCTTGTCCTTCCCTATGTTCTCCTTAAGGACCTTAGCAATCAAATGGAAGTACAGATAATAGTGGTGTGGGGTGAGGTTATGCATTCAAGACCCATTGTATGCATTTGTAAATTACAAATCGAAAAAGAAAAGAAAGTCAGAGTTTGTATTATTATGAGAGATGATGTTTCATTTTTTGTTTCTTACCTCTAACTTATCACAAGATTTGTAATTGCAGTTATGGAGAGGAGAATGGATGGAGGTGCAAAGAGAAGTTTTCAGATTATGTTTGGGTTTTAGATCCAATAGATGGGACAAAGAGTTTCATCACTGGTATATTTATTTCTGTTCTTTAAATAATATCGTCATTGAGCTTAAGCTTTTCAAGCCATACACAACTAATTCTGTACTTCTCTTCGTTCCAGGAAAACCCGTGTTTGGTACCCTCATTGCATTGCTCTACAGTGGTACACCGGTAAGAATTCCTTAAGCTACATTTTTTAGTATAAAGTTTGAAATCACAAATTTTTGGCTTAAGAAAGCAAGTGCTTTTTTTTTTTGCTTTGGATTTGGAGATTTACACACTCTTTTTAGAGAATGTTAAAAAGTAAGAAAGGAAGAATGGAGGGAAGAAAGTTGTCTTGATCACTTCAGTATATATATTGCTACCAATTGATAAGGGTTTTGTCTCTATTCAAGTTGCAATTTGTAATCTCTAGGGCATGTGAGTTGTCTTTACCCATTAATATATGTATGTGTGTAGAACTGTATATCATGCCTGCCCTTGTGCTAGATTTCAATCATTTAATTGTCACCCTTGTTCTCATGAGTGGAAATATGCAAATTGATTTTAGAAATTGCATGGTCAATTCAATTTGTGAAATTAATCAAAAACTTCTTGAAATTATAAGCATGTTTTTTTTTCAGATTCTTGGCATAATCGATCAGCCTGTTCTGAGAGAAAGATGGATTGGGATAAGTGGAAGGAGAACAACTCTAAACGGACAAGAAGTGTCTACTCGCTCTTGTCCAAAGCTGTCACAAGCCTACTTGTATGATTAGATATTCTTCTGAAGCAAAAAAAAAAAGTTGTACGGGAAGTAAAACATGTTATATATTTTCCTTGCATCAGCATTTTAGGTGGACAGATATTTGTGCATTAGTCCTGTGAGTAGTGATCTATATCCTGTTTCATTTTTGTATTTTTGCTATTTAGGTATACTACAAGTCCACATCTGTTTAGCGGCGAAGCAGAAGAAGCATTTACTCGTGTTAGAAACAAGGTCAGTGTTATCTGCTTAAAATTTATTTTGAAAAAGAGGTTTTTGTGGTATTAAAAATACTACCCAATAATATCTGGTATTGTTGGATGTTCCTATAATGTGATTTATTAAAAAAGAGAATCATGATAACTTGGATATATTGACTGTTTTTCTAGTTTTTTTGTTACTCATCTTTTTCCTGTTTTACTTCATTTTAAGATTGTGCTATGCCAGCATTTCTGACAAAATATTATGACCAAGTTTGAGTCATGTTATTGGATAACTTGCAGTATAAAATGTGTTCATATTTTGAGAAAAAATTAGACTTTTGACCAAATTACATAGTTTCCTCAGTAAACAATTCAACATAACATCTCTTACTCTGCCAAACAAATTGAAATATGGCTTATTGATACCCAATATTCTTTTTATTGTTTCTATAATCTACAGGTAAAAGTGCCATTATATGGCTGTGACTGCTATGCTTATGCTCTTTTGGCTTCTGGCTTTGTGGATCTTGTTATTGAGTCTGGTCTAAAGGTAAGCTGCTTTCATTTTCATTTGACATTGTTGATATTCCTAAGACACTCTCAACATATTTGGCAATGGTTGTATCTCTGTTCTCGTCATGGACAAATAAATGTTCCTAGGTATTCAAACAAAGGCAACTAGTGAACATGGCATGAGTAGCATCTTTCAAATGGATATTCCTGTCTGGGTTTTTGTCAAGAAAACAAATAGGCTGGAGGGAATTTTCTGGTCATTTTGTGATGGTAATTGGGGAAACTACCAGTCTTATTTTCTTTAATATGGACCCCAGGGTTTTTCCATTCTGATTTGTGGTGCCCTTGACTCAATCTGGAATGGATAACATAATGTGACAATGTTAAAATCTTGTTGCTTTGTCAATCTTATTATGCGGAACATAGAGCTATTATGCCCCCACCTAATCGACATTGTAATTTTATCTCAGCCATACGATTTCCTTTCACTAATACCCGTGATAGAAGGTGCTGGGGGAGTCATAACTGATTGGAAAGGAAATCAGCTTCACTGGGAGGCTTCTCCAGATTCAGGCATAACAAGTATGCTTATTAACTGCAAAGCTTTCTTATATGCTGTGACTGTACAAGTTGTTTCATTATAGTTTGCCAGAAGTTATTACTTATTTTAAATGGTCAAATCAAATTGATGAATTTAGTCATAAAATGCTTTCTTGTTTTTGCTTTATTTTCCAGAATTTAACGTAGTGGCAGCTGCAGACAAACAGGTTCATCAACAAGCTGTAGATTCGTTACAATGGCAATGAAATTTGTATTGATCTGGACCGTTAGAATTGAAATAATTGACAGCAAAAATCAGTTGGGAGGAACTGCTTGTCTTTTTCTTTTTTAAATTTGTGCATATTGAAAACAAATACAGGCTACTATTCAATTTATCTTATGTCATAAATTTCATTAGCCATATTCTCCTTCCTCATTTTTTTTTTTTTGTTGTTGATAATTCGATATATACAATGAGGGGAGGGGGTATTTAAACAAGTGTCAGTTGAGTTACAAGGCTCTTGTCCCTTCCACCATAATTTACTTTGTTGGCAACTCTTAATTATTATGTCCGCATTTTCATTTTCATTTTTTGTCATAAACACTTCTAGACAAGATTCAAACCCTAGAAAAAAAATGCTTTTTTATTTTTTTACGGATGAGTGGCTGTGTATATGGATACAATAGTAGAAGTGTGAAACAACTTAAAAGCAATGCTTTTTCTATAGATCCACCAGTACTATTTTTTTTGCTGAATGATCCACCAGTACTATGCTGGATTGGTATTTGGCTCATGTATTTCTTCCTTGGACATTGGTTTGATGTCAAACGGTTGATCCAGAGAAACAAAGTAGTTCTTAATATATTATGGCTATATGTTTGTGATCAATAATTCCTTGTGGCTAGAGCACGAGTTGATTCAACATGAACTTAAAAACAGGAGTTTATTGAAGAGAAATTTTATTTTTACAATATTTTTACAACAAATCTTAAGTATTGAGTTGTTATTGGTTGTTATATGTGAACAAAAAAGTAATTTAAGTTGTAGATTTAAATTAGAACTAATAACAACTTACCACTTATAATTTGTTGTGAACTTAGCACTCCTCTTTATTGAAACCACCAAAAAAGCTGGCCTTAAATGTATGAGCAATGCTATAGACAACAAATTTTACAATTTTTTTCACACCTTGTTGAGTTGGCAGAATATAATTGGTGGCAACAACATTGTCATATGAGATCACTGACCACCACTATCATCACTTTATAATACACTAATTACAGATTATTACATCAGTAGGTGTGAAATTTGTTGTCAAATTCAGTGTACTTAGACTTTCTCTAAATGTATATGAAAAAAAGAAATGTTATTGGATGTCATAAGGGCATTGATTTAAAAAATATTTTTAGAAACTTTCTTATGAAAAAAGGGAGAAAAAAAACTAATTTCTTTGACAACTTTTTATATTTCTCATCAAAGTTGTATCAAAATTTTTCTAAAATGATCTATTAACAAATTCTTTAAGAACACTTGTTATCCGGACCCTATGAAAAACTAGTAACTCAAAACATTCTCTTTCATATGTAGTCAACTGTAGCAAAAGTTGCACTACCTTTGCAAGAGGAAACCTCAATTTCCATCTCTCAACCACAATCTCTCTCAAAAGTCCAACCAAGCAAAAGGCCTGCAAGCAGCATTTTGGTCTTCTGCCCTCACAAGTTGTCACCCAGCAAAAGGCCATCCATAAAGGTCATGCATGATCAAGAGTATAGAATTGTATTTTCCGGAGTAAAATTTTTGAAAGCACCCATGTATGACTGATTTTTTACATTGAATTTACCATCAAAATGGCACGTAAGGTCATTTCCATCTATACTTTTTTTTTTTTTTTTGCTCGAGTCTCCAAGACTCTTAGGGCATTTAATTAATTATCTAGTTGAGCATTAGTTCATTTATTGCATTGCGCGTGCGTGTGCGCGCAGGGGCGGAGGGACATATAGCTTGTAACCCTTATAGTATTGTATAAAAATAAATTAAGCCCCTACAAAATGTAATGATTGGCCCCTCCAAAATTTTTTACAGAGACAAGATTACTCTTAACTTAGCTTAAATCATATCATACTAAAAGAAAAGATAACTAAGTAGTCCATCTACTTGCATTACATGCCAAAAAAACTGGAGTTTTCTAAACTATTGGATAGAAGAACCCTAGTTTTAGAGTTCCAATTAACTATGGATGTTCATCATCATTTTTTACTGTTGTTTTGCTTTGTTTTCGAATAATGAAAACTTATGAATTTCCTTTAAAAATGTCACAAATGTTAGTCCAGTGTTAGTTTTTATGTTTTTTTTTTCCCTTTAAAATCTAGCAATCCCCGCATTTAGCTATTTAAAATTCCAATATTTAGTTAGTTTCTCAAGTGTACACTCAAACAAAACACACACTTTTACCAAAACCAAATAAAACTCTAGCCTCCAGGTGCCTTTCTTTTTATTTTTTCTAAGAATACAAATTGTTTACAACTGTGAAATGCAATGTGCATTGCTCAAATTGGTGTGTTTTTCTTTTTATTTTTGGTCTTCAAATTTAATATATTTATTTTTCTCATCATTATCACCACAATCATCATTTTTTTCCACAAAATTTGATCTTTTTCTCATATCACCAATTTGTTTTCCTCATAGTTATATTTTTTTTTCTCACATTATCATCATAGTTATAGTTATATTTCAATAATAAAATATGGTTATTAGTTATGAGTTATGACTAACCTATAAATACATGATTCGGCCCCTCAAGTGAAAAATCTTGGCTACGCCCGTGTGCGTGCACACATATTATAGGAAGGAGAAATGGCAATTTCACCTTGACTTGCCATGCATGCCTCGCACAAGTTTTGCCATGCCTCACGAGTTTTCCCTACCCTTAAGAGGTAATGGATTAGGGTAGGGGAAGGGTGAAATCTTTGCCCTATGACCATTGGGTTGGAGCAAGGATGGAGGAACCACTGCCCAAATAAAATAAAAGTTCAGGGAGTTTCCTTGCAAAAGTAGCAGACACAACACAAGTCACACAACTGAAATTAGTGAAGACCCCACATTCTTGAGAAAAAAAGGCGCTCCTAATCCCTGCATATATTGCATGGCAAGGCATAATGTGATGAGAATATGTGGTAGGAACCACTTCACACGATTGTTCTTCTTTTAAGCGTTGTAGGTACACTATCTTTATCGTTCTTTTTTGCTCAAAAACAGACAACGTTTCAATAGTCTTCACATTCTGATCCCAGCACAAATTTGATTCCCCCTTCTTTAACACACACCAACTCTCTCTGAATGAGCATTATATAGACAAATAATGCTAGTACTATAATTTATCTACATGGCGAGTTGTGAGTAGTGGAGTTGTAAAAAAAATTGAGAATTTTGTTGTGGTAAGTACTATAGCATTATTCTATGAACTTCACCCTATATATTGGGTTCTTGTAATATATTATTCAGAAAACTAAAAATGTAAATACTAAGAACTTACTGATGGGGATGTATAATAATCCCTTGCTTCTGCTCTCTCCTTCTCTCTTTCTACCTCTTTCTTTTTTCCTTTTATTTCAACAAAACTAATCATAGTTTCTCGCTTATGCAACAAACTAAATCCAAACTCCGGAGATGCATGGTTGTTTACATATTTAAGCTACGTTGAGTGTTGATAATGAAAGGTGTATACTTTTATTTATGTGTTTTTACTCCCATCAGGAGCAATACCTCATCATCATGTATATATGTTTATTTATGTTTATAATGTCATTACATGGTTATATTACCCCAAAAAAGTTCTAAACTAATGGAAAATAATGCCATGATTTGTGTTTCAACATGTACGCCATTTTTTTTTTTTTACGTACTTAATGTTAATCCGAATTGCTAAAAAGCTTGATCATTTATGCCAAGTTCGGTGTTGCTTAACCTCTTGCTTGTTAAGCAATAGGGGTAAATTTGAGCTAGCCTTCTTTAGAATGGTTATGTATCAACCTTAAGTACTGTTTTTTTTTTTGTTATAATCAACCTTAATTACTTATTTTTTGCTAAAACAACCTTAAGTACTAATTACAGACAATGAAACTGTATGATATATATTAAGCTCCTTGGTTTATGATTCTTTTAACTTTTTAGGATAACTCTACTGTGTATTAGCCATTTATTGTTAAACAAGTAGTTAAAATCTTTATCATACTATTAGCATCTAGACAAAAACACACACACAAATATATATATCAAAGTTTATTGGTCAATACATGCAATTAGGTGTTTGAATTTACCGGGGAAATCTAATGTATTGCACTTAGGGTATTACACCTAAATTTTATCCTATTTTCTTATACAAATCATATTTGTAATTTATATTTTTGTACATATTATTACTAGCTATCTCCCAAAATATTTACCTTTTTTTTTGCTTTTAGCACCCTCACTACTACTCTATCATTTAGCTCAAAAAAAAAAAACTCTCTCACTACTACTTTTCTCTTTCTCTTTTATCTCTACCTTATTAATATCGAAGCCACTTCATTATAGATAGCAAACTATCTCAAAAACGTCCCCCTCTAGAGGTGGCATCCCTAATCAAACCTTGCCCTACCTTGTTACTATCCCTAGTGGATTATCTTAATTTAAGCTCTCCCATAAAAGAAGTTAAGTATAAATGTATATGTTTTGCGAAGATTCATACTCCCCTCCATAACTTTGGGGATTTTTTTTGGTCTATAGTATGCTTTTGATAAAACAAAAGGAATTAGTGGACATAACACATTTCATAAAATCCAGTACATGTAGTTCACTATTAGTATAAAACATGCCACTTTAACTAAATCTGGCACATCCACTCTTCTAAAGATAAAGAAGCTGTATAACACATTATAAAGGTTCAAAACTTAGTACGTATGTTTTTATATGCCATATAATATAATATAGAAAAATACATACATAATACTACTACGTAGTGGATATCATTTACTTCATTTATTTAGGTACTAACACTCAGATTCTGCCAATCTGTTTCGCTAAACCATGCATCAGTTGGGTATGAGTTTGAAAGGAGGCTTAACAAGGGCTGGTGTTGGATCATATCTTCCATAGTCTTTGGTGTTAACCTTAAGAAGCCTTTCATGGATACTCTCCTCTTCATCGTGGTGTGATAGTTTCTGTGGTATTCCCTAGCCAGTAAAAATCAGACAATGAATTAGCAAATATGGAAATTAATAAGGGAAGCTATTGTGCTAGTAATACTGATCTTTAGGTTTCAACTGTGGACATGTGTGTTGTGCTTTTCACAAAAGAGAGAGAAAGAGAAAGAGAGGACCCTATTTATCAAAGTAATTTTACATGATTGCTACCAAAAAGTTTAGTCAGCAAATTTTCAGAGAAAGGCAAAACTTTTCAAGTTTGATTATGACAGTACTACATCCTTACTTGGTGCTTATTTATGATCGTGCATGGATCATCATTTGAAAGGAAAAAGATGCCTCTCCATTTGAAATGGCTAACAGAAAGAAACAATAACCCCAAAAAATGGAAATAAGAGATGAAGAGTAAGTAATTTTAATTATAATCATTTTACAAACCTCATTAATTGCATCGGCTTCTTCAGCTAACTTACTGACCCACTTGGAATCTCTGCCTGCAAAGGCAAGTCAAGCATATAAATGGTGTCAACTTCTTCTCTGGCCATGCATATTTATAAAAAAAATTGACATGCTTTAATGTATAGTAGATATGCAGCAAGAACAGCTTATTTTGTTCACATGCTTTGCACTAATAATAACCATATCAAGTAAAGAAGATTAGCATCAAGCCCATGAAACTTTTCATGAACAACTTAACACCCTAACATGGTGGGTGTCAGAGATAGAAACATAATCTATTTAGATTTTTGGTCTTCAATTTTATATATCTAATAAGCAAACTTTAGCTGTTGATAAATGTTGAAAACTTTCTTTTATAAAAGCTCTGACAGTGAGTACAATTTGCACCAAAGGCTGCAGCAAGTGAGTTAAAAAGACCCACCTGCAAGACAAGTTGATAAGAGTGGTGCTGAAATAATGAGGAGGAAGAGAAGACTGACTTTCTTGAGCAGCATGAGACCCATGTTAGCTAGGCAACTTTGTGTTTTCTGATTGTTAAGCTTTTTTGTTTTCTCATGCAAGAGTACAGACCAAATGATGCTTTCCTTTCTTCATTATAAGGAGCATGAAATTTACTTAGCTAGGGAGTCTAAGTCAGAGAGAAAAATGAAAATTGACAGTCAATTATAAAGAATCTTAAGTTTTATGCTCTTTTAGTTAAAAATTCAAACAGGAAAGCGAAAGAAGACCACTTTTCTTTTGTTGGGGCACCAATAAGTCTAGGTAGTTAGTGGATTCACTATTGATATATATGTTAAATTAAGAAGACCTCTAGTGGAAATTATCACAATACCCCTCACTTTTATAAAAATCCAAAGTTTGCTGATATTCACAACTTTTTTTCTTGATTTCAGTGGAAAACCCATGAGTATTGCAATCTGTGGCACCCAAGTGAAACGACTTTTGCTGATGCCAAAGAGACCAAGGTGATAGTCATGATTTTCCATTTCCAAATAAGCTTATTCAAGATAGATTTTAATGGGGGTTGTGTTATTGTATAATTTCAGCTAATTCTGTATAGGCGGATAACGATAAGATGCACATGTGAAAATCTAATTATGATCCAATGACCTAATAACCTGATTAATTATCTCTTGAACCAATTTAAGTAGTAAAAGTTGACCAAACATAATGATGAAGCAATCACAAGAGTATCACTACAATACAAAAGCAGTAATATGTAGTAAAAAATCAATGAAAGGACTCGGTGGCAGAATGGAGGATCTCTTGAACAAATCTTCAAAGCAACAGTTTATACTTAAAATTCTCTCTTGGATCTAGTGATTCCCATGAGTGATCCAGTGCTTTTAAGGTGCATTCTTGAGTTTTTTTTTTTTTTTTTTTTTTTTTTCAACTTGTATTGATGCTTTTCCTCAGTGGTTTGAATATAGTGCTCATTTATTATTGATTAATTTTGTTCTCTGGGAGTTTGGCCTCTCCAGCATACTTTTAACAATTATTCTAGCAAGTAGCAATATATAATACCATATTTCTCAACCAAAAAATATGCTGACACACACAACATGTAACTAAGCAAACAATTCGTTTGCCTCCCACTGTAGCAACTTCAGAAGTTTGTTCTCTTCTATAGAATCTCCACCATGAACAAACTAGTCTGCACCAATCCAAAAATTTGGTACATCAATGAACTCACAAAAAAGGATGAAAAACCAGTTAATGATCACTGATTCACTTGTCCTAATATTCTTCAACTCTAGATCTTCAAGCAACTCCTAATTCAACACTTCAGTTAAACTAATATGCAACAATTACAACCCTTGTTGACACCCATTTTGACAGAAACTCATCAACAAAATCTAAATCCCAACACAAAATAACTAAAGCACCTAAGGAAATCATTTTCATAAAAAATTTTGTGCCTCTCAATGTGCAAAATCTTTTATGCGTGAGGCTAGAATTGTATTTTGGGTTTCAGTTATACAACCTAGAAAGGAGTGCAGTGCAAACTTGAAACGCATGCTTGGTGTGATTAGTGGATTATTACAATATGCTATGCTTTAAAAAAACACATTAGGTTGGCATAAAATAGCTTTTATGGATGACTAGTGCTGTCAATTATCGTCAACGACAAGGACCACGCACCAAATGCCACTAAATGGACAATGGTGGAGAATAAAGAGCAACACTTTTGAGGTTTAAATTACTCTTATCCGTGCTTTCTTTTCTCATAAAAATGGGGGTTAGGACAGGTCCCCCTTATTCAAGAAAACCTTCCCTTCTTATCAGCATTCAATAATTGGTCATTCCAATCCCTAGTGGTAGGCTCATTTTTGAAACACCAATCAATGTTGAAGGCCAAACTGGACTACTCTAGGTTTATGTAATCAAATGGTTAAGGTCTATGCCTTTATCTTGAACAAGTCTTGGTAATTCTATAAATTATATGCATTCTTAGACTTATAATGGAAATCTAATTGTGGGATCATTGTGATGTTTTGTCATTACAAGCATGCCAAAGGATGAAAACATGGCACTTTGGCAAAAGTTCCTCTTTTTGAGTTCTTCCTGGAAAAGAATATCCCATGTGGAACCTGATTAATTTGTGATGACTTTAACAATCATCTTCAAGAATAAGTTTTAGATTTTGTAAAGTTGGCATCCAATAAAGTGAATTATGTTACCTTTTTTCCCCTTCTTTTTCTTACTTTTTGGTCGTATCATTGTTTGTTTGTTTTTTTTCTTTTTTATCTTCTTGTGTGTATATATATAAAATCATTCTTAAATTTCCAATATAATAGTCATCTTATAGTCATCTTACGTTTGCTCCTTTAATATCTTTTATCCGAATATGTTTATACCTTTGATGGTTGTCACCACAGAAAAGAATTTTATAAGAAGGTTTTAAGAGACGTCTCTCATAACATATATAGGTTTAATAAGAAATATCTTATGAGACAATTTCATGAAACTTCTCTCTCACAATATTAGATTCATAGTTCTTAATAGGATTAATTCAAAATTTTGGTGTATACGTTAAGAATTACAAGAACTTGTAATTTAATGGTAGAAATTTTTTAAATATTGATCCACTAAGAAGTTATATATTGAATAGTGTAACATTGTCGAAGAGTTACACAATGTACAAATGTGTTGCATTAAAAAAATTATGAATGAATTTACAAGAGTTTATGAGTTTCAGTTAGCTCAACTGGTAAAGTTTCTGATGGTTGAATAAAAGATCTGGGATTCAATTCCCGCCTGCACCAAAAAACTGATTGGTGTCTTGGTCTAATAATAAAGAGCTATCATCAAAAGCGAACGCTATAGGTTGAAACTCTCTTAAAAAAAAATTACAAGGGTTTTAGAGTTTATGAGTTGCTATGGGCATTTATTTTAGACAAAAGAACCATTTACTAGAATAAAAGTGCGTATTAGTAGAAATATATACTAATTTGAAAAAAAAAAAAAAAAAAAAAAAAACTTACTCCTTTGAACAGAGAACCTGCAAAGCGAAACTTAGAGAGCTCTTAGGGCAACAATGATTGATATTAAGAAATAATATGAAGATCCATTGGGGAATGAAAGAAGAAAAAATAGAATGCAATTGCTTAACAAAAATATTTAAATGTTAAAAAATTACTGAATGAGAAATGTCCAACAATCATTAGTCAGAGTATGAAATGAGAGGTGCCCTAGTTATCTGATATCTTCTTTCTTTTTCTCTGCTTTTTTGCTTCTTAAAAAAAAAAAAAAAGTTTTTGGCCCAATAAGTCAAAGTTAGTGTACTTACCTTAAAAAGGTTGAGGTTAGTTTGCAAACAATTAGTCTTATTTTAATTTATCTTTGTTCCCTAAGTTTATCTTTTATGGATAGTAGGTTTATCTCATGGCTTTAACCTTTACAATATGTTTGGTTGGGGTGAAACGGGAGAAGATGAAAAATGAGAGAAGAAAAAGAGAGAGAAATGTGATTTTCATTGTTTGGTTAGAGCAAAAAGAAAGAGTAAAGAAAATAAGGTGGATAGAGTTTTACACCCGAGTCCTTTTTTTTTTCTCTCCAAATTGCGGAGAAAATATAAGAGAAAATGGTAATAGAAAGAAAAATACAAAATTACCTAACTTTTTCATCCATCTACTTTTAATAATAAGAGCATAATAGTGATTTTATTTTTTATATTTCCACTTTTCCATTCTCTACCAAACACACGTTATTGAAAACACAATATTTTCTATTTTTCCATTTTTCTATCCTCCCAACCAAACAAAGTAAGTGATCCATTCTTTTTCTCTCTTTCTTTGAAAAAAATGTCTTTGAGAAAAAGGAAAGGGGTTGGGACCGGGCCTTTTCTGTGCTGAAATTCTCAGTGCTCCATCCTCCATGTTATCAAACTTAATGTCATTGTCAATCATAGATCCCTTAGTTCCATGTTGATAAAATTATGTCATTGTCAATGTCAATTCTATACATCCCCTGGCGGTCGATGCTAGTTGCCATAGATTTTTCACCCACAGCCACAGGACAAGAGGACATATAGAAGCAAATTGCTGCTGTGCATCTCTATTGTAATTTTCTAGTTTATCATGCAATTACAAATGGCCTGGTTGCTTTGTCTTATTTAAGTCAGCTTGCATTATGAGTCTACCACGTTTTCTCAAGATGATAATCCCATGTTGCAGAAGATAAGGTTTACTCATTGTTTTTAGAACGGATTAAGATCATAAATTTGCTCCAGAAGGTATAATGATGCTCATGATGATATAACCACCCAAGAAGAAAACCACAAAGTCAAAACTAATTTAAATCACTTTAAAGTGTGATTTGATGAGTTTGCATTCCTTTAATGTCAAATCAAAACCAACACATAACATGATCTTAGATTAACATCCTTTAAAATAGTAGTCCGATTAGATTTTGTCACATTATCAATATCTTGAATGAAAATTAAAATATTGCTAATCAATATTTGTTTAAATGTTGAAAATGTGACATAAATTGAACAATTCATTTAACAATAACCATTTTAAGAACTTCAATGATCCTAAAAATCTAGAGAATCTCATACATATGAGAAATTGCTATCAGTTTTCAACCACATTTTCCTCAGCCTTGCCATTAACAATAGTTTCTGAAATTGGAAAATTCTTGGTCTTACTATCTTACATATTAGAGTCCCATGTTTCACAGTCACAGAGAGAATATTTGCTGAAAATGAAATTATTCAGTGCCATAACAGCAATATAATAATTTATAGGATTAAAAAGTAGGGTTGGCATGATTTTTTACTTTGCTAGCCTTGTTAATAACATTACTCCAGTTATAAATAAAAAAAATTATTTAACATTGACATATATCCCCCTCACCTATACGCATGCGCACACAAATAATATTGGTAATGAAAATAAGAACCCTCAGTCATTAAATTGTCTACTACTGTACTTCTTGAGAATTTATAGAATGCTAGCTAAAGAATCCATTATCTTACAAATGGACAAGATGTAATCCATTGGGGGGGTGGGCAGGTCAAATATAATACAATCACCAGCAAAAAATACTGCTCAACATCCACTAAATGAATAAGACGATGCACAAACGAAACCCACCACATCCAATATGCCAAACACATCAATAAACTGAAACAGGTGCCCAGATAAGTGACAAGATTACTATGATGATGAAGCACCGGCTAATGCTAAGTCACTTTCACGTCGCAGGCTGTTTTCTCTGCTGTAAGGAGCCTTGGCTCCCTGAGAATAATGGAGAATTGACTAATTATAAATGAACTAGATTTCAAATAATAAGGAATGAAATATTTGATTCTAAGATACTTCAATATAATCCAAACGACTACCTACTTGGAAGATTGTTCCCAACTTTTTCAATGCTTTGGCCCGTAGCCTCAGAACATCCTTGGATTCAGTAGGGTCTTTGAGAACCTGAACCATAATGCAAAGTCAACAAATCATTTCTTCAAAATTGCAACTAGAGTTTTTTCTTTTTTGGGTCCCTCATCCCTGTTTTCTTTGACCTTTAGTTCAGTAAGCACTTAAATTTCAGTTTATTAGATCCTGTTGATCTACTGGTATTAATAACTTTAGCATGAGACCAGATGTACGACTTATAGTCCCACAGGCATTAACAATAGAACACCCAAGTACAAATCAGTTTAGGCTTTAAGTGTTGAACTTGAGTCTCTAACAGCTAGCAGGTCAAAAATATTTGTGATAGTTCCTAAATAGTAAATAGTCCCTTTAGGACTAGACAACTGATGTTTTCCTAGAACCAAGGGGTGCTAGGAAAACTTATCTACATTAATTTGTGATTTGCAATTTTGTGTGGTAAATAAAGAAGTGAACGGCAAAGGGAGGATGAGGTCAATTATTTCCATAATTACTTATTTACTATTTTAAGCTAAAGAAAGGAAAATTTTAAACTCACTGCATGGCAGACACGAGATAGAGTTGACTCAATATCAACCACATTAATTTGCCAAAGGGAATTAAGCATGGCATCCTTCTTTTGTTCAAGGGTTTTCAGTAGGTTCTCTTCATTGCTCTCTGATTGGTTCATCTTCTTCAAGTCCTCCTGTATCTGAATTAAAGACACGGCACCTACACATTCAGAAAAGCATAAGCTGGTTGTGTTCATTAGAAAATTTCAACAATAACAGGACATAGAGCATATTATTACAAAATAGAAAACCCTGATTGCAGATATACAGTACCTGAAGCCGCCATCACTTGTGATTTTATCTGGTGTCCTTTATCTCGAACCCATTCTGCTAAAAAGGGTACCTTCATATACCTTTTGTCTCTTCCAATTTCTTTTGCAGCTTTCCTTGTGTAGATATAGCCAATTGTATGTAGCATAGCCTCACCGAAAGCTGAAGAGTGGCAAAGATGAGAAAGAAAATAGCAATAGGTGATGGGGAGTCAGGAAAAGTTTTTATTGGTAAGTTACACATGCACCTTGTGGATCTTGAACCAGGACCTTACACTTCGTTCCATTATTAAGGGAGGAGGAAGTGCGTATGAGCTAGAGCTCATTTGCAAATGATGGGGAAATTTAATGTACTGTTTTCTTAACATCTAGAGAATATCTTTGTTGCTTCTACATGCAAATATCATGAAATTTTTGCTTTAAAAGGCAAGAAAAATAATTTTAAAATTTAACCAAACAAGGCCAGAACAGATTTTTTTTTTTTTCCCAATAAGTACAGAGCAGATGATAATATCAACCATGCATGTAACAATTGCATGCATTTTTGAAGGACACTACTCCCTTGTAGTCACATGGAAAGTGACTAGAAACTGAAAAATGAATGTTTTAAAAACCACTAGGCCCCCAGAATAAGTCTTTCAAGTTACAGAGGTGGTAATTCAGTCTGCTAATATGGTCATCCAGGTGGCCTGGTGAACATTGTGGATTTTGTGCTTGGTGAAGAGAGGGAAATAAATAACACTAGACCTTGTTATTTGATAAACCTCTAATGTTTCACTTGGTCTTGAAGCATTCTGGTTTCATTTGATTTTTTTATTATTTAGCAAAACAATCTTAAATTAGGATATCAATAGTTACTCCTAAAATAAGGTAGCTGCTTCTGAGATCACACAGCAAAATTTATCTGTATTTTGTACTCATCAATTGCCTTATTGCCAAATCCATTGACCTTGTTTTAGCAAACTACGCAAATAAACCATTTGAGCTTTCAATGTTCAATAAAATTGCAATCTAGAATGGAACCAAACAATGTCAATATTCCTTGAGCTTCAACTTACCATGACTGAAACATCCAGAATAATAGAAGAGTAGAGAAAGAAGAGGAGGGGAAATTGAAAATGTTTAAATACCAATAGATCTCTTTTCAGGATAAGCCCCAGGATATCTACTTGTAATGTCATGCTGAGAATTAAATTAAAGGTCCATGCAAAAAATCTGAGATTCAGAAAGATTTGAAAATGCATTGGAGAATATCGAGGACGAAATGACAAGGAAGAAAATTTCAGGCTATATGCCATGTTATTGTGTGCAAAAATCTATAACTATAGAGAATAGAAGAACACTATTGATATCATTCTGATATAACTTGATACCATTCTGCTAATTAATGAAGAATCAAAAGACATGTGGATGATCTGTAAATGGCTTGACAATGTACAAAGAGGCCAAAAATTCCAAGTTCACTCTCATCAAGACCTTCTAAGATGATCTTGCCTTAGTAATAGAACATAGAATTACCAGCTTGTGAGAGACGTCGTGCTTCTGAATTTGCCCAATTTAGGAACTCATCTCTGCTACCTTGTACAAATGGTTGAAGGCGGTCTTTCAGTATTGTTATGAGCTTTACTTCCCTTTCATTCTGCAATGCCTGCACATAAAGAAACGGACATAAGTTTTAGTTAATTGAATCGAGTTAAGAGCACTAATTAAAGAGGTATACCTTTAATTTCTCCCGAATTCTTTGCTTATTGACCTCAGGATCTTGTGAGAATTCATCCATGTCCACCGACGCCAAAGAAGCTAATGCAAGTTGCCCAACATACTCATCAAAGTACTCACTACCAAAAACCATCCCAAACACAGCTGAAGGGTCCACCATGGAGTCCCTGGCAAAGAAAAACCAGTCATTAGGTTCCACATGTTTCCTCTATACTCATGACAAGGAGAAGAAAAAGCTTGATGTCCAAGCATATCTGAGTATGCATTTGAAAAAATGTTCAAAATGGGATGACTATTGCAGCCATTAAACTAGTTCCGTTGATACCTAATCAGCACAACTGATAATCAATAGGCCAATAGCCTAGTTCAGGTTCCTTTTTTGTGTTAAATATTATGGTCAAGTTGTCATTTTTTATTTTTATATTAACAGCTCTATTGCAAGCATCAAAAGATCTTTCGACCAATAGATCATGTTGCTTTCTTTCATAATCACTTCATTGCCTAGCAACTAACTAAAGCACATGCCATTTTTGTAGAAGAGTGAACAGTCTAAACCTATGCTCAAAACAACTCCAACCACCCCCCCCCCTCCCCCCACCTCTCCCTTCCAACCCCAATTCTTTATTAAAAAAAGTTGGCATAAACTTACGATGATAGTCCTTCCTTTCCATGCTTGTCATATGCTTCACGCTTCTCAGGATCACTTAAGACCTGATAAGCCTCACCAAGTGCCTTAACATAAACCATAACCAGAAAATTAAGTACAGCAGAAAGAAAGAAAACACCAAAAAATGAAAATAGAAGGTTTTTTTTTTCAGTTACAATGCTTCTAGAGTGATATAAAGAATCAAGGTGATTTAAGAAAAAGCTATGTGCATTTATGACAAGAGAAGCTAGACTATATAAGAAGTATTAGGATCCTCTCCATTTGAAATAGATTCATTTCATGGTTCAACCTAAATATTATAAATCTAAAAGTGTATCTAGTGCCACTTCATTTGAAATTTCAAATCAAGTAGCACTCTGTAAACTGTTAGATCCAAGAAATAAAATATTAAACGTGAAATAGGCTCTCTCCATTTCAAGCTTAAAATCGAGAGGATCTTGTTCCATATAATAACCTATTTACCAAATCCAAATGATTCTAAATAGACTTGGAAAATTGCATTCTTTAATCTTTATTTTTGATAATGCAGACTTGGGATTTCATATTAATTAAGTAGAACACAACGAAGAAACAAGACCATTTGGTCTTCACATTATTCTCTATTTATCAAGATGAACCTACTAATAACAAAGTGAACAATTATGAAGTTAAATAACTCAGAAGCAATTTACTATTCATTAGAATGTTTAAATTTAGAAGCATACCTGGAAATTTTCAGCAGCTTTTGGATCTCCCTGATTTTTGTCAGGGTGAACTACCCTTGCCTGGTTGAAACATACAAAATATTACCATTACAACTAGTCTCTTTCTTCTAGATTCAAGATGGGACAGCTATAAAACAACTGAAATAACTTAAAATATTTTAAAGCCTCACTTTTTCTAGGTAGAACTATACCGATACCCACTTTTAGCAAATCAGTAAAAAGCTAACCCAAACGCACACTAAATGCTTAGGGTAAATAGTAAAATTTAAGGCTTCACTTAGCAAAATCGCTTTTATTCACAGCTCAAGGCACATTGAAATGTTAATAAGGGCTCCTAAACCCAAACCGCTATGCATGAACAGGAAAAATGAAAATTCCTTTCCTTTCCTTAATTCCTTTCCCTTCCCAACTCCAATCCAAACACAATGTAAAAGCTAAATTGCTATAGCGACTAAATCACAATTAGGCTTCCTGTATGTAATTGTTTATATATTGTAAACAAATCTAGCACGCACGCATACACAATACAAGACTTAGCACAAGCCTGCATAACACCTTTTTGCGATCCAAATGCACACCAAATCTATGATACACTCTTCTTTTTTTCTTTTCTTTTTTTCTTTATCCATATCCAGAGCTCTTCGAGCACCTGACAATCCACACCCCTCGTCCCACAAGGGACGTCTAGTTAGTAATTTTGAACCCAGGATCTCATAGATATCACGGGACCTTTCTCCCGTCCCACACTTACAGTGTGGGACGCCTAGTTAGTAATTTTGAACTCGAGACCTCGTGGATATTATGAGACATTAGGAACCACTAAACCAATCCCTCGTGAAAAATATGTCTATTCACAAACTACCAAATTCAGAATTGGAAACCAAGTAAACTTTACGGGCTCTTATTAGAAATATGGAAAGAAATTGTAGCATTATTATTATTATTATTATTACCTTGAGATAGTAGGCCTTTTTAATTTCGGCGGCAGATGCGTCGACGTGAACGCCCAATATATCATAATACGCTGTCTCCTTCACCATGTCTCTTTCTTTAAACTTAACAGTTAAAACACTACAGCATTAGATTTGAAAGATGTGAGAATTAATGGTGAGAGAGAGAGAGAGAGAGAGAGTATGCGATGAAAAATACGAAACGAAACGCGAATTTGGAAAGAAAATCTCACCTGACCTGAGATTCGATTTTCAAATCTTAGCTGAGAGAGAGGTACCTAATTTTTAGAATCTCGTATATGTATATGTATAACTGTATATAAATTTTGTAATAGTGTACTTGCTTCTTCTTCTTCTTTTATCAAGATCAGAATATCACGTGATACGACGCCGTATTTGGCGGAATTGATGCCTTTCTTCGTGTTTTGATTTTTATTTTTTTTATTTTTTTTTGGGAAAGGATGATATAAATGTTCACCGAGTTGGTTGTTCAAAAAAAAAATAATTATGTGGGGCACACACGCTTCGCCACCTTTGCTTCGGGTTGCTGTGTTCATTGCTGTCGGTTGGGTTTGTGTAAAAAAATAAAAAATGTGTACATTCTCATTTCTCAGTCCCTTCGTTAAAGATGGGAAAGTTGATATATTTTGTATATTAGTGCCAATTTACCCAATTACCCTTTTTAAAATTTATTTATAAAAAACGACACGAAAGGACTGAAATTTTGATAAATCTGTGGATTTCTATCTTCATTCAACCCTCTTCTTATAAAAAAAAAAAAAAAAAAAAAAAAAAAAGCTAGATACATGAATTTACTTTTAGGGCACTTAGTTCGCTGTGATGTGTTATTGATGTGATGCATATTACGATGATGTGACATTAAATTTTTTGTTTATTTTATTTTTTACTAACATTACTATAATCTAAAATTACAAAATATATTACATCACCTTAATCATATCATTTTTATAAACAATATAATGTTGTATTCTTGTATTGAGATTATATTAATGTAAAATTACAATGATGTAATATTACATTATAATGTAATATCACGGCAAACCAAACGCCCTAAAGAATCTAGCATCAAGTGTCACCGATTATGAAATTTGTAATACTGTGCTTGGCTGCCTCTTTTATCAGATCAGAATATGACGTGATACGACGGCGTATTTGGCTGCTTCGTGTTTTTTTTTTTTTTTTTTTT
Organism: Notholithocarpus densiflorus; assembly: GCA_030021035.2. Lineage (NCBI taxonomy): Eukaryota > Viridiplantae > Streptophyta > Magnoliopsida > Fagales > Fagaceae > Notholithocarpus > Notholithocarpus densiflorus. The sequence continues at coordinate 1,642,061 of JARYZH020000045.1, forward strand.
GTTGATTTAAATGTGTTCACCGATCGAGTTGGTTGTTTATGTGGGGGCGCACAGGCTCACCTCCTTTGCTAAGTAAGTTCTCTGCGAAGTTTCGTTTTTTTTTTTTTTTTTATGGCAACACGTAGTGTTGTTGTGATCGTTGCTATCGTATCGGTTAGGTTAGTTTGTGTTACAAAAATTATACATTTTCACTCATTCCCTTCTCTTTACAAAGGTGAGAAAGAGGACTAGACAATGACAACGGTTTCACTTGGTAAGACCCAAACAAACTTAACTAGTCTTCCCCACAACAGAACATTACTTGGCTACATGAGAGAAACTCAATCTATATATCGTAAGGTCATAATGACTTCTTATCACTCTCTTTTCTTCTATTCCTTCTCCTTTCTACTATCTATTTCCTCTATAATGCCTTGTGCCCTTGTCACCTTTCTTTCCTCCCCCTCTACTTTAAACGAATTATACTTACACTTCTATTAATAGGCATGGATGTCTAGCTACATGAATTCACTTTCAAGGATTTGGTGCCAAGTGTCACCATATCGATCTTAAAAAGGCTAGTTGTCATATGGTGCCAAGGAATTCCCATTACCATGTGTATCGCCAATAATGGTTTCCACAATTTCTCCAAGCCACTATTATGAAGTCATTCCTTTTACAAGTCACACCAAACCATAAGGAAAATGTGTCATGATCCCTATCCAAAGTCAAGCTTGTATGCACGTCTTTGCTAAATGCCTAGATGATCTAGGTTTTGCCTTCCGACACGCAAGAAAGGGGAATTCATGATCATTCTAAGGTTATTAATGAAGTAATTATACTTGCTTTTTATGGTGTCAGACTCCCCACATTTTACTAAATGCCACATGTACTCATCTATTACAATTTTACATAAGTCAAATGTATCCAACTTTGCCAATGTCCAAATAATGATATTGTTTAATAGGTCATACGGAAGATAGTTTACCCTCAAACTTCCTTTTACCAATTATTTTGCTTGTTTGGATAGTTTCTTTTTTTTTTAAATTTACTTAAAAATAAGTGGAACAAAAATGCAATTCTATCTAGGCAGAAGTAAAATTTTAAAAGAAGTTGTACATGCCAAATAACTTGAATAAACTGTGACAAACAAGCCCCATATCAAACAATAGAAACCCTCTCTCTCTTTTTCCTTTCCTTTTATTCATTTTCTATCCATCTTGAAAATCTCTCCTACCAAATGGGTTGATATTTCTTTTAATTAAACGACATGTAGCACTTTTCTCACCAAACTAGTAACTACTTGACCCGTAGCATGGATTTTAACGAAACTCCTTTTGCCTCAGAAGTCACAAGGGCTTAATGCCACCAAATGCCCTACTGCCAGTTGTAGGGCTTGTTGCTATAAATGCTTGATGCTTCAACTTTTAAAAGGCTGAAGCTATCCCAAAACCCAATTTTGTAAACCAAGTGATTCTTTATCTTTTCATTCTGTTATTCTTTTGTTGGGCTTGTTGCTACTTCTTCATAAATGCTTGAAGCTTCAACTTTTATAAGGAAGAAGCTATCCCATAACCCATTTTGTAAACCAAATTATACAAGCTTTTCCTTCTATTATTAAGAACCAAAGAAGCCTTTATTCGTTTTTCCTTTTTAGTCATCGAGAAGCACTTCAAAGTACAAAGATAGGAAAATTTAAAAAAATAATAATTCCTTTTTTTTTTAGAGTAGGTTCCAAAGAATTAAAATCAACAAATGGTAGCTTAGATCTCGATGTAGCTTGGGCCAGTCCAATGGGCATGACCTACAAAATGACCACCACCACAGTATTGGTTGGGTACTAATTCACCCTTTGTTTTGTTTGGGCCATACCACTAATTTCTTGGGCCAAACTATGAGCCCCCCAAAGGGCTAGTCTTTTGCTTGGACTCAAGTTTCCAAACTGCTATCCTGGAATTAAAAAAGAAAAGAAAGATAGAGTCATAGAGTCCACCTAAACAAATACTAAACAAACCTGATTGTTAGTACTTGGATGACAATGCAATGAGAGTAGGCCTTTTTAATATTGGGCTGGGCAAGAGTAGATGAAATTCATCATCCTTGCCGTTTTCAGGGTTGTAAAAGGCCAATTGGTCGAGCTAGTCCATATGCATAATGTTTTAGTGGCCTCAACCAACTTGTATTGAAGAATTTCTATATGAGCCCACATAACTATATGGGTAGGACATAGAAATGCTCATTTTATCCAATCATTTCATTAGTGGGTTTTGCTCAAGCTTCGTATAGAGTCCAGCCGAATTAGATTGTGTATGTGTATTAATTTTTGCCCCTTAAAGTACACCTGGATGATGGATTCAATGAACTTGAAGGACATGCAGTAAATCCAGAGGTCCCAAGTTCCATCCACATATCCACCCCACTTTCAATTCAAGGAATTTATGTGTCTCATGCGTAAGAAGTAGAATGATTTAACCAAATGCTAGATAAGTTCTAATTAGCTAAATTGATAAAATATTTTGTTGTCAAATAAGAGATCTAGAATTCTAATCTAGTGTACATCAAAAATTAATTGATGTCTTAACTTGGTGATAAAAAACAATTATTATAAAATAGATATCATACGTTGAAATTCTATTATGTCTTAAAATAAATAAATAAATAAAATTAAGACATCATTTTCTTATATATATATATATATATATTTTAAAGTGTATTAAATTTTTTTATACATATCATATTTATAAAATAATGTTTTATACATATACTATTATCATCCTATAACACTTGTCAATTTGTCTCTCCCACTATTCTTGCCGCCGTCTCGTCATTTTTTCTTTCCATCTCTGTCTCATCAATATCACCTCATTAGCGATGACAAAATGACGTGATCCCTCTTTGCTACAATACATGGAGATTTTCTTATCCCTTATTATCAGGTTTTGTGTAGTTATCAGGTTTTGTGTAGAGCAGTAGAGGGGGCCTACCCTAAAACTTAACAATGGGGGCCATTCTTAAGATCAGGTAACGTAACGTCACCAAAAAGCAATCATTATCATAAAGTTGCTTTTAATCAAATTTGTAGACTAATTAATTCTTTTATTTCATTACATGTACATCCGTCTAAGTTAACATTAACATTACGTACTTTATAATTCCATTTTTCTCTTGTTACGTGTAGTCTAAACTCTAAACTCTAAAGTATTAGTTTAATGAGTTCATGATAAACAACACTAATTAAGAAATGATCCTCTTACATCACCAAAGGTTATGATGATCAAACAAAGTAGGGCTTTTGTTTATTTTTTATCTTCTTGTCCATTGGATGAAGTAAAAGAGCAAGAAAAAGCAGCAAAGAAGTAAAGTAATGTACATATAATTTTACTACTACCAGTGCCATTATGCCAAGTACTGAGAAAAGTGTGAAGCTTACATCAATGGGTAGGTAATAGGTTGGAAAGCAAGCATTAAGCCAAGGAAGAAGAAAACAATATTATCACTTTCGCTTTTTCTCACTATGTTTTTAGAAAATTAAGGGTATGTTTAGTATTGTTGTTTAAATAACAGTTTTCGTTGTTTAAATAACAGTACACGTATTTTTACAACACTTTTTTATCTACACGTATTTCTAATTTTCTACAACACTTAAACAACGTTATTATAAATCTTTTATCAAACAGCCTAATGCTTACGTTCATATTATTGTTGGGTTGTATATGTCAATGCTAATTGCTTTTTTTAGCACCATTTGGGCAAGATTTCAATTTCATGGCATAAATTGATCCAAATACCAAGGCAAAGTCTCAATTTGGGACTGAAACTATATATATTATATAGTTCAGCAATTATCTCTTACCCTTCAGAGAAAAAGAAAAAAAGAAAAAAAAAATTCACTCTCTTTCTCCCATGCCTTTTTAATTTTAAATTGCATTTGATTGATACTCATCCTTAGCAATAAACTAATATCAAATATCCTTTTTCCTAAGTACACCTGTTACGCATTTGAAGATAAAAAAAATTTTGAGGAAGTGAACAAATTAAACAAGAACCACAATTTTTTAATACTAGTACCAGTAGGAAACATGCACATCACCAATAAATTGGACGTAAGAGATTCTTTCTCAAACACCACACATTTGAGATTTTTTTTGTTTTTAATAAAAAATAGTGTAAATAAATTGAATAAGAAATGTCATTGAATGGATAACATAGCTATTTTGATGAACGACAAATTACACTTTTCTCCAATGAGCTTATATTTTGCTCGAAATCCTGGAGTGGCACCCTTAGCAAACCAAAAAATAATTTAATAATATGATAATTATTATGATTGGTATAATATCACATTTACATAATCTATTATGAGTGTGAAAATTTTATTATGATAAATTTCAATTATACAATATACTAGTAATATTAATAGGAAAAAGTTAACCGATAACTTAAGCGCATTGGTTTCGGAAATATATCTAGAAAATTTTTATTAAAAATTTTTATTAAAAAAAATCATTAATTTATTTGACAAATTTGTATATTTCTCATAAAAGTTGTGTCAAAATTTTCTTAAAATAGTTTATTAACAATTAACCTAAGGCACCCGTTAACTGAACCTATAATAATATCCCACAAAACCAAAATCTAGAATTTCATGACAAAGGGTACTCCAGAATTCCCGTGAGCCTTTCAAGTGCAAGGCTGCCCACCACATGCATGCCCTTAGTCACAACTCACAAACTAAACTTCCTTTTGGTCTCAAATAATTATGTGTCCTTAACACTACTTTCCAACATGCAATCAAATCCAAAAAGAAAAAAACATGACGAGAGGTTTTCATCACACACATTGTTCCTTCTTTTTATAAAAAATTGAGATGAGTCTACACTACACTCTACTATATTGTTGACCTCATAGTTCAGGGGCAGCGCCACCTTAAGGCCAGGGTAGTCTCAGGACCACCCTGACCTGAATTTTTTTTTTATATATATATAATAATTTAAAATTTTTTATTTGTCTACCCTTCAAAAAAAATTTGGAAACACCCTCAATTTTTTTTATACCAATAAAATTAAATTTTGCTCCATAATTTGTTATACATTCAGTGGATGAATGATTACTTGGTTGTGTACATTGAAAGAGATGTAGCTTGTAACATTGATAATTAGATTATCATGCACCGATTTCAAAATATGAAAACTCGTAGAAAGTAATTGTAAATTTTATGTATTTGCGTGTTTTTTTATTGTTATTGTTGTCAATATATGAATTTCTCTTTTTATTAGATTGTATAATTTATACTTCTTAAGAAACATCCTGAAAAAAATTCATGAAGCCACCACTATCATAGTTGCTTTTTTTCTTTAGGACCTAATATTAGGATTTTAATGAACTAACCTAACCTAAATTCACCTTCCTTTTCTTCACTTTATCCATTTGTTTAGTATCGTTTTAGGTTTTACTAGTGAACCCCTTTTCTTCTTCTCTATTTTTAAAGCTATGGGAGGTGGAAGGGTTTAGGCCACTTGGCACAATTGAAAGTAAAGTGTAGAAGAAGAAAAAAAAAAGGAATTCTCCAGTCTTAACATCCCAAGCTAAGTATAAAAAGAAAATGTAGATTTCTTTATTTTTATTTTTTTTTTAATTTGAAAAGTCATCATAAGAGAATCAACCACAACAATCTTATTTTATTTTAATGTTTCAATTGGCTATAAACCATAAAGAAAAAAATTGGGAGTTTAGGACAAACTTGTGAATTGTGTACCATATCCAATTCATAGGAAAAATCTTACCTCCAAATCTATTTGAAGGAAATTTCCTCCAACAAGCTACGTGGCAGTTAAAAAGATCATATAAACATGTATTTTTAATCATATAATATTTTTAATAAATTATGTGAGTTGTTTAAATAATACACATGAATAATGTTATAAACTGTTACGTAATGAGTTAAAAAAAAAAAATTCTTCAAACTAATTTGGTGGAAACATTATCCGTCTCAAATCTCAATATTCAATTGGTTTAAAATAATATTTTTGAAATCCATTCCGTTGCAGTATATTAACCTGTGCAATAAATCTCCTATTCTATTTTAAATACATTCAAATTTGTGGTGGATTGTACTGGCCATTCCAACTAAATTTCAACCATTCTAATGAAATTCTTTTCTGAGTTGTACTTTTATGTGTTGGAATTTATGAACTTATTTTTATGAATTTATTTTGGTTAACGGAATTACATGACTATGAAGTTTTGTTAAAGTTATTGTTAAGTGATAATCCTAAAATGATATATTAGTGTAGGTTGATACCAAAATATTATATTTTAGTAGCTAAATCAAAATGATTTCCGAAACAGAATTAAAACATTACTTAAAACTAAAAATATTTAACTTTTAGTTGATCTCATCATATTATACCATATAAGTTTTTGAGGCCTCACAATTTTATAAATCATTGTTTTAATTTAATTTTTTTAATATATTTAAACCTTCCTTTAAAATTTTGCACACCATATTTTATTTAAATGGTAAATACTAAATAGATAAATCCATAAACAAACACAATCATAATAAAGGCCTATTAAAAATTCCATTCTCTTATCAAATTTCAACTTTTTTTTTAAAGTAGATTTTGTTGAATTTTTTGTGCATAGAATGCAACTATGTTGAAGGGTCAAAAATACTCTTTTTAAAGTGTACTTAACAGTGGGATTTTTTTTCAAAATAACCAAATCCCTCAAACAATTTCATTAGTTAGCAAGGTTTTAAAATTATTTAGCAATCTAACAAATCGAGTGCAGAGAAGTCGATTTTGTTGTGCTAAATCAAGTATGAAGAGGTCGAGTTCCATGGAACTCAAGTCTCCATGACTCGATTTCCTTGCCAGAAACTTCGCCTGGGTTTGGGTTCGCTTGGGTTTGGGTTCGCATGAGGAAGATCAGAGGGCATGGCTGTAAGGAGATTTGGGAAGTTTGCTTTGTTCAGCTCTAGGAGATTTGGGTATGGAACTCAAGTGTGTAACTGTCGAGTATGAAAATCTAGTGTCAGACACTCGATTTTCACATAGCAAAATCGAGAATGACGGACTCGATTTGTTAAATTGCTAAATAGTTTCAAAACCTTGCTAACTAATGAAATTGTTTGAGGAATTTGGTTATTTTGAAAAAAAATCCTTAACAGTGTATTTATCCAATCAACCTAACAATTTAGTAGAAAAACAAAATCAAAGAGAAGCATTTCATCATGGGGTGGTTGAAAAGAAACACTTTTTATGTTTTGAATTTTGTCTTCATCCAAGATAATTGCATGATATGAGATGGATGAGCTACTTGCAAGTTGCAACTTGCAAGCGTGCCTCCATTTTTATTTTAAAATCTAAAACCTTTTCAAAACATAAAAATGTAATAATGGTGATGGTCAGTTTTGTTTGTCACTTCACTATTTTTATTCTCATCAGAAAAAAAAATAAAATAAAAAAGAGCTTTGTTTGTCACAGTCTCACTGAGCTTTCCTAGAACCATCTCCTTATAACACTCATGCATTGCATTGTACATGCTCTCATCAAATAATCTATATCATCATAAAAGACACTTGACCCTTTTTTTAATAAAAAAAATTTATGTTGGTCCATTGTTTCTTCATTTAAATTTTTAGTTAATCTAGAAAGAAGGAATATTTAGCACAAAACCACAAAAATAAATAAATAAATAAATAAAAAGGTGAAGCTACTTCAAATGTAGCCACTAATATAATGTATTCTATAAGTAGTAAAATAAATAAATTGTAGATCTGCCAAGGGACATTTCTAAGTAAATCTAAGCAATTGATTATGATTTCTGGCTCTTTTCCAAAAATTTAATATTAATTGGTCTCTAAATAATCTTTATATGATCTCCTGTTAACTTCAAAACATACATGCCAACCTACCAATTCCTATCATGGGTCCATTATTCATAATTGCATGCTTTCTTTAACCTTTTCGAACCCAAAAAAAAAAAAAAAGTTTTGATTTTTTTACAATTTTTTGTATTGAAAATTACAATTATGACAAGGATCTATTCCCACTCAAAAATCTCTGAGCCCTAAACAACTCCAAGAGAATAATCACATTGTACTTTCTAACTATTTTAGATATAATATATATAGTCAGACTGTTTGCCTTTTTTTTTTTACACCATGCATCACTGTCATGATGGTTTAAGCAAAAAAATAAAAAGTGATAATCAAATATGTACTCAAAATTAAGTTACTTATATATTAAATTTATTAGCAATTTTACAATAAATAAATAAATTTGTGAACTAACATGACAACATATGTTATTAGTATCACGTCAATGACATAATAAATAGTTTTTTATTTTGTATTTATAAGATGACACCTCGATTTGCAAAACTTATATAGTTAAATCTATAGTATTTGTAACTAATTAATCAATATGTGTATTCAAATCACTTCTTTGTTTGACTGTGTGCTGTGGTCATATAGCTGGAATTTGTATATGTACCTTGGCAGTTGGCACACAAGTCACAAGGTATAGTTATTATTATTTTTTGGTTTAATCTCATATAAGTTAATTGATCACATAATTTTGATCTGATTTTATTTATTATAATAATTAGTGCCCACCACATGTTTCCCAGCAAAGCCCAAACTATTATTATTTATATATTGGACACAGCTGATGAGTACAAGAATAATTTGGCCATTTCAATAGGCGTGCTAATTTTCTTTGTCTTTTGTGATTATTGACTACCTTACATTAACATGGTTCACTTGGAAAAAGAGATTTAAGGAAAGTATATTAGTTGCAAAAGTGCTTACGGAACCATGATTTATATTTTGACCATATGATATTCATGACAGCCCTCGTCTCCTTGCAATGTTTTGTATTTTTGTGGAAGAAAAATGGGTCATTGAAAGAAAAAGATGCTTAAGATAAATACGGTTACACACACCTTGTTACACACATTTTCTAGACTGAAATCATAAGCATGAAAACACAATTTTAATTTTAAAATTGTGTTCAATTAACATTTCAATTTAACTTTTGAAATCGCAAAGAACTTTTGTAGCTTAATTAACACTTCTCCATACATATAGTGCTTGAGGATTTTTTGGGGGTGGGAGAATGGTTCGAACTGTGATGTTAGCAGCATATTATAAAAAGATATACTTACGATTTTAGCTCAAAAAATGGGCGCATAACAGTGTGGGTGACAATACGACCCTTTATTTTAATGGTTTTAATTTCTCTTTTTAAAAGAAAAGCTTTTTTCTTTATCTTTATCTTTCTTTCTTTTTTCTTTATTTGAGAAGAGAAGTGCAATTGGTATTGGAATCTAAAGAAAGCTACACCCTCTCTCTCTCTCAACAAAAAATCAAGTTTGGAGCCCACTTGCCGTTTCAATTTGCTTTCTCTTCACACATAAAGTGCTACATGTTCATTGATCTTTTTTCACCTGTTGGGTGCTTTTATGGATTTCTAATTAGAAATGGAAACAGTTTCATCTTCCATATATATTTTTTCTTGTTCACTAGTTGGGTGCTGTATATGTTCATTCACGTTTTGCCACTTTTACCTTCTGTATATAATCATGTTAAGAGTATAATACAATGTATTAAAATAATGGTTTGTTGATAAATTACATCATTTCTCTAACGGTTTAAGTTTTTTTTTTTTTTTTGGGTACTTTGTAATACATCTTAGTATCCTATTTCTACTCTACATTCTATTTAAAAATAGAGAAATGATATGTCCACAATATCTTCACAATATTTTCACAACAAATTCTATGTGGCAAGTTGTTATTGGTGGGGTAGAAAGTAATTTCAGTAGTAGGTTCAAATTAGAACCAATAACAACTAACCAACTGTAATTTATTGTAAAAATATTGTGAAAATATTATGAACGTAGCATCTCTCTTTAAAATATTAAGACTCCCATGTGTTAGGACCTCATTACGGGGGAGTTTAGGCATGCCAGTGAGGGGTGCTATTAAAATACTAGATAAATGATTTTTTTTTAATGAAAACTAGTTAATTAGTTAAATGATTAATTTCATCTTTTCCTGACTTTTTAAATTTTTGGGACAATTGGTGGGTAATTTATCACAATAAAAAATAAACTGGTTTGAATTGAAGCCATTTTATATGAATTTCTAATTATGTCTTTATTCAAAAGTACAAAGAATTCTTTCACTATTTATACAATTCTTCCATGAGATTTACATGAGATTCCTATTTCTTACTCTTAATCCTGTCTTCGAGAAGACGCCCTAAAAGTGCCAAAGTCACCTTACCTTACGCATGATTGAGATTAAAAAAAAAATACAATAAACAAAACAAAATGTGAATTTGACAATTTTAAGGTTGAATTCAAGTGATATTATCAAGAAAAATAAATAAATACCGGAGACCCCTTTTTTTATTCAACAAAAAAAACAAAACAAAATAAGACAAAATAGTGGTGATTAAATTTAACTGTTGAATTCCTTGTTTCTCCTTTACCCACTAACTACTCGGAAATGTTTATTCTTCATAGCTTTACTATTTGATTTACTGTTATTTTTTGTTTACTTGCATCAATTATTTGCTTATTTGTCTATATCTTCTTAGGCAATCATGGCCTAGAAGATTTAACTTATAGCCTTTACACCTACTACTTCATTTTTATAACAAAAATTTTACAGCCGTTCTTTTTAGGACCACATCATTTGTTATAACTTATTGAAGCAATAATGATTTTAAGCGGTAGACAATCACTTACACAGAGACCCAACAATTTTTCTTCAATACTCACAATTGACCATATAAAAGTTGTAATAAAGTTGTGATTGGTGTATAATCAAAATAGTGTCTATAGTGGGCCAAAATGTGACGTTTCTCCTATTATTAGTTGATAACTTTACAGGATGTGAACTTAGGTGTGTCCTGAGAAAGTTTATGGCATTTGAAATAGGGCATATGATATCCCTACACTTATTTTTTTCTGTAAATATGATGGCATATGCTTGTTGGCCTGTTGGGGATCCAATGTGTTTTCTACTTTCTAACCGCATGCCAAATAGCACCTGTCTACTTGTGTTCTTGAAAGAACAATTATAATGAAACTTTCTTGCTCAACTGATGATACTACTAAAGCCATTAAAAGTTAAAACACACACACAGAAAATGTGATTACTTTTACATGTAATTGATGTGTAAGATAACTTTGGCACTTGTAGAATAGTAGCTACTATTCTGTATTTCAACAATTAAATTCAAACCAACAGCAAAAAGTTTTTAAGGAAGAAAAAAAAATCTACCAATATCCTCCAACTCAATCTCTATCAATCGTTGGTATGAGTCAGTATTGATTTTTTTAGTGGAGGGACACATATTTTCTGCATGTCTGGTTCTCAAATTTATGCTATTTAGCAAGTAATCCATCTATCGTAAAGATCGGCAATAGTGGCCAACACATCCAAACAACTCAACTCACTATGTAAATATGTACTAATCGAAACATATATGGACTGGTTGAGTCAAGTCTGTTTCTTTACTTCTTCTTTTTTTCACTTCCATCAAATAATTTTCTTGTAAATTTGTGTTAGTGGAACATTTTAGCCTTTGTGTGAGGCTTTTGTTAACAAGTGCCTATGTGCATTCGTTAAGAACACTTTAAATGAATCCCATCTTTATTGAAAAGTAGCAAAATTAATAATTAAATGTCCTTTTACTGAAAGTGGGTCAACTTCTTATAAAAAAACCAATCGACAATATTATAAAATTCAGTCTTTAACGAATTTCCTAAAACACCAATTAACTAAACCATTTCTCTAAAATGTCATGTAACAAAAAGTAAATCAAAGATTCTTGATCTTGGGCCATACAAAGTCTTGTTTTGTGTTCGATTTAGTTTGTAACCTGACTCGATTTGGAAGAGTGGCAATTCTAAGTGAAAAGTTGTTACTGAGTGTTATTGTTGTGACAAAAAAGTAATTTCAGTGGTAGGTTCAAATTTGAACCAATAATAACTAACTACTTATAATTTGTTGTGAAAATGTTATGGATGTAATATTTTTCTATATATATACTTCAGAATTAAGGTTTAATGAAAATATTGTACTGTAATTATTTTTATATTTTTTTTTCTTAAGATAGTGAAAATCACTCCAACTTAGTAAATGTAGACACATTTTCAAAACCACATATACTTATGTTTGTGATTATTTTTTGAACATTTTTGTTAGGGTTCGGTTAATGTGTCCTAAGGGCACACATTAACTATCTATTTTGAGAAAATTTTATGAAAAATTGAAAAAAACTGTCAAAATAGTGAATTACTTTTTCGTTTTTTCATAAAAAATTTTCTAAAATGGTTTATTAATGTATGCTCCAAGAGCACACATTAGTAAATTTTTTTTTTTTTTATAACAATTTTTTGCTTGTTCTGAAATATTTCAGACATCCAAAGTATTTGGACACAGCCGCACTCTCCAATTATAGTAAAGTATTATTTATGTCTGATAATAGTACAGGTAGATCTGACAAACTCAAATAAACAAATGGTTACTTTATTTTTTGAACCGAATCATGTGAATTTGAGTACTTGCACTGAAACTATTGCTCCCTGCACGTGTGACTTGTTCCTTAGCAACATGATCTCTCTCCCATTTCAACTCTTTTTTATAGAAACCAATGAGGCCTAGATCTGACATTTTAGTTACTACTAATACTTTTTAATTTTTTTTTTAGAGAGTTTCAACGTATGGCATTTGCTCCTAATGATAACTCTTTATCATCAGACCAAGACACCAATCAGTTTTTGGTGTAGACAGGGATTGAATTCTAAATCTCTTATTCAACCATCCGAGACTTTACCAGGTTTAATACATTTTAACTGTGTAATCTTTGATAGCTTAAAAAGATTTGTCATTTCATCAAATATTTTTAGGTTAAAGTGAAGTTACAAAATTTATTGTAGTTTTAGGTTACAACTTTATTCAATATTTTTTTTTTATTGAATGTGAATTTTGACAAATCTACCATTAGATAGCCTCTTCTTCTTATCTCCTCTATGCTTGCAAAATTTCTAAAAAATTAAAAATCAATAGTTATATTATCAATAAATTGTTTAAATTGCAAGTTTTTGTAATTTAAAATTATGCATAAAATATAACCTTATAGATCATATAGTAAATAACATCTGATTGACACAAAATTTGACATGTTTATTAAGAGCATAAAGAACATGTTTATTAAGAGCATAAAGAACATGCAATTCAACGGTTAAATTTTCAAAATATGTAGTAATATTTATTTTATTGAGTAAGGTTATAGCCTAAATCTATAACCAATTTTGTAGTTAAATTTTGTCCATATTTTTAAAAAAAAATTTATTGGAAAGTAAAAATGTATTTGATTTTTCTATAGTTTTTTATATTTATCATGAAAGTGACATTAAAGCATTCTTAAAATGATCCATTAACAAATGTCATAAGAGCACTTGTTAACTATAAACTTTTTTTATTTTTTTATTTTTTTAATTTCTTGCTCTTCATCTCTATCTCTCCCTCTCTGTTTATTTTCAATTGTTTTAATGTTTAATTACTATGAATTGAGATTCTCTAAAGTTGTTTGGATTATTCCAACATTAGTTTCTAAAATAATTTCTATCTACTTTGAAATAAATGGATTAAATTTGGCTATGTCATCAATAATTGCCAAAATGACAACACTCAATTTTTATTTAACTAATGATGAGTAACAAAAATCCAATTCACTTGTTTCAAATGAAACACAAGAAGAAATGAGACAAATTTGAAATAAAATAATGAAAGAGCAAGTAAACAATGAGGTTATAAAGGAATAGAGAGATAACATATACAAATACAAGACTCAATTTATATTTAACTAATGATGACGTAACAAAAATCAAATTCACTTGTTTCAAATGGAACATGAGAAGAAACGAGAAAGAGTTGAAATAAAATAAAAAAAGAGCAAGTAAACAATGAGGTTATAAAAGAATAGAGAGATAACATAAGCAAATCTAAAAATATGTGTTTTTGAGCAAGGAATGAGAAAGAGTTGAAATAAAAAGGGAAGAAATACAAGAAGAATTGATTTGGTTTGATGGAGGGAAGAAGAGTAGAATGGAGGAGAATGAAGGTGGAGGGGGGGGGGGGGGGGGAGAAGAGCCAAAAAAAAAAGCATCAATTAATTACCATTAATGGGGAAAAACCAAAAGTTTAATAGTTGGGAAAAAAAATAATGAAAGAGCAGGTAAATAAGGAAATAATTAATTGCATGAGGTAATTGAACTGGTTTGATGTAGAGAGGAAGAGACAAATGGAGAAGGAGAGGAAAGCCAAAAATTGTGAAATTATTTATTTATTTTTATTATAAAAAAGGCGTAACTTTATTAAAACGAAAATAAAAATAATACGTCTTAAGTCAGAGCTGACTCAATCGTACTAGGATTTTCTTTTATTCAAGTTACATAATTAACAACGTTCTTAATAAAATTGTGAAATTATTTATTAATTAAGAATGATTGAAGAAGAATGGAAAAAAAAAAGCTAAATTAATTTATAAATTTCTAATCAAGCTTTCATTTTTATCTATAAAATAGATAACTTTAACCACAAAGAAAACTATGGGCAATTCCCAAGTAGAATTGCAAACCATATGCCAAACAAAGCCTGGATTAACTTGACTTCCCCCTATTTTAATAGAATTTTTTTTTTTTTTTTTTTGATGAACAATAGAAATAGAAATTATTTAAACCATGTCTCTTTCACATATAAGTCCATCAAAAAATAAAAAAGTATATAATGATTACATTATATAACAAACACTATTGCAATTAGACCCCATACTGCAACACGCATCTTTTTTGTAATATCATATTATTCAATATTTTTTATTAAATAAGTATTTTACAATATCATCACTAATTCACACGTTCTATTATACCAAAAAAATATTACGTGAATCGAATATTTTCATTTACTGTCTACAAATTTATTTTCTAGGTTTAAATTTAGAAAGTAAAAAAAAAAAAAAAATTGTTTAGAGATAAGTTAGTTATTAATCTATAACTATATTGTAAAAAAATATATAAAGATAGAATACAATGCAACCTAATAGTGATTTGTTTAAGAATTACCAATTACAAAGTTATGAAGTGTTAATATTAATAAGATCTATTCAAAGTATAATGTGAATCTAACTCATACAATGCCTTTTAGTATTTCACTCGTAATTTTGCAAATGTGTTATGCGAGTACACACACGTAGAGAGAGAAAAGAACTGGCAAGTAAATTTGAGCATATTAAAAGGGAGGGCAATTGTATAGCCCATGCCCTTGCTATAAGAGCAGTTTTATTTGCAGGTCTAGATGTTTGGGTAAAAGAGTTGTCACCTGATTTGGAGACTGTATTCCAAAAAGATTTAAATTAATAAAGTTTGCTTACCTTTTTCTCAAAAAAAATGTAGAGAGAGAAAAAATTATCAATTATCGATCTATGGATTAAGATCATTTAGAATTCCTAAGTAATTCTTAAAATCCTATCAATTTATAGTAAAATGAATGAATGTGATTTTACCGATCATCAATAGTGATGATGCCGAAAAAATCACCAATGAGCCACACGGTTCCAACACGCTCGATACCAGACCTGCTCAACACAAAAAAAGAAGAAGACCTTACAGAGAGTACCGGTGTGGTACCGGCCAAAGACCCTCCGAAGGCTAAGTCAGTAGAGCGCTCCAACAATACTAGAGAGTATGAGCTTTTAGAGAAATTGTGCGTACCTTTTTCTTGAGGGTCTTTGGGTTTTTATAGTCGCGTAGAGCCAGACTCCTTTGCTTGCGAAACAAGTCTTTTCCTTATGGGGAAGATACTCATTAATGCGTGTATATTACCAGATCCAGTAGCCGAATATCAACTTCCCCCTCTGTTGATCTACAAACATGTGGGGTTTGCTCAAAACTTTTGACTGAGAAATCCTCATGGAGCGGCCAAAAGATTATTGCTAATAATGAGCTTTCTGTAGTTGCCGTGCTTACTTGTGGGCATGTTTATCATGCTGAGTGGTTGGAGACTATCAATGAAATTCTCCCAATTCTATTTAGATTTCTCTTAGATTTTTTCAACTTGATTTTGAGAGAAAATTGACTCCTAGATAAAATGAAAAAAAGAGAGGGCTAGAGAAGAGAGAGTGCTAGAGAGCAGAGCGGGTAAATAAAAAAGAAGATAAAAGATTTACAAAAGTTGCAACTCTCATGAGTATTTAGAAGAGAACTGTCACTTTTAGAATTTTTTGAATAGTGATGTACAACCAGATGTGTGGCAATTTTTGTGTAATCTGGTGCACATGACTCTATGCAAATGCTCTAACTCTAAAAGCTCTAGAATATCTCTAATTTCCAATCCTTTGCGTATCATTGTGATTTATTATTTATCTATTGTAATGATAAATAGAGGGTCTGATTTATTATTTATCTATTTTAATGATAGATAGACGGATAGATGATGAGTGAAAATAAGGTGGAATTCGAACAATAACCATATCACATTGTGATTTATTATTTATATATTGTAATGATAAATAGAGGGTCTGATTTATTATTTATCTATTGTAATGATAAATAGAGGGTCAGATAGTGGGCAAGAATAAGCTGGAATTCAAACAATAACCATATCGCACCACAAAAAGATGACATTACCACTTTACTAACACATACTTGATAACTCCATGAGGTTGTTAATGTTGCACATGATGACACTGATGCTGATTAAGGAGTGAATCTGATAATTAATTGATGTTAATTAAGGAGAAGTGGACTAAATTAAAGACAGCTCAGGATTCCATTAAGAACATGATCACTGCTTAAATTGTAGTATTTAGTTCTCCATTAACTTTGTCAAACCATAAGATAAAACAAGGCAAAATGAATAATACATAATTAGCTGGCAAGAAGACTTTCATATTTTTCAGAACCACACATTTTTGTGTACAAATTGTCAACATATACAAAAAGACAATTTTTTCCCCTATAATTTTTGTACGGAGTTAGTCAAACAAAAGGAAAAAAAATAAAAATTTATAAGAGTATTTACGCATTCACAAAAGTTGAGCAGATTATGACAAAAACTTGCACACTATTATTATAAAATAAAGCTTACAGCAACCAACTACTACAATCTCAACTTTAAAAAAGAGAAAAAAGAACAACCCAAGTACAATAACACAACAATAACAGCCACCATTTACAGACCAAGTACTAAAAGGCCATAATAGCTTCAAGCTGCAGTAACACATTAATATAGTGTTTATTCCTTAACCACACCCCCACATAGTGATATTTCTTACCAAATAGGCTTAAGCACTAAATAAAAACTAACATAAAATCCCTCTCTTTTGCTCTATTTTACAACCAAGAAGCCCATAGAGACTAGTACTGATTAAAAATGTCTGCAGTAGCCATAATAGGCTGGTTCAAATATGACAAACTCAATGGGTTCATAAAGCTATCAATAGGCTCAGTACTGAAGGTGCTCGAGTCCCCAACACCAGCAGCTCCAAAAACACCAGTGTTTGCATTCAGGAAATTGATAATATCATTCAGAGCCTGTAGTCTGTGGCTAAGCTCACTGGCTTGAGCTCTCAGTATTGAGTTTTCAGTCTCAATATTCATGTAATGCTGCGTGGTGATATTCACACTTTGAATGATCTGATGGTTCTCTTTCCTGAGCTGAGCCACCTGAGCCACCAGATCATCCAAATGCTTTTGTTTCCTCATTCGAGATCGCCTTGCTGATTCTCTATTTGATATCATTCTCTTCCTCTTCCTCTGATCCATCAAAACTTGCAAGTCTTCCTCAGAACCTGAGTTTTGAAGCAAAGATGACCCTGAAGATGTTCCACTGGAGGAAGCCATGTAGAAACCACAGCAAAGTTTGTAGCTTTTTTCACAATAAGAGTAGTCTAAGAGAGAGATTACCAGGACCCAGATACTAAATTACACTAAGATAGCAGATAATAGTAATATAGCTAATATAACAATAATAATAATAATATAGCCTAATTTATCAGAGATGGGCAAATATCATGAAACGTAGTACAACCAGTAAAGGAACACGACTGAGAAGGATTGAACCAAGTGTGTCCTGCGCCTGAATGTGGAATTTATCATACAACCAGAAAGGAGAATCTCACTGAGAATTGGAGACATGAATCTCAAACATCAAGAACAACAAGTTGAGCATGAAGATCAATCTTGTTTAAGAACCAATAATATTTGATAAAAATTGGAACTTGGGTTTTTGCAATAGACTCAAAAACTCCAACCCAGCATGAAAAAGTTGGAATTTTTTCTGAGATTTTTGAGGAACAAAAGGATCAGTAAAAGAAATCAACAGGTTTTTGATCAAAGATGAGTTGTGGATTTTGAACCCAAAAAAAAACCAACTTGAGAGAAGTACTTGATCTTGGACTAAAAAAATCACAATCTCAAAAAGTGGAAGATAGCCAGAGCTTCTTCAGAGATTTGAGAAATAGACCAAAATATGTGCAAGAGTGATGCTAAAAAAAGACATGGAAATGAAAGCAGAAGAGGAAGAGGTCTGTAAGAGTTTTGGGGGTGGAATTTATAGAACAAAATGTACTAACATGTCGATGAAATAAATTAATTTTCAATAAATAAAAAAAGAGGAGGTGTAAAAATGAGAAAATGAGAAATAAAGGAGAAAAAGGACATTGGAATCTCCTCTGAAAAAAAGTAGTTGAAAAAGTTGATGGGACATGTGAGGTGGGGGGGAAGAGATTAAGAGAAGACTCCACAACTGTCCAGATATCCAGCTGTGAACCAACGATCTACGATTACTTCATGGGTGGTTAAATTTCATTATTGATACTGCCTAGACAACCTGTGAAAGTAAAACCAATAACATTAGAGGAGAAAAAGAAAAGAAATAAAAAAAGGAAACCCACAGGAAGAAGTGTATTGCTTTTGTTTTTGTGGTAAGTAGAAGTATTTTTGTATAACTAAAGCAGGAAAAAAGAATTGGTGTTGATAGTTATATTTTGTATTTTTTAAAAATACAATAATAATTAGTAAATTACATGCGTATCTAATGAGTTTTTGAATCCAATACATCATCATCCATTTAGCGCTTGTAAGGAAAGAAGATATTAATTAATCGAGGCAAAGTTCATTGACAATTCTATTTTGTCATAGTGGTAAGAAATACACAAATTTTTTTTGTAATTTTTTTTAATTGTTGGTGTATAATAGAAGTGACGTGTGAACTCACGAAAGAAATATTACACAAACAATATATTGAGAGATATATATTTTGGGAAGAGCAAGGAGGAGCAGTCACAGACAGAGAGTTTTACAAGTATTGATGCAACTTTTACGATTAGTATATAATAAGCATAGAGTCCGTTTGGAAACAGCAGCTTATTTAGTTAAAAATGAAAAAAAAATTATTTGAAATACTATAAATAAAACTAAAAAGTAGCTTAAATAGTATAGTGAGACTTATGAATAGTATTAAAAAGTGCAATAGGACTCATGAATAGTAGCAAAAATAAGTTAAATAATAAAAAAATTTGGCTTTTTAAGCCAATGCCAAACGCAACCATAGTGTTAATTGTGTGTCCATGTTAAAATGATGTTGCTACAATCACAATGTACTATCTTAATAATTTATCAAAAAAAATAAAAAGAACTTACTACCTTAATAAATAAATAAAAAATAACGTCCCTAACATTTTTTTTTTTTTGATAATTAACATGGTTGATTATACACATAATAAAAATTTATTTAAGAAAAAAACTTTTTTTAACAGGTGTCTTAACTCTTAATAACTCATTGAAGAGGTTTTGAAGGGATTTCACCTACATTGAAAAATATAGAAAAGTTAATAAAAAATTTGTCTTTATGTTGAAAGTGTCCCTGAATCCCTCTATAAAATGGCACTGTATTATTAAATTCTATTTTGGTTTCGAATCCTCTAAAATTTTGCCTATTTTTAACTAGAAAAAAGGACACTTTGCAAGATAAGAGATCTATAGGTTAAGATTGTGCCACCTTTCAGGCATATTTGACACAAAATTCACACCGTCCACTTCAAATAAAATAAAAATTATAGTTCACCAAACTCTCTCTCTCTCTCTCTCTCTCTCAATGGAGAAACAAAAAAAACAAAAAAAAACTATTCAGAGAATATGAGAATCAAAGACCAAAGAAACTAACCAGATTTTTTTTTTTTTGCTAACCAGAAACTAACCAGATTTTGAAATCACAAAAGTGTTGTGTTTGATTTCAACATAATAATCATCCTGTATCTTTGTGTAGCAGAACTAAAATTGTGGCAATAGTTTGAATAAGATTCCTTCTTCTGCTAATTATAGGCACTATATATTCTGGTATTGAAAACATGGCTCCAAAAATACCAACCACATCTCTATTAATTAGGTGATGGAAATGATGTAAGGTAGCTAACGTGCCAAGAATTTGTAGCAGAATGCATGAACTTTAGCCCGATGATTTCTTTACCACATATAGTTTTTCAGCTTGACAACTCTTGTTTGTCATTGCTTTTTTCATTTATCTCGGAAAACCTTAGAAGAGGTTAGTGCAATTTTTTCACATATATATGCTTTAATAATTTGATAGTTCGTATAATAAAAGAAGAACGATTTGAATCATTATTTTCCTAATAAGAATGAATGAACTATGACATTGAGTTACAACACTCTTAGTCAACCTTTGAGAACTCAATTAACCTCTAGATTCATTACATGTCATTTGTCTTACATCTCAAAATAGAAGATAACTAGTAGTAAACTAGTAATTAATTAAAAATTGCATGTAAAAGAAGGAAACTATTTTATTAATATTATCAAATTATCTTAATATATTATTTTAATAATTAATAATACATTAAATTTTTATATGTAATATATACATGTATAGAGTCATTTGGTACAAACACAATATGTAATGTGCAAGTTTCACTTTGTTGGAACATGAAATTATAATAAATTATCAAAATAATTAAAAATAAGTATTACAATTTATCTCAAATTTCTTGAGATTTTTGGTAATAGAATTTTAGTTGGAGTATAATTTTAAATTTCTCGAAAGTTAGATAATAGAGTTTTACTTAAATAAACTATCCAAACAATTAATGAATAACTTGATATTTTATTATAGAGATTCATTTAAGATAAGCTAGGCAAATATTTAATTAAAGTGTAGTCACTTATCGATCGCATAAAGAAAATAATCACTTAGCATTATCACGGCTTTTAAGACCCAACTTTTATTACATAGTATATGATATGATGTGAGGAGTTAAACAAGAGCTAAGCCAAATTCCTTAAAAACATTATTATTTTATATTAAAAGTTGACATTTTTCAAAGCTATGAGATTGATTTATTTTTAAAAAAATGATAGATAATGATTAACCTTTACATTTTATTATAAGATCTCTAAATTTCAGTTTCAAAACCCAAATTGAAGTTTTAAAAAACTTCTAATGGAAATTTAGATCTATTCCCATGTCTTGATATATATATATATATATATATATAATTTAATTATATATTTTATTCTACTATTCTCTTAAAAATATTTTAATAAAATATCTAGCTTTTTTTTTTTTTTTTTTTTTTAACATGTGACTTTAATGCCAGTTGGCGGTAGTTTATATCAAATTTATTGAGCTTGTTTAATTTATGTAATTATTTTCTAAGTGCAACTATACTTGTGTATTTCACCGGAAAATTCTTAGGTACTCTCGGAGTATGGATGAATGGTGCTCCCTCCTCTCACATTCATGATGGACCATACCATGAATTTAATGAGTGGACTCCACTATGAATGTGAGAGGAAGGAGCACCTTCTCCGTGCTCCAAGAATACCTAAGTATTACTCTATTTGACCTGGTACTTTTTTAACTCTGAGATTTCGTATCTGTGATATGTCTTCGTTGAAAAAAAAAATTCTTTAGTTTTATATTTTCTAAGTGCAACTATACTTGTGTATTTCACCAGAAAATTCTTAGGTACTCTCGGAGTATGAATAAAAGATGAGCTCTCCTCTCACATTTATGGTAGACCCCATCATGAATTTAATGAGTGGACTCCACCATGAATATGAGAGGAGGGAGTACCATTTTTCGTGCTCCAGGAATATCTAAGTATTACTCTATTTGACCTGGTACTTTTTTAACTCTGAGATTTCGTATTTGTGATATGTCTTCGTTAAAAAAAAAAAAAAAAAAAAATTCTTTAGTTTTATATTTTCTAAATGCAACCATACTTGTGTATTTCACTGGAAAATTCTTAGATACTCTCGGAGTATGGATAAATGGTGCTCCCTTCTCTCACATTTATGGTGGACCCCACCATGAATTTAATGAGTAGACTCCACCATGAATGTAAGAAGAGGGAGCATCATTCTCCGTGCTCCAAGAATACCTAAGTATTATTCTATTTGACCTGGTACTTTTTTAACTCTGAGATTTCATATCTATGATATGTCTTCGTTAAAAAAAGAAAAAGAAAAGTGAGAATGTGAGGGTTTAAATGGGGTAAAAGCCAAACCCCTAAAAAAATATGATTATTTATATTAAAAATTTGAAAATAATGAGAATGACTTGTTTTTTAATTATAGATTTTGATTAACCTTTACAATTTTTTATAAGATCTCTAAGTTTTAGGTTGAAACCCCAGATTTAAGTTTAAAAAAACTTTTAAAGAGCAGAATGTGGAAGTATCTATTTTCATGTTTTGAAATTTATCAATATATTTATATATAAACACTTAAAAAAATACTTTTTTCTTAATTCCATAAAATATTTAGTGCAATTTCACAAATTTGAATGGTAAAATATTAATATAATCATAATATTTAGCTTTCCTATAAAGAAATATTTTTAAATCTCATGTTGTTGATTTTCTTTTCTTTTTTTCAATATCTTATTATTGTTTTTTCTTTACTATAATATCTCAATATAATTGTCTATTTTGATTATGTAATATAAAATTTTTGATTTTAAGTGAACTTTTTTTTTTTTTTTGGAGAAAGAGGTTATGTAAACCTTCTTGGTGTTAGAGAAATTATTTTATCAAGTCTGGTTAATATATACTTTAAAGCATTAATTAACTTTTTATTTTTATCATCATCTTTTTTAAAGTCATACATCAGTTAGTTGATGACGTATTTGTTTATTTGTTTTTGTTGGTTTTCAATATAGTATAACCTATTAAATTATAAAAATCTATTTTAATCACTTAAAAAAAAAAATTAGAGACACATTCATGTTTGTGACAATATGCAATCCAATCACATATTAAAAAAAATGCAAAGTCATGTCAATGTAGGTAACAAATGTGTCATTGAAGAACTATTTAAAAGAAATTAATAATATGCAGTAAAATATGCAATTCCTTTATATATATATATATATATATATATTGATGAGTTCTTTTATATTTGTAAAAGAAAAAGGGTAAACATAAAGAAATAAGTCAAATAACTGATTTACCAAAAAAAAAAAAAAAAAAAGTCAAATAACTGCATTTATAGATTGGCTTTTTGAAATGTGTACGGAAAAAATACACACACCCCCCAATGTTTGCATAATTTTCACCGTCCCCCAGTACCAGATGGATCTTTTTGCAGTTTGATACTTTTGCTTACATTACTTCAACTGTTGATGTTCTGACACGAGTCACTTTGGAAAAAGGGTATGCCTTGGGATGTAGGTGTGCCCTATTTATTTTTGTACATTGAAAACTCTCTGGGAGGTGTGCCCTATTTATATATCATTTGGGCTATACATTCTCCAAATTAACCATCTCTTTTGTATAAACCCATACATTATTGCAATGGGTTTCTTTGTCTTTTAACTTGTGGACATTAAGATTCCTTTCAGAGCAGGATTACCTGTCTAGATCCTGCAAAAACTAGTGGTGCCCCACAAGTGTAGGGTCCAATGTCTCTTAACCAATTAAACTTTACCTCAACGCCACAATTTTTGTCAAAACTATTTTACGTGTTAACTCGTTATCGCTTTTAGATGAATTTATTACTTTTTTTTCATCATTTATAGTCTGCCACGCAGACAATTGTAGCACAAGTTGTAGCATTTTATATGGCTTTAAAATTTTTGAAACTTTACACTATGGTTTTAGCAAAGTAGAAGCACGTGTTATATAGTATGTATTTCTTTTTCTAAAGTTTTGAATACCCACTTTGCTATACAAGAGATAGTGGGGGTTGTCATTTAGAAAATTGAAAAATGGCTTAGAATTCAATGGCATATGTGCACATGTTTAGGGTTTTTTTTAAAGCCTAAATATGATGGTGGATGCTAATCATTCTGAGTTTTACATTTACATGTTTGTTTTGTTATAATTTATATATGTTGAACAGGTTTAATACATAAAAGTCAAGATGTTTAGCATCATCAATTAAAAAATAGATAATGTTCAACAAAAGCTTGAAAATTTTATATTGGGTGATCATTGAGGCTCAAAATACTACGAACCTAAAGGTTTTGGATTTACACATTTTGACTACATCTACAACATGACGTCAAGATAAATTAAACACACAAGATAAATGCCTCTTGATTTTGTTTAAGATTGCCACAAACATCTTCTTATCTCCAATTAGAACAGGTTTGACCAAGGTAAGCAAAGATACATAGTATCATTCAATTGGGTCTTGACATTTCTTTTCTTTTTTTTCTTTTCAATTAAAAAGAAAGTACTTATTAATTTAAAAGTAATTTAAAGCTGCTTATTCGATATCTTTAAGATACATAGTCGGTTTAAGCACATGTCACGAAGATCCTAAACAGAAACTTAATACAAAAAAGATGGACATTGTCGGTATTCATGAATTGGATTATGCTATGGTTTTCTTTAGTTTGCCCGAAAGTCCGCACAATGATTTACATTTATTGCATGTTCAGTAGTTTCTTTAGCCCAAAATGGAAGTAGGAGAAACAAAAGAGTAAAGACCGTTAGAGATTAACATAGAAATCACTAAAGTTTAGTATTCTGCTCCTCATGCTCTTTAAGGTACAGAGTTAAAAGTGAAGTATTTAAATTGAAAACAGTTCAAAGTTATTTATATTTACGATCTTATAAGATACATAGTTTGTTTAAGCACATGTTCCGAAAATTTTAAACAAAAAAGTTGATACAAAAAAGACGAATATTGTGAATATTTATAATCTAGATTATTTGTGTTCTTCTATTGATTGTCAAAAAGTTCGCAAAATGATTCACTTTTACGCATGCTTAGTAGTTTCTACGATCCAAAATGAGAGTGGATAAAACAGGAGAGCAAGGGCTATTAGAGATTAACACACATACTCTAATACTATTTTTCCGCATCTCATTTGACAAGACAAGTGGAGATCATACGGGATTGTCCACCACAATTCCTTTTTATCACTGATGTTGAATCCTAAGCTAGAAAACCTTAAATCCACCGACCCTCATGACCATTAGGAGACCAATCACACCAGATTGAATTTCATTCCTCTTTTTTTGGCAAATGAGACACAAATTACTACCTAATTAGTCTTATTATACTTGTATTTTTTTATCAATCACTTTAAGCCTTAGCAGCCACAAGCAGTAAACTTTGCATGTGAACCCACAACATCAAAGTTTAAGCAGTGAAAGTTAGAATGAGTTTGGATTGCACTTTCAGCTGGCGTTCTGCGTTTGGCGTTTGAAAGGTGGGTCCCATGGTAACTGTGCCGTTTCAGCTAATTTCAAGATAAACGTAGTTTATATATTTTGCTGGTCCCACACGGCAATATTCATATTTAAAAATTATTTTGCTACAGTATTTTCAGTAATAAGTTTTCAGTTTTCAACAAATAAACGGTATCTAAACAGACCCTTAATGTTAATTTGGCACAAGTACTAAAGGTCATTAATCATGGAACAGTAATTCTTGAATTGCCATCATTGTCGAACATATACAGAAACTGTGTTTTGTGGAGTAATACAATGTATTCAATGTTTTTATCGTTTCTCCAATTGTAACTTAAACCTTCTTTGCTAAGAAATAAAAGCACAGAGGTGGGCACAAAAAAAATAGAAAGCGAAAGGAGAGCATGATATAGTGGGTTGTTGACACTTGGGGCAGTACATCAAATATTTTGCAGCCAAGATTGCATGCAAAGATACAAAAGTGAAATTGTTTGAATTTGGCACGTGATTTACGACCTATCTAGACTGTCTAGTCTATGTCAGTTTTTTTTTTTTTTTTTAGGATCCTATGTCAGTATTTAGTGTGCCTTAACTTCTAGCAAGATATTTTTTGTTGCTTGGTGTTTCTTTTTTGTGGTTTCAAATTGGTTCTGAGCTCTCTCTCTCTCTCTCCCATATCAAAAAGCAAGAAGAGCCATTGAATCATTATTGATGGGTAACAATTACCAAACTCATGTTTTGTTGTCAATTGATAATGCCATTTAGCAGAGATGTATTGTAAGGTACTATAAGGTTAAGGTCCCCTTTGGTGGGCCAAATTTTTGGGAGTGTCTTATAATATTTTGGAAAAATAATAAGAAAAAAAAAGTGTGTTATTTTATTGTCAATTTGTGAAGAAAAGAGAAGGGTTCTTATCTTTTGTAGGCGGCTTTTGAGAAGCATCCCTTGTGTTTTTTCAAACAGTTGAATTTCACACGTTATAAAAAAGTCACAATCCTCTCCCAAGCTGGCTGGAAAAATATTCTATCTATCTTATAGTCATAGATAGAGTGATCAGTAAGACAAAACGTGCAAATTATCTTTGCCAAAGTCTACCAAGACAAAAAATATGATAGATCAGTCAAAAGCCTCAATGAATCTTTGGCACTTCCAGCTCTCTATTCACAGGAGAGAATTTGGGTTGGAAACCAGGGACAAAGTCCATTAATTTAGGTGGGTTCTAGTTAACTCAACTGGTAAAGTCTCTGATAGTTGAATACGAGATCAGGGGTTCAATCCCCGCCTACACCAAAAGCCGATTGGTATCTTTGTCTAATGATAAAAAACTGTCATAAGAATAGACACTATAGGTTGAAATTCTCTTCAAAATAAAAGTCCATTAATTTAGTATAATAATAATAATAATAATAATAAAGGATGAATCTATAACATTTCACTTGTCCTAATAACAAAAAAAAAAAAAAACCATTATTTGAATGATTTTGTATTAAGATTTAAAGAACTAAAATGGTTAAAGCCTTAAAGGAATAGTATATTCGTATTGAAATAAATTTCTTTTCAATCTTTTTTCTCTTTTGATTAAGATGGCACAAATTAAGTTAGCTGTGTGGTCTTTTAAATCAATGGTTAAGAACGTAAGCCACACTTATCTATTATTTCTTTGTACCCTTGTTTTTGCATGGCCCAATTTTCAGTTCTTTCCAGATTTCAAACATAACCCAAATTACAAAAGACGGGCCATCTAATATCTGCTAGTCCATAATTATAATCTGAAAAAATGGTACTTAGGTTTTTGCTTAGGCCCATTCTAGCTACGGGTAGTGTTGGCCCAGCAAATATTATTGTCAGTTCACTTGTACTGTGAAAACAAGACCCAACAAAATAATAATAATAATAATAATGGTAAAATATAGTTAATATTCTTGAGATTTTGGCTAATACCAGCCAAGTTCAAAACTTACTAATTTAAACCCTAAACCCAACTTAGTTCATAAACTGTTACTCATTTTTTTCATCTCTAATAGTGATTAAGGACTTTGTTGGTCAGTTTTGAAATGTCTTGAACCTGACTAATATTAGCCCTAAAAATATAGTTAACATCTTGGAAGTTTGGATTAATGCCAACCAAGTATGATAAAAGACTATTAACATCCCCCTAAAGATTAGGCTAATATCAACCAGATCCAAAACATTTCAAAACTGACAAACTCAGTCCCTAAACCCAACTTGATCCCTAAACTGTTATTCATTTTTTCATTTATCTCTAATGGTGATTAGGGACCAAGTTGGTTAGTTTTAAAATATCTTGAACTAACTATTTAATTAGAGACCAAATTGGTAAGTTTAAAAATGTATTGAAATGATTATTTTATATGATTATTTTATCTGGATTAATGCCAACCAAGTATGATAAAAGACCATTAACATCTTCCTAAGAGCATTCTCATCAGGTGTGCCAAATGCTAAATATTTGACATTTGGCACACCAAACACTACTATTCAAGCTTCATGAGGTGTTCTAAATGTTCTAAAATTTTGCAACATGCTACAGTACCGTCTTAAATATGAGACGGTATGGACACAAATGCCAAATCAAAATACTAATTTTTTATTCAACCTTTTCTCTCTCCTCTCAATATTTAATTCAACATTTTCTCTCTCTTCTCACTGATTTGTCTCTCTCCAACCCATGTTCTCTCTCTCTTTCTTCTTCAGATCACCCTCCCTCACCCTCAAATCAACGGTACGACGGCCTCACCGATCAAGCCGCCGATCACCGATCAAGCCGTCACCATCGCTTCTCGTTTGAAGACTCCATTGCCGTCGATTTGAAGACGCCATCGACTCCGATCTGAAGCTGCCATTGCCACCTCGGTCTGAAGCTGCCATGCTGCCTCGATCTGAACCCATCTCAGCCACGACTTGAAGCTACAGCACTGCTCGTCTGATGTGCATCTTAGCCACGATGCGAAGCCAATCTTAGCCACTACTGCCGATCTAAAGCCACCACCGCCGACAAAGAAAGCCACCACTGCCGGATCTCTCTACCTTTCTTACCTGTTTGTTTTTGTTTTTAATCTAATTTGTGGTGGTTGTGGCTGTGGATTTGTTGTGGGTATTTGGTTGGAATTTATTTGGTTTGTTTTGAGTTGTGTTTTGGGTTGTGGAGGATGCGGTGGTTGTTGGTTGGTGGCTACTAGTTGTGGTGGTGGTTGTTGGTCGTTGGGTGGTGGCCACTGCCACTGTTTGTGTTTGGTATATTGGCAGAGTTTTGTGTTACAAATATATTATTTTAATATTTGTATATATTATTTTAATGTTTAGAATCAAAGAATATAATATATGATAAATGATGAATTGTAAAATGGTGTGTTAAAATAATAAAGTAAGCTTTTGGTGTATCAAAATGACATTTTTTTTATAAGAGAGCTGATGAGAATGCTCTAAGGATTAGACTAATATCAACCAGGTCCAAAACATTTCAAAACTGACAAACTTGGTCCCATAAACCCAACTTGATCCCTAAACTGTTATTCATTTTATTGGGACCAAGTTGATCCGTTTTAAAATGTATTGAAATGATTATTTTATCCTAAAAATAAAAAGTGGCACCTCATGAGAGAGACCTATATAAGAAAGATTTTAGGTCTCTCTCATGAACTATGGGGCTTCGAACAAGAGACCTTAGATTAAAAATAGGGCACCAATGTTGCCAAACCAAACACCATCAGACCAAAACACCTGCAGTGCCTTAAATGAGAGCATGTTATTTTCTTTATGCTTATATCTGGACACGTCACGTTCTCTGTCCTCAGCACGCGTCTCTCACTCTCTCGCTCCCTCTTTGTCTCTGTCTCTGTCTCAAACCCTAGAATCGCAGCCCCAAGTTCACAGGCTTAAACCCTAGCAGTACACGACGGTTTCAGAGGTATTTCCATTGCTACTTTCTCTATTTCACATCTGGGTATCTGATAAATTTTCTTAATTTTCTTTGAGATTTTGTGAATCATGATCATGAATAAATGAACGGTTATCATTAGCTCTGAGTTTTCTTGTCCAAGAAATGAAAAAAAAGGTTAAAGAGGACTAGGAGTTAGATTGTGGTTCTTGAGTTTCATGTGGTTTTGAGAAATGAAAGCAATGCCCACCAGGTGTTTGATAAATTTCCCCAAAGGGTTTGTGTCACTTTAATGCTAACAGTATTGGAATGGTCTCAAGCTGTGAAATGTGTTTGTTGGGGGTGCGAAGCATTTAATCTAAGAACATGTGTCATTGTCTAGAACTCTCATGTTTAAGCTAATTTTCAGTGTAACTAATCTGCTTAGTGAGAGGAATTGAATCAAGTGTTGGACTTGGTACTCATTAGATGTCGGCACTAGATGTTTAAATGATGAACTTGCTTTAAGTAAGCCAAATAATGTATTTGCAAGTTCAGTTGAGTGAAGGTTTTAGTTTTACTAGTGCATCAAACTATTGAAAAAAGGGATAGGTTTTAAATTTTCTTTTTTTCTTTTTTTTTTTTTACTTTTGATGCAAGCTTTCATGACGCAATGAAGCGTTGGTGATTTTGAGAATTAGAAACGTAATGTAGCTATTTGGTCTACAATAAATTGTGTTGCAAATTATGTATACCAGAACCATGTTTAAAGAGACATTTAACCATGCTCTTTCTATTCCTTGGAGAAACTTTAAAGGGTGAATTGCACTTTACATACCTTTGGTTTGGCTCATTTTAAAGTAAAGTCACTTTACCCACCTGAGTCACCTCCATTAGACTTACCTAACCCACCTAGCTCCTTTCCGTTAGAAAAACACTTTTAGGTTATGAAACATAATAGAAAACAGATCTAAGCCATTGTCCACAAATTCTTTCTCCAACTATATTAGAAATCCAATATCATGGCCCAAATCCAATATCATGGCCCAAATCCAATATCATGGCCCAAATCTCTTCAATTAAGGCAAGATTCGGCTCCTTCTACTGATTGCGAGCAAAAGATATACTTTCTATACTAATCTCGTATCTCATAGGTAAGATCGTGCTCTAGGGTTTGAAACTGTAAAGGAGAACTGTCCAGAAGCATTAGTAGTGCAGCTTCCAAGGGATTCTGGAGTGGAATTAGAGAAGAAAGCATAGAAAATGGTCATGATAGTGTGAAGGGCAGTGCCTCACAATCAAACCATGGAATTGTTGAAAGACCCATGCCTGACAACACTGGATTAAAATCAGTATCACCCTGTCCCCTTTGTGGCTTGACGAGGAGTTTCTGGTCAAAGAATGATAAGGGACAGTGTTAACTGTTAAGTCAGTTAGTTTGGAGAAAATACATGTTGTGATACTCAAAAGAATGCAACTCCTGTAACAATAAATATGGGTAATCAAAACTTCACCTAGGTGTTTTTCTAATATCAGAAAGGCTGTTTACAAAGTAACATTGGAGATTTGAATGGAGTTGATAACTCAATTTGAAAATTACTGCCAACTGTCATGTATGTGTGAAGAGCTCATTCAAACTTAACAGTGGTTAATGGGAGATTGAGCTAAGTATGGATGGAAATCCTGTTTTAAGACCAAAGGTTGATTAGTATCCCTCCTAGTGGCAGTGTCTAATTAGCTTCAGCCTTCAGTTAAGAGCATTACAACAAGATTTTGTGGTCTAACTTAAAGGGAAATGGTTTCTTTTCCTGATTACAGAGGAGAATTATTATTTAGAGTTCCTTGTATATTTGTCTGGACTTCGCTGTATCTTAGTAGAGTAGAGCTTGAGGATATAGAAAGATCGAGCTTTGGAGATGTCTTTAAGGCAATTTCAGTTTGCTTCCAATTAATTGTGTCTGCAAAATTACTTTGGAATTGTGTGATCTCATCAACTAGGAATGGAGATAACAAGTGAACAGTCTTCTGTGTGCAGCAGTTCTTATGATGAACCGTCAAAAAACAATTAGAGAAACTTACCATTCATTTGATGATATGATAAAGGCAGATGCATTATACTTTTTTTTTTTCTTTGGGTCATGCATATGCAGCAGTTTCCCCTTTTCTTCTTGTCCTTATTTATTTATTTAAAATATTGTCTGTCAATCCTTGGGTACCTACTGTACATATTAAGTTACATTGCCTAAATAATAGTTTAGTCAGGTGATTTGAACTGGATGATGAGAAGAATTTTCTTTTTAATTTCTTAAGATTGCAATGGTCTATTATGGGCATCAAACTTCTTTAATTTCACTTGGATACCTGGAATACCAAAAACTTGGGTCATGGGATGGGATTTATAAGATACTGAGGGAAAGAATCTGTGGAGTGGCTAGATTCGTTTTTCTATTATATTTCATACCCTAAAAGTGTTTTTTCTAATGGAAATGGGCAAGATGGGTTACGGAAGTCTAACAGAGGTGATCTCAAGTGGGTAAAGTGACACTTTTTAAACCACGGGTAGGCAATTTCAAAATGGGCCAAACCACAAGTGAGTAAAGTGCAATTAACCTAATTTTAAATTATGAGTGTTTTTTTTTTCTTTCAACAAAATAAATTGAACATATATGATGAAAGATCAATTAAATTATGCTTCAGGGTTTAATATTGGTAATCTATTTTTTTGGTTGGAGTTTGAGAAGTTATAGCATATTTCATTTTCCTCCCCTCAAAGTGGATTGCAACAAAAAGAAAAGGATAAAAAGAATTCACTTTACTATCTGATTCAGTTTTAAGGGTTTTAGAATGCTTTTGCAACTACATATCGAACTTAATTTTCGTGTTAATTGTTCACCATCTGCATAGCTTTATCAAATACACCAGAAGACCACTGTTTCATTGTAAGCTTCTAACTGTTTTGAACAGAACAAGGCTTCAGATGAATATGTAAACATTTCTACTGGTGTCAGACAAACACAAAGGGTTCTGATATGGATTCTTTTGATGATATTCTTGGTGAACCTGCCGCCAACCGTGGTAAGTGATTATTTTGAAACTACCCAAAGTTGTTGTGTTTCATCTCTGTATTTGAATCAAGAAGTGGTGGTTTAATATGATGTGCGTGAATTTTGAGCAGCTCAGGCTGGTGCTAAGTTTCGACCAAAGGCCAAACCACGGCCTAGAAAAGAAACACCTGCCTCAGTTCATCCGACAATCAGTAGCAATACAAAGGAAGAGACTGCTATACTACACATTACCGATGTGGGCACGTTGGAATCCATTCAACCTGCTGATGTGGATAATAAATTGAATAATGAATTTGGTTCATCTATAGCTAATTCAGCAGAAAATTTCACAAAGAACAATGAGGGTTCATTTTCAGGAGTTCCAAACTTAGATGATACCACAAAATTGTTATTAGTAAACCCTTCATCACAAGCTGTTGCAACCAGTGAGGATGTGGCCTCCATTGATGCGCTACCTAAGGAGGTTGCAGTGACTGATATCAATGGTGACTGGCACTTTAGCTTTAGACAATCGGAAACTGAGGTAAAGATATATTTTTCTTTTAAATTGTATTTGCCATTGCTGCTAGTTGAATTGTAAGCTTTACTACCACGAAACTTTTGGTTTTAGGCAGACTCTGTGGGGTTGGATGTAGACCCTTCTGCTGACATATCTCCTGAGCCTGTTACACTTACCTCTGCTGGCTCAGATTTGAAAACATCTGTTCAGGCTCTTGATATTGCAGATGATAGACTGAAGGATCCGTTTACCTTATCCTTCTCTACCCCTGAGATTGTTGGGACTAAGGTGCCAAGCAATGAGTGTTCAATTTCCGATGATCTGCATTCAGAGGCTGCCATTTTGGATGGAAATGGCAAATTACATCCTAACAACAAGAAGTTGGCCAAAGAGGTAAGACATTTATCTTTCCTTGTATTGGTATATGGCATCTAGATGATCCATTAATTCAGAAAATCCTCTTGGTTTTAGGTTGATTCCTTGGGATTGGATTTGGACCCATTTGAAGATAATCTTCATGGTCATGTCACAAGTAAATGTAAGTTATGCTTACAAAATGTTGTTAAACTTGTATATGAAATTCTATTCCAGTATAAGTGGTTTAAGAAGTTTCTCTTTACTCTTGCTGTAGCTAGGGGTGGTGGCAAGTTTAAACCCAAGGCTAAAATCCGCCCCAGAAATGAAACCTCTACTTCACTCCCATCAGCTCCTTCAAATGCTACAGAGGAGAAACCTGTTACGCTAAGTTCCACAAGCTTAGAAACAGAACAATATGCTCAGCCTGTTGCAGAAAATAAATTGACAAATGAGGATGGTCTATATGCGGTTACCTTAGAGATTGTGGGCACTAGGGAGCCATCAAAAGACAATGAAGGTTCATTTCCTGACAAGAGAAGCTCGGAATCAATCAGGTCTTCATCCCAACTTGTGATGGGAGAGGATGCTGGCAGTAGAGATGCGCTGCAGTCAGAGGTTGCCATGTGTGATACCAACAGTGTTTGGCATTCTAGCATCGGAATGTTGTCATCAGAGGTAGAGACTTGAATTTCCCAAATCTGGTTTCTGCATATTGCTTATATATGATTCTAAGTTTCACTAATAAAAAAAAATATTTTTGGCTATAGGTAGATTGCATGGGGTTTGAATTAGAGCCTTTTGGTGATAATGAAGGGGAAGGTTCTCTTTTTCATGCAGAAACATCTACTCTTCTTGCTTCCAATAATAAGGACATGGAGGAAAATTTTGGTATTCCTGCTTGTAGTTCTGTTGACTCTTCAGCACTCAGGGTTTGTGATGCTGCAGAGCCTCATACTTGCTCTGATCTTCATATGGCCCCAGATCCAGTAACCTGTGGGGAAGATGCTTTTTCTAACCAGTATGGAGATTTTCAGATTGAAAATGGAAGGTTGGAAACAGAGGTGAAGATTTGTAACTTTGCAAGAAGTACCGTGTTTGTTTTATTTTGTTAAATTTATTTTTTAATATTGTGATTAATTAGTCAAATTGTGATTAGTTTCAGGAAGCTGGAACCTTTTCTGGCATGGAAACCCTAGATTTTATGTCTGAGGCTCACATTGCATCTGGTATGTATAAAATCAGTTGCATGCTTTATTCTTTCTTACTCTATTTTTTTGTCTAAGTTATTTGTTCATTTTATTTTTAGGACGGCAAACTAGCAAGTTTCGACCCAAGCCCAAGATGAAAACAGGAAAAGAAAAACATAGCACTGCCATCTCTCACCCACAAGCTGAGTCTGTTTTGCATTTGCAAGGTCCTCAGTTGGTTACTTCTGAAACTGGGTACATGGCTTCAGTTCCTGCCTTCCCAGCTGACTGTGTACAGGATGACTCCATGAGGTTCGGTGAATTTATTCCCTCAGATCCAGCCTCTGTCATTATGATGAATGAAGAATTGAGAAACCTTGCGGAAACTTCTCACTCAGATGGCCCCATTTTGGGGGATATTCTGCATTCTGTGGATGTTCCTGAAATTCCCGTAGAAGCGGTAATTTCCATTATAACAGTTTGCCATGAATTATTCTTTGACAGATGATAAAATCTTTTGCTCAATCATGTTAATTTGTTCTTAGCCTGTTTCTGTTCTAGAATGCTAAGATTGGAAAGGGGGAAGCTTCTACAGCATCAAATCTTCCTCAGAAACAGAAACAATCTGCTACAGCTGGTGAAGAGAACGATGGTGGCAAATCATCAAGGAAGCTGAGAAAGCGAGTAGCTTTTCAACTTATTGATGAGCAGGATGATGGGGCTAATGATGATTTTTCTGCTGAACCTCCCAGTAATTCTAGTATAGATGAAGATGAAGATGAAGACAACAATGATGAATATAAAGTGGAAAGTAAATCCCAGAAGAAAAGAGCTCCAAGAAAGTCAAAGAAACCTGAGGCTGAAAATGGAAAACCTGTACGAAAGCGTAAGAAGGCCAATGAAGCAGCAGATCAGTCAACTGAGAAACCTCCCAAAAAATTTTCTCATTCCACTCGTCGAAACAGAAGATGTGGTAAATGAAATTCCTGAGCCTCTTAGATTGTGAGACAAAATGATTTTGCATGTACTTATTTTCATGATCAAGGTAGGATGTATTAACAGAACTATTGAATTAGGGTATATTTGGGATTTGCTTATTTTGCTGAAACTGAAAACTTTTTGTTGAAAGTACTGTAGATAAAGGTAAAAGTTAGCTGAAATAGTATAGTGGGGCCCATAAATAGTACCAAAAAGTGCAATAGGACCCATGGATAGTAGCAAAAATAAGCTGAATAGTAAAATAAGTTGGCAAAATTAATCATGCCAAACGGACACTTACTCTATTTTTCTTTCTTAGTGGACAAAGCTTTGCTTGAAACTCCGGAGGATGAGATTGACCCTCAAAGGTTGCCTATAAAGGATCTTATTCTGCTTGCAGAGCATAAAGAGCGATTAGCGGTACATAGAACTCTAATTCTTGCGGCAATGTTGTTTGAAATACTTTTTTTTTTTTTTTTTTTTTTCATTTGTAACATTTCCTTTTCTCTATTTACTCTGTCTATGCTTCTATGCTAGATTCAAAATTGCTAATTTTCTTTTGCCGTTCCCCTCCTGCCCACTGATGCAGAGCAAAGAGGCAGCAGCATTAAAAACACCCTTGACAAATTTAAGGTACCTGAATTTTTAAAATAGGATTTATTTTTGGTTTAATTCTTTAGGTTGATAGCTTCCCTGAGTACACCCCTGGTGTACTTGGTATGTTTTCTTTTTAATAAAATTGTTTTGTTACTTATAAAAAAAGAAAAGAAAAGAGGTCTTTAGGTTGATAGCTACCTATTTTCTTTAAGTTGCCTGCAATGGTTGTTTGCACTGCAATCAGTAGTCAAATTGCAAAGTTTTGCAAGTATCAGATGACATAATGTCTGTAGGCTGCAATGTACTTTTTGTCCCTAAGTTTGGTTCAAATTTGATATTGTTTCCAAATCTAAAAGTTGTAGTTTTTCCTGTGAAAATTTAAAAGGTAGTGATTTCATCCTTCCGTCTATCTACCATTAAAGGACTTGTATAAGTGTTTTGTCTTTTTTATCTTATGTACATTCTGTCATTCTGTCTTAAGCTTTCTCAGATTCTTGGAGATTGAAAACTCAATTGCTAATTTTTTGTTTAAACCCGCATGAAGCTACAATTATCATATAACAGAATTTCTTGAATTTAACATAGAATTGCATTTTAGGGGCCGGATGGTGGGGGTCGGGTGGAATGAGGCTAGTTTTTGAGGTAGTCGTGGGCCGTTTTCTGTTGTGACAGAGGAAGCTTTAATGCCAATTTTATTTGTGAAAAATACACAAAATAATAAAAGGAAAGCAACACAAGACACAAAAGTTAACTTGGTTCAGTAAACTCTATGCCTAAATCCACTGCCACTGTCATCTAAAAAATCCACTATCAATGATGAAGATTACACCGCACTCTCAAACTCTTACAAATATAAACTGACCTAAATCCCTAATACACTCAAAGGTGCTTTCACACTAACATGCAAGACAAAATAAACAAAGCTTTGTCTTCTCTCCACCACCCCACCCCCCCCCCCCCCCCAAAAGCTACCCCTCAGCACCAAACCTTTCCAAGGCTTTACATATTCCTTGGTGGACGAGAAACATAATATTATTCCTGTACAAGGAATAAATTTTTCTTCCACACCAAGAAAACTCAAATAAGTAATTAAGTCAAAACCAGGTCCAAAATATTTTCCTCATGGGCTAGACTTAACAGTATCTATTTTGACCCAAAAAAAAAAGTCATTGTATCAGAAATTATGTTTGTGTTTGTTGGCATTGAAAGTTGAATGTGGCATTTGGTAAGAATTATGTTTTACTATTCCTGGAGTCACTTGCTGTCCATTGATTAATTTTTTGTCACAATTCTTTCTGTGCAGTTCTTCTAATTCATTTCATGAGGAAGACCCTTATAATGGAGAGGAGGCCTTTGCTTCAGAACAAGGCAGAGGTTCTGATGATGATGAACCAAGTTATGAGGTTCCAATAAGTGACCGTCTGATTAATTACCAATCATACATGGACAAAACACCCAGAACAAGATGGTCAAAACAAGACACAGAATTGTTCTATGAGGTATATAACGTCACATTAATTTTCTTGTTACCACTTTCCATTGATAACCATCAATCATATGTGATTTCGAGATATCACTGTTTTAGGTTTTTTGTCATTGTGAGTGAATAACTAGTCTGTTTCAATGAATGGGACTGCCAAACTGAAATTAATTTGGTTCAGAACTTTTGCTTATAAATTAGTTGGGTAGGTGCATCAAGTAGCATTCACAAATCCAAATGAATTAGCCAAATTGTTATCACTTTAGTAAAATTTCTGAACGCGTGCTCTCCAGTGATTGAAAGCCATAATGGAGGAGGATGGAGTTATGTTCAATATGGCATAGGGTATTGTTTAGGATTAGTTAGGTTTGAGATCTTCTAAGTGGCTCTTTAGTTTATGTAGAATCTTGAAGATTTACCAAATTAACAGCTTCAGCATTATCAAGCAAGTATTCATCTGTGTTGGTGAATTCTGGAAAGTTGCCAAATGGATATAACTTGTCAAGCAAGCAGTTGTTTACTTACTGGGCCTTCAGCATTGTTATGTGTGGGTTTGTCTGGAGATGACAGTTTTGGTAATTTCTGAATAGATGTGGAAGTGTTTTACATTGTTGCTATTGCTCTGTATTGCTTATGCCTCTATGGTGACGTTAGAATAAGGTTTCTTAGGACTTTGTATTATCTCTGTGATATTTGCCGTAGTCTTTCTTTCTTTTTTCTTTTTTGAGAGAGAGAGAGAGAGAGAGAGAGAGAGAGAGACTGGTAAGTTACTCCATCTCGATATATCACATCCCTTGAAAGCTGATTGTTATCACATCCATGAGCTCCATTATTGAGCTCATGCTCTCATGGAGCTAGCTTACTGAACCATTGCCAGCACTGTGGTTTCCATAAATCAATGATACTTGAGAGATAGGAAATTATTGACCATGATATGGCAGATGAATTTTTCTTTGTACAAATTTGGCTTCATTAACATAGAATATCAAAAAGAACTTAATTGAGGAAGGAATGGGATTGAGATTATTCGTTTATCTGTAGTAATTTTTGGCACTCTTTTATTATAATTCTTGAGTAGTCCTTGTAAGTTGACTCCTAAGCTTTTACTATAATTCCTATATACACTGAACAGTATTGTTGCAATCCCAAGGCCAGCATTAGCAGGAGCCACATTGCATTATGTCCCTGAAGGCTACCTTGAACTGTTTCTTGTTTAGCCATAGATTATCAATCTTGAGGAGCATTCTGTTTACCAAGAAACCTTAAATAGTTTCAGCTATGGTGTAAAAATCACATGTCCTCTAAATGCTGCTTTTAAGAATTTCTTTAGATATTTGTGTTCACTATTAGTTGAAGTCCCAAACCAACCCTATAATTGCACTTACATTAGAATTAACTGGGTGCCAGAACCTCATTATGTCATATAACATGACCAACATTTCCTCTCTCTCTCTCTCTCTCTCTCTCTTCATGATTTTAGTGCATCTTATTTTCTTTTAGTACTTTCTTAAGTGAGTCTAACAGGTTAAATTGATTTTTGGTTCTCTTGATCTGTCATTTTGACCTTTCATTTGGCAGTTTAAATAATTTTTATACCAAGTAGAAGCAGCTGCACGTGGAATTTTCTGCATGTAGCCATGTACTGCAGTGTAAACACCTTCAATGTTGTATTGAGGATGAACTTTTTGTTAAAAAAAAAAACAAATGCAAGTTGAAAAGCTTAAAACTTGAGTAGTGTCAGAGAGTCGTAGGGATGGGACAGTAAGGTGTATGTAATTTTATCAACTCCGTTTGGGACAATTTAAGTAAATTCCAGCCCCGGTCTTTTGATAGTTATATAACAATTTAAGTAATCTCTGTTTTAATATATGCTTTAGGCTGTACGTCAGTTTGGGACGGATTTTTCTATGATACAACAACTTTTTCCCGGCCGAACACGTCATCAAGTAAAGTTGAAATTTAAGAAGGAAGAGCGTCAATATCCATTTCGGCTTTCGGAAGCCTTGGCCAGTCGTTCTAAAGGTGAAGTCCTTCATTTCTTTTTATTCTCTCTCTCTCTCTCTCACACACACACACACATTAATTTTTACTAACGGATAATTGTAGACTTTGTAATAGTCTTAGCATGATTGGAGTTGGTTATTTCATGCTGTCTTGTATATGACCATGCGGGGAACTCAGCTTATCCATTTTCATTTTATACTCAAGAGGGAGATATTTATGGTTTTTATTAGAAGCTTCACCAAGCAAATTAGCTTGAATTCGTTGCTTGGAAACATGTGATTACAGTATAATTTTTCTCTTGCAGATCATTCCCATTTCCAATTGGTGATTGAGCGGCTACAACAAGCTTCTCAGGCTGAGCAGCACTCTAACAGAGAGGACTCAGTTGGCGTGACAGGGGAGGAGGAGGAGGGATTGGAAACTGAAACTAATGTAAGCATTTTGGTAATCTTTTCTTCTATCTTCTGCTAAGATACAAATGCCCTTTGTGACAGACCTGGTGCTAATGCACTGTTTAGATATCTGAAGTTTAAATATGAAATGATCATACTTTTTTGCTAGTTCTGGTCATGGTTAATGCTTTTATAGCAAAATGTTATCGTTCTTTGGTTATGCCATGCCCGCAACTCTTGATGCTACTCGGCACCCTTATGTACAATAATGATATCCTTTGATGTGTCTGCAGGAGGCAGCAAAACCTGAGGAGGATGAGGAAGTAGTTATTAAAGACCAGGAAGTAGATTTTGCAGAAGTTCATAGTCCTGTGAAGTCTTATGCAAGTGATGATGGCCCTGATAACTGGATATAATTGATTATTAGTCATAAAAGACTATCTATTGGCTTTATTGAAAAGGATAGGAAATGCTAAAATGTTTCTATTGCTTATCGCAATGTGATTGGCCTATTATCTGCTTGTTCTTGTGCAGGCTCATTTTTGATCTCATTACATTTTGTTTTTTCATTAAAAAAAAAAAAAGAAAAAAAGAAAAGGAAAAGAAAAAGAAATAGAGAAAAATATATGTACTAGAATATAAGATGTAATTCTTGTGCTCATTAAATAGAATTCTGATTTATTTATGTCGAAGAATATATTCTAATACAATTATCATCGGCAGCATTTCAATATCTATTTGCAATTTGTATGTAAGGTTGTTAGTTATTGGATTTATCCAATAATTTAAATATGTTGGTGTTGACTGTACATAATTATGGATAATTGATTAGTGCTGACCTTGTTGGCAGTTTGAATTTTGCATAGAATTCTCTCAGAATAATTTAGACAATGTGAAGCTATGTTTAATTGGTATATTGTCTGACTTTCATCATGCAAGTTGGCATTTAAATTTATTTATTTCATTCCTTTTCATAATGTTATATTGATAGTTAATTTGGTACTAAATTATGTATAAATCATGTCTGGATTCAAGTCTTGTGAAAATGAAATAAAGAAAAAAAGGGGGGGGGGGGGGGGAGAGGAATTTTAGTGCCTTCAATCAAAGAAGAATTCACCAGGAAAAAGCCAGAAAGTCACAGAGTATCTCTCAATTGAATGTGTTTGTCCAAATTGGCAAGCAATTGTGATCATTTCTGGGACCAATTTGTTTATTTGTTGTGTTATTTGCATGTAAGTGCTTATTGTTTAAGACAACTTTATATTCTGGGTGTTAATAGGGTTCTTGGAATTTTAACACAAAACAAACTAAGAAAGAAACTTTCTTGTGATTTTCCTCTCTTTTTTTCTTTTCTAATTAACAGGCTGCAAAAGTCAATATTATATTCCATCTTGGAATTATTGCATTTTTTTGCCAAATGGCAATTTTTTTTTCTTTTTTTTGAGGGGAACTTTAGTTGATTCTTTAAATAAAAAATAAAAATGGCAACTTTGGTTCTTTTACTTTTACTTTTTTTTTTTTTTTTTTTTTTTTTTTGAGGAACACTTTGGTTCTTTAACTAGCTGGCCTCTCTCCCTAGCTATACCAGCGGGGGCATGCTTTGCAGATTCTTTTTGACTACATTTGTTTTTTTTAAGAATCTTTGACTACAAATTATTTTTTGCAAAAGAATCCAAAAACTAGAAGATAATTAAAAGCTTTGGAGATGACATTATCGTTTAGTGATATAAATCCTTGTGCCCCTCTTTGTTACCTAGTATTTGCTTTGCTGGTACACACACAATTTGGCGTGCTTCATTTTATGAAGATGCTGGCTGGTGATGACCTATTATGTTTTTGTTTCCTTGCTTAATTAAAAAAAAAAAAAAACAGTTTTTATTTCCTTGTTGATGGCTTGCTTGTACGGTATCTTTAATGTTCTGGCCTTTTGGGGTTGTGACACCAACCGACAGTATATGTGGCCCTAGTACTAGCTCTTGAAAGTAACAAAAAGAAATGTTATAAAAAAATAAAAATAAAAAGTAACAAAAAGAAGAAAATTGAAAAGGTACAGTTTTACCTTGTCTTTTAGATCCATTGTTAATAAAGTATTTTTATAAAGTTTTGATATATAACTTTTACTAGAAATGTAAAAAATTGTCAAAAATAGTAGTAATTGTTTTTTTTTTAATAAAAAGTTTTAAAAAACATATCTTAAAACAACAACCTTAAAGTCCGTTTGGTTGGGAAGATAGAAAATTGGAAAGATAGAAAATTAAAAATGGATGGAAAAATGAAAGGATAGAAAAGATTCTAATTTCCTTCATTTGTGTTTGGTTGGGAGTGCAAAAGTAGAAAGATAGAAAAAACGAGTTTGTATGAATTTACTCATATACCATTGTTAAAAAATAATGCCCATTTAAAACAAAAAAAATGACAAATAACCTAAAATAAAATCATCCAAATTTATTATAAAAAGAAAAAGAAAAATCATGCCTAGAAAAAGAAGTAAAAAAAAAAAAAAAAAACAATTCTAGTTAACCCCCCCCCACCCCCCCACCCAAAAAAAAAAAGAAAAGAAAAGAGGGAGAGCAAGTCCGGGAAAGCAAAAAAAGAAGAAGGCAAACAGTACAACACATCCAACACATAAAAGGGGAGGGAATACTTCAATCATTGACTACAACTATTCATCTTTCCTTTATTATTTTCTCTTCCAAATTAGAGAGATACAATTTTGATAGGACAGGAGGAAAAATCACCTGAGTCTCACCAATTTTTCATCATCTCTTTCTCTTCAACCAAATATTCATAAAATCAGTTTTCTCTCCTTTATTTTCTATCTTCTCTATTTCACTCCAACCAAATAGACCCTTAAAGTATCCATTAATTTTTTCCAAAAATGAATTATTATATAACATGACTGAATATACCGATGAATTTGACATAAATATTGTCTTATGTGAACGGATTTAGCATAAACATTGTCTTATGTGATCTTGTCACAATTTAACAAGAAAAATCATACTAAAGAAATTTAATTAAGAAAATTTTGGAGTTACTATTCAATTTGTTGTGAGTTGCCAACAAATATGACAAAGTTACTATGCTTGTTCAAAATGATTTTAAAAAGTAATAAAAAAGACTTAGTTATCACACCATGTGGCGAATTTTAATTAGATTTGATATAGACATTGTCATATGGAACCCTATCACAATATACTTTTTTTGGTTAAAAGGAAAATTCATTGAAACTAAATAGCCAAAACAGGCAAAGTACTGGCTGAGAGCCTTAAAGAGTACAAACCAAATGCATATGAGTCCAAAATACTACAAAGACTAACTAAAGATAGATTATCTAATACAGCAAAAACAGTTGAACATGAACAAGCTTCTTTAGCAAGCAGATCCGCGCATCTATTCGTCTCCCGATAGACATGGTTGATCTTGTAACACTAAAAGTGGCTCAGCAGGTACCTGCAATCATTTAGGAGTGGCGTGTAAGCTCTGTTAGAGGTATTGTTGGAAAGCATGAGATCAACAATAACTTTTGCATCTACAATTAAATGGGTAATGCCCATTTGAGAAGATACATGTAACCCCATCACCATCTAATGACAAGATTAAAAAATGTTTGAAAATTGTGAAGTTATTACCCAATTTGATTGAGAGTTACCAATGCATATGACAAAGTTAGTATAATATGTGCCCTATAGCTATCTATCTATTCTATTTTTTAAAAAGAAAACTAGGCTACCATTTATGCGATCTTTTTTAGAATTTGACATAAACACTATAGTATATTATATACTATCACAATATAGTGTAAAACAATTTGTATAATTATTGTTTAATGTAACTGAGTTACTAACCAACCTATCATATATCATTATCATGCCCCAAAAATAGAGCTATCAAAGAAATTTTTTTATTATTTTTATAGAAAATATCATACCAAAGAATTATTTTTTAATATAAATTTACTCATATACCATTGTTAAAAAATGATGTCCATTTAAAATATAGCAAATAACCTAAAAAAATCATCCAATTTTATTAAAAAAAGAAAAATCATGCCTAGAAAAAAGAAGTAAAAATAAATAAAAATTCACTTCTAGTCAAACCACAAAAAAAAACAAAAACAAAAACAAAAAGAAAGGCAGGAAACCAAGACGAGAGAGAGAGAGAGAGAGAGAGAGAGAGAGAGAGAGAACTTTGTACCTAAGAACTTGATAACGTCCGCAAGTTCTGCCATCTATCTTTTTTATTCTCCTCCGTGAGGGATTACTCTAATGAGAGCTACAGGGGGATCTACAATCGGTAACTCAAAGTTGTAATTTCCTGTTCTCCTATAGAGGACTCTTCTTATGTTATTTACGATCCATGGGAAAGCACCTATGTAATCAAGTGCTGCCATTACTGCATAAGCTTCTGTACTTTTAATTGCTTCACTTATGACTATGTGTACTCTTTCGGTCCAAGTGGTGTTTGGATCTGTTAGAGTTTTTACTTGGCTATAGCTCATTTTTGCGACAGTGTCAGCTATCTTGTCTGTACT
This sequence comes from Notholithocarpus densiflorus, assembly GCA_030021035.2. Lineage (NCBI taxonomy): Eukaryota > Viridiplantae > Streptophyta > Magnoliopsida > Fagales > Fagaceae > Notholithocarpus > Notholithocarpus densiflorus. The sequence continues at coordinate 1,686,751 of JARYZH020000045.1, forward strand.
CAATTTTGTCTGAGTACAAATATTCAGTATTTCTTTGTTATCAATTTGTTCAGGGAGAATTACTCCTGTGCTAGGGCTAGGTATCAAATCTTTGATTTCCTGAATATCTTTTTTTTTGATTTCCTGTATATCAAGTAATATCTTGTTGGAGATTTCCATAAGATTATTTAACTGATATGTTTTATCATCTTGCTCTCTCGAAGAGAAGTAATATTTTTGTTTAATATCTTTATCTTGCTTGTCTAACTCCGTTAGAATTCCATTTTTCCAGATTTGTGGTTTATCCATTACTGGTTCTGTCTATACTGTTGGTTACAGATATATGTGACAGAGTTTTCCCTTTTTAGTAAGAAAGTTCAGACGAGAAGATGGCACAACCTCAGCTAGTTCCTCAACTTCCACCGCCTGTTCCAAAGATAGAACAATTATCAGGTACCTGTACCAGCAAGAAATTACACAAATAATCAGATGCAGATGAATCAAGGAAAGATCTTAGATCTTGACTGTGTCAAAAACATCACCAAGGCTGTAGAAACATGGAACAACCTAACTATCTGCGATTTAGTCAACTCGTCATTCGACTCGGCAAATATTGACTATTTCCTACGAACAAGACTCACAGGTCAAGTACTCCGATGGTATGACACCATTACGCAGGAAGAAAAAGATACAGCATGGCAAACTGGAGGATTCAATTCCGCCGGATATGTCAATAAAGTCACCGAAGAAATCTATCAGTTATGTGATATTTGGTACTTTGATGACTACGCCTGTCAGTACATGGAGTATATTCAAAGGATTCCAAGATCTGAAAAGAAATTCTGGGAACAACAGTTCTACAGAAAAATCAGACCACCTTACGGTGAAAAGCTAATGTCCAAATGGCCTAACAGATCAGCCGGCATTAAAGACAATTTAGGAGGAAGAATACGCTTTGTATAATCTATTTGACATAACTAGGAATATCATGCAATAATTGAAATCGATTTGAGAGTTTGAGGTTGTAAACAATATTTATAAAGATCAATCAAGCATCAAGTGATGTACTAACCTGTCTTCAATAATGGGTCCACTGCCTTCCGCTTCTTTTCTCCGATCTTCAATACTTGTAGTAAGTGACCAATGATACGCCTTACACGATTTACTCACTCCAGGTTTTACTACAAAAGGCTGGTCTGATTGAGAGAAATGCGAATAAACACAAACTTTTATTGAATATGGTAATAGGATTGAAAGGCTTTTTACTCACTCATGATTACAAAGAACGCCATAAGTTTTTCTAGACAGAATAGGAGAGAGAGGCTTGTGGTTCGAATGTGTCGAATACAAGAGAAATCCTATGCTTATATAGTGACTAAGAGCATCTCCAACACGCGCTTCAAATTTTTGTACTGTTGAACAAATGTACAGGTCATTTTACTTTTTTACTTACCTACTTTTTTAAATATACTTTCTAATTGACTTTCTATTCTTTTCTCTATTTTATTTAAATATTATTTTTTTAATATTTCTTTTTCAATCTTTTTTCATTCATCTAATTTTAATGAGAAATACTACGTTCTTAACATTTTACAATATTTTCACAATAAATCATATATGGTAAGTTATTACTGATTTTAATTTGAACACATCACTTAATTTTTTTTTATTAGTATTAGTTAGTAATAACTCACCACTTAAGATTTATTGTAAAAATATTATGAAAATATTGTACTAACATTTCTTAATTTTAATTTCTTATACTTTATTTTATTTTTTCCTTATCTCTTTTTTTCCTTCACACGTTTCTTTTCTTTTCTTTTTTTCCTTTTTTTTCTCCTCCACACCTTTCCCTTTATCTCTATCTTCTCTAGCACTTTGTCTGGAGCTCTAGGAGCACTTTTTTTTTTTTTTTTTTTCTTTCTCTAGCAGCACTTCGGCTGGAGCTCTCTCTCACACATAAAGATCGTCTGCTTGTCCTTCTCCCACCACCGCATATCCTCCTTCCCACCGAGGCTCAGATGGGTCAGCTTTGCTTTTTTTTTTTTTTTTTTTTTCTCTTTTTTGTTCTAATTTGATTAGTTTTAAAATTGTGATTTGAGTTTGTATTTTGATTAAAACTGAGTTTAGAGATGTTTGAGAGAAAAGATCAAGAATAGTTCTGTTGTTAACGTTGTGATTATTGAGTGAAAATTAAAATATTTAATCGGTTGTGATTATTGATATTGAATTAATTCTTTTGCTCATGAATAGGACTCTCTCTTTTCTTTTTTTTTGTTTTTTTTGTTTTTTTGTTTTTTCTGATTTCATTTGGTTTATGAGAAAAATTGTTTTCGTGTTTGGATTGTATTCTGCGTTTTGTAGCCGTTGAGATAAAGGAGAGAGAGGGAGAGAGAGAGGGGGGAAGAAAGAGAAAAAAGTCATTTTTTATTCAATCGGGTATTATTTTAAGGGAGAATATTGGTTAGAGTTGCTCCAATAATTGGTACAGTGCTCTCCATGCCAGGAGATCTACTATAGCAAATCTAAAAAAAATTTGGAGATGAAGAGGATGGTGGAGGGGTTTTTCTGTGTGATTGCTCTCCAAATTAGGCGTTAGAGAGCCTATTGAGAGATGCTCTAAGAGCATCTATTTTTTGGAGCAAAAATATTACTGTTTACACTTCAACTTATTCTCCATCTCTATTTTTTTAGATTAAATTTGCTATGGTACAATGTAGTTTTTACTATTCATATTTCAAATATTTTTTATTTATTATAATAATTAAGTATTGAATTAAAAAATGTTAAAAAATATGTAATTGTTAAAAAAAAATAATAATAAATAAAAAAATAATAATAAAAAATTTCAATCTACCGCCTTATCTTCCAAAAATTATACTTTTTTCAGCCCTCACCGGTTTTAAGGCCAAGGGATAAGGTTTAAAAAATTTTCCAGCACATGTCTTTCTCTCCTTGGTAGAAAATCTACCACCTTATCTTCCAAAAATTATATTTTTTTCAGCCCTCACCGGTTTTAAGGCAAAGTGATAAGGTTTAAAAATTTTTCCAGCACATGTCATTCTCTCAATGGTAGAAAATCTACCACTTATCTTCCAAAAATTATATTTTTTTCAGCCCTCACCGGTTCTAAGGCAAAGGATAAGGTTTAAAAAAATTTTCAGCACGTCTCTCTTATTGGTAGAAAATCTACAACCTTACCTTCCAAAAATTATATTTTTTTCAGCCCTCGCCGGTTTTAAGGCAAAGTGATAAGGTTTAAAAAAATTTCCAGCACATTTCTTTCTCTCATTGGTAGAAAATCTACCATCTACCTTCAATTTTTTTTTTTCATCTCATTACTTCCTAGGTAGATTGTATACAACTTAACTTAATTTGTTGAAAACTGAAAATATTGAAATAAAATAATTTTTAAATGTCTAAATAGTGTCGTGAGACTTATTTTTAATTTTTTTTTCTAAATAAAGTGGTTGTAAGTCTCTTGAACAATGCTTAAACAGTGCGTAAACAGTATATAAACAGTATGTAAACAGTGATAAACTGTATATAAAAAGTAAAATTTATCTCTGAAACGCGTGAAAAAAGAAAATGCAGACCAGGATAATTCATATCCAAACGCTCACTGAGACTTGCACGCAAAATAAAAACATCAACTCAAACCAAAATAAAAAAATCCGGACCTCTCTCTTCTTGTCTTTAGTTTCTACTTTTCAGTTTTCACTTCTCACTTTTCAAGCTCTCTCTAGTCTCCAGACTCTTCTCCAACTGCCCCTGTCATCACCATGTCTCTACCTCTCTCTCTTTCCACCATGTACTAGAATATAAGATGTAATTCTTGTGCTCATTAAATAGAATTCTGATTTATTTATGTCAAAGAATATATTCTAATACAATTATCATCGGCAGCATTTCAATATCTATTTGCAATTTGTATGTAAGGTTGTTAGTTATTGGATTTATCCAATAATTTAAATATGTTGGTGTTGACTGCACATAATTATGGATAATTGATTAGTGCTGACCTTGTTGGCAGTTTGAATTTTGCATAGAATTCTCTCAGAATAATTTAGACAAGGTAAAGCTATGTTTAATTGGTATATTGTCTGACTTTCATCATGCAAGTTGGCATTAAAATTTATTTATTTCATTCCTTTTCATAATGTCGTATTGATAGTTAATTTGGTACTAAATTATGAATAAATAATGTCTGGATTCAAGTCTTGTGAAAATGAAATTAAAAAAAAAGGGGGGGGGGGGAGAGGAATTTTAGTGCCTTCAATTAAAGAAGAATTCACCAGGAAAAAGCCAGAAAGTCACAAGTATCTCTCAATTGAATGTGTTTGTCCAAATTGGCAAGCAATTGTGATCATTTCTGGGACCAATTTGTTTGTTTGTTGTGTTATTTGCATGTAAGTGCTTATTGTTTGAGACAACTTTATATTTTGGGTGTTAATAGGGTTCTTGGAATTTTAACACAAAACAAACTAAGAAAGAAACTTTCTTGTGATTTTTCTCTCTTTTTTTCTTTTCTAATTAACAGTCTGCAAAAGTCAATATTATATTCCATCTTGGAATTATTGCATTTTTTTTGCCAAATGGCAACTTTTTTTTTTCTTTTTTTGAGGGAAACTTTAGTTGATTCTTTAAATAAAAAATAAAAATGGCAACTTTGGTTCTTTTACTTTTACTTTTTTTTTTTTTTTTTTTTTTTTTTTGGAGGAACACTTTGGTTCTTTAACTAGCTGGCCTTTCTCTCCCTAGCTATACCAACTGGGGCATGCTTTGCAGATTCTTTTTGACTACATTTGTTTTTTTTAAGAATCTTTGACTACAAATTATTTTTTGCAAAAGAATCCAAAAACTAGAAGATAGTTAAAAGCTTTGGAGATGACATTATCGTTTAGTGATATAAATCCTTGTGCCCCTCTTTGTTACCTAGTATTTGCTTTGCTGGTACACACAATTTGGCGTGCTTCATTTTATGAAGATGCTGGCTGGTGATGACCTATTATGTTTTTGTTTCCTTGCTTAATCAAAAAAAAAAAAAAAAAAAAAACAGTTTTTGTTTCCTTGTTGATGGTTTGCTTGTACGGTATCTTTAATGTTCTGGCCTTTTGGGGTTGTGACACCAACCGACAGTATATGTGGCCCTAGTAATAGCTCTTGAAATAACAAAAAGAAGAAAATTGAAAGGGTACGGTTTTACCTTGTCTTTTAGAACCATTGTTAATAGAGTATTTTTATAAAGTTTTGATATATAACTTTTACGAAAAATGTAAAAAATTGTCAAAAATAGTAGTAATTATTTTTTTCTTTTTCTATAAAAAATTTCTAAAAATATATCTTAAAGCAACAATCTTAGGGTCTGTTTGGTTGGGAAGATAGAAAATAGAGAAATGATGGAAAAATGAGAGCATAGAAGAGATTTTAATTTTTTTCATTCGTGTTTGGTTGGGAGTGCAAAAGTGAAAAGATGGAAAAAAAGGAGTTTGTATGAATTTACTCATATATCATTGTTAAAAAATAATGACCATTTAAAGCAAAACAAAAATGGCAAATAACCTAAAAAAAATTCATCCAAATTTATTAAAAAAAGAAAAGCAAAAAAATAAAAAATAAAAAAAATAAAAGAGAGAGAGAGAGCAAGTCCAGGAAAGCAAAAAAAAAAAAAAAAAAAAAATGGCAATCAGCACAACACATCCAACACGTAAAAGGGGAGGGGATAGTTCAATCATTGACTACAACTATTCATATTTCCTTTATTATTTTCTCTTCCAAATTGGAGAGATACAATTTTGGTGTGTCAGGAAAGAAAACACCTGAGTCTCACCAATTTTTCATCATCTCCTTCTCTCCAACCAAATATTCATAAAATCAGTTTTCTCTCTTTTACTTTCTGTCTTCTCTATTTCACTCCAACCAAACAGACCCTTAAGGTATCCGTTAATTTTTCCCAAAAATGAATTATTATATAACATGACTGAATCTAACAATGGATTTGACATAGATATTGTCTTATGTGAACGGATTTGGCATGAACATTGTCTTATGTGATCTTGTCACAATTTAACAAGAAAAATCATACTAAAGAAATTTAAGAAAATTTTGGAGTTACTATTCAATTTGTTGTGAGTTGCCAACAAATATGACAAAGTATCTATTGCTTGTTCAAAATGATTTTAAAAAGTAATAAAAAGACTAAGTTGTCACACCATGTGGCAAATTTTAATTAGATTTGATATAGACATTGTCATATGTAACCCTATCACAATATACATGTAACCCCATTACCGCCTAATGACAAAAGATGAAAAAATGTTTGAAAATTGGGAAGTTATTACCCAATTTGATTGTGAGTTACCAATGCATATGACAAAGTTAGTATAATATGTGCCCTATAGCTATCTATCTATTCTTTTTTTTTTTAAAGAAAACTAGGCTACCATTTATGCGATCTTTTTTAGAATTTGACATAAACACTATATTATATTATATCCTATCACAATATAGTGTAAAACAATTTGTATAATTATTGTTTAATGTAACTGAGTTACTAACCAACCTATCATATATCATTATCATGCCCCAAAAATAAAGTTATCAAAGAAATTTTTTTATTATTTTTATAGAAAAAATCATATCAAAGAATTATTTTTTGGTATAAATTTACTCATATACCCTTGTTAAAAAATGATGTCCATTTAAAATATAAAAAAAATGGCAAATAACCTAAAAAAAATCATCCAAATTTATTAAAAAAAAGAAAAATCATGCCTAGAAAAAAGAAGTAAAAATAAATAAAAATTCACTTCTAGTCAAACCACAAAAAAAAAAAAGGAAGGAGAGAGAGAGAGTCCAGGAAAAAAAAAATGGCAAACAACACAACACATCCAACACGTAAAAGGGGAGGGGATAGTTCTATCATTGACTACAACTATTCCTCTCTCCTTTATTATTTTCTCCCAAAAATATGGAGAGATACAATTTTGGTGAGCCTGGAGAGAAAACACTTGGATCTCACCAATTTTTCATCATCTTCTTTTCTCCAACCAAACATTCATAAAATCAGTTTTCTCTTTATTTTCTATCTTCTCTATTTTACTCTAACCAAACGGACCATTAGGGTATCTGTTAATTTTTCTTAAAAATGAATTATTATATAACATGACTAAATCTACCAATGGATTTGACATAGACATTGTCTTATGTGAACGGATTTGGCATAGACATTGTCTTATGTGATCTTGTCACAATTTAACAAGAAAATTCATACTAAAAAAATTTAAGAAAATTTTGGAGTTACTATTCAATTTGTTGTGAGTTGCCAACAAATATGACAAAGTTACTACTTCTTGTTCAAAATGATTAAAAATTATATATATAAAAAAAGACTAAGTTATCACACTATGTGGCAAATTTTAATTGGATTTGATATAGACATTGACATACGTAACCCTATCACAATATACATGTAACCCCATCACCATCTAATGACAAAAGATTAAAAAAAATTTGAAAATTGTGAAGTTATTACCCAATTTGATTGTGAGTTACCAATGCATATGACAAAGTATAATATGTGCCCTATAGCCATCTATCTATTCTATTTTTTAAAGTAAACTAGGTTACCATCCGACGTTATGCGATCTTTTTTAGAATTTGATATAAACACTATATTTTATACTAGTCGCTAACCCGTGCGATACACGGGAAAGTTCTTAGAAATGCTAAATATTGTTTTTAATCAAATTAAATGCATTTTTTGTTGGGTTGAGAGAAATTTAGTTAACTTAGATGAACCTTTTCGCTTTGGATTTTAAGGAATAACTCACACAAAAAGGAATATACAAATTTCATTAGGATTTGAGCTGGTCAACCAAGGTAGGTGTGTGTGTGTGTGTGTGTATATATATAGTGACCTTGTCAAATATTTCTTAATTTGCCAACAAAGCAAATTATTGCTCATTTGAAGCAATTTACAATGTTCATTCTAGGTAGAAGCTTACATACTTTTTAATGTTGTGATTTACAATTTGAGTAGATGAAAAATAATATGATGTTCTATCACTTGTTATTGCCTTCACAACAAAAAGGGTAAAATTTCAAATCAAAAGATTACATATCACATTTAAAAGAAACACTAACAGAAAGTAAAATATATGACATGCACAAATAACAAATGATCATAATATTCAAAGAGTTTTGTAAATCAACAACAAAATCTTATTAAAAATAACCTTCTTCATAAGACTTGTATAAGTTATCATATTAAATATGAGAAAACAGGTAGCATATTGTTGTTGACTCTACACTGTATCACAAAGAGTCTCTCTTGGATTGCTTCATTCTTCTCTCTGCTCTACACTAATGCTCCCCCATCATAAGCTTCCTGCCTTGCAAAACTATGTAGACAAAAGCAAAATTCCAGAATTTTCATTTCCTACTTTTGCAGCCCTCAACAAAAGTTAAGATTCACGATTTTATCAGAATCTTCCATGCCATTATTATTAAAATTCTCAATATATACACCATTAGCATAGATACAAACTGATTCAAAAGCAGCCTTGTTTTAAAAACACCATAATGCAGAAATATCACCAGCAAATAAACGTAATATTTGAAGAGAGAAGAATGAAGCAAAATAAAAATAATTAAAATTCACAAAATGAAGAACCAAATATCAAGAACATAGAGGGAGATTGTTGGAAGTAGAATTAAAAACCTAGCATAAATCGTTAAGATTTTAGACTTGATTGGAAAGGAAGTAACTCTAAAAGTTTTAGCTCGCCAAGCTTTCTTGCGTTGTTTTATACCTCCTGGAGCAAGGATATCAAGGGAGTTACAAATGAGCGGATAACAGACCAAACAAATCGACCCGTATATCTATCACCAATAACACACCCAAAATGATAAAAATCTAAATAGATTAAAATGTTAGATTGAGAAAGAACTTAACTGTTTATTTATAACTGCCAAAAATGTTTAAGGATTTCCAAAACTACTAAAGTTTGTCAGGGTTAACAAATTTTATACACCTATGGGAATCTAATTCTTTTCAATCCAGTCAAAGAATTAGATAAACAAACAATAAGAATAGAAAGATATAATACCTGTTTTCAAAGTTTTCAAGGGCTTTAACTAATTCCTTTATATTCCTTTATCTCCACCTCTACCTCTACTTTCTCCACCACTCCTGCACCTTTTAAAATGCCAAAATAACCCAACGACATCATTTAATGCAATATCTTTTAAATTAAAGCATGGACACAATAAAAATGAGTGAAAAATATCATAAATTTATGTAAACATTCAAAAATTTGGGAATTTAGATTCAGATTCTGTAATAAGAACAAAACAGTCGAGTATATTATCTTAAAGGTGTTGTCTAACACAGAACAGATTGGGTTGCTGAGCTGTTTGGTTTTTCCTTTACAAATGATGTACGATCGCTGTTTTTCCTTTCTTTCGCACTAACAAAAGTAGTATTGTTTATGAGAAAAGTTTGAGTTGAAGCCAAGAGAAGAATTTTTATAGATACAAAATATTCAAGGGCAAGTTGTATGATTGAAAACAAATATTTTACCTTCTATATTTTACCTTCCAACTATTTAAAAGAAATATTTTACCTTCTCACAATGAATTATTGGAAAAACAACTAAAAACAATTATAATGAGTATAACAATCGCAATAAACAATATGTTCCAACCGTTTAAAAGAAATATTTTTTTTATTTTGTATAACAACTCAGCTAAGTTAAATATACTTTTTAAAAAATTTTAAAATGAAAATAGTCTAAAAACAAAAGAGTCAGTTTTTTTTTTTTTTTTTGTTTCTCTTTTTTCTTTTATTTAGCAAGTAAACAGAATAATAAACAAATATAGATTCCCTAAACAAAACTATCTACATCAGACAAATAGTGCAATACGTGTATTAGTAGCTAAGCAGTAAATGATCTGATTAATGGTTTTATATTAACTATTTATATATAACTTTTATGCAACAAGAACTTTTTTTAAAAAAATTTACAGAAATTGTTAACAAACCTTGAGTCGATGCAGTTAAGTACGCAACTCTTTATCCAAAAATGAAAGTAGAACTTGTAAAATAAGTATTTTTTATTTTTTTTAATTAAAATAATTTGTAAAAAACAGAATAACAAAGATCAATACTAGTGCAGTAAATGACCACCTAAATCAAGTTAATACCTACTCACAAAAACAACAGCGAGAGAATTAACTCCTACATCCTTTGCAACTCCAAGCACGCAAAAAAGAAAGTAACATAATATATATTTCTAAACCTAGACATGGATCAATGTATGTCTGTCTGTGTGTGGTACCAAAATGTTCAGTTTCTCAGAGAAAAGAGGTACTGGCTTTGTAATCTTTAATAGTAGGAAACTGATTCACATGCTCAAGTGCATTATGATTATAGAGGTACAGAACTATAGAGATTGCAATCTTTAGGAGGCAGCAAACAAATGTGCAAGATCTGGAAGACATCATTGAAAACAGGTCATTCTAAGCTTTAGTAGTTGGAAACAAATTCACATGCTCAGTAGTTAATGTGATATTAGAACTAAAATCAAAAGTCATATCAAGCATAATTTAACATGAAATAAAAATTGCAAAGTAAAAACAACATTAGAAATTAAGATACCATAATCAAAAATGTAATCAAAAGAAATCATAATACCATCACTTAACTGGGAAGAAGCCAAAGTTTGAAAAACCCCACTAAAGTATTCGATTTGTACCACAATAAGACATAGAAACAATAAATATATTAGTAAGTATATGAAAAATTGATAATCACAATCAAATTCAAAAATCAAATGGAAAGACATGTCAATCTCACTGTTCATAGGACTGTTTTTGAAAAGAGAAATGCATGTTTTAATTTACTATGTAGTTTTAGAGAAACAAAAAAGAAAAAAACAGTTCTTGACAATATCTGAGGATCTTAAACAATCATATATTATGAACAGTCTCTGTTAACAAAAATAATTTTTCTTTCAAAAAATCACATGCCCAAACATAAGCCTAAATTTTTGATAAATCCAAACATAAGCCTAAATTAAAACAAATTCAGATAAAAAACGATATTAAAAACTCCAGCAACCCGAAACTGAAACAAACCCCAGCAACAACCCAAAATAAATTAATTAAACAAACCCCAGCAGCAACCCATAACTATATGCAACATACAGCCCATACATATCACTGAAAATTCTGAAACCACAATCTACATCAATATGAATTAATTTTTCAGCCAAAATAAATTAATCATCAGGCCGACTCTTAGGCCTTTCAAAAACACAGGAAAAAAAAACCATTAAATCGATACTATCTCCACTATGAAACCCATTGATATTTACAATATTTTCTTACAAAACCTATAGAATTTGAAATCCCTAAATCGATAGAAAACCTAATTGAAGACATATAATTAAAACATAACTTTGAGGCTCTGTTCCATTTAAACCAATTTCAATCTGAATTTTAACCCATATCAATCAAATAAAATTGAAACTTGAAAAAGATCAGATTGGAATTCTTCATACCTGAAAAATCGTCCAACGTCAGAAACGGAAAAGGATCCAAATTCTTCAAGTCAGTCCTGAAAATCAAATGCCCAGAAAGGGGACCAAAAAAAATCAATGCCCAGATGATAAAAACTCAAGAACAAAATAACCATGAATCAAAATTGACATCAGCCAGAGGAGTTGTGGTTGAGAAAAGGAGGGAGCTGCAACAGATATAACTAAACCAAAATTCAAAAAAAGCTAAGAAATCCAAACTATTCTAAGTCTGAACTTGAAACAGTCAAAACATAAAATATCAACTATGTCAAAGAATAAGAAATCGTTAAATGATATTAAAACTCCAAGCATAAAAGCATATTTGAAACAACAACCATATATTTGCTGTAACTATTAAACATACACAGGGGAAATAAAAAAATACTATATTATTAGATAGATAAATATTTATAAGGTTAAAATAAGATATTAAAACTCCAAGAATAAAAGCAGATTTAAAACAGCAAACGAATACCAAACATAACTTTTAGAAGAGAGCACTAAATGATCATTAGATTCATAGATTAAAATTTGAATTTGCAGAAGTTCAAAATACCTCACTTAAGAAGACTTTTTGTTGCAATGCAAGTACAATGATAGATAAGAAACTAAAGTGACTACAATCCTCAAGAGACTAATCTTCAATTTCTAAGTCTAACTCATATTCCAATGCTATTGATTCGAAATAGCTTGATTCAAAACAAACTGACTTGAAGTGAACTATTCCTAAACAGACTAACTCAAAGTGCACTTAATCAAAGTAAACTACATCGAAGAGAGACATATAATTCAAAGAGAGACATATAATTCAATATGAACAATGTAATGAATAACTAACCTCAACGTACTCCACACCAATTTCGCTAAGATTATCAGGAAGCAAGCTGATAACTCCACCTCGCTCAGTTTCCACTAAACAAATTCAAACCCATAGCTCAGTTTCCACACAAAAAAATTCAAATTGATTATCACCATTTTTATATCTATTCAAATTGATTATCTAAGTGTGTGCACAAACTCAATTACAAATACAAAGAGAAACACAGCTAAAACTACAATTCAATCAACTCTAGAATACAAAACAGAAATCAATGAAGCTGGGGTAAAAAATTTCAGAAAGGTTGGCTACATGGGTTTGCAAAGATACAAAGAGAAACACAGCTAAAACTACAATTCAATCAACTCTAGAATACAAAATAGGCTGGGGTAAAAAATAAACCATGAAGCTGTATGCTAAAACTGATATAACTAAACTAAAATTCAAAAAAAGCTAAGAAATCCACACTAAAATAGTTAGAAATTAGATGTACATAGATTATCACAGAGGCAAACGAATACCATACCTTTAACCCTGATTCGAATGGAGGAAAAGAATGATGAGAAAGGCAATAGCAATAAACTTAGAATTGAACAACCGTGAAAAAAAAAAAAAAAAAAGACTAATAAGAATCAACTATTTATAAGATAATAGTTATACAGTCCTAATAGTTATAGATTTCGGATTCAAAAAAAAAAAAATATATATATTATAAAGTTCTAATTAAATTTGTTGATTAGGTACCTTTGGGCCGGTTTCGACGGGCTGGGTTGGGTGTATTGCCGACCGACATAGTTGATGGGCCATGGGCTGGATGAGACCCACGACAAATGGGACGCTGTTTCTGGTAGGAATGACAACGGTTCGGGTTCTGGCCGGGTTTTTTGATACCCGGACCCGACCCGTGGGTCCTCCCCTGTTACCCAAACCCGGCTCGTCGGGTTTCCGCAGGCCCCGTCCAACCCAATCTTATTAATAAATAAAAAAAAATAAAAAAACCCAAACCCAAACCCAAACACAAACACAAATCAATCAACATTGTTATCAGTTAAATCCTCAAACTCCATTTATCATTTATGGAAGAAACAAAACTCTGATTTTTACATTTATGGACAAATTTTTACATTAACACAACATTCACTCTGATTTTTACATATTGAATCATCAAACAAATACCCAAAAACAAAAACTACTGAAAGAGGAACAAAATTCCATTTATCATTTATCATTTATAGCCTCATTCAGTGCTGTATTCTTCTCCAAATTTTCCTTCCTTAGTAGCTCCATTTTCACTTCAACTTCTTGGTCATTTGCACAAGTTATTAGAAGTTTTGTCATGTCGAAATGCCCTAACCTCGCTGTAATATGTAATGCAGTGTCGCCTTTCCAATTTTTCATATACAAAAGTGATTGTTGTGAATCGATCGTGAGGACCCTTTCGTGATTTGCGCATTTCCAAATTTTGCTGCCACGTGAAGAATAGAGTTCCCTTCCACTGTCACCTGCCTGAGATTTAGATTCACACCCCTAGCTTCATCAAAAAAACCATCATTCCCATCAATTGCAGCTTTGAACATTCCAGCATCCATTGTCTGTGATGGCCGGATGAGATGCAAGTGAGAGTGGGAGTCAGTGAGGGAGGCGGCTGAGTTGAGAGAGAGGAGAGAGGTGGCTGAGTTGAGAGAGCAAGGAGAGAAATGAGCTTTAGGTTAGGGTTGTGATATATATATATATATATATATATAGGTAGGTTTTTTTGTAATTTTATATTTAGGCTAACCAGGTCGGGTCGGGTCCGGGTTCGGGCTCGGTTTTTTCTAAAATCTGGACCCATTTCGGGTTTTTTTTTAAAAATCCAAATCCAACCCTATTCTTTATCGAACCGGGTAAAATCCGACCCATTAGGGTCGGACCGGGCCGGGTACCCGCGAGTCGAGCATAAATTGCCATCCCTAGTTTCTGGGTTGTAAAGGTTGCATGTGGGTGGTCTAAGAAAGGAGCTCGACCTCTGTTTTGAGGAAGAAGATGGGTGGTCTGAGGAAGGAGCTCGACCTCTGTTCGATGTTTGTGGGCATGGTGGGTATGGTGGGTTATCTGTGGCCATGAGGTTGATGAGACCCACAGTAAATGGGGGGCGTTTTTGGGTTGTAGAGGTTGGATGTGGGTGGTTTGTGGCAAATCGATGGTTTGAGGAAGGAGATCAAGGCTTCGGTTTGTGGGTATGGTGGGTCTGATCGAGGAGGAGCTGGTAGAGGATTGAGGAAAAACATGGGGATGGCAAACCATCGTGTTGGTAGAGGACTGAGGAAGAAGATGGGGATGGCAAACCATTGTGAAAGGGAAAGGCAAAGCTTACGTTTTTTTGAGTGTCAGGTTTATTACGTTTTTTTTTTTTTTTTTTTTTGGTTTTATTTTTTATTATTATTATTTTTTTAATATTGTGCTGACGTGGAAAATTGTGGAAGTTTCAGAGGTTTCGGTTATATATATATATACTAGTTGAAGGCCCGTGCGTTGCACGGTTTTATGTTAAAACTTGTAGAATATATATATATATATAATTATTATAACCAAATAAGTAATTATTATCACAAAAGGAATAAATTGCATTGGTATAACAACCATCAAATATAAAATGATAGCACCTTAATACAAAATTATCTTCTAATATACCAATTGTGCTATAATATCATTTGTGGTTACATGTATCAAACTATTCGCATATGAATTTTATATCTAATGAATCTACAATATAAGTGATTTGCAGTATTGTTAACAATAATATTAATGATTAAAATCTTTAGACAAAGTAATATAAAATTGGCCACTTTTTAAAGATAGAACTATTTGAGGAATAAAACCTTTGTTCTAATTAAAAAAAATTGCAAAGTTCTACATCTAGATTACAAACCTTTCTTAGGATGCTTGAAATCTTTTTTGACAAACCTACAAAAAAAAATCAAGAAGAAAATTAAACAAAGTTAAAAAAAGAAAAGAAAAAAAAGTACCATATAGATTGCAAAATTGTATGTAAATTTAATATTCTATGATTGGAATTTACTACGACAACTTACATATATATTGGACAACAAAATAATTAAATTGGATCAAATCATTAACATATGAATTAGATCAAATATAAGAAAATTACCCCCTCAAAAAAAGAAAAACATAAGGAAATTAGCTTAAACAAAAGGTAACAAATAAATAAAATGTATTTAATTGATTATAATAAAAAAATTAGAGTAAAAAAATACATACCTACATGATTGTAGGTAGAAAAATGGAAGCATAAATAAAAAAACTATACAATAAATTGGAGAATGAAGAACTACACCAACTAACGGTGTATATATATACATACTCCACCTAGAAAAGGAGTCCAAGTAAAAATCAAATACTCTAAACTCCTTGAAGTTACCTAATCAAGAAGTTTAGGTTAATTACATATTAGTTTTTTTTTTTTAAATACTTTATCCCAAAAAAATAGTTAACATTATTAGCTAGATTGTTATTAGATTTTTTATTTTTTATTTTTTGTTTAAGTTAAAGTTAATACCAAAAAAAAAAAAAAAAACTTACGGGAAGCGGAATGTTTTTTTTTTTTTAAGATACACTTACTTTATGATAACAATGAATTAGAGATAAGACTGAATTTGAGTCCTGATTTTTTGAATTTAAGATATGAATGAATTAGAATCCTGATTAATCTAATATTAATCTACAGTTTTTTATTTCATTTTTTTTTTTTTAGAGATACACTTACTTTATGATAACAATGAATTAGAGATAAGAATGAATTAGAGTCCTGATTAATCTAATATTAATTTACCTACAATCTTACATGAAGCAATTTTTATTTTACTCTTACTATATAATATTTTTTTAATTAATCTAATATTAATCTATACCTACAAACTTACATGAAGCAGACGTGAAGCAGTTTTTTATTTCTTTATTTTTTTTTAAAGAGATAAACTACTTAATGATAAAAATGAATTAGAGTCCTGGTAGTATACTATTCCTTTTTAGTTCTTTAAAAATCTAAAAATTTAATAAAATTTCTGCAATTTGGTGAAGCCACGTGACGTAACCACGGTTTTATGAAAAAACTTATAAAATAAATGTATAAATAATTATATATTTTAATAGATTCAATAAAGATAAAAGAAAAAATTATCAAGTGTAAATAATTATCTCACTAAAATAAGGGGTAAGATTTCTTCCTAAAACTAAATTAAATTGATAATTCCAAATTGAATTTGAAATTGATAATTATTTTAAAAAAAAAACGTACTAAACAATTGATAAATTTAAAATTAATATAATCTTGATAATATTATAAATTAAAATTAAAGTTGATAATTCAAGAATACACGTGTAGAACATCGTGATAATTTGATGTAACATAAAAATCAAATAAGAAAATTGTAAAAATTAATCTATTAATTCTAACCATATTTAATCATTAATTCTAAGACCCTAACCCTAAGCATATAAATTAGATCAAAGCTAAGAAAATTAGTTTAAACGAAAGGCAACCAATACACAAAACCT
Organism: Notholithocarpus densiflorus; assembly: GCA_030021035.2. Classification (NCBI taxonomy): domain Eukaryota; kingdom Viridiplantae; phylum Streptophyta; class Magnoliopsida; order Fagales; family Fagaceae; genus Notholithocarpus; species Notholithocarpus densiflorus. Next base: position 1,703,686 of record JARYZH020000045.1, read on the forward strand.
AATCAATTTAATAAAAACAAAGAAGGAGCCTTTAGAAACTTGACAATGTTTTCAAATGTTTTGAATTCATTAATTAAAATCACATGAAGACAAAAAACCAATAATAACACTAAAGAAAATAAACAAAATGAAAATAATAATAATAAAAGAAGAAAGAATACATTCTTGCATTGTCATGGGATTTAGGCATTCACATATTGAAATAAGCTTCACTCCAAAAAGGATATATAGGGTTATATATATTGGTAGAGTTCCATTTAAAATATAATTCATTTAAATCTTATTGAAATTAAAGATATCTAATCAATGTGTTTGTTTTTATCCCATAAAAATAATGTTAATCTAATTTTATTTAATGATAAGAATGAATTAGAGTCCTGGTAGTATAATATTACTTTTTAGTTCTTTAAAAATCTAAAAATTTAATAAAATTTCTAGTTAAAGGCTCGTGCATTACACAGTTTTATGTTAAAACTTGTAGAATATATATAATTATTATAACCAAATAAGTAATTATTATAATGAAATGAATAAATTGCATTGGTATAACAACCATCAAATATAAAATGATAGCACCTTAATACAAAATTATCTTCTGACATACCAATTATGCTATAATATCATTTGTAGTTACATGTATCAAACTATTAGCATATGAATTTTATATCTAATGAATCTACAATATAAGTGATTTGCAGTATTGTTAACAATAATATTAATGATTAAAATCTTTAGACAAAGTAACTTTTTAAAGATAGAACTATTCGAGGAATAAAACATTTGTTCTAATTAAAAAAAAATTGCAAACTTCTACATCTAGATTACAAACCTTTCTTAGGATGCTTGAAATCTTTTTTGACAAACCTGAAAAAAAAAAAATAATAATAATAATAAAACAGAGTTTTAAAAAAAAAGTACCATATAGATTGCAAAATTGTATGTAAATTTAATAGTCTATGATTGGAATTTACTACGACAACTTACATATATATTGGACAACAAAATAATTAAATTGGATCAAACCATTAACATATGAATTAGATCAAACATAAGGAAATTACCCCCTCAAAAAAAGAAAAACATAAGGAAATTAGCTTAAACAAAAGACAAATACAATTATTCAAATACATGTGCGCTTAGAAGTTCAATGAAAAATTCCCGAGATGGCTTTTCATATAAAAATTGCCGCTGATAAAAAAGACGTAGATAGAGAGAAAGAAATTCACCTGTTGGTACGGCAAAGTCGTCCTTTTTTGTAACTTAATTCCAGTCGGTGGAATTAAAGTCTTCTTTTATAGGGCTGGTCAAGGAATTTAATTCCTAAATGTGTAGTTAAGATTAGTATCTCTAGGAAAAGAGTTTATCTGAAGGAGGAGAGAGGGCGTTGCAAGTTACTTGTTGTACTTATGGAATTAAACTAAACTACTTAATGATAAAAATGAATTAGAGTCCTTGTAGTATAATATTCCTTTTTTGTTATTTAAAAATCTAAAAATTTAATAAAATTTCTGCAATTTGGTGAAGCCACGTGGCGTAACTACAGCGTCTAAGCCTAACTTTTATTATAGATTATATCCTATCACAATATAGTGTAAAAAAAATTTGTATAATTATTGTTTAATGTAACTGAGTTACTAACCAACCTGTCATATATCATTATCATGCCCCAAAAATAGAGTTATCAAAGAATTTTTTTATTATTTAAAAAAAAAAATCATACCAAAGAATTATTCTTAGATGAAATATAGCATTCAACAGTTTACAAGGAGACAATACTAACTGTAAGGGCACGTTTTGCTTCCCAAGCCCAAAAATGAAAATGACAAAGGCCCAAAGAGCCCAAAACAATGAATTTATAAAAAGTGAGCTAGAAACTGGACTTCTATGAGTTGAACAACAATCGCAGTAGGTTAAATGATACAGGTGAATAAGAATAAACGGTTTTAGGCAAGGAAAATCCTCCTCGACAAAGTCCAAGGAAAGTAGTTCTTATATATTTTTCTTGGACTTAAGGACAATTATAGTTCTTGAGTGTACAGTATTTTTTCTTTTTACCGATCCCCCCCTTGTAATGGGGTTTTTCTTCTTTATATTTCACGTGTAGATCAAATTGCTGGTTTTGATCCTTGTCCCATGAGCCCCTTCCTGAAGTCATCGTGGGTAGCTGTAAGGTTGAATGTTACTGTTCAGGTATCACCTCCACATTAATGTGACTAGAGAGTTAGCTACAGAGCATTCAATGTGGTGGTAGCAGGTTTCTCCTAGATATTTCCCAGCTTTCCTTTATCTTATTCCCTTTTGATGTTTATCCTTACCGGTATGATCGTTTGATGCGTTGTTCTTGATGAAAGGTCGAATCCTTGACCTCTACTCTGCCTAGCCGATGAGATATTTCTCCTCAGATTATAATCCCAACCCCATCATCACCAGACCCTTTCCATGGAATGTTAACTTGTACACCCCCACTAGGCTCACCTATCCTCGGACGTTTTAATGTCCTTGGACACGGCCCATGGCCCAATACCCAGTTCTGAGCCATTTATCCCTACACTAACATTAAGCCCTTTTTTAATGAGAACATTTAGCCCATTTATCCTATGTTAAAACTGTAGTACTTGTGTAAGAAGAGTCAAATATAAACAAAAGTTGAAATAATAATAATAATAATAATAATGAGGGAAAGAAAAGGTGGAAGAGTGAGAAATAATTCAGAAAAAGAAAGAGGTCAACTGTTGGAATCAAAAAGAAAATAAACTGGCCCTATGTGGGGTGCCAAGAAAAGCTCTTTGCAACTTTTGCCCCTTTCTTTCCGCCAATAATCAAGCTTGTATTTTAACAAAATTTCTTCCCCAAAATATATATTAACAAGTGCTTCTCATATGAATATTTTTTATAAAAAAATTGGAGGTTTTTTTGGCCTTAATAGTCTCTCCAATCACAAGGAAAAGAGTCAACATTTCGACCTATTACAGGGAAAGAAAAAAAAAAAGATGCTGAGACAATTCATGCAATAAAGAATAATATTTTGATTCTTAATTGAACAAATAAGTATTGAATATTAATGCAAAAATAAAACCACGGTCCAAGCAAACCGAAATATATTAGCGCTAATACTATGCTAGTTGCCAAGAATCTTGTATTACAACTAACTGATACATTCTATTGTATTCATTGAAAACTTTTAGAGCTCAAATTCCTCAACCCGTAAGCGTAATAATCGAATTATTAAAAAAAAAAAAAAGCATGCCACTTTAATAGTGATTGAGAAATAATAATTGGGAGTTCAGACTTGAGAATTTCTTCTTCCAAGTTCCTACAATTAATGACATATTTATATTTCTTGATACTTTGACTCTGATTTTCAAAATTAAACAAAAAATAAAAATAGCTTGAAAAAGGTAAAAGTTATCATGATAGTTATTTTTTTTTACCCTCTAATACTATTACTCATAAAAAATAAAGAGACCAAGTAGCCACCGACAATTTTCTAAAATAAAGTCGTTGATAAAAAATTATTTGGAAAATTGATACTACTATATTGTTTTCCCTCAAAACGTGTTACTTTCTATATATTTATGAGAGAATAAATTTTTTGAAAATGTCTTAATAAACACACTTTTCAACTGTCAATTCTTAAAAGAATAATACTAGAGATACAAATTATTTTATAAAATTTTTTACGAACTACTGATGTGGTGAGTGATTATTAGTAACGCTCTGTTTGTTTCGCTGAAAAACCTTCTGTAAAGATAGTTTTCCACATTTTCCAGTGTTTGGTAGCACAAAAAAAAAAAAAAAAAAAAAAAAAAAAACTGGTCAATGGAAAACTATCTTTGGTCAACGGAAAAACCTAATAAAAATAAGGCTTATTTTCTATAGGTTGTTTTCCAAAATTTTTTTTTAGAAAACAATCTATCTCTCACGCGTTGCATCTCCTATAAATATTATCTTTGTCTGTAGCTGTGGGAAACATAATTTTTTGGCGTCTTCCCTCTCTCATGGTAAGATTTCTCACTTTTTTTCTATTTCCTTTACTTTTTCTCTCCTCACACCCTCATTGTCACTAACTCTGGTCTCTCCTCTTCCCATAGATCTTTCTCTCTTCTCTCTTTTCTCCATGTTTCTTTTCCCCTCTGTAACACAATTCTCTGATTAGATTTTTTTTTTTTTTTTCCTTCACTGATCAGTCAATAGCTCAGACTTGCAAAGGATAACAAATTTGCAGTGGTAATTATTTCATTTCTCTCTACCAAATTCCCAATTCTTTGCCTTGAATTTCAAGCTTGATTTTCTTTTTTCTCTAAGAAATTTTCGGTTTGATGGATTCTAGGTAGAAGTTACTTCTTTTCATACATAAAGTGCAAAAAAATAAAATAAAATAAAAGAAGAAGAAAGAATGAATGAAGTAAAAGATGAAAATTTTAAACATAGTGCCTATATTGCTCTAAATTGCTTTTACATGGGACAATCTTTACCTTGGACTAATAATATTGTTATATAATGAATGATAATTGTTTAGGGGAATTGCATTTGTTGGCAAATTCTTTTTTTGTTGGAAGATACTTTATGCAAATACTATACAGTGATGATATATTATGTAGTACATTATGTAAATACATAATTTAGAGTAATATTGAAGACTTGTGGTTGACCATAGTAGACAATTAGTATACCAACAAAAAGAATAGACAATTAAAAGTTATTGTTATTTATACTTTTGAAAATGTATTCCTCTGTCAAATATATATATATATATATATATAGACAAATGGTTGATGTATATGTGTGTGTGTGTGTGCGTGCGTGCGTACGTACGTACGTTACTGTCCATATATATGAGCAAAATGAGCGGTAGAGATCATGAAAATTTGACAACTAATTAATTTTGATTGTATCTATTGTCAAAATTTTAGTATGAAAACTAAATTCATTCTTCTTTTTTTATTTATAATGATTACATTAGTTGGTTTACATAATATACATGTTTTAAATTATACAAGAAATATTTTTTAAAAATTGCATACCAAACACCAGAAAACATTCTCAAGCTCATTTTCAAGGTCGTTACCAAACACTGGAAAATGAGACAGTTTTCTAAAAAATGCTCTTTGAAAAATGAACCATTTTCCAGAAAACGTTAATGCTGAAACAAACAGAGCGTAAATGAAAAAGTGATATTCACCGACAATTTTCTAAAATAAAGTCACTGACAAAAATTATTTGGAAAATTGATACTACTATATTGTTTTCCCTCAAAACGTGTTACTTTCTATGTATTTATGAGAGAATAAATTTTTTGAAAATGTCTTGATAAACACATTTTTCAACTGTCAATTCTTAAAAGAATAATGCTAGAGATATAAATTATTTTATAAAAAAATTTACAAACTGCTGATGTGGTGAGTGATTATTAGTAAATGAAAAAGTGATATTAATGGTAGGTCTAGATGAAAACCAATAAGATGTTGGTCACATCAAACTTCTTAAAATAAATTGTTAATGAGTAAGTTAAGGTGTATTTAATAGTCTTTTATTTTAGATAATTAAAAAATAAAAGGTCACATTGCATACAAATATCTATAAATAAAAAAAATAAAAAAATACAAAACTATCTTGATCCTATGGCCAATTGTTACAAATTGTATTTTTTTGGGGATGCTACATATAAAACAGGAGTTTTCTCATTTGTGGGGAAGGAAATTAAGGAATGAAATAAATTAATATGAATGATCATTCCATTTTTATTTTCTATTGAGTACTCTGGTATTCTTCTTAAAAAGGGGAAGAACATATAGTTAGTTGTATATAGATTTTGTTCCTATTTTGAGAAAACATATTATATCGATTTTTTCCTATTTTGTGTAAACATAATAAAAGGTGAATAGTATAACAATGAATTATATAATTATCACATTTTTATTTATTCTTTTCGAAAAATTCTATAAAAATACAATAGATTCGTCTTATCTCGTTTCCTTTACATTATAATCTATCTATTATGTTTTATTCCAATTTTGTACGAATCCCAAAACATAATGTTAAGGAATAATATTAAATAGGTTAAACCAAAATAATATAATGCACTTTCTAAAAATAAATAAATAAATAAAATAATGCACATTAAGAAAAAAGTTGGATACTCTTTGACAAAGTCAAATTCATTACTATCTGCTTGAGTGATTTTTAGGTGGCTTAATTGGGCATCTTTTTAAGCACAAAGTACCTTGGGGTTTAGGGGGAAAATGGTTCAAGTTGTGAGATTAGTAACATATTGTAATCATCTTTAAAAAAAAAAATGATAAAATCTTTTATTAAAGGAAAGAGAAATTTATTGGTATTTTGACCAAACTAGTTAGCAACTTGTACAACGCATGAGAAAGTTCAATAAAATTTGTTATCTTAAAAAAAAAATCTCTATTTTATTATATATAAATATGAATTTTGATAATTAATAATAGACAGTGCCGGTGGAAGATTGAACTCTAAATATCTTTTTGGACAATAAGAGACTTTAGCAATTGAATTAGTTGTAGCTCACTTTATTTTGATTGTATTTTTTTTTAGAGAGTTTTAACGTATGACGTCCACTTATGATAGTTTTTTATTATCAGACAAAGACATCAATTAGTTTTGGTGTAGGCGAGGATTGAACCCTAGATCTCTTATTCAACCATCAGAGACTTTATTAGTTGAGCTAACTAGAACCCAATATTTTGATGTATTTGTATATGAAATATTAAATAAATTTGATAGTATAAAAAAATAAAATATGATAATTGTGATAGCTATTAATATGTATTTATTAATATATAATATGGTAATTACTAATATAATATATTTATTATGATTGTATTTATATATTGAATTATATATTCTATTAATTAAAGATATTATAATGTGGCAAGATTCTAATTGAGGGTCTAAGTATAGAATAAAATTTAAACTAAATTAATATATGTATTAGAATATTAATCTATTGCTAGCTGGGGTCAGGAGATTTGATTCCTGAACGTCTACATTGCAAACACTAAGAGGTGCTGATTAGTTTAACAACAAAACTGTTGACTATATATATTAGAATATTGATATATAAAATTGTGAAGTTTCAAAAGATTATATGACAATTAAGCTAATATAGAATCAAATAAGGCAGCTCATCTTATAGCTCAATACACTATTAATCTTACTAAATGTCATTACTGGATAAAGGAAGTCCCTTCTTTCCTTGAGTCCCAGTTAACTGATGATGTATTTGATTTGATTAATGAACCAATTTGCTTATACTCTTAAAAAAAAAAAAGAAAAAAGCAAAAAACCTTATATTGCAAAATATTACGTGGTTAATCAAATTAACTTTTTCAAGTTTATATATATTATAGAAAGAATAAACTATAAAGTCATTTACATAAAATAAAGAGAAAAGTTAGATGCTCTAAAACATTGGTTTAACATATATTTTTAGAAACTTTTGATAGGAAAAGAAAATTAACATTTTTTATTATAAATTTTTATATTTTTCATAAAAATTATATCAAAACTTCTTTAAAATAATCTATTAATCAATACTTTAAAAGCATTATGACATAAAAACAAATAGTCTTTGATTAAAAAAAAGAAAAAAAAAAAAGGTTCTTCTTGGAAGTTTGTTAACCAAGATGTACGTGGACAAAAACAACAAGGCTTTAAATGCATAAAGACTAAATTGATTCTAATACACGGCACCCATTGAGTCATTGACAATACCATGTTACCAACAGTGACCAAATCATTACTTAATCACATACGTAGGCTGATAGACCAAACAAAACTGAAAACCCCCCTAACCCCAAGGAAAAGACACTCTCACAGACAAACCCAAACACCACTCATACTCATTCAATGCCAGTTTGTTACACCTACCACCCGCAGATTCCTCGTTCAATGCACCCTATCCTCTCTCCTTTTGCCACATGTCCATCTAAATCTCCAAAAAAATGCTAAGACTACAACTTATTACACAACTTGCCACGTGAGTTGCCAATAGTAGAGAAATTTTGTTGGGTTGATGTAGATCCACTTAGGTCCATCAGAGGACTGCTGACATGGTCTTCCTTACCTCCAAACTAATAAAATACTGTTATTTATGCAAATGTGACATTATCTAGAAATATTTATTTCTTATCCTTTTTGCTGATTAGGAAACTTATACATACATTTGCATAAATTATAACATTTTATTTGTCAGAGAGGATCACATCAACCGTTCTCACAAAGCAAATAATGATTTTTTCCACCAATCACAACATATAATAATGTGGTGAGTTGTGATAAACGTTATGCAATAAGTTGTGTACTCTCTTCCCAAAACTCATTCTTCCACTGTTTTACTGTCAGTAATTAAATTTATTACCATAAAGAGAAAAAAATGCAAAAAAAGAAAAACACTGTGATGAGAGAGATTGATGTTAATTCTAATTCTGATTCTTCTCGAATATTGTGACTCGTTACATTGCTCTTAATAAGATCAGTTACAACAACAAAACAAAAAAAGAGAGAAAAGAAATAGAAAAAGAAAATTCTCTTCTTTCACTGAAACACCGCATTTATCACCGTCGGATCTTTTTCGTGATTCGTTACACTTTACTTGTACAATTTGCAGTGCTACTCATTCTCACCTCTCTTCTCTATCTTTCTCTCGGATTCGGATTCGTGTTTTTTTCGGAGCTCCGTTTTCGTTTTCGGATCGGAATGCGGTGTTCCTCTTAGGTTTTCGCCACCGAAATCCAGCTTTGGTTCTGCATTGTTCATCGGAGCTTCTTTGCTTGACATGTCGGGCCCACTCGATCGCTTCGCTAGGCCTTGTGAGTGATTATTTGCTGTATTTTGTTTTTATGGTTTTTAGGGTTTCGCTTTGTTAGATTCTGTTTGGTTGCTGAGAAAAAAAAATAGTAAAGGAATGAAAGAAATTTGACTAAGAGTTCTGTTTTTTTTTTTTTCTTTCGTTTTTGGTTTTATTGAGTTAAAAAGAGGGGTATGTTTGGTAATGTTTTCTTGGGAACCAAACGCAATTGTATCAAAGAAATTGATTTTGTGTGTAAGTATTAATTTATTGGAGTTCTTGTTTATGATAATGGCCATGAGAATGTATCTTACTAAAGAGAAAGATTTGGGTTTTAGATTTTAGTTTAAATGACTTTAATAAACTATGAAAAATTAGATTTTTATTTTTTGGGTTGATGAAATTGATGGATGGATTTAAGAGATTTTAATATGCAGAGTTGAAATGATTAGGTGTATGGAAGATGTTATTTCAAAATTTGGAGTGAAATTCTCAATGTTAAATTGATATTGAGCAATTCATACTACTTCTTCAGACCTCTTGGTTTTAAATCCCCAAATCCTAATGCAATCTTCGTGTTTGGGTTTATTAAATGGTACTATGTGTGGTGTGCCTTAATGGCTCTGTGATTATGCATAATTATATGAAGTTGATTCCCCATTATTTTTCAAAAATCTTAAAAATTTAATGGTGGGATGATGCATAATATTTTGGATAATTAAATAGTTACAACAATGGGGGAGGGGGATTTTAACCTTGGACGGCTCTGTTGGAAACATCACGAGGTGCCAATTGAGCAACAAATGCATAATTATATGAAGTTTATTCCCTTTGATTTTTAAACTCTTATAGTTGTTTTGGCTATCTGATTTTATATAGGTTTATATGATTTTAAGAATGTAGCTTCTTTGGATACCTTTAACCTATCCTAGTTTGGTTATATTGGTTGTTTGCGGTTTAACATTTTTGTTCTTTTCCTTCGTGGTAGGCTTTGAAGGGTCCTCTGGTAGCGATGAGAGAAGAGATGAGAGAAGAGACGAGAGAAGAGAAAGGAAATCTGATTTTGAAAACTCTGAGGATGAAAGGAGGACCAGAATGGGGTCTCTGAAAAAGAAAGCGCTCAATGCATCTACCAAATTTAAACACTCTCTCAAGAAGAAGAGCAGTAGAAGAAAAAGTGATGGCCGAGTCAGCTCTGTTTCCATTGAGGATGTTAGGGATGTTGAGGAGCTACAGGCCGTTGATGGATTTCGACAATCACTCATATTGGATGAATTGCTACCGGAAAAACATGATGATTACCATATGATGTTGAGGTGTGCTATCCCTAATCTTTTTATAGTTTATACTTTCATATGCATACAAATGCTTATGGTAATGAGCTCTAGCTCACCTCCTCCCCTATAAGAAAGGGGTAGAGGGAAAGGTTATGGGTTTAAAATCCACTGGCTGCTTGTGTAAACTTACCAATAGAAAAAATGCATACAAGTTCTTCTAGATGTTTGTTAGGTATTGTTTGGTTGGCAGGAATGTTGATTCATGAGAATGAAAGATTCTTGTGAGTTTAAACTCTGGGCTATTTAAATTCCTGAGAAATTACAATTGAATGTTTGGTTGGTCCTTAGAATTTAGTTTTAGAATTCCTGAGAGTTTACCTATCAAAAAAAAAAAAAAAAAAAATCCTGAGAGTTTAATGTAGGTTGTTTTGCTAACTTGAATTTCATTGAAAAGAAATTACTTGGATTTTATTCTATTCCTGAAAATGGGAAACATGATACGTTTTATACAAATTTTCAAATCCATCAATAATGAGGAAAAAAATTATTCAGAAAAGCAGAATAATAAAGAAGCATGCTGACATATATAACACTGAGGGTTATGATAATTGAGTCTACTGCAAGTGTAAACTTTCAATTTCTGTGCAAGTGCTTTTATCTACAAAGGTCATCTAGTTATTTTCTTCCTAAACTAGTTTTATACCCATGTTTTGTTCATGCTTGATCTAAATGAATTTATTAAGTATTGATTTTATTAAATTTTAGTCTTTCTATATAATTACCCTTCAAACATACATTGGCAAAGCAACATGAGAGCAGGAGGGGCCATGTTCCCCTTCCCTAAAAATTTTTTGAAATTTTTTTAGTTCGTGTGAATGTGCATGAGGGTGCACAAGATCTATTGGGTGGAAGTGCCTACTGGTGATAAACTGAAACTTGGTGTTGAGGTTCTGATATGAAGCCACATGGGTAATGAGACTCCAAGCTTTATTGAGTCGATTAGTCGGGCTGATGTACAAATGATTTGGTATCTTAATAAAGTCTAATTTTTTTTTTTCTAAAAAAAAATCTATGATTTATCACCCAAGATCAGATTGGATGAACAACAGATCGTGTGCTATAATTTTGCTCTGTTTTTTGCCCCCCAATAAAAAAATACACAGAGGCTTATTGTGAATTTTTTTGCATGTTTACAAACTCCTGCTTAAGTGCCAAGTTGTGATAGACTCTAATTCCTTGGTTTTAGGAGAGGCTTTAGAATCCCATGAGTTGTAGGATTTGAGGTTGCCCGAGAATTTTTTGATTCCCACCATTTTAGTCAACTGAACAGATTTATCTTTAAAACTCTCTAGAATTCTAAAATCTCACCCCAAAATCTTGTCAACTGAACAGACTCGTAGTGCCTTTGTGAAATGTCTTCTTTCTCATTCTTTATTAGGGACATTCTAACATGTGTCTCCTTTCATATCCCATGCTTTTCTTTTAATATTGGTTGAGGTTGTTGCAGTTTTTTATTTTCTGTTAAGTTTATGACTTTCTTCTCCTTCTTTTGAAAAGATGTAAGTAGCAACATTCTCAAGGATTATATTACTCTCAGGTTTTTGAAAGCTAGGAAGTTTGATATCGAAAAAGCAAAGCATATGTGGGCCGATATGCTTCAGTGGAGGAAGGAATTTGGTGCTGACACTATTATGGAGGTAACTGTGTGCATTTGGATAGGCTTATTTTCTTATCTGCTTAAAGTGAGGTAGAAATATGATAATAGGGGTGGTAAAAACTAAGCAAATCATATGCTATATAATAAAAGTTAAGTCCTAGAAACACTTATCAAAGAAAAAAAAGTCAAGTCCTAGAAACTGTGACAGTGCCAAGTAGTTACACTCTCCTTACACCAAGTGGCTAGCCTTATTAAAGACTTAGGTAATTAGTTAATCACATAATTCCCCAATAATTGTGGTAATTTCAAATTAAAACCCTAAATTCTAAAAAGTTTTAATTAAAACCATTAGCTTTTTAATCTTTTCAATTGACGCCTTTAATGAGTTACTATTAACAAATAGTTGTAGAAATTTACATAAGCTGTGACTAAAACTTATCAACAGAAAAAAAAAATCCTTCAATTTGAAATTATAAGACCTTTGGTCATTTAATTAAATTATTTTACAATTTATAGTAATATTTGTTTTTAATAAAAACTTAGTCTTAATATGACGTTCATTCATTTTGTAGCTTGAATTAGTTTCTGTTATTGTATTTTTACTATCTATTTTATTATAAATAATTTTTTTAGTTTACAAATGATTCTTTGACTAAGCCATGCATTGCACATACATAATACTAGTAAAGCTATAGAAAATAAGCCAATCTGAACCAACACTGTGTTGTCTTTTTCCTGGATCTGTAGTGCCTATTAGTTATATTTTCACATATTTACCATATTGTTGTTTTATCAGGATTTCGAGTTCAAAGAGTTGCATGAAGTTTTAAAATATTATCCTCATGGTCATCATGGTGTGGACAAGGAAGGAAGACCTGTTTATATTGAAAGACTGGGAAGGGTTGATCCTAACAAACTTATGCAAGTTACAACCATGGATCGGTATGTAAAATATCATGTGCGGGAGTTTGAGAAAGGCTTTGCCATAAAGTTTCCAGCTTGTACCATTGCTGCGAAGAGGCACATAGATTCAAGCATTACAATCTTAGATGTTCAAGGCGTGGTATGTGGCATCTGTAAATAACCATTGCTGATTGCAGAGTTGATGTTTTGGTTAGAATTTGAAGGAGTACCTAATTATTCTTTATTTCTTCTTTATAATATTATCATTTCAGGGCTTTAAGAACTTTACAAAATCTGCACGGGATCTCATCATGCGGTTGCAGAAGATTGATGGTGACAATTATCCAGAGGCATGCAGTTTCCATTCTTTCAATATGCTCTTATGATTCCTTCTTTAATGATTTATATTAACCATGCGAGCAAAAATGAAAGTCTAATGTCAATTTTTGTTTGTGGTATTCTCTTGACTGTGCAGACTCTTTGCCAGATGTTTATCATCAATGCTGGCCCTGGATTTAGGCTACTATGGAATACTGTCAAGACTTTTCTAGATCCGAAAACAACTTCCAAGATTCATGTATGCTTCATATTCCCCTTCCCACATGTTTTTAGGATTGTGTTTTAACACTTCAGGGCCATTGACTTTTTGTATCATTTATTTATCAGTAAATTTGTCTCTTTTTTTTGTTGTTGTTGGAATTATTTAGGTTCTTGGAAACAAATACCAGAGCAAATTGCTTGAGATAATTGACGCCAGGTAGTTTGGGTTTGATACCTTTGTAATATATGAATATTTTCTGTAAGCTTTATTTTTAATGGTTGTGATGTTTACTTGTACTTCTTTCAGAAGTGAAATAATATGTTTCAGAACTTATGCAAATCTTTGCAATTATGCAGTGAGTTGCCAGAATTTCTGGGTGGTACCTGTACCTGTGCAGATCAGGGAGGTTGCCTCCTGTCTGACAAGGGGCCATGGAAAAACCCTGAAATTTTAAAGGTTATGTTTTACCCTCAGAGTTTCTATTTAGATTTTTTTCTTTCAAATGGGCTATTTAGTAATCCACTTGTGCTTCATTATGTAATAGAGAAACCATTGGTTGGTTGTATTGTTTGTTGCAGATGGTTCTTAATGGTGGAGCACGGCGTGCCAGGCAGGTTGTGAAAGTTTCAAACAGTGAGGGGAAGGTTGTTGCTTATGCTAAGCCGCAGTGCCCAATGGTAAGACCTTCTCAATTCACCAGTTTTTATGGATGGAGCTATATTGCAATTATTTTGGATCTTACTAAGAATTGTCACATTTTTGTCATCTGTCGCTATCTTGAAGCAGTTAAAAGGAAGTGATACATCCACAGCTGAATCAGGATCTGAAGCTGAAGACATCACTTCCCCAAAAGCAAATAGGAGTTATTCACACCTTCGATTGACTCCCGTTCGTGAAGAAGTAGGTTTCTGACCATTTAGTCTGTGATTTTTATAACAGAATCAATGTTTTTCATTGATGGGTTAGGGTGCGTTGATGATACTTGTTTAGCTTGAGGTAGAATGAACAGTTTGATCTTGGGAGAGTTTCCTATAAAATTCTGGTTTTGAATTCACAAATTGGTCAATTTGGAAATGGTTACATAGCATTATTGATTCCTTGCTCTGTCTTTGGGAACCTTGCCCCTTATACTTAAGAGAGTAACTAATTGATATTGCTTGTTTGTAATGTACAAGACAATGATCTCATAGAATTTTTCTATGCTATCTTAAAATATTGAAATTTGCTCATGATTTGTGGAATTTGCTTAGTCTTCTAATGTACTTTCATGGATATGCAGGCTAAGGTGGTTGGAAAGGCAAGCTATGCAAGTAGCTTCCCAGGGTATGATGAATATGTTCCAATGGTTGACAAGGCTGTCGATGCTAGTTGGAAGAAGCAAGTGTCCCTCCAGACACCTTGTGCACCTGTTGCTTCCAAAGGTTAGAAATTACCTGGGTGTACTGCTCGTTTACCACATTTAACTGTCAATCTCATTAAAATGGTGAAGCTAGTCTGTTATGGTACATGTTTTAAAACTGACTTCCTGGATTTGAAGTGGCCTTTAAATATATCAAGTGCATCTGATACTTGTTATGCTACTTTTTTGGCATTGTTGTTTTCATAAAAGCAGAGAACCCTTTTGTCCATTAAAATACTAGGATAAAATCCAAATCATGCCCCTTAAGTTAAAAGTGGAATATCATTAGCATCTCTAAAGTTTCATGTTTGTCAATTTGTCCTTTTGTTGTCAAATTGATCTTTTTATCCACCTCCCTTAAAAAGTTAACATTAACAACTTTGAAAAAAGTAGTTGTTTTGGCCATGTCTCCACCACTCATCTCTTTGCAGCTGACTAACAAGCTCCTGCCTGGAATTCCTCTCCCTTTCACTTGTAGATGTTGCTGCCGAAGCCTTCATTAGGCCATAGAAATTACTTGTCAACATCTTGATTGACAAGCCTATGTCAAACCTGATGGATCACGATTCCTTTATCCCAGATCAGCAACTCTTAGTGTGATTATGCTTGGATTAATTTGGGTGGCCAAATGATGGTTTGGAAGGTTTATGGTGGTGGCATGGCTTGGTTTTGGGTGGAATTAGAGGAGGTTGGTATTTTGGTGCAGCCGTGCAGGGTAATTGGGGTTTGGTTGGGCACAGTAGCGAAGCTGTAGTTAGTGTTTGGAGTTTAAAAATTATTTTTTTATGGAAAATAAAACTTATTAGTGTTTTGGTATGTATAATATTCCTATAAATATATATATATATATAACAGTTACTTTTTAAATGGTAGTGGATGAAGGATCAACTTGACAATAAAAGTATACTTTATTGTATTTAAAATTAAAAAAAAAAAAAAATTAATGGTAGTTTTTTAAATGGTAGAGGATGGAAGGATCAACTTGGCAAATAAAAGCAAACTTTAAGAACTAATTTGACTAAAAATGAACTTTATAGACGAAAATGACTTAAAGGTTGTAATTTGGATTTTAGACAAAATACTAAAACAATCTTTGTAATGTGGCATAAATACATTGATCTTTGCTTGCCTGTACTTGACTCAACTTTTTTGTCCAGGGTCTGACATTCATATAGTTACATCTGGTGTAAAACTTGATAACATTGTTCAATCTTGTTTCTTTTCCTATGGAGTGCATAATATTTTAAACATATATACTTAAGAAGTTTAATTTTCCTTTGCAGGGACTCTTCCCCCATCTGACAACCGAAAGCCACCTGAAGGGATTCGTGGTCATATTTTTGTGGCTGTTATGACCTTCTTCATGACCTTTTTCACCGTCTTCCGTTCAGTGGCTGGTCGTGTGACAAATAAGCTTCCTGAAACACTACCTAATTGTGAGCAAAATACTTCTGATGCAACAGACAAAGAGGAGTTTCACCCCACTTCACCAACTCCATCTTACACAGAGGCAGAGCTCCTGTCTTCTGTGCTGAACAAGCTTGGTGAGCTTGAAGAGAAGGTCACCATGCTCCAATCAAAGCCATCTGAGATGCCCTATGAGAAAGAGGAATTGCTTAATGCTGCTGTCTGTCGTGTGGATGCCCTAGAAGCAGAGCTAATTGCAACTAAACAGGTAAAATTGTGGAATTTCTGAAGTTTATTGTTTTTCGGCAGAAGCATTAAAGTGTTACTGTAGTGTATTTAAAAAAAGGTTGTACCCAGTGCACCAGTCAATAATTATAATGTGTAGCAGTGGAGGTTTAGATACTCTAAAGTCACTGGATCATCCAGTGCATATGGCAGCCGGCCACCACAGATGGGGCTTACATTTCAAAGGTTGGCACAACATGGAATAGATGGCTTCTGTGTGCGTTGGAGACATCCAATGATCAGAAGGGATCTCAGCATTGATGCATACCTTCATAACTTCAAGAAGCCTTTTTTTTATTGGTATTACACAGGCAACCAGTTGGTTTTGTACCCATGGCCTCGTACTCCACCTTGTTCTTACAAGGAGAGGAGCTGCCATTTGGCTATTTCAAGAAGCTTGTGGTGTAAACACTGGACTGCATCTTCATTTCTTATTGTAGCACATGCAACTTATATTTGCTTCATCATCAAGCTGATAATATTGTCTCACAGAACTGGATTTATTGCCAGCTTGGTTTTTTTTTGTGTCCCAATGAAGTTTTTAATTAGTCAATGCTCACCCCCACTTTTTTTTCATTGCTATAATCATAATGAGTTTCTATTTTGTCTAGTTTGGATGCAAGGTATGTTTTTTTTATTTGTTTTAGCTAAAAGATAATTGGCTGTTATGTAATTCTCTTTTCACTCTGCATTTTGTGTCGTGCTATTTGATGTACATGCACAATATCTTGGTTCTTGACTTGCAGCGGTGTTGTCTCACCATGCAAGCATTACCTGTCTTTCTTTTGGGACTTGTTGTAAACATAACAGCACCAGCATCCTCTACATATTTACTAGATCAAATTTTCCAAAGATGCATGTATTGATTTTTGGCTTTCTTCTGAGCAGGCTCTCTATGATGCTTTAATGAGACAAGAAGAATTACTTGCTTACATAGACAGACAAGAGGAAGAAAAGTCGCGGGTAGGTTGATGTGTTGATTTTAACTGTTACATGTATGTAGTTAACCTCTTTTTTATTAATGAGATTTGTGGCTGATATTTCCTCTCTTTCTTTTTTTTTTTTTTAAATTTATGGCATGTCAATCAGAAAAAGAAGTTTTTTTGCTGGTGAGATGTTTTGCTGATGGAGATACTGCAGAAGGTTTGTTTGATCATGCGATGAAAACAATCTTAAAAAGTGTGATTTTCTGTCCATGTCTATTGAGAAACAGACATTGTAAAGAGACGTGTAAGGCAGTAGATGTTCTGAAACTATCAGTGCTGTTTGATTTTATAATTTTAAGCCTTCATATAATGTTTGGAAAGAGCAGACTTCAGACCCATCTGGTTTTCATATCTATTAAACCTAGTTTGATACTATTGCGAGTTTGTGTTGCTCGAGCCTTGAGACTACTGGGAGGGCGTTTAAACCCACTTAGTGTCTCGCCGAGTTCCCAATATAATATGGTCACAAGTGTTCAAAATACAGGATGGAAATAGCCTTTTTATTTTTTCCATGGTAGGGATTTAGACTTGTAATATATAATGTGAATCATAAAATGAATTTGGTGACAAGAATCTACTTAAGCTAGCTCAAGCATAACAAAAACAAAACCTGTGATAAAACTAATTATTAGGTTATGATATTAACTATAAGCACTTGTGACAGGTCTAGCACCTAAATTGTATCATGAATTGGCAGGGGAAAATACATGATTGTGTTAATCAGACAAGCTGTATAGATATTATACATACATGGAGTTTAATCCTCCAATTCATTTGAGAAAATGAAGACTTTAAACGAATAACTTCACCTTCTAGCCTAAGAACCAAAGTACATCTCTGACCGCCAAGCTTGTGCAGTAGCTCTTTTCCCCTACCTTTTCTTTTGGCAGAAGAAAAGACACTTTAATAAAAACTGCAAAATTCATGAAGATTTACGTAAAACTAACACCAGTATTAATCATTCAAAATATACACAAGTGTGAATGTACCACACACACTGTTAATATACAAAGCCATTTAGTTAATAATTGGACAAAGCAAACACGAAACATCAAATGAATGCAGCAAACAGCATCCCTGGGACTCAAAATCAACATCGCCGCCAACTTAGAAAATAATAAGTATTTATTTGGAGCAGTGTTCGTTAACCAGCTCCTGTATCACCTCACCAGTGGAATAGGCTCTGCAATCACAGTCCAAAAAACTACATCTTTTAATATGCTTAGTACTACTAGCTAACATCTACATCTTTTAATATGCTTAGTACTACTAGCTAACATCTTTTAAAGAATGAAAACACATACACTACATCTTTTAATATGCTTAGTACTACTAGCTAACATCTAAAGATTTAGTAACATACCAGTTTCTTCTTCTTCTTCTTCTTCTCCTTCTCAAGGTAATCTACGAGCTCCTGCTGTCGAACAAGAGAATCCTCGAGTGCCTTCACCAAAGAAAAATCATACTTAGTACTGCACATTTGGTTATCTAAATTAAGATTAAAATTTAACCATGTGATTATTAATATTGGCCAATGCATCACAACCATGTGACTTATTGGCTAATGCATTTCCTTGTGGAGCGTCTAAGGCCACATGATTGAATCTGATTAGGAAACCTGAGTCATAGTATCTAAGGAACTATATTGAAGTTTTACGCTTTAGTAATAGATCCAACATCTAATTTTCTAAGAAATTAAGGCAATACCTTCTTGGTTGAGGATAGCTCTTGTTCCAGGGCATCAACACGGCTTAGTGCAGCATTCAGCATTGCCTCCTTCTCAGCTGGCATGACTGCTGGCTTGTTGCTGAGAACATTCACCTTCTCTTCCAATTCGGCCATGCGCTTTATCACTGTCATGTAGTCTGTGGTGGAGATGCTAGGTGATGGCAACTGATGGCCTTTAATCACTGTGTCATCGTAGTAGACAGAGCTGTTATAGATGGCAGCTTCAGCGACTTTCTTTGGCATGTTCTTTGTCAAGCGGACCATAGTGACAATGCCCATAACAAAGGCCATGATCCCGGCAATAATATGATTGGTTATTCCTTCGGGGGCCTTCGAAGCACCTTGCACCGGGTAACAATCTGTGGATATGGAAAATGGAGGAATGTTTTTACTATAAATCTTGACCACAAGGAAATTTTTCAATAGACACTGATTTGGTAAACTGAAAATCCTTCTACATACCGAAAAATTAGTATAATTCAAAGTAAAATATAAAATCTTAAAGGTGGCGTGCTCGGTCTTTGGTATCACAATTCCATAAAGAGCCTATGTTAAAATTTTATAACATGTTAACAAGTGACAAGTGTTGCTTAGGTAGCAGTATATAATGCATAAGGTTGGAAATTGATGCAGTGACCCCCTAAGAATCTTTTCAGAAACAAACTACAAGCTGGAATTATTTTCAGAAAGCCTTGAAGCATTTTATATCTATCTATCTATCTATCTATCTATCTATCTATCCAACGGTAAATTATAAGTATTATATCAGCAAAATGTGTACCTTTAGTAACAGAGAATTTAGCAATTTGTACTTGTTTTGACCAAGCTGCATCCACAGTCTTGTCAACCATTGGAACAAAGCTGTTATAGGGATTATGGTACTTTTTGGTGGTGGGAAACTGCAGCATGCAAAAAGAATATTAATGAACTGATGGAGCAAACACAACAATCTATGGACAAATTGCAAGAGGTTATGGCAGAGATCAGAAATAGGAATTAGAATGTGTACCTTCAGTTTATGTGAACAATCTATACATGAATTAATAATAAGATGCTTTGAAGAAGCAAGACAACAAAGATAGCACAGATTTCTTATTAATTAGTTGAAAAGTCTCAAAAACTTGAAGATGTTGCATATTCAACTAAAAATATAATGATCCTACAAGGTTTACTAGCACTCCTAACCTTGATGACATAATCCTAAAGTATGTGTGTTAGAGTTGATCAACTTGATTAGGTTAGTTAGCTTCATCATGCTAGGAAGGAGATGGTTTTGGATGACCAGAATGTGATGGAAGTCAAGAAAACTTACTGCTTCTGGAACAGAAGAGAGTTTTGGTTCTTCTGCATAATCCCTTGGAACATCACCTGATTCTGAGCTGAAAGAATCATACCTCTTCATTGCATTGGCAAAAAAAAAAATGTTAGGGAATTTAAAGTTTGTATAAAGAAATTGACCAGACAATTAATGTTAACACTGAGAAGATCAACCTGCAAAAGTTGAAAGACAAACTTCACTCACTACCTTTGGGCATGCATTCCCATCTTCAGAGATTGTCTTCTCCTCAATGCCAGTCAGTATTTTCCTTGGGCATTTGGCCTCACCATTTTGAACCATCTGGCTTATCAAAATAACATATTCCATCATTTATTTTTTATGTTATACATTGCAGAGAAACAAAAAAAGTAACTAAATGAAAATAGAGTAAGTAGTAGCAAATCACCTTGAATATTTCTTGATCATTCCATGGGCCCTTATCAGAACGCATGCAACCACCCTTGTCTGCACAAGTACAAGTACCACCGAAAAAGTCTGGAAGTTCACTGGCTCAAATCCAGAAAAACAAGTTGTAAATGTGGTTAAATAGAAAACTTTATTATAAAATTATTCCATCGAAGTATATTATTAGATGTTGTTGTCAAGGTAGCTAAAAAAGAAGGGTCCTGTTATTGAGGAGACTGTAATTGCAAATCTTAAAGATGTCACATGTACTAGACAATCTAGTCTAAATAAGTTGGTGATTTTTTTTTTTAAAGATGAGAGACCAAAATAGACAAAATATAGATTGTTTGTGAACTTGATTAAGAAAGACTTACCTGGCATCAATTATTTCAAGCAACTTGCTCTGGTATTTGTTGCCCAGGACCTGGTAAGTAAATCATGTATCTGTTTAGCAACATTACATGATCAAAAGCAGTGCTACTTTGAGATAAATGATAAATGCTTACATGAATCTTTGCAGCAGTCTTGGGATCAAGGAATGATTTGACAGTATTCCATAAGATCCTAAATCCAGAACCAGCATTAATGATGAACATGCGGTTCAGGCTCTGCAATAAACAGAAGACTTTGTTAACATGATTGAAAGTCAAACACCATCATTCAGGCTAAGGTTGCAAACCAATAAGCTCGAGGCACATGAACTTGTAGAGTTGAAATGCAAACCTCTGGGTAATTGTCACCATCAATCTTCTGAAGGCGCTGAAGAAGTTCCCTTGCTGATTTGCTTAAATGTTTAAGTCCCTGAGGAGTCAATCATGTAGGAATTTAGAACACACATATTCCAAAAGTAATTAATTGGTTTGTATTTAAGTTCAATGCAACTTTTATAAATGAGTTTACACCATTCTATGTTTGATGTTTAATTATTGCTCGGTTGACCAAATATGAAGCAGAAAAAGCTTACATACCACTCCTTGCACATCCAAAATAGTTGTGCTCTGGTCAATGTGCTTCTTTGCTGCAATGGAACATGCTGGCAACTTAACCGCAAAGGTCCTCTCAAACTCCCGTACATGATACTTGAGATAGCGGTCCATTGTTGTGACTTGCATCAGCTTGGTGGAATCAACTTGACCGAGTCTTTCAATGTAAACGGGTCTTCCTTCCTTATCAACTCCATGATGTCCTTGTGGGTAGTACTTTAAGACTTCATCGATTTCCTTGAAATCGAAGTTCTTAACCAAGAAACCAAAGGGAAAAGATTCAGACACATACATTGTAGTCAAATAAGAAAGAGATCAACACCAAATGCTGGGTTTAAATATTAGAAAATACTCATAGAATACCTCCATGATTGTGTCTGCTTCATACTCCTTCCTCCACTGAAGCATATCAGTCCACATTTGCTTTGTTTTCTCAATGTCAAATTTCCTAGCCCTTAAAAATCTGCACCATCATGATTCATATAAACAACTTGGTTGGTTTTGTGTATTCTTGAGGTCTCTATAACTAAATGGCTACAAATGCAATCTTAGATCTATAGTAGTGAACACAGAACAGGAACTGACCTTAGCATCATATGATGATCATCATGTTTTGAGGGTAGTAGTTCTTCCAAGATAAGTGCTTGGCGGAATGCATCCACTGCCTGCAACTCTTCTGCATCAATGTGATCCTCAATAGCAACGGACATGACCTTACTGTTTCTCCGACCCCGTTTCTTCAAGGAATGCCTAAACTTGGAGGAGGCACTGATTGCCTTCTTCTTGAGAGATCCAAGTCTTGTCTTCCTCTCATCCTCAGAGTTTTCAATGTCAGATTTTTCAAGACCTATAAATGCATTTTGTTTAATGCTTAGAAACACAAGTGCAAGGTGATAACAAAAAGATAGGCAGAAAGATCTTTTTCTTCTTGCTACTATGCATTTCATAACATAAAATTTTACATATACGAGCTCCTTATGAATCTAGCAAGCCCAACCAGAAAGGCTCTATCTAAATGGCCAAAAAGAATTACAAAGCTCAACACCTTTTTGAGATTTTAGAGTTTTTATCTTTCTACTTAGACCGGCTGAAATTTTAGTTTTAAATGTTTTTCTGATGAATGGGATAAAATGAAAGAAAGAAGAAATCTGTTGGCTTTGGATTTCCACTAACCAGTACTATAATTAATAGCTTTTGTGAACCAAGGTATCTATGTTCAAATGACATAAAACTGACAACAAATTCATTTTGGCTCATATTAGACATTTTGATATTTTAAAACTTTGTAAGAAAAAAAGGGATCAAATAAAAAAGAAAGCCACATTAGACTTGGTTAAGAGGAATATTCTGGTCTTTCATTTCTCAAATCTTTCTATTCCTTTTTTTTTTTTTTCTTGTTTGACTTTTCTAGGAAACCAATTGATGATCAAGAACCTCAAAAATCATTCTATTGGTTTCATACAGAGAACATAATCAATGAATTACTTAGAAACATCAAAACCTATGAAGATTTCCTATAATCTATTGAAACCAAAAAGATATCATAACAAGATTCAAGAAGATGACATTGCAGAAAAAACATTTAACTGCGAGAGACTTGCCTGCTTTAAAAGGTCTATCAAGAGGTCCAGACATTGTACCTGCTTTAAACGGTCGATCAAGAGGTCCAGACATTGTGTCACACATTTTTCTAGATATTCAAAGTAAGCTCAACAAAAGGGCAGGGGATTCAAGCACTCATATATAACAAAGACGCCCAGACTATTGCCCTCCCCGAATATGTCTACACCTTTATAAAACCAAACACAAAAAGTCAGAAAATTTACCACGTTAGAAGCGAACAACAGAATCAATATGAAAAGGTTGGCCAAAGTAAATGTATATGCATATGTTTTGCTATCATATCTGCTAGAAGCTGAAAAGGGTGGAGATAAAAAAAAAAAAAAAGGTAAAAGAATCAAATCATGAAGAAAAAAAAAAACGAGATAAACATATAAACGGCCAAAGAAAATGTATATGCATATGATATGCTAACATACATGCAAAAAGCTGTAAAGGGTAGAGATCAAAAGGTTCAAGAATCAAAACCTGATGAAAAAAAAATGGTGAAGAAGATGAAGAAGAGAAATGGGGTAGGAGAGAAAAACCTTTTTTTTTGGCAAGAATGTAGTAAAGCAGGTTGAAGAATAGGAGAGAGAGAGAGAAGTGTATATATGACCCGGATTATTCTCTTGAAATCGCGGCAGAAAAGGGACGGCTAAAATGGACAGCCAGGATGATATGACAGAATTAGAAAAGTGAAAGATTTTGTTCCATGACATGCCATTGACAAGGTCTCTGTAGGGGCATGAAGCTTTTGTGTTGTTTGTTTTTGTTGGTATTGGTGTTGGTGTTGTTGGTGGTGGTGTTGGTGTTGCTAATAAGGAACAGAAACTGAGAAAGAGTTGGCGAAATGCAAGCCACTCCGTTCAAACTCTTACTATTACAAACAGACTTACCTAACACCTCCTACCCATTTCCCCGGAAAATTTTATCTATAAGTTTTATTGTGAAACTTTTTTTTTTTTTTTTAGAGATAATAAAAACATATTGCTAACCACGTGGTTCAAATCCTTTCTCCCTTAGACTTTTTTTTTTTTAAAGATATAATTGCTTTTTTTTTTCTTTTCTTTTTTTGTGTGTGTGGATGAATGGATTAATGGCATATTTGGTACTCAACCTTTAAGTCCTATTTTTTTTAATTGTCACTTTGTCCTTTATATATATATTGTGATAGTCTGTCTTTTAAAAATTGTTATGAAAATATTGCGACATACTAATATATTGTTACTCTTATATATTTTTAAATTGTTTTAAAAATCTATTATCATTGTCCAATAAATGAAAAATGCTAACATGTTAATTAAAATTTATTCACTGTCATGGATTTCACGGCGAAATAATCTTTGATTTTATGAATTTTATTTGTTATACGTTCATATGGTAAGGATTTTTCTTTTAGAAACATTTTATAGTATAAGGATGATTTTGAAACCCAAAAAAATCACATTTTTGGAACCGAACATGCAATTTAACAATATTTTATAGTAATATAGTGTAGTTTAGTTTCATCTGATTCAGTCTTGGATTTGATAATTTTAAATTTTTAATAATGGTTTTGCTGGGATTACAGCTATAGGTAGATGGTGGTAGCTAGTTGGTATGTTTGTGAACCATATAATACATATACTTTGGATAGTTTATTTATATTAAGTAGGAGAAAGTCAATTTTGCTAACGTTGTGGCACTCCACTAAATTTTGCAACCTGGGTTCTAAGCTTTCTAACTCTCTTGCCAGCTTTTGCAAGGAAAAATTATGTCATATTAAATAATATAACAATAAAAAATTGGATCAAATTCAATAATATAGTTGCAACATCTTTTAATTTATTTATATACTTATTTGCTTTCATTTTCTCCCTCTAAGCATTACTTTTTATCTTCCAATGTGCTCTCATTAGTTCGTGGTTGAGATCATGGAACCCATATAACTCAATAATAACATGTTGGTTTCTTTTCTCTAGAGCATGATATTGAATCTTATTTTATCAAAATATTAGCTTTGAGCCCAGTATTTTTATAACACAATAACCAAGATAAAATGGGATAGAGAAGAGTAGTGGCTGTGGATTTCACTACTATACCATCAATCACAAAACAAATAAAACAACATCAAGTGCCATTTTACTATATGCTTTAATCAAAATTTGAAATATAATTGCACACGATCTCCTTTTTTATTGATAATATGCAGTCATGCACACGATCTCCTATCATGTACACTTCTTGTTAAAATAATTATTAAATTGATCATTTCTTAATGTTTTAGGTTTTTAAAATCAAGTAGTAATTTATCATGGTAGAGTTTTGTGGTCTTGAATTTGAATTTTATTTTTACTCTACCCTGTAAGTGTTAAGACTTAGGAGTTCTATAACAACCACATAATTTGACAACTTTTTGAGATGATCAATTGTGAGTGATAGACAACTACTTTTACATGAACCCCTTATTTTTTCTACATCACTCATAATCGATCATATCACAGTTGTGGCAAAAAATTGTGTCCCTAGGCTTTATCTTATCACAAAATCAAATGAGTTTTTGGGTTCAACATTACTATCTATTGGGGTTTTGTTAGGTTAAGGATTATTCTAAATTTAGTTCATTAAGCATAAACATATTAAATATGAAGTACTATTTGGGTTCATACTAGATCGTTCATTGGATTACCGAGAAACTTGTAACGTGAGAGTCCATCATTAGCCTTCATATTAAATTTCTGAGACGCCATTGGCTTTTCCTTAGCAAATATACAGTTGACTTCAAAAAATTAAAAATGATACAGTTCATGTTTTTGTACACCAAAGGTCCAAAGTACATTTCGTTTAGCTGTTTCTGTAAAAAGACTATTTCTGTTAGCCATTTTGTTTGTATGTTAAGTAAAACCATCTAAGTGACTAAGTCCTAAAATTCTCGGACAACTTGAAACTTTCATATCAATTTAATATCTTTTCATTTTAAGTTTAGTAGATCTAGGGACAAGCCACAATGAATGGTTCATTCAGAATCTAACATTGTGTTGTAACATTTTTTAAGCTTCAATTCTAAGAATCTCGTAGATTTTAGTTAATTCAAATGATACAATTTCTTATTATCATATAAGTTATATGAGATTTAAATTTTGCCCACAAAAAAAGAAATTGGTATTTTAGCTTGATAATTAAAAATAAAAATCCATAAAATGAATGTCATAAGTTGAAATTATATATAAAAAAGAAGGATCTATGGCTCAGTTTTTGGTTTGTTTCACTTTTCTATGGCTTTTGTTTGTTGATTTCCAGTGGGTTTTTGGAGGTCATTTTTGGCCTTTTTTCTTATTGGTTTCATCTGGGTTTTGCTTGATTTTGGTTTTGGACTTGGGGGCTTGATTCTGACTTCTCTCTTCTAAGTTCTATACTGGGTTTTTGTTAAAGATCTTGTGTGCACTACATGTTTGTCAATATTCCTCTGAGAAATAGCTGTCATTTTTGTTGCTGAGAATATGCTATATTGGTGATGTATGTGTTTGGTTGATGAGAAAAAGAAACTAAACCAAGGTTTTGAGTAAAAATGCTTGGTCATTTTTTCATTTCCTTCAGCTTTTTCCGCAGCAAAACAGATTTTTTTGCTTTAAATTAAGTATTTAGTTTAGATATGTATGTCTAGCTTGTTGATAGAGGGAGGTTTAAGAACTTTGTTTTTAATAGAGCTTTACATTAGTAGAGTTTTTAATATAAGGTATTTGTTTTTTTTTACTCTGTTTTTGGATAGCAGGTTCTTAATTCTTAGTAATAGTATCTGTTTGAACTCCCTTACTCTGTGTTTGCTTATTCTGAGTTGGCAGTTGTATGTTTGCGGCAATTTAAGCCTTGGGGCTTATGACTATTGTGACAAATGACACTTTGTTGTGTTCCTTGACAATCAAAGCACAAATTTTTTTGGTTGGTAGTGCCTTTAAAGCAAACGATTTTGTGCTAGTGCATGTCACCTCCTATTAGTCAATGTTTTGTCAGGTCCTTTTATTTTAATTTTTAATGTTATTTTTTTTTATTGATTTGGGGCTGCTGATTAATTTTTAAGGCATAAATGCTTTTTTCGTCCCTACATTTTAAGGTAATTTTTATTTTGGTTCTTACATTTCTATTTTACCATTTTTAGTCCCTAAACCAATTAACGCGTGACATTTAAGTCCTTACCATCAGCCAACTAACAGAAAATGCTGACGTGGCTAACGACACATTAAAATAATAATTAAAAAAATCTATTTTGACATTAAAAAAGGACACATCAGCATCTAAATTAAAAAAAGTTAATTTTAACTAAATAAAAAAATTACAAACAAAATTAAAAACAAAAAATCATATGAATGTAGATCTCATATCCTTGAACAAGAACAATAAGATTAGAAACCCATAAACTCATATATTTCACATTCAAATTATCAAATTCCTATTCCAAATTCATCTTGATCATGAACACACAAGAACAACAAACCAGAATATTCAATCCCAAGAACAAAAGAATAGAAACCCAAAATATTCCAAAATTTGTACACAAATTCTTCCACAAAAATCAATTGTACACAAACACCAACCCAGATCTGAATGGTTTTTTTTTTCCTTTCCTTTTTTATGTTCTTATCAGGAGCAAATCTAGGTTTGGAGCAGATCCAATGGCGTCGTTTCTGGGTTTGGAGCAGATTTGGGTTTGGGTTAAAAAACTCCCAATACTTTTCTTTGCCACTTCTTTCATTTCGTTTGAGCCAAAACTAAAAATGGCTGCTGTTGCTGCTTCCATTTCTTCAACGAGCTTATTCTCTCCCTACACTCTCGCTCGCCCAAAACTCACAACCCTTAGCCTCACAAGCCCTCCAATTCCAATTCCAAGAGAAAGCAAGCGCTACGAAACCCTTCAGCTCCACCCCCACGCACCGACAACAGATCAAAGTTGCTCCACCCCACACTCCGTCAAAGGTCCGACGTCCACCCACACTCTGACGCAGCTCCACCCCACACTCCGACGCAGCTCCACCCCACTCTCCGAAGCCATACCCACCTCCAACATCTTCGATCTGTCGTTGGTGAAGCCAATCTATGGGTTTGGGTTTTGATTTGTGGAGGAGGAGCATGACTGATTTAGGTCTGGGTTTTGAGGAGCATGACGTGTAGGCGATTTGGGTTTTGGTGATGGTCGATCTGAGATTTTGGGTTGTCACGGTGGACATCAGCGTGGGGTCGTGGTGTTGTGGGTGGACCTGGGTTCGTGGCGCCGTGGGTAGCAGCTCGCCGTGGGTCTTGGGATTGAGATTTGTGGAGTGGTTGATATGAGTTTAGTTTTTCTGGGTTTGAGAAGTCCTGGGATTGAGTTTAATTTTTCTGGGTCTTGAGATTGAGTTTAATTTCATTTTTTTAATTTTTTAATTTTTTTTTTTGGTTTAAATTGTCTAACATAACTTTTAAAAAAAATTAAAATGCTGACGTGGCATATAAAAATGCTAAATAATATTTTAATCACCACGTTAGCGTCACGTCAGCTAATAAGGTGTTCCGTTAGCCACATCAGCTTTTTTTGTTAGTTGGCTAACGGTAAGGACTTAAATGTCACGCGTTAATTGATTTATGGACTAAAAGTGATAAAAAAGAAATGTAGGGACCAAAATAGAAATGACCCCAAAATGTAGGAACGAAAAGAGCATTTACGCCAATTTTCAATTGGAAGGGCTAGCTTGTTGTCCTTGTTGTCCATGTTGTCCATTTGCACCACTGTACAGCAGACTCAAGGGTATGTTCATTTCGAGGTTTTCTTTAATTTTTCAATTTTGAATTTGTGTAATGGGTTTTCAGTTAAAATTTGATTTTTATTTTATTTTTTTCCGATTTGGGGTTTGGAAATGTGTATGTGATTTTTTGAATTTGAATGTGGGGTTTTACTGATTTTGAATTTTGGGGTTAGAGAGTTTGTTGGGTTCTTGAATTTGAAGCTTTAGCACTGAGCAAGAGTGCCTAGAATGAGTTCTCATAGGCTAATTTCTCCTAGGCAGACCTCCTGCTCTCACAGGCCATCAATTTAAAACCATTTGGTGCTATCCATATTTTGTATTTGGACAGGTACTTTTATCCTCATCTGATTGAATTTAAAACCATTTGGTGCTATCTAATATATTATTATTATTACTATTCAGGTCTCGTGCAAGGTTAGCGTTGGGAAATTATTCAGGGGCTCTTGAAGATGCCAGAGAAGCTTTGAATTTTGCTCCTCACTATCTGGTATTTCTCTCTCTCTCTCTCTCTCTCTCTCTCACAGTCTCTGTGTGTGTTTATTTTGATTGATTGATTTTTTTTAATTAATTAAGGTGGTTGGTTTTGTTAAGCAACATGTTGCTTGTGAAATCACGGTGTCCTTCATGTGTAGGACTAGTAACGTAAGAGAGCCAAAGACAAGGTTTTCGTATGTTCACTTATATTGAGATTGCATTGCCAATCCTTTTTATAACTGGAAATTGTTAGAAAAACAAGTTGGCATAAGGTTTAAGTTTTGGGTCTCAATAGATTTTCTAATTGATTGGATTTGATTCTTATATATTTTCAAATTAATGGTTGGGCCTTATATCTTTGGGCCTCATATATATATATATATATTAATTAGGTATAAATTTCCAGTGTTGGATCTTGTATTTTTAAGTTCTTTTTTCACCACTTTTAAGTCTGAAGGTCAGTGTCCCAATCCCCACCTTCCTTTCTCCAATTCTTATGCATTTTATATACATTTTCTGTAATGAGACTCTCTTTTCGATCTTTTCGATTAAAACTTTTAAACCTTAATTATTTTGTTTATCTGTGGCAGAGGTTAGTAGTATTAAATGGGAGGTTATAAGCATGACTGAACAAGAAGAAGATCTCATCTATAGAATGTATAGACTTGTTGGACAAAGGTAAGTTCACCACAAAACTATCATTAGAGCCATTTCAAAGTTCTTGTTATTGTTCATATCAAAATCCTAGTGGTTACAGCAATAAGTTTTATATTCTTAACAATTGCCAAGCTAGTATATAGCTATTCTACGATGTTTTTACTTTTAGTTTTTTTTACTTATTAATTTGTTCATATATAGTTTGAAAAAGTTGATTTTTCTATATACAAATTGTACTTTTATCAGTATTTAATATCTAATAGAGTACCACTTTTTCTAAGTACAAATTGTACTTTTATCAATTTCATTTTCTTTTCTTTCTCTCTTTTTTTTTTTTTTTTTTTTTTTTTTGTGGCTGAATTAATTAGTAATATTGAAGTACATAAGTACAAGGATAATGCCCAGGTTCATCGGAACCTACAATCAGAACCCGGATTCTACAATCAGAACCTACAATTAGAACCTACCCGGATTTTCTTTTTTCAGTTGTAAAGGTAAGAGTGCTTCTTTTTTCTTTGACAATCGGAACCTACAATGTGTCGCTTTTTGGTGTGGGTGTTCTTATACCTACTGTATTACATGTGTAAGCTATGAGTTTGTGTAATAATTTATGAGAGGATCATTTTCAAGATTGAAGTACTTATAAATTTAACTTTTCTTTTGCAGGCTAAATACACATTGTTTGCAATAACTTTGGTTTTTTTTTTCTTCTGAAAGTTGTAAGCTTAGCTTGAGCACAGTAAGTAAATTCTAGTTAAAAACTTATAAAACTCTATACTTGTGATGTTGGAAATTGGATTTGTGGTGGTATATTGTGTTGGAGCAAGCAAGTGGCTTGCATGGTGTTATAAGGTGGTTTAAATTCATACTTGGAGTGTTTTTTATTTCTTACAAATGTGAATGAGTATTGGGAGTGTTTGATTGAGCAATATATATTTGTTTAAGTATTAATATAGACTTGTGCATTCATGAATGTGATAGAACTTTATCTAAGTAGCTTATAGACTTAGCAATTGACCCACACTACATGGTATGACTACTTTTTTTGATGCATTATTTGAAACTAATTGTATTATATTACACTTGAAAATCTATATTTGCTTTCTACAACTTATACATTAGGAGTTGTGATTTTAATTCATTAGTGTGGCTACTCTTAATGCATTGTTAGAAATGTTTCTTATAACATAGTTAATGTTTTTACTTTACGATTTTAATGTAGTATTGTTTTTATATTTGTGCAGATTTCTTATTGGTGGCTTTTAGGGGATTTACTTTTGGCATTACTTGAAGACATATGAGGACATCTTCCGTTAATTCTAATTATATTATGCTACACTTTTTGTATTGTTATAAAGCATCTTGAGTTATTGTATGTGTTGTAAACAATTATTGTATGGAAGGAGTTTGAATTGGATACTTGTTTTATTTTTTACTTGTGGAATGTATGGATTTTTTTTATAAATGTGTTGTTGAAATAAATGTATTATTCAAATGTCAGGTTTTAATAATGTAATGACAAGTTACAGGTTAATATCAAAGCGATAAAAAAATAAAAACAGAAAATAAGTTTTAGCGACGAATTTTTCCGTCATAAATATAGCAACAAAAAATTGTTTTAATGCCGAAATATTTCATCGCTAAATGTAGCAAAATTTTGTAAGAAATGGTTTTAATGACGAAAATTTTCGTCACTATATGTGTTTGGATTTTCTTAAAAATAGTTTTAGTGACGAACTTTTTCGTCACTATATGTACCCGAAAAGAGTTTTAGTGATGAAATTGTTTGTCACTAAATATGATTTAATAAACTAAAGTGTTTTTAGTGACGAAATATTTTCGTCACTGAATAGTATTTTTAGCGAGGAAAACATTTAGCGATGAAACATTTTCGTCGCTAAAAGTTTTTTTTTTTTTTTTTTAAACAAATCGGACTTTTAGTGGCGAAATTTTTCGTTGCCAAGACTTTTAGTGATGGGGTTTCAGCGACGAAATGAGTTTCGTCACTAAAAGTCTGATTTCGCTGCTAAAGGTTCTTAGTGACGAAAAACTAGACTTTTAGTAACGAATTTTTTCGTCACTAAAAATACATTTTGTTGTAGTGATTGTAAGCTTAAAAAAATCAATTTACTTTGAGATGGGGTTTATTTACTTATTAAGAAGAATAAAAAAATTAGTATAATATAAAGGCTACATTTTTTGTTTTTAGCTATTTAAGATGAGATGGGATTGAATTAACAAAATTCTTTTGGAACAAAATTGCAAGATTTCACTATAAAAGATTTCTGCTAAGGCGACCATATAAAGTGTGAAGGTATGGCAAAAAATTAAAAGAAAGAAAAAATGATATAAATATATATATATTTATTTATATTGCAAAGGAAAGGAAGAACATATAAAAGTCTTAACACCAACTAAGTTTATAATGCAATAGTCACTTCACATGTATAAGTGATTGTGGGGTGTGGGGGGCAAGGGTAGGGGTTCAAGTCTCTAGGAGAGAGTTTCACACACATATACACATAGATTACACTAAAGTAGAATTTCTATCTTGTAAAAAAAAAAAAAATTATAATGCATATTGCTTTCGACTATAAAAAATAAAAAAATATTATTACCTTTTTCAACTTAAAAAAAAAAAAACTGTGTTAATAATTATGAATTTTTAATTTATTGATTCCAAGTGTCCAAACAACTAAGCAACCTCCACATATGCACTTTGGAGTTTGAACAAGTTGGTGCGTTTTTTTATTATTGATTTATTTATTAGGTTTAAAAAATAAGTGGCCTCTTTGTAGTCATCAATTGTTGAGATATATTCATTCTTAAAAAAAAAAAAAAATTGTTGAGATATTGCATCTCTACTACTAAAATGGTGCAGATTAACAAAGTTCATACAAAACTACAAATTTCCTTTTCAAAATTTGTTTATTACTTCCTAATAGTTTTTCACATCTTATTGATATTTATATTATTTAATTAGAAAAGCAAATTGCACAAAATTAATATGTATATTTTTTCACAAAATTAATGCACTAAAACAGCAAATTGCACAAAATTTTAAGTTTTGTTACTTATAAAATAAGCAAAAGGTTTTTTTTTTTTTATTTTATAATTGCTTATTCAAAAAACAACTAAGCTTAAGCCTAACTTCAACCTTAACTATTAAATGAACCAAACTCAAACATAATATGTCATTGAATAAGCTAATGAGCATGAGACACGATATAAAATAGAAACTGCATTATGGCAATTGAGAGAGAATCAGGCACAAAGTCATGATTCACCTTCTCAATATCAATATCCTTGGTTGTTAGGTCAAAGGTATCCCTTAGAGCATTCACATTGGGAATGACATATGCCATATGTAGGGAAAATTTAGCATAAAAGCCCAAAACCCTCCACCCATCCGAACTTGTAAAAGCCAACTATTGCAAAAAAATTTGCAATTGTGCTACAGTGCGATTCTAAATGTAGAATCGCACTGTAGCTCAATTGTAAAAGAAAATATTAATATTTTATTCTAAATATCAGGTTTTCTCTCTCATTCACACATCTCTCATCTCTGTCTCTCCATCGCTGAAGCTTTACCAAGCTTCTCTGTTCTCTTTCATTCACACGGTCTCATCTCTCTCTCTCGCCATCACTGAAGCCTTTCACCAAGCCTCTCTCTTTCTCTCCAAATGTCTCTACCGATTCACCATCGGTGTTGGGGGTTTTATGCCAAATCAAAATCAAAATCAAATCAAAGCAATATACTAGGTGGGTTTTGATCAATGTATTCGAGTTTTTGTGTTTGTGTTTCTTTTCTCTCTCTGGGTTTTTTTCTCTCTCTCACGGTGTGGTTGGTTGAGATCGGCGTGGGTGTGCTTAGTTCGATCTCCACCGATTGGCGTGGGTGTGGTTTGATGAGTGTGTTTGCTTGGTCCGGTGTGGGTGTGTTTAGTCCGATCTCCATCGATCTGCTGTGTGTTCGGTGGTGGATGGCTGCGGCGGCGGTGGGTTTGATGAGTGTGGGTGTGTGTGTGGGGTTGGGTTTGTGACTGATGTGGTGGTAGTGGTGGGGGGTTGCGGTGGTGGTGGGTGTTGATGATGGTGGAGGTGGGGGTTGTCGTGGTGGTGGTGAAGGGGTGGGTAGTGGGTGATTGATGATAGTGGAGGTGGGGGTTGCCGTGGGTGGTGAAGGGGTGGGTAGTGGGTGATTGATGATGGTGGAGTTGGGGGTTGCCGTGGCAGTGGTTTGCTGACGTGGGTTCGTGGTGGTGGCAGTGGCGGTGGCAGGCAGAGGGCAGTGGGCATGGTGGTGGCTTGGTGGTTTTGGGTTTGTTTGGTTATTTTTTAATGAGTTTGTGGTTGGTTTTTGGTTGGTTTGTGGCTGGATATTTGCTAGGTTTGTGGTGGGTTTGGTGTCATGGTGGTTGCTGTGTGGTGGTGATTGGGTTGATGTGTGGAGGTGGTGTGGTTGAGAGGGTGGTTGCTGTGTAAATGGGTGTATTGGGTTTTCTCTGTGGTACTTGACCATTGGTTGAGAGAGAGGAAGGGAGACAGAAATTAGAGAGAGAATGAAATATATTTTATTGTATAATTTATATTATTTTAATGTGTTGTGTTGTAAAATAAAAGTTGGGATGTTGGGAGTATTGTAAAATGGTATGGTATAATTGATAAAGTAACTTTTGAGATGGTAAAATAGAATAAGATAAAATAATGGGATGCGAATGCTCTTAATGTTTATCCATCTAAACATGATAATTCCAATTTTTACCTTCCAAAATTCTAATGACGAAAACCAAAATTTCAAAAGCTCATTCCCATGAAAAAAGTATCTTGTGTGTTAGGTGTATGTAGTGAGCCTCTCCCTCTCTCAACCATTTTCACCAAACACCCATAATCATATCCAAACCCCAAACAATTACAAAGTAAAAAAATTCCTCATTTGATGCAACAACAAAATAATCAATAACTCGCTCTTTTCTCTAACCCAAAAAAAAAAAAAAAAATGGTAAGGATTTGCTGCAAACTAAATTGCAACAACTCCTACAAAATTCACACATGTCAATGCCTCAAATAGACCTCATTTGGTGAAAAAATCAATCTTGACACGGAAATATATAAGCCTAGACAGGTGTTTATTTGAGGCATTGACATGTGTGCATTTTTGCCAGAGTTGCTATAACTTAGTTTGTAATAAATCTTTACCCAAAAAAAAAGAGAAAAAGATAAAAGAAAATGAAAGCAACCAACTATATTGGGTCAATGGATTCTTTAGATCCTAGAAAGAACTCTAAATGAAAAGATTTTTATTTTTCCTCACGTTTGTTTGGTAGATGAGATAAAAAGTTGAAGGACGTTAAATGAATATCATTTTCCTTTGTTTGGTTAGAAGGAAAGAAATTATAATGTGTTTAAATTTCTATTATGCTTTTATTATATAAGTAACATTTTTTTAATAGTACTATTTTTTAAAGTTACCGTTATACCACTAGTATATGAAAAAAAATTATTATTATTTTTATAATACTTAAAATTTTACTATAATTTCATTTTCAGATATATGTGAGCATTGTAGGCTAGAGAGGTGCTACATTCATAACATTTTTACAACAAATCATAGGTGGTTAGTTGTTTTGGTTCAAATTTGAACCTAACACTAAGATTACTTTTTTGCCTTAACAATAACAACCAGTAACAACCTGCCACTTAGGATTTGTTGTAAAAATATTGTGAAAATATTATGGACATATCATTTCTCTTGTAGCCTGTCTCCGGAAACCATTTACCATGCATTATGGGAGTGCCTGAAACTTGTAGATGTCTGGGATTCCATTCTAGATTTTGCATTTCGTCAGCTGCGCTCCTTTCCATCGTTCAGGGACCTGGTTTCTCTTCGTACATGTGGAAGGGAAAAATAATAAGCTGATGGCAATGATCATGTGGACATTATGGTACCAAAGAAGCCAACTTGCCTAAAGGAATTTCTTATCTTCCAGTGATCCCTCAAGCATCACAATCTCTCTCTGATTTCAAGATACTTCTCCCTCAGCTCGGCATGTCGACCACACCAACTCTCAAATCCAATGGTCTCCGCCTCCAAGTGGTTCTCTTAAGATCAACTTCAACAGGGCTACGTTTCCAGACTTGGGTATGGTTGGTTTGGGAGTAGTAATCTGAGACTGGTGAGGTAATGCTATCACTTCGCTCTTGGAGCAAACACCTCTCCCCTTTTCATCAGACATTGTCGAAGCTATGGCAATAGTATGGGCAATTTCCTTTCCACAAGAGCTCGGCCTCAACTCATTTATCCTCGAAGGGGATTCGACAACAGTGATCAATTCTCTCAACTCTGCTGAAAACTCTCTTTCTCCCTTTGGTTACATTCTTTCTTCGGCAAAATCCACTTTAGTTGTCAATAATTGTATTTCTTTTTTTCATGTACGCAGACTTGGAACAAGGTAGCTCACAACCTAGTTAAACATGCTAGACATATTAGACATTTGTCAATGTGGATGTTGATTACGGCTAATTTCTTTGAATAATATCAGTAGTATTATTTGTCAAAATTTTTTTTTTTCATTTTGTATTAAGAAATGAATATATGAATTGATGTTCAAAAACTATTATACTTTAAAAATCAAACAATCTTAAAAAATCAAAATTTGAGAAATTCAAGGTTTGTGGTCAACCAAAGTTCCTTCAAAGTTTGAATTGTGATGAATTGATGATATCAAATTAATTTAATAATTAATTAAACTATAAATAACAAAATATATTGATTTGAATATTAGCAATATTGAATAAAAGTATATAAAACAATTTAAACCATTTTAATAAAAGTCTCTTATTCCTTTTTTGTTTTGTTTTTTTGTGTGGAAATGTTCCTTTTTGTTTTTGTGTTATATATATATATAGAGAGAGAGAGAGAGAGAGAGAGAGAGGGAGAGAGAACCCCACTGGCCCAATGTATCTAAACCAATTAAAGGCCTATCCCGTGTACATCAAGGCCGAACCCAAAAAGAGATAGATATATAGAAGGACACGCTTGGATTTAGAGCACTAAAAAACACTGCCATTGGAGCCAAAATTTGAGACGTATGGGTCCAATACTGAACTGAACCACTTTTTGATCCAAACATTTTTTTTTTGACAACATTGATCCAAACATTTTTGTCACAATTCAAGTCTTTCACGTAAAGTTTATAGATATGTAATGTATTATGTTCAGATAGATACACCCAATCAGTGCATATAACAAGAATAGAAGATGATGATGTTTTGATTTTGGACTTTCTGAGAGAATTTGATATTGGACTCAAATTGTGCAATTGAGAATCAGAGAAGGGTAGTTTTGTCCGCCTATTAAAAAACTTAACTATCAATATTATTATTTAAGAAACTTCTCCTATTTAAGATCCTCATTTTTTTGTTAAAAAATGCTTATACACTTCTATGTTTAAATAGAAATAAAATTAAAAGACAATCCAATTAAAGTATAATTCTAACTACTACTAAAATATTGCCTAAAAATTAGATGCATTTTCCGGTTGATTTTCAAATTACCTTATTCACTTATAAATTAGATTATCAAAATAAAAATTATATATATAAAATAAAAACACAAATTTGGCTAGTTTTTTTTAATCCATTTAGTCTTTTTTTTAATATAAAAAAAGCCGGACAATGATTTGCTGTGCACAAATTTGCTGGAGCTGCTGCATTAAGGGTTTGGTGGCAAAAAACATAAAAGTGACACATGTTTAGGTCCTGTTTAGTATGCGAGTTCAAACACATATTTTCAGTTTTTAAATAACATTACACGAATTTCTACGCACACTTTTTTGCTTACACATATTTTCAAAACAAACTGAAAACAATTATTTAAACGGACGTACTCTCGTGTAATGCACATGACCAATTAATTCATTTGAGATGACAAACGGCGTTAAAACATTTGCTCCCACCGTCACCCAGCCATGTCAAATACAGCCTACCACAAAACCCATTGGTGTCGATAAAGCAACGCACCAGATCGAACCACTCAGCAACCATTAACACACAAAAACTCCATTGACGACAATCCAAGAAGGCAAGAAGCCAATTTGAACCACCCTTAAGCAAATCTATGGTCCAGTAAGTTCGAATCGAAGCAACCCACAGAGACAGACACGGTCAGGTGGGTCGGCCGTGAGAGCATGTGGTGGGCGGAGTTATTTTTTGATGGGTTAGGTGGGCTAGAGATTCTGATGAGAGGAACAGAGGTGGAAGAGAGAATCTGATGATGGGGAGAAATGAGTTTTGAGTCTAATGGGTTTTGCCTATAAGCCGTTTGACAGAGAAACGTTAACGGAGAAATTCCACTCACAACTGGTCTGGTCATGTGCTCTGGACTTATGTCATTTTAAATTACTTGTCCTTTTTTAGACTCTCTTTCCTTTTTTTATTTTTATAAAAGACCCTAGTTCTTTTAGAGACCAATTATCAAACAGTTCTCAGGCAATCTTTCTTCGTCAATGGCCGCTACAGGTACACACTTCCTCTGCTACTCCCTGACCTTTACCAAAACCTTAAATCACTCTCTCAACCAAAACCCATTTTTCAAAATCCCAACTTTATCTCTCAAAACCACCCAAAAGCCGTCTCTTTCTCTTAAAGCCATCCTCTCCCAAAACCCTGCAAAAACCCTAAACCAAAACACCTCATTTCAGCATTGTTTCACCAAATCCTCAGATGGGTTTCTTTACTGTGAGGGACTTAAGGTCCAGGAAGTCATGGACTCTGTTGAGAAGAGGCCATTCTATCTCTACAGTAAGCCACAGATAACTAGAAACTTTGAGGCTTATAACCAGGCTTTGGAGGGTCTGAGCTCTATTATTGGGTATGCTATTAAGGCCAACAATAACTTGAAGATTTTGGAACATTTGAGACAGCTTGGTTGTGGTGCTGTGCTTGTCAGTGGAAATGAGCTGAGGCTGGCACTCCATGCTGGTTTTGATCCCACTAAGTAAAGTCATCTACACCCACTTGTGTTTATTTCTGATTATGCTTCTGGCTCTGCTTTGTTTTCCTTTCCTTTATGTTGTACCACATTTTTATAGTATAAAATGAAATGCATTATGCCTTAGGCAGTGTTACAGTTATTAATATTTGAATGTTGTTGATATTATAAGTATTTGACTAGTAATGGTGTTAGTTTCAGTGTGATTTGGTGTTGTTCTTGTGTCATTGTTTCTGTAGTCTTATTTTTTGGTGTTTGAATGAACAGGTGTATTTTTAATGGGAATGGAAAACTTTTGGAGGATTTGGTTTTAGCCGCTGAAGCAGGTGTCTTTGTTAATGTTGATAGTGAATTTGACTTGGAGAATATTGTAGCAGCTGCAAGAATAGCTGGCAAGAAGGTTAATGTTTTACTTCGGATCAACCCAGACGTGGACCCTCAAGTATGTAATGACCAGACTGTAATACTTGTTGTTATGGATTGTATAGTGTGTAGAGCCTGTAATGTGGTAGTTAAGAGAACAGTTTTTACAGAATTTAAATTGACTGCTTAAAATTTTTTGCCAATTGACTGAAATCATTCTTGATGACAAATGGAGTTTTGTAACTTGAGAAAACTTGAAGTTTTTAAAAAATCTGCATCAGCCCTTATTCAACCGTTTTTCTTGAGATAACAATCTCTAATAGGAGGGTACTTGATGTATGTAATTTGAATTATTCAACTGTTCATTAGTTTCAAAGTTGAAATCATGTATACCATAGGAGCAAGGTTGTTTTCAAAATTCACTCTTGTTTCCCCAGTAATTATCTGTCTTCAAAAACAAACATCATTGATTTTTTTTTTTTTTTTTTGAATTTAAACTGGTAAGCAATAGACTTATTAGAAGACATGAAAACATAATTTATTCAATCTTTTTTGGCTATTATGTTAATCTAAATGGAACTTAATCAATATTTTTGGGACCTTGTGTGACGCCCCATACCCAAAGGAAATAAAATTGTACAATTGGTTTTGGTTTGTGGTCTTCTCATGCATTACACCTTTGACGGGTTTGGGGTGTGAAACCTTGACCAAACTATTGTCAACTACGCCTACTAATCACCATTACCACTTTTTCGGCACTACTGTTATTACTCCACCTCTATTGTTATGCCTATCTCTACTGCCACATTGCATCACACACTCTGAATTACCTTAGCACCAAGGCACCCCCATTTCTACACTATCAGCTTGGCTTTACCACCTTATTCATCTGTATTGTTAGGTTGGTCTGCTTATTATGCTAAAGCTTTATCTTACTAATGTATCTTTTTCTTTTCTTAGGTCCATCCTTATGTTGCCACTGGGAACAAGAACTCCAAATTTGGTATTAGAAATGAGAAGTTGCAGTGGTTCTTGGATGCTGTAAAGGCACATCCTAATGAGCTGAAGCTGGTGGGAGCTCATTGCCATCTTGGGTCCACCATCACCAAGGTATTTCAACAACTTTGTGTTCATATCCTTTCATTTATTTCATGTAATTACAATTTTGAACCTGTAGAAGATGAGTCTGGGACATCTATGGCCATAGTAAAATAGTTATTACATTTTTTCAGTGTATGATAGCTATTACATATCACTGTTCACATGGCGAAAACTCAAGATTTAAAAAAAAAAAAATTTGTTATTTGAGCAGCTAGTTGTTTGATGCTGCTTTGCAAGCCATTGGCTGTAGCTGTAGAAATATTCTTCTCCCCTTTATTTGTTGTCTTGTTATCTTGCTGTTTACGCTGATGTTGATCTTGTTTTCATTCTATGTTTGAATTAGTTTTTTTATTTTATTTTGTTTTTATTGTTCTGTCAAATTGCAATGGTATGCATTTAGTTATTTTCTGGGACTTTAGGAAAAAAGTGAAACGTATATTTTTTATTTTTTTGTTAATGTAAAGTTTAATGCTCTGATTTTTTATATTTACAGGTGGACATATTCAGGGATGCTGCGGTTCTTATGGTCAACTACATTGACGAAATCAGAGCTCAAGGTTTTGAAGTTGATTACTTAAATATTGGAGGTGGACTTGGGATAGATTATTATCATGCTGGTGCTATCCTTCCCACACCCAGAGATCTAATTGATACTGTGAGGATCATATCTCTAAGTCTTGTTTTCTGGCCTTTATTAAGTATGAAATTCATGCCTGCATGTCTAATAATTCACTTGAAGAAAGAGGGAGTTCTTGATACATGGGTAGCATTGCTTGCACCATGCACTTGTGTCTAGTGTGGGCTGCCAATTTTTATCCTCAAACCTGATCTTAGAATGATAAGTGCAAAATAGGTTATTACATTTCCAAAAAAATGTAGAGCACATGAGGTTTTGAAGGAAAATTATTTTCATTTTACCATGGTCTTCATGATCTACTGTGCCTCACTTCAATTTCTTGATTTATCTGGAAGCCCAATCTTAGTCAGAAATGAATTAACCTTGACACAATGGTCCTTGTACCAATTGACTTCTCCTCTCCCCAAAAACAAAGTATGTAGGATGTGGTCAATGGCACAATCCTCAAAAGAAACTTCGGCTTTATTTGTGACCACAGATTTTGTGGCTGTAAGTGAAACAGGCTCTTTGTTAGGTAAAATAGGCTGACAAAGAATTTGCAATACACAGAGTTAAGTGCTTTGCACTAGAGAAGGCTAAATGTTTTAACTTAT
This sequence comes from Notholithocarpus densiflorus, assembly GCA_030021035.2. Classification (NCBI taxonomy): domain Eukaryota; kingdom Viridiplantae; phylum Streptophyta; class Magnoliopsida; order Fagales; family Fagaceae; genus Notholithocarpus; species Notholithocarpus densiflorus. The sequence goes on from JARYZH020000045.1 coordinate 1,745,568, forward strand.
TTTTAATAGCCAACCTATGATATTATTCTTAGATATATGAAAAAAGTTGTTTTGTGCACTTTTATAATGCACCACAGTACAAATGATTGCATATATAAGCACATATCCATTTTTTTTACCACATATTGTAGTGGCTCTGGTTTTTACTCAGATCTAGTGGCCATAAGTATCTAATAGAATGCAGTAAGTATTCATTGCCAATGTCAATCTAATATATACTCCAAGCCTAAAAAGATACATAACTCACCTAGTCTTATGATACTTTTTATGATATTTAAAGCGACATCCCCCAACCCTCTCCAAGAAATTCTCTTTTTGTAAAGTTTGGGTTTATGTTTTGGGAATTATAATATCATTAACATATTTGCAATTTTTGTAAGGTTTCATTGTAAATAAAATTTTTGACTAATTTACAGTCTTAGCGTAGGATTAAAATGGATGACAAAAGGTAATAAAAGGCTTCACTTCCCAGTGGGGGATATAGTTATTTAGAGAACTAGTCGCTAATCCGTGCTATGCACGGGAACTTACCTATTTGTGAGGTAGACTAAAATAATTTTATAAAAAAATTAAGAAACTACACCATTGCATGATTTGCTCTTGTATGACTTCAATTTGTGTTACAATTTGATGAAGAAATCATTGCTTGAACGTGCAATGACTTACAAAAAATTTGTCAGACTATTTTAGATACTGCAAAAAAATAACTCAAAAATTTAGATATTAAAACTTCTGAAAGACCAAAAAATATTAAAGAATCAGATGATTCACTACTTAGAAATTATTGAAACAAAACAAAATATATATGACTAAATAAAAGAAAAATATAAGAGAAAGATAGGTTATATTTGAAAGAATAATTTCAATTATTGCAAGTTTTTTTATCTTGGAAAAAACGGCTAAAGAGAGTTTGGTAGTTCATATACGAAAATTATTTTTTAAAAAATACATAAGAAAACATAAAATATATATATATTTTTTAACAAAGTAAAGGAGAAGAAAATAACATAAGAAGAGTTCATAGCTCTACTCGGCTTTAAAAAAAAAAATATTGGGGTTTGTTTTTCTTTTATAGTGTTCATGATTAGCCTCGTAAATTTGAAGATAAATTATCAATGTTTGAGTTTGAGTTTAAGTTGGACTTGTTAGAAAGATAGAGTTTCACTCCTTGTTAAGTTTGGATTAAACAAAAATAATTTTGTTTTAAAAAAAAATGATAATGATGAGTTTGAGTTTAAGTTGGACTTGTTAGAGAGATAGAGTTTCACTCCTTGTTAAGTTTGGACTAAACAAAAATAATTTTATTTAAATATTGTGTTGACGTGGAAAATTGTGAGAGTTTTAGAGGTTTCGGCTTGCAAATTTAGGGATAAATTATCAATGTTTAAGTTTGAGGGTGGGTTCGGACTTGAATTTTTCTATTTTTGAGGTGGGTTGTGGATTGATTGACTCTGAGGTTCCTAGACTGATTTCCTAATCCAAATAGGAATTACGGCACTTTTTAGACAATGAATAGATACTCCCATCCTAGCCGTGGTATGGAAAATTTTGTATGAACTTGTGTCCGAACAAAAATTCTAAGATCACATAAAATGTTACAATTTGTGTTATAACTGTTCACGTGACAAATTGTAAGTCATGAAGAAAAAGTGGTGGGTTTATGTGAAAGTGACAGGTAGTCAATCATAATTTGTCACATAAGATAGTTGTGGTATTTTGTGTGATACTAGAATTACTCTACAACTTGTGTCGTAACTTTCTATGTAGCAGACTGTAATTTGTGAGAAAAAAATTGTGGGTTCATGTGAAAGTGACAGATAGTCAATCACAGTTTGACACATAAGATAGTTGTATTATTTTTTGTGATACTAGAATTACTCCACAACTTGTGTCATAATTGTCCACGTGCCGGACTGTTAGTCGTGAAGAAAAAGTAGTAGATTTATGTGAAAGTAACAGATAATCACTCACAATTTGACACATAAAATAGTTGTAGTATTTTGTGTGATACTAGAATTACTCGTGTCCGAATGCAAAGGAGTTCCAAACATTCACCGGAAGTACATAACTTAACCGCTGGTTAGTCTCTCCATGTCCTTTGTGCATGCGCATGTGTGCCTGCACTTTTTTTGGCCCTCAAATTTTTTTTTTTTTTGGGTTCTCTCTACTGCATTTTCACATCTGGATTGTAATGGTTTAAGTGCTGAATAGTATTTTCTCTACCTTGTGCGTGCGCGCTGAATTTCTTTTGAACTTGTGTGATATTGACTGTCCGGAAACTGAGTATGAAGCAAAGAAACTTGAAGCTAGCTAGTGCTCACTACAATGCAATTCTTTGCTTTGTTTGGTTGAATTCAAAATCTTCCTTTGAAACACTCTTACATGGAATAGAGGAAGAAGACTGATGCCAAGGGGTCAAGGAATACTGGGTCACCCTTCTTGCTAGGCCAGGTGCTATTCAAGATACATGCAGTTCATTTGTGCTGCTATTTGACATTGTGTAGAGCATAGAATAGTATCAAATTAGACTTTTCAAAATCAAGCCAGCTTATTACATTGAAAGTCAAAGCACATTGCAGCTAGGAAACAATGGCCAAAGTTGGCTTTTGCATGTGTCGGTGGTGTTGGCCATGGAATGTTATTATTGGTTAAGACTTTTCAAGAAATTTAAGCAATCTAGTTAAACGAAAGTCTTACCAAAATGGACAATGGAGTCGATTAATGGGTATTCGAATTGTCATTATATGAATGTGGCTCCCACCATTGGTTCATTAGTTCAAGTAACATACGTATCACTGAAATCAAAATAATTATCATTTCACTACAGATTAGGCCTTGTTATTTTTATAAGTAATATATGCTTATGTCAAAGATTTCCAACATGTTCCTACCCAAAAAAAAAAAAGATTTCCAATATGTTTAGGCACACGTTTTGATGTACCAAACATAGGCCATTGAGTATTGTCACATATACTTGATACCATTTCATCAATACAACAATTTATGATTGTACAATCACAGAGTTCACTTTCTGTTTGTTTAGGAGAAAGTATCTTATATGTCATGATTTATGTGAGACTGACATATAGTATCATATAAGTTTTATACACCAGACGTATACATGATTTTTTTTTTTTTTTTTTTTTGTGTGTCCAGAGTCACAAATTATTGATCACAAATTCGATCTCACTCTCTTGGGCTCAAAGCAATATTCTAAACCATGGAGTTAAAAAATTGAGGGGCTTTCTTGTAAGTAAGCCTTCGATGGTTGGTCATTTGATTTGCCCAATTACAAGCAGAATAAAAAATTGCCTTTGAAGTGACTTTTTTCTTTTATTTTTTCCTCTGATCTATGGTATTGGAATTGTTTAGTTGGATTTTTTTTTTTATGTATGAATGAGTTTGTTGTGGTGGTGTGGTCTTAATTCTTTTATTCATTTTTGTGTTGACTTATAAAGCTATGGTTGTATATATGGGTTTCATTTTTGTGGTGTTTAAAGTTTGGGTTTTAATTTAGCTTTGTGTACGAGAGTTTGTATGAGTTATGACCCTAATAAGCCACATAATTAGTCCACATATGAGGAAGATTGAACTCGCCTTCACAATATATATTGGCTTTGAGAGCAAATTCGGCTGTAATCCTTTAACTGACTTTTTCAAGTCTGCATATTCTCAGTTTTCACTAGAAAATTTGCCTTTTTTCTTCTCATTAATCCCTTAATTTTTTTACATGAATCTGTACATTTCTTTTTAATATCTTGATTTGTAGATTCTTGAAGGAAAAAAGAGGAAAAACAAGAAGTCTAAAAGACAATTTAATGTTTGAAGGTCAATCATACGTAATACATGTGCATTTTGTATCTAATCTTTCAGGCACTTTGAATATTGTATGCATAGAGTGAGTCTCTCCGACATTACAGTGTTAAATCTATTACTACAAAAAATTGGGGCTATAACAGCGTTTTTAAACCACGGTTATAACCCAAAAACCGCCGTTATAGACCCAAATGGCTATCCCGATGCTTTTTTTTTTTTTTTGGGCGCTTCGTGGCGCTGCCCAACGAGTGTGACAATAGGTTTAGCTGACCTACACCGGCGATTTTAAAATTGCAGATATAGGTCCCGGCAGTTTTGTAACCCTATACCAATGCTTTTTGAAATTGTCGGAATAACCTATATCAGCTGTTTTGTTAACCCTATACCGGCACTTTTTAGAAATTGAAAACCATCACAGTAGGTTGAATCTATACTAGCGGTTTCAAACCATCACTATAGGCATTTTTATATTTTCTAATATAGCCTTTATCGACGGTTTTTTAACCCTATACCAGTGTTTTTTCGAAACTTAAAATTACCGTAGCAGTGAACAAAGGAAAAGTGAACAAGAGAACAAGACATATTCTGAAGTGTCACTTCCACTTGACTAATGAAATTTTGGTAAAGTTTTGTTCGGTTGTGAGAAAACATAGAGGTTAAAAAGGTTTTGTGGTTATGTAATAATATGTGTTGGGTGTGTGCAATGTTAATGGTGTTTTTTTATTAGTTTATTTATGTTTCAATAGCATTTTATTTACTTGCTTGCTAAAACACAAAGGAATATAAAAATATATACTTTCCCATTTATGGTTCTTTGCGAATGTAAACATATCTTAGGAGCCAAATAATTATCTTTTTAGTATATATATTGTCGCTACTTAGAGGGGGATCTCTTGTTGTTAATGATGTTGTAAACTGTGATATTAGAGAATGAGGGTGGTCACTGAAATATATGGTTTTTGTTTTTGTTTTCTTTTCGCTAATATTTGGTTGATTTTGAACTACATAATTTGAATTTCACGGATGATTGGCTACTGAAATTTATTTTAAGGGCAATCCTTCTTAAAAAAAAAAATAGAAATAAAAAATTAGGGCAATTGTTGAGAAGGAGAAAGGGGATAATAATTTGTGATATTTGTTGAAAGTTCAAAAATATTTGGTTTTTGAGTGTAATTTATAATTATTTTCAATAATATTTCACCAATTAAATATAGTTGATAGAAATACATGAAATCGATTTTCAAAATAGAATAAAAAAATAGAATTTTTTAAAGTTAAATATAGTTAAGAATATATATTGTGTAATAGGTTAAGAAGTTCTTTACTTCTATGTTTATATGCTATTTTTAATATGTCCATTTTTAACTAATTAACTAATGATGTCTTAAATATGTATCACATTGATGAAAATAATATCATCAAAATTGTAAGAAAAAACTATTTTTATACCTTCAAATGATCATCATAATTTCACAAGCATACAATTTTCGTTATTTATTTGACATTGTATTCAGGGATGGATCTAAAAATTTTACTTTGGAGGAGACAAAATTGTCATATTAGATTTTACTAGTTATCTTTTAAGCTCACATCCACTACTAATATTACTTTTTTTTTATTTTTTTTTTATTTTTTATCTAGCTATAACTAAAAATTAGATATCTATAAATTTTCTCTCTCATATATATCATGCATTAATTTTCAAAAAATAGTTTTTCAATTAATTTGGAAGTACCTATAATAGTGCAAAAATATTTGTTAGACATTTTTAATAAATGTAATTCTTTTTAGTACCCAAAATACTAATAAAACTAAACGACCAATTGATCATCTTAAGGTCTTTTTTCCCCCTTGAGTTTCTCTTATTCCTTTAAACAGTTATAAGTCCATAAGATTCATAGAAATAAAAGATAAGTATATAATAAAACTAGACTACATTGCAAGAACAAATAATATTAATATCATGAAAAATTAAATTCAAGACTTTTGTACCTCTCAAATATATATAAATTTAACTTAATAAGAAAACCATAAACCATAATCATAAGATTAGTAAATAGAGATTGAACTATAATAAAAATGAAAAGGCAAAACAATAACTGTGTACCTCTCAAAATTCACAAAACTACTTCATATTATAAAACTCGTTAAGAAAGATATATTTTTTTCTTAGGATATGCTTTGTTAAGGAAGAGTTTTAATGAAGTGAAATTGAAGAGAATGTGAGAATACTAAATGATAAATGGGTTTTGAGTGACTGGAAGGTAAAAGTTATAAAGTATTTTGAAAAAAACTCAACTAAAGAAGCTAGTAAAAATATGGGTGTCTGACATATTAAGAAGAGGATTGGGAAAGACTAATGGGCAAAAGATGCAATCATATAAAAAAACTAAGGGGCAAAGACAAGTTGGGGGCCAAGTCTTGTGATGGGGTGGCCAGCTCATGAAAAGACAAAATTGGGGTATAAATTTTACTTAGTCTACAGTATTTTTAAAAAAATTTGGGGGAGCCCAATGGTACACACAACTCTGCCCCTAATTGAATTATAAAACACAATTACTCCAAAATACAAAAGTCTTGGTCAAACTAATATTTTATATGTTTAAGGACAAAGTTTAGCTACAAAATTAGTTGTAACTTAAGACTACAACCTTACTCAATATCTTTTTATCGGAGGTGAATTTTGACAAATCCATCATTAAATTACATTTTCTTCTTATATCCTCCATGCTTGTAAAATTTCTAAAAAATTAAAAATCAATAGCCCTGTTATCAAGAAATTGTTTAAATTGCAAGTTTTTGTAATTTAAAATTATGCATAAAATATAATCTTATAGATCATATAGTAAATAATACTCTATTGGCACAAAATTTGACATGTGTATTAAGAGCATAAAGAAAATGCAATTCAACGATTATATTTTCGAAATATGTAAAAATATTAATGATATTAAGTAATGTTGTAGCCTTAAACTACAACCAATTTTGTAACTAAACTTTGTCCATAAAATACTCAATCTTAACATTAATAGTACCACTACAATTGAACATTCTTGTATGTAAGCACATGTTACATTCTAGTTTAAAAAAAAGGAGATGTCTAGTGAAATTACTACTAGAGGTAAACTGAACCCATACATATAAATGGAAATGTTAGAGACGGCAATTTTTTTACAACTATTGACATAATAAATACTGGTTGGAGTGACATTATTTTTCGATAGACTTCTTGATATCACTTTTATTAGCAACACATCAAAAAATTGTGCAAAATTTTGTGTCTCTACACCAGTGTTATTAAACCCGGCCCGGCCCAACTGGTCGAACCAATGACCCGGCGACCCGGCGCATTGACCAGGCCGGATAATCAATTGGATCGGAAAAGTATGTGACCCGGTCAAAACCGGTGCAACCTGGTGGGTTTTAAGCAACCCATGTGACCCAGTTGGGTTTTATTAACCTGGTTGGGTTTGTGAATTGTGTAAAATTACACTAATATATCCACTTTATTGACTCTTTTATTATTTAAATATGTAATAATATGGTAATTTAAACAAAAGAAAACCTTAAAAAATCCAAAAAATACATTGTTTCACATTTCAGTTTTCATAATTCTTTAAACCTACTGTTACGAGCTACTACTGTGTATAAATTTTTTTATGCTTTGAATTTGAAGTCTGAACAGATGTACTTGGCCAACAATTAGCATGTAAGTATGACCATATAACTCTATGCCACCAACTATCTTCTTTTGTTTAGGTTTTTTTTTTTTTTTTTTTTTTAATTATTATTATTTATTATACTTTATTTCTTGATTGCTTTTTAGTTTAAGCATCTTTTGTTTATTTATTTTTTTTGTCGTGTACAGTGTGAGTGTGCAAGAGACTGAGAGAAATATGCATTAGAGTTTGAGATTTTCCTTTTTATTTATTTAATATACATAATTTTTAGACATGTAGCAAGATTTTCTTTAGTAAAGACTTTGTTGCAATCTTATGACATTTGTTTATTTTCCTTGTGAATTTTATAGAATTTCTAATGCTATTGCTTATGAAACATTGATTTTGAATTATTATGGCGAAATTAGTTTAGGCATATGCCTATGTTTTTTCTTTTTAAAAAAAAAAAATTATATATTCAAGTTATGATTTCTCAAACTTAATTTATTTATATATATATATATAATTTTTAAAATTTTGTTATTTGACCATGCAATTCGACCAATGACCCACTAGTTGAACCAGTGACCCAGTGACCCAGCTCATAGACCGGGTCAATATCTAGTCCAGGTTTAATAAGTATGTTCTACACCTACTTGTTTTTTGTTTTTAGAGGAGAGTTTAGCACTCTTTCACCCACCTCTAAAAAAGTCTCCAAAATATTCCAAAATATTGTGTTGATTAATAGTAATCCAACCCAATTAAAATCCTTAAATAAACAAGAAGATTGAATAAATAATCCAAGTCAAAAAGAAGATTGAATAAAAAAAATAAGATTAGGTGGATCAAATTCAATAATATAGTTGCAACATCTTTTGATTTATTTCATTAATCAACACTTGTGATTACCTGAGAGGCTGCCCCTCTACATATAAACCGAAGAGACTACACATACTTTCGAAAAAAGCTTCTTCTTCTTCTTCTTCAATGGCGACTACAGCTACACACTTCTTCTTCTCCTACCCTCCCTTCCCAAAACCTTAGGCTATGTTTGGTTAGAAAGAATAAAAGGGGAGCAAAAAGACATATGGAGAGAAAACCTTACCCTCCAACCTTTTTTTTTTTTTTCTTTTCCCTCCCTTATTATTTTCCTTTCTCTTCTCAGCCCTTCTTTCCAACCAAACATAGCCTAAAACACTCTCGTAACCAAAACTCACATTCAAAATCTCAACTTTACCCTCAAAACCGCCCAAAAGCCACTCCTTTCTCTCAGAGCCATTCTCTCCCAAAACCCTAAACCAAACACCTCTTTTCACCATTGTTTCACCAAATCCTCAGATGGGTTTCTTCACTGTAAGAAGTTGTCGTTGTCCTTAATAGCATACCCAATAATAGAGCTCAGACCCTCCAATAATTGGGTATGCTATTAAGTTAAAGGGTCTGACTCTATTATTGGGTATGCTATTAAGGCCTACGACAACTTGGAGATTTTGATGCAGCTTGGTTGTGGTGATGTGCTTGTCAGTGGAAATGAGCTGAGGATTGCTCTTCGTGCAGGGTTTGATCCCACTAAGTATAATCATCTGCACCCACTTGTGCTTATTTCTGCATATGCTTCTGGGTCTGCTTTGTTTTTCTTTCTTGTATTATCACTCTTTTTTAATAGTATGAAATGAAATATATTATACGTTAGGAAATGTTACAGAAATTAGTATTTGAATGTTGTTGATATTTAAGTGCTTCACTAGTAATGGTGTTAGCTTCAGCGTGATTTGGTGTTGTGCTTAATTGTGTCTTTGTTCATGCTGATAGTGAATCTGACTTGGAAAATATTGTAGCAGCTGCAAGAATTTCTGGCAAAAGGTTAATGTTTTACTTCGGATCATGATCAACCCAGACATGGATCCTCAGGTTTGTAATAGTCAGATTGTAATACATATTGTTATGGATTGTATAGTGTGTAGAGCCTGTAAGGTGGTAGTAGAAGAGACTCGAGAGAGCAGTTTTTACAGAATTTAAATCGACTGCTTAAAAATCTTTCCTGATTGACTGAAATCATCCAAGTCGGCACTCGGCAGTGGAGTTCTTTACATTAGTTTTGTAACTTGAAAACACTTTTTAAGTTTTTAAACAATCTGAATCAGCCCATATTCACTATTATTCTTGAGCTAACAATCTCAGATAGGAGGGTACTTTTCTCTCTCTTTTTTTTATTTTTTATTTTTTAATTTTATTTATTATTGTACTCTTTATCATCAGATTAAGACACTAAGCAGTTTTTAGTGTAGGTGGAGGGTACTTGATGTATGTAATTTCAGCTTGTTCCACAGTCCATTTGCTTCAAACTTTAAATCATGTATTCCAAAGGAGCAACGCTATTTTCAAAATTCACTCTTTTTTCCTAGTAACGATCTATCTTAAAAAAAATATGGAATCAATTACGTTTTAATCTCTCAAAATTTTGGGTAATGTTTATTACACACTTGTGTGGATTCACACAAGTGTGTAACAATACTAAAATCGTGAATCTAACTCATGATATCGAAATTGAAAACATGAATTAAACTCACGATTTTAGTGTTATCTAAACTCACGATTTTAGTGTATGTGTGAATACACAATAGTGTGTAATAAGTTTTACCCTTAAATTTTACAAGTGCTCTTGATTTGTGGGCTTCTCATACACTAAACGTTTGACAGATAACACCTTAACCACTCTATTTATAACCAATGCCTGCAGTGGTGGTTGTAGGAATTTTTTTTAGGTCATTAAGAAATTAAAATTTAATAAAAAAAGAACTTGAATATATCGAGTTATTGACAAAAACAGAGGCAAATATGTGGAATTTTACAATTTCCTTCTACGAGTTTTTATATTTTGAAATCGTTACATGATAATTTATTATCCATTGTTATTATTTTTTGTCAATGTGGATAACAACGAATAAACATGGTTATAGGTAAACTAAATAACAAGAAAGTGGACTTTAAGTATGAAATTCTATCCTTGGCACTTGTTCGGGGAGCTATTTGTTCTTATTATTTACTCAGTGCTTGGTTACAAAGGTTACAAAGATGATACCAGTTGCTACCGTGTTTTCTGCTTGAAAACCTCCTCTCCCTTTTCTGGAGGATTTCTTACATTATATACCCCTTTTCAGTTGATCTTGACCCTCCATTTGTTGATCATGCAGGTCACTTCTCGAGTACTTGTCCCATCAGCCGCCGTCCCAAACCTTCTGTGAGTTGCAGCAACCAAAGCAGCACTGTTCAGGGGTCATTTCCTCATTACTGCGGCCAGAACGTTAGTTGTAGGCATTTAATGTGGAGGTGATAGTCTCTCCTTGAATTGCCCCTCCACCAGGCTCCCATGGCTGACCCACTGTACTTGTCATTTTTATTGGGATGCTCTACGAGGCTACCTTTGATGGTGTGCCGCTCTTCCCTTCTATGATTTCGGTTCGCCGAGGACAGAATTGTCCTCGGCGATACTTCTTGGCAATTCGGACTTTCTTCGTTCGTTCTCGGGCATTTCTTCTTCCTCAGCGTGGGCCTTGGGCTTAGTATAAAGTGGGCCGGGGTGGCCAAATTCTTTGACCTCACATATATATATAAAAATATATATGTATATATATTTATAATTTAAGTCAAGGGATTCATTGAAGACCATGTAACACCACTCCTGAATGCTAGCTCATCAACACTAACATTTTTTTTTTTGCACTACCTTTATCACACCACATTTAGGGGGCATTTGGTTTCACATAACGTTACACTCATGTAATATTAGATTCATGGAATCTCATTACAAGAATATGACACTACAATGTTTGGTCCATTAGTTATATTCCTATATTCCCATAACATCCCAAGAAACATGATTGTGCTTTTTTACATCGAATTTTCAAAAATATCCTTTTGAAATAATTTTTAAAAAAAAATCAATAAAAAACACAAAATAAATAAACAAAATTTTATTTTACTTTCCTTCACTTCCTCACCAACTAATTAAACAACTCAAATTCACATAAAATAAGACAACTTTCTTTCACTTTATCATCATCCAAACACTTATGCTCTGTTTGGATGTTTAAAAAAAGAGGGGGAGTAGAGTAAAGGGAGGGAGAGTAATTCAATTATCTTGTTTGGAAGTTTTTTAAGGAAGAAGGGGAAGGGGTTTGGAGGGGTTTCAACTACTTCTAACCCCTCATTTTTAATTCCCCCAAATTGGAGAGATTTGGAAGGAGAGTAAAATAGATAAATTATTGACCAGATAAATTCCCCAATTTACTCTTTCTAAATTAACAAAATTACAAACCAAAAAATTAACATAGATCCTTCTTTTCTTTTCTTTTCCTTAATATTTTCCTCAGTAACTACTAATTAAAAAATTTATTTTCCTCAGTAACCAAATAGACGATCAATTATTTGACTTTGAAAACTTTTCAAAGCATATTCTCAGGAATCAAACACAGCACCAGGTCGTTGTATATTATTTTTAATTGATCAACATGCTACTTCATGATTTACGATATAAACAAAACAAAATTGATCAATTTTCAAAATCCAAGAATAGGAATCAAAACAATCCAATCAAACAGAGTAAAATTCACAAATCTAGTACACCTATCCCTCGTTTGGTTGCTAAGAAAACAAATAAAGCCAGGAAAAAAAAAAAAAATCTCATCTATCTGAAGTTGACGAAAATGAATATCACCTACTTTGAACAGAAACAAACCAATCAAATCACCTACTTTTTTTTTTTTTTTTTTGAGATAAAAGATAGGTATTGTATTAATAATATCAAACAGTATACAAGCTAAGGATACCCTGTTTTAACGTATATAGAACAGGGGAAGGGAAAAACAATGATTACAAGGACAATATGCTCATCCGATGCTTATCAGATCACCTACTTTGAACAGAGTACAATTATATCACCGTTTGGCTGCTGAGAAAACAGAGATAGTAAAAAATAAACGAAATCTTACGAAAATCAAAGCAAAGTTTCGTTATGCACATGCACATACACATACACATACACATACACATATGAAGTTTTCTTTTTTCTTATTTTAATTATTATCAACTAAGGATGGTTTTTTTTAGTATAATAAAAAAGTAGAAAAAATATTTAATCATAGACCAATGTTGATTATTTAATTCACATCTAGAAAAAAAAATTATCAAAAAAAATATTGCATGCTATAGTCATAATTATTTAATCTAACAAATTAATCATAGACCAATGTTGCAAGTTCATTTTCAAATAGGGGTAAATTTTTCTATTTAAATCATTTCCTCTTCTTTCCATCCTAATTTTTAAAACATCCAAACAAGAGGAAGGACTAATTACTTCATTCTCCCTTACTAATTTTAAAAACATCCAAACAAGGTGGAGGATAACCATTCTCTTCTACTCTCCTCCCCACTACTCTCCTCTCTTTTACTCCCCTCTACTCTCCTCCATCTCTAAACTTCCAAACAGGCCATTAGTACTACCAAAAATAAGCAAAATTATGAACCTTTCAATCCCTAAAACTCCATGAAGACACACTATAGCTCAAATCCACAAAAAACAAAACTTCAATCTTTCTCCATTGTTTAACACCAAATTCATATCGCCTTCATCAATACCAACTAGCCCATTCTCAACTCTCCGATCTCGCTCAACTCAGATCCCGCCTCAACAACATCTCCACCACCATCTCTGACCTTAGAAAGCTCGCTGCCAAGTCAAACCATTGTTAGAGAACTACAAATATGGCAAATCTTGCTCTTTGGTATGGATTTTCCAAGTCTTCAGCAAAGTGGTGGACTCAATTGTTAGTTTGTTGGAGTTTTTTGTAGTGTGAGGAGCTCTAGGCCAGAGATCAATCGAATGGCTAGGGTTTTAGAGAGTTCATACGGTCAAAGAATTGGTTAAGCTTTAGTTCTCTAGCAGCTAGGGTTTTGAGGAGAGAGAGAGAGGCTAGGGTTTGAAGATATTATAACAAGTAAAATTTATTAAGATTAAGGTGATGCTAAATATTTTGTGATCTTAGATTATTGTAATCATGTAAACGACAAAATGAATTAAACATCATAATGTTTATATTACGTTGATATTACCTGATGTGATTCACACCGCGAACCTAACGCCCCTTTGTTATTCCTATCTATACTGCCACATTGCATCACACATTCTCAACTACCTTAGTACCAAGGTATCCCATTTCTACACTATCGGCCTAGCCCCACTACCTTTTTCATCTGCATTGTTAAGTTGGTATACTTTTTCTGCTGAAATTTTATCTTACTAACGTGTCTTTTCTTTTCTTAGCCCCATCCTTATGTTGCCACTGGAACAAGAACTCCAAATTTGGTATTTGAAATGAGAAGCTGCAATGGTTCTCGGATGCTGTAAAGGCACATTCCTAATGAGCTGAAGCTTGGGGGAGCTCATTGCCATCTTGGGTCCACCATCACCAATGTATTTTAACAACGTGTTCATATCCTTTCATTTCTTTCATGTAATTACAGTTTAAAACCTTTAGAAGATGAGTCTGGGACATGCATAGCCATGGTATGATAGTTATTACATTCTTTCAGTGTATGATGGCTATTACATATCACTGTTCACATGACTAACTCAAGATTTGATTTCTTTTTTTTTTTTTTTTACTTTTGTATTTGAGTGATTAGTTGGCTGATGCTGTTTTGCAAGCCATTGGCTTTTTCTGTAGAAATATTCTTCTCCTCTTCATTTTGTTATCTTGTTATCTGGCCATTTACACTGATATTGATCTTGGTTTCATTCTTTCTTTTAATTTGTTTTATTGTTCTGTCAAATTGCCATTGATTTATTTAGTTATTTTCTGTGACTTTATGAAAATAATGAAACATTTTTTGTTTCTTTTTTTAGTTAATGTAAAGTTTAAATTAAGCTCTGGTTTTTAATGTTCTCAGATGGACATATCTGCGGTTCTCATGATCAACTACATTGACCAAATCTGAGCTCAAGGTTTTGAAGTTGATAACTATCGTGCTTGTGCTGTAATTCCCACACGCAGAGATCTAATTGATACTGTTAGGATCATATCTCTAAGTTTTGTTTTCAGGCGTTTATGAAGCATGAAAATTTATATCTGCATAGCTAATAATTCACTCAAAGAAAGATGGATATCTTGATACACGGGTGGCATTTGCTTGCACCATACACTTGTGTCAAGTGTGGGATGCAAATTTTTATTCTCAAACTTGATCTTAGAATGATGAGTGCAAAAAAGGTTATTGTATTTGCAATAACCAAAGAATGTAAACACATTTAGGACTCGAAGGAAAAGTGTTTTAATTTATAGTGTGGTCTTCATCATCTACTGTGCCTCCCTTGAATTTCTTGATTTATATGCAAATCCAATCTTAGTCAGAAATAAATTAACTTTGACACAAATGGTCCTTGTAACAAATGGCATCTACTCTCCCCAAAATCAAAGGATGCAGGGTGTGGTCAACGGCGCAATTCTGTGTGTGTTGTGACTTGTATATTACCCATCAAGAAAAATTTCTGCTATAATTGTGATTACAGATTTTGTGGCACATAATGTGTCTATAAGTGAAACAAACTCTTTTGTTAGGATGTTTTGGATGAGTATTTGCAAAATGCGAGTTAAGAGCTTCTAACTTGAGAAGACTAAGTTTTCTAATTTCTTTTCAATAGCCTATGATATTAATCTATAGATATATGAAAAAAGTTGTTCTGTGGATTTTTATAGTGCACCAAAGTATAGAATGCATGCCTATATAAGCACATATCCGTGTATTTTTTTTACTACATTTTATAGTAGCTCTGTTTTAAACTCGGATCTAGAGGCCGTAAGTATATTATAGCATGCAGCTACATCCCCCAAACCTCTCCAATAAATTCTCTTTTTGTATACTAAAAAGGTTTATGTTCTGAGAATTATAATATTTTCAACATATTTGAGAAATTTGTAGGGTTTCATTGTGAACAATTTTATTTGTGTGACTAATTTAGAGTCTTAGCCTAGGATTAAAATGGATAACAAAAGGTAATTAAGGCTTCACTTCACTTCCCAGTGCAAGATCAGTGGAGGATTCGGACATCATTTAATAGTTATGTATTTATTTTATTATCTACTATTACTCTTAAATTTATATATGTTTTACCATTATATATAATAAAAAAAATTTCTTAACAATATAAAGAAAATATAAATAAAATATATTTAATAATTAATTAATATACATATCTCCACCATGCCCATATCTTATTATTTCAAAAACTGCCATGTCCTCGTACTGTATTCATATTTGTATCGTACCCGTAATAGTGCATATGCTTCCTATATTACTGGCACCAAAAGAATTAGCGGATAATTGTGGTCCATGATTTTGTAGTTCAGGCCTCATGGGTTGGAGGCCTTGGCCCAAGAGCCCAATAATGAACAGTAATCTAGCAATGCAACCCATTTTTCACTCAAAGTTCTGACAAAAAATAAATAAATAAATAATTGCATTTGGGGATTTGTTAATTGCTTTGATTCAAGTTTCAACATGGAGTAATTGTCAGAGTATAAAAAAAAAAAAAAAAAAAAAAAAGTAATTGTCACTTGCTGTCATGCTACAGTATTTAAGGCCGTTTGGTATTATTGTTCTAGTAATGTTGTTTGTATTTTTTTGAAATATGTGTGGGTGAAAAAGTGTGTAGAAATGCGTATAATGTTGTTTAAAAACTGAAAACATGTTATTAAACAACTCTACTGAACGGGGCCTAAAATTTTGAAAACACCGCCAAGCTATGTCAATTTTTTCAATAATAGTGAAAGCTACTTTGAATTATTATAATTTTTTCAATAATAGGGAAAGCTACTTTGAATAATAATAATAATATTTTGTTGTGATAGCCTACTAAACATATTGACTGATGACTGTAATTTTTTGTTTTATGTTGCATATTCTAGTAATTAAAATCCGGATGCATAGAATTGAAAATAGAAACATATTAAAAATCATCGTCATATGATGTGGCCACTCGTCAACTTGCATTGCCTTCTTTTATTTCTTTCTTTTGGGAAAAAAATTTACCCTTCAAATTCTTTGTTATATATCTTTATTGGAAATAAATTTTCAAAATCTAATTGTTGGATTTCATGCTCTTTATATTCTTAACCCGCATCTCAAATTTTGTTCAAATTAGATGTTATTTACTAATCTATCAATAAACTTATTTTTAATGCATAATTTTAGATCCAAAAAGTTAAAATTTAAAAGTTTAATTGATGAAATAGTTATTGATCTTTGATCGTCTTGAAATTATGCAAGCATGAAAAATATAATAAGAACATGCAATTCATTGGTTAAATTTTTTAAATTCATATTCAATAAAAATATATAGGAGGATTTTGAAGGGTTTCTATCCAAACTAATTTATAGAGAAACTTTATCCCTTCTTCCAGCGTGCAAACCATTGGGCTTCACACATTTTGTTAGTAAGAAATGAAAAATTAATAAATATAAAGACAATTGAAGTACCAAATATATTAAAAAATTAAATGACACATCACGGTTTAACCTCGGTTGAACTTTGGTCTGACCTCAAAAACTTTGAACCTCTCTATTTTTCGATTATTTAAATAGTCCGAGTTTCAAAACCATGTTGAAGAAATTATGTTATGAATGCTTTGTTGTGATTGTGACCCTTAATTGACACATTGAGTATTTCTTAGGTATTCTTGAAACACGGTGAATAGTACTTTCTCCTCTCATATTTGTGGTGAACTATTATAAATGTGAGATGAGTGAGCATCATTTCATTATACTCTAAAAAAAAAATATCTAAGAATTTTCTCACATTTATGGGTTTGGTTCATTTGTTAGTTCAAAATTACTCGCAATCTCATGAAATTACGTCAATTTAATGTCAATTGTTGTGGACCCTATTTTGTAATCTTGATGCTTTGCAAATTAGAAAAGCCATTTCCCTGAGATAATATTATGGCGTAAATGCACTTTTAGTCCTTACATTTTGAATTTTTTTCCATTTTAGTCCCTAAATCAATTTACACGTTCCATTTAAGTCCTTGAATCTACCTTCCGTCACTAATCTAACGGGCAAACTAATAGATGAATAAAATAATAATAATAAATTTACTATAGCATGCCACATCAAATTATAATTTAAAATATTTATTTTTCAATTTTAACAAAAGAAAAAATATGAGTTAAAAAGTAAAAAAGAAAAAGAAAAGAACACACCAGAAACATAAGAACAAGAACAGAATGTGGAGAAGGGGATCTGGTCAAGCATGTTCCATTCGGGTTGGATGTCGACGGAGGATTTCAATGGCTCTCGGCGCATCATGTTGTTGTGCGCCCAAACCCTAAACTCTTCACAACCCGATTCCGACATGTACAGGAAGTCTCTTTCCACGTTCAAGGTCTCGTGGTTACCATTCATGGTGATGACTTCGCCATCGGCTTTCACCGCTTGCCATTGAAGTCTCTCGAGAAAATAGAGTATTTTAATCTCATCGCCGACTTGAACCACGGTCGTTGACACGCCGGTCCAGTCGCCGGAGTCATTTATGTCGTAACACTTGGTTCGACTTCTCCAAATCGCCGTGGAGATCGCCGATCACGACGAGTCGACCCGTTGACACGTTGAGCTTGTTGTGGGTTTTTCCATTGTGAGATTTTTTTTTTGTAGTTTAGGTGTTTGTGTTTTTGTCTGGAGAGACTATGGAGACGAAAGAGTAGGGAGATTGAATTTATGATTTTTTTTTTTAATGGTGTTTTTATGCTGAATTTTCTGGGTTTATGAATTTTATTTGCTGAAGGTTTCGTTGTTGATTGAAAGATGAGAAAATCTGGGTTTGAGTTGAGATTTTGTATATCTGGGTTTTGTGGTTTGAGAAAATCTGAGAAGATCTGCTGCTAGGTTTGTGTTTGTGTTCTTGCTGGAGATTGATTTGTGTTTGTGTTTGGTTGACAAGAAAGGGCAAGAAAATGCAAAAAAATATGGGCATGTGTTCTTATGTTTAAAATATGGGTTTGTGTTCTTTGGTGTTCTTGTTGAAGATGAACCTAGATCTGGGCAACTCATATTTTTTCTTTTGTTAAAATTGAAAAATAAATATTTTAAATTATAATCTGATGTGGCATGCTACAGTAAATTTTTTATTATTATTTTATTCATCTGTTAGTTTGCCCGTTAGATTAGTGACGAAAGGTAGCTTCAAGGACTTAAATGGAACGCGTAAATTGATTTAGGGATTAAAAGTGGTAAAAATAAAATGTAGGGACTAAAATGAAAAAAAGTCAAAATGTAAGGATTAAAAGTGCATTTACGCCTAATATTATTTAACAAAAGGATAGATAATGTATGATTATTAAATTGACCACATTGTAAGCAATAGTGGAACCAATCGATGAAATTGGATACGTTTTTGGTTTGGTTTTCCTTTGTCTCAAAATGTTTGTGCTTTTAGGAAGATAAGAATCATCACGCACCATCCCCGTTCCTTTTTTCTTTCCTATGGTGTCGAGTAGTACAAGACAGAAGTCTTGGTCAAGTTAAGAAAGCATGGGTAATCATCCAAATATCCTCTCTCTCTCTCTCTCTCTCAAATTGAGAAATTTGTAAAGAAGAGAGCTTTCGAAAAAGCATTTGTAGAAGTTCAATTCCATTACGGAGATCTAAATTGTTTTTAGAATTAGAAAAAAAAAAGTTAGTCAAGTACCACAATATTAATCACATTCATTCCAACAACTATTCTTCTTCTTCTTCTTTTATTTATTTATTTATTATTTATTTTTTATGTAAAGATTCCCACAACTATTCTATGTGACAAATAATGAATGGTTGTCTGTCATTTTTACATAGGATAATTGTGGAAAAATGAGTAGTAAAGATTGTGGTCATAAAATTATTGTGTTTACCTAAGAGTATTATGTGAAATTATTCACTTCATAGGATATATTACACTCTTCTCACAAATAAAAGTGAGCTTTACATATGGGTCTGCACATGAAATCTACGTCTATGTAAAAGAGAAGTTTAATTTATTGAGTATATGGATTTCTTTAATATATTAATTTAATTTTAAGACATTAATTCTCAAGCAAAGTTTTAAGACATTAATTTATTTTTAAAAAGTTAATCCCATGCAATCTCATTTTAATATTAATAAGCAAGGTTTGATAAGCTGATCTTAAAAGGAAGTGAGTTTTTAAAAAACTGTGACAACAAATATTGAAATAAAGAGTTGTTACTAAAAATATAAAAAATAAAAACCTTAAATTGTGATATGACATAATGAAATTTATTGGATATGTTAGAATTTGAGTTTTTAGTGTTGGCAAACCATAACAAATAATAAGTCTTGATGAGTTAGAATGTGTACTTTCAAGTTCAAGACAAAAAGTCAAGTTCAGGATAAAGAAAGATGCAATTTGTTCCTCTCGATTCCTCTTAATTCCTCTCGATTGTTGTTCGATTCCTCTCGATCGATCGAAGATCACGGATCAACAAACATGAAAAACCCATAACTTGTTTGTTTGAAACTCAAATTGTGATTTGTTTGTTGTAGTATTTAAAAGACATTATAAGTTAACTCTAGTGTGCTTTTAGAGAGAGAGAGAGAGAGAGAGAGAGAGAGAGAGAAGGGTGCCTCTTGTGCCTCCTATTTATATCTAAGGTTTTTGTACCCAAAACTCCCTCATATCTTCTACTGGTGTTATTCTTTGAAGAAACTCAAGATCTGGTGCTGTAAAAGTTGCTGCCTCATTCTAGTCATCAAAGGTGCTAAAGATCTAAACCTTCAAGTATGGTCTTAGAGTCATAGACTGGAGGTCTATGTGAAGATCAAAGTGTGAATTGGAGGTTCATGTTGGAGCAGATCCATATCAAAGACGTCTGAGGGTTTCAAAGCTAGGTTTGATAATCATAGTTAAGTTTACTATGAATTAAATATTCTTGACTGCAAACTTCTATTTGATAGTGGATTGTTCTTCTTGGGATTGGTCTCCCTAGGTTTTTTACCTTAAAACTAGTTTGTTTCATTAGTTTTCTTGGGTCATCATATCTTGTGTTTTTAGATTTTTTGCTTCTGCTACATGATATGTTTGATTTATGTTTAACCTAAGGCATGCATAATTGACTTAATTAATAACTTGGCTATAAAATCAGGTTAAACATTGTTTGTTCAAGAGTCTAAAATCTAATAGGATAGCTACCATGAGATCAAGTTGTTTATTGGCATGACAAGCATGTTTATGAATAGTTTTATGACGCCCATATGGGGACTTGCAATTTCTAAATTACCGGCCTTAACAATGGATCACAGTGGCTTTTTTTTTTTTAAATCTTTATCGCCATTTTCAAATTCCTCTTCCAATGCATAAAAAACTTAAACCCGGCAAGCCCATGTATGGCCGTGCCCTAATGCTGGCCATGATCTAACGATTGAATGAAAAATATAAGATGATAGAAAAGTTGACAGATAGAAGAGATTTAGTATTCGCTCATGTATGTTTGGTTGGGGGGGTTGAAAAAGTGGAGGATGAAAAATGTTTTTGTTTAGTTAAGGAGGAAAGTGAGAAGATGGAAAACATTTTTGTCCTTTTCAGCTTGATTCACTTTAATGCTCTAATTTCCTCCGAATTTCAATTCTTCCAAACCTTCCTTGATCCTCAAGTTCAACTTATTGACTCCAAGTTAATTTAATTATATAAATCAATCATTAAATTAACCAATCTTAACCAAATTATTGGAATCAATTAATGCTTTGTCCCTTGGATTGAATTATATGCATGCAACTCCACGATAAATCATATCATTAACTAATAGTGTTATGACACATCATTAAATCTAATTTGGACTAAAAACGGACTAATTAAAATCTGGAATTCATAATTATACATAGTCGGGATTTAATTTATGCAAATGCACATTAATCGTTAAAACTTGATTGCACATTATCTTTCAATCTGATGATCTAATTAAGGCTTATGAATTGTCGTTTTGATCATTGTAACTTCAAGATTGATTTCGTGAAATGCAATTAAAAATTAAACAACTAAAATTACAGTTTTACCACTAAGATGTGATGTGATGCAACGAGATAAATGAGGGTCGCAAAATGGGGTGTCTATAGTATTACAATAGGATAAAATCAGTGAAGACAAAAAAAGTTGATATCAACAATTAAACTTTTGTTTCTATCCAAAGAATCAATACAGCAATAGATGAAGATTTGTTAAGTAGTTAAGAATAATTAAGTTGTTGTTTCTATCTAAAAAAATTGTTGCAATTTGGGACAACAACATGGCAATTAAGCAAGATAGCAACTTAGCGCAATCACAGTTTCTAAGACCAACTTTTATTATATAATATTACATATGATGTTATATAAGACACAAGATAAAGGAAATAAGATTTAAACATTTGACTAGTAGGCATTAGCGTGGTTTTTTTTTTTTTTTTTTTTTTTAAATGTCAGCAAGTTTTGGTTTAGGAGAATTTATTGGGCTTTAACAAATAAGTGGCCTCTTTATATCCTTCCTGTTACAAAAAATACCCCTAAACAATGGAGTAACCATTTTTCCTTTAAAAAGTGGGCTATATATATATATATGGCCCACTTTGTAAGGACACTTTTTTTTTTTTATAACAAATGCTGACATAACACATGGTGATTGAAGTAACATTATTTTCACATGGACTCCGTACTAAGACCATCAGCATCAGATGTTCTAAAAAAGTGTCATTTTAATACATCAAAAAGACTACTTTATTATTTTAACACGTCATTTTACAATTCACCATACATCATATCTTCTATTCTTCAATTCTATACATTAAAATTGTTAGGTTCTAAGACTATAGGAACTAAATGTATTAGAACTTCATTTTGTATATGTTGGCAAACTATGATCAAAACAATGAGTCTAGGTTTATGCTTGCTCAAAGTTGGTTTAAGTGTAAGTTTGAATCAAGTGTTTTGCAGGAATTTACTGTGTAAAACTGCAAGACTCGATCGATCGAAAATAAGACTCGATTGATCGAAAATAAGGCTCGATCGATCGAGAATCGCAGCCCAGAAAATTTTGCAAAAGTTTCAAACGTAGCCCAAGCCCATATGATGTGTAGGGTTAAGTGTTTCACCCCTAGTATAAAAGGAAAAACCCTAGCTACGTTTTAGTGATCTTTGTTGAGTTGTGTGTTGAGTCTTTTGTGAGATCTGAGAGGTTTGTACCTTCAAACACGCATATAGAGCTATCAAGATCAAGATTCACATCAAGAACTTGATGATTGTTTCAGTTGCTGCATAAAGAACATTCAAGGAACAACAAAACCTTTGAGTGGAGTCTCAAAGTCACAAGTAGGAGAACTTGTGTTTGTTGCAAATTCAAGGAAAGAAGTAGTCCGTGGATTCGGAGCTGTCACGTGGTCGTGGTAGTAAGTTTTCTACATGAGGTAGCATTAGGATGTTAGTGGTCTAAGTCCTTTTGTAAAACTTCAATTCTTTCATAGTAAATCTGTTTTTACTTTGAGGATAGTTAGGTCAAATCCTCTCCAGGTTTTTTATCGGTTTGGTTTTCCTGTGTCATAAGATATTTGTGTTCTTTACTTTCCGCATTATATCTGTGTTGCTCATAATTGTTTAACCTAGACTTAAATAACAAACTTTTTAATCAACTTGGCTTAATATTAGGTTAAACATATTGGGACAAGGGGTCTAAAAACCTAATAAGTGGTATTAGAGCAGGTTAGCTCTTGTGTTAGATCTCTTGATCTAAGAGTTTATCCTTGACCCCTGTTGTCATGGAACACGGTCACTCTCTTGTGATCCTTTCACACTTTGATGGAAATAACTATACCTATTGGAAGGTTAGGATGAAAGCCTTCTTGAAATCTATAGATGAGAGAGTGTGGAACTCCGTTGAATACGGATGGGAGAAACCGGTTACTTTTGTTAGTGAGTGGTCAACGTCCCAAAAAGAAGCAGCCGCTTTTAATAGCAAAGTTATGAATGATATTTTTAATGCTGTTTCTATGGAGGAGTTTAGGAGAATCTCAAATGTTGAGGTTGCTTATACTGCTTGGAAAATTCTCCAAACTGTGCATGAAGGCACAAAGGCAATTAAAATAAACAAGTTGCAGCAGTTGACAACTAGGTTTGAAAGCATTAGAATGTCTGAGAATGAAAGTTTTGATGAATTCTATGCAAAACTAAATGATATTGTTAATTCTGCATATAATTTGGGTGAAATTTATGATTAACCTAAGATAGTTAGGAAGATTCTTCGATCCTTAACTGAGGACTTTGGACCCAAAGTAACTATCATTACTGAAAGTAAGGATGTGAACTCCATCCCTGTTGATGAACTTGTAGGATCTCTACAATTCTATGAAAAACTACTGACCTAATTAGAGTAAGGATGTGGACTCCACCCCTGTAAGATTCCCTGTTTCACAACTACTGACATAAAAAACTACAATTAGAGTAACATTATTTTCACATGGACTCCGTACTAATATTACTTTCAATCTTTGCATCTCTACACCTTTATTTTATTTATTTTTGAGTTAGTTGTGCACTTTTTCACTCACCTCTAAGAAAGTCTCCAAAATATTGTGTACAACCCAATTGAAACCCTTAACAATTTTACCTAAAAAAACAAACAAGAGGATTGAGTAAAAAAATAAGAAGATTAAGTGGATCAAATTTAGTGTGTTTTGCCAATTAGGTTTTTTTTATTTTTTTTATTTTTTATTTTTTATTTTTTTGCTTTTTGTCTTAAAATTTTTTCAAATAATCTAAATTTTAGTTTTTTTGGAAATAAACTAGTTTTTTTAGTTGCAAATAAGCTACCGGAAATAAGTAATTCCCAAACAGACATAATAAATATAGTTGCAACATCTTTTAATTTGTTTATATGCTTTTTAATTTTTTAGAAACAAACACATACACACAAAAGAGAAAGGAATGGGGTTAGGTAAAATGGATACTCATCATAGTTATTATACCCATCCAAACGAAACATTCCAATTTTCAATTTCAAAAAAACCAAAATTTAAAAAAGCCTCCAATCACAAAAATTCACATACAAAGACAAATTAACAATAGTAGACAACTAACTATAAAACAAATGGTTATGTTAACGATTGCCTTAGACAAACAAATCTATTTAATTGAATTAAGGATTTTGTTAATGCTCTAAGGGCATTTGTTTATGAAATAGTTTTAAAAACTTTTTTATGGGAAATGAAAAAAATAATGTTTTTCTTAATTATAAATTATTTATATATTCTATGAAAATTGTATCAAAACTTTTCTAAAATAGTTAATTAACAAATGCCCTAAAAAAACACCTGTTAATCGGGCTTAATAACTTTAAGAGAAATTTCATGTTCACAATATTTCATAAAAAATTCTAAGTTCTAGGTTGTTACATGCTGTTATTAGTGAAAAAATGCATATTAGAACTAATAATAACCTAGCATCTAAGGTATATTGTGAAAATTTTGTTAATTTAATAATTCTCTCACTTTAATTAATCATTTTTTAAAATAAAAGATAGAAATTTCTTTCATTAATAAAAAATTATTTATTTAATTTTAGAGATTCATTAATCAAAACTAGTTGCGCTCATGTCATTAGGGACATGTTTGCTCATGTCATTAGGGACATGTTTGGTTGCGTTGTTTAAACATAACAATATATATTTTTCCAACATTTTTTCAGTCACATGTTTGGTTGTGTTGTGTTAACATATTAAGACCCCTAGCTTCAAGTGAAATTTGTCAGACAAACTTTCTGCAGCTTCTTCAATGGCAGCTAAAGCTACACACTTATTATCCTCCAACTCCCCAACACTTCCCAAAACCTTTGAAAACCCTCTTAACCAAAACTCGTTTTCCAAAATCCAAACTTTATCTCTCAAAACCACCCAAAAGTGGTCTCTTTCTCTCACAGTCAGAGCCATCCTCTCCCAAAACACCTCATTTCCGCATTGTTTCACCAAATCCTCAGATGGGTATCTTTACTGTGAAGGACTTAAGGTCCAGGAAGTCATGGACTCTGTTGAGAAGAGGCCGTTCTATCTCTACAGTAAGCCACAGATAACTAGAAACTTTGAGGCCTATAAACAGCCTTTGGATGGTCTGAGCTCAATTATTGGGTACGCTATTAAGGCTAACAATAACTTGAAGATTCTAGAGTATTTAAGGCAGCTTGGTTGTGGTGCCGTGCTTGTCAGTGGAAATGAGCTGAGGCTTGCTCTCCATGCTGAGTTTGATCCCACTAAGTAAAATCGTCTACACCCACTTGTGTTTATTTCTGAATATGCTTCTGCGTTGGTCTGCTTTGTTTTTCTATCTTTTATGCCCACATATTTGTTTTTGCAGCGATGTTTCTCTGTTTGTGTTTACGCTTTTGACTTTTGAGTCTTCTACAACTTTCTATATGTCTTGTTGTGGTTTACAGCCTGAATAATATTATAATATTATTTTAATTTATATTTAGTTTTGATTGTGGTTTGAGTAATCAATTTTAGTTATTATTATCGTTAAATTCAACAAAAACAAAAAGTTAATATTATTCTTGTTTATGATATATTTATATATTTGACATAGTAATGCATGTACTTATTTATTGAAGCATTGAAACAAATACAAATTCTCTTTAATTCTTTGGTTTAATTACAAATAATTTTAGTAATATGAAAGAAGGTAGGGTACAAATAGTTTTTACATTTTAGTAGTTGAATGTTGTCGATGTTATAAGTGTTTGACTAGTAACGATGTTAGTTTCAGTGTAATTTGGTTGTGTTTGAATGAACAGGTGTATTTTTAATGGGAATGGAAAACTTTTGAAGGAATTGGTCTTAGCCGCCGAAGCAGGTGTCTTTGTTAATGTTGATAGTGAATTTGACTTGGAGAATATTGTTGCAGCTGCAAGAATAGCTGGCAAGAAGGTTAATGTTTTACTTCGGATCAACCCAGACGTGGACCCTCAAGTATGTAATAGCCAGATTGTAACACTTATTGTTATGGATTGTATAGTGCATAGAGTCTGTGATGTTGTAGTAAATAGATCAGTTTTTATAGAATTTAAATTGACTGTTTAAAATATTTTACTGATTGGCTGAAATGATTCATGACAGCAATGGAGTTTTGTAACTTGAGAACACTTTTAAGTTTTTAAACTATCTGCGTCAGGTCTTATTCAACCGTTTTTCCTGAGCTAACAATCTCTAATAGGAGGGCACTTGATGCATGTAATTTGAAATTGTTCCACTGTTCATTTGTTTCAAAGTTTAAATCATGTATACCATAGGAGCAAGGCTGTTTTCAAAATTCACATATTGTTTTCCCCAATATATATATATATTTATATCATTGATTTTTTTGTTTGAATTGAAACCGATAAGCAATAGATTTATTAGAAGACATGAAAAAATATTTGATTCAATCTTTTCTGGCTATTATGTTAATCTAAATGGAACATAATCACTATTTCTGGGATCTTGCCCAAAGGAGAAAAAAAAAAATTGTACAAGAGCTTTTTGGTTTGTGGTCTTCTCATGCTCTAGGGTCCATTTGGTTAGGCGTTTTGGGAGTTTAAAAGAGCATTTTTAAAACCCAAAACTCTGTTTTGCAACTACAACTCCTCATAGTTTTTTTACAAATGCTCGTTTTAAACTCAAAACAGAGTTTTCCAACAGCTTATACAAATACACCCTAAACCTTTAACGGACTTGGGGTGTGACACCTTGACCAAACTATTGTGAACCTATGCCTGCTAATCACCACAACCACTTTTTTGGCACTATTGTTGTCACACCACCTCTATTGTTTTGCCTATCTCTACTACCACATTGCATTTTACACTCTAAACTACCTTAGCACCAAGGCACCCCCATTTCTACACTATCAGCTTGACCCCACCACCTTATTCATCTGTATTGTTAGGTTGGTCTGCTTATAATGCTGAAGTTTAATCTTACTAACTTGTCTTTTTCTTTTCTTAGGTCCATCCTTATGTTGCCACTGGGAACAAGAACTCCAAATTTGGTATTAGAAATGAGAAGTTGCAATGGTTCTTGGATTCTGTAAAGGCACATCCTAATGAGCTAAAGCTTGTGGGAGCTCATTGCCATCTTGGGTCCACCATCACCAAGGTATTTTCAACTACTTTGCGTTCAAATTCTTTCATTTATTTAATGCAATTACAATATAGAACCTGTAGAAGATGAGTCTGGGACATGTATAGCCATAGTACGATAGTTATTACATTTTTTTCAGGGTATGATAGCAATTACATATCACTGTTCACATGGCAAAAACTCAAGATTAAAAAAAAAAAAAAAAAAAAAAAAAGTTTTGTTCTTTAGGCAACTACTTTTTTAATGCTGTTTCTCAAGACATTGGCTGTTGCTGTAGAATTCTTCTCCCCTTCATTTGTTGTCTTGTTATCTTGCTGTTTACACTGATGTTGATCTTGGTTTCATTCTCTGTTTGAATTAGTTTTTATTGTTCAGTCCAATTGCCATGGTATGCATTTAGTTATTTTCTATGGCTTTACAAAAATTATGAAACATATGTTTTTTTTTTTGGGTTAATGTAAAGGTTAAAGCTCTGATTTTTAATATTTACAGGTGGACATATTCAGGGATGCTGCAGCTCTTATGGTCAACTACATTGACAAAATCCGAGCTCAAGGTTTTGAAGTTGATTACTTAAATATTGGAGGTGGACTTGGGATAGATTATTATCACACTGGTGCTATCCTTCCTACACCCAGAGATTTAATTGATACTGTGAGGATCATATCTCTAAGTCTTGTTTTCTGGCCTTTATTAAGTATAAAATTCATGTCTGCATGGCCAATAATTCACTTGAAGAAAGAGGGAGTTCTTGATACATGGGTAGCATTGCTTGCACCATGCACTTCTGACAAGGGTGGGCTGCTAATTTTTATCCTCAAACTTGATCTTAGAATGATAAGTGCAAAATAGTTTATTACATTTGCAATTGCCAAAAAATGTAGAGCACATGTAGCCTGTAGGATTTGAAGGATTTTAATTTTACTGTGGGCTTCATGATTTACTGTGCCTCACTTCAATTTCTTGATTTATATGGAAGTCCAATCTTAGTCAGAAATAAATTAACTTTGACACAAATGGTCCTTGCACCAATTGACATCTCTTCTCCCCAAAAACATAGGATGCAGGATGTGGTCAATGGTGCAATCTTCTATGCATTGTGACTTGTATATTACCTATCAAAAGAAACATCTGCTTTAATTGTGAAACACGCTTTTTTGTTAGGTAAAATAGGCTGACAAATGATGTTTTGGATGAGAATGTAGTGGCTCTGTTTTTTACTCAGATCTAGTGGCCATAAGTTTCTAATAGAATGCAGTGAGGATTCATTGCCAATGTAAATCTAATATATGCTCACCTAGTCTTCTGAAACTTTATATGATATTTAAAGCCACATCCCCCAACCCTCTCCAAGAAATTCTCTTTTTGTATGGTTTGGGTTTATGTTTTGAAAATTATAATATTGTCAACATATTTGAAAATTTTGTAGGATTTCATTTTGAATAATTTTTTTTGACTAATTTATAATCTTAGTGTGGGATTAAATTGGATGACAATAGGTAATAAAGGCTTCACTTCCCAGTGGGGAATATAGTTTTAAAGAGAATAAGCAATGTTCTTACTTTGATCAATATGAAGGTTCACTGAATCTTTTTAACATTGGTGGTTGCTGCAGGTTCGAGAGCTGGTCGTTTCACGAAATCTTAAACTCATCATTGAACCTGGGAGATCATTGATTGCAAATACTTGTTGCCTGGTTAGTCGTGTAATTGGGGTCAAAACTAATGGAACAAAAAACTTTGTTGTGATTGATGGCAGCATGGCTGAACTTATCCGTCCTAGTCTTTATGGTGCTTATCAAGTAAGAATTTAACTATAGCTAACTTCTCTTGTAGACAATTATATTTATGTGAATTGAAGATAATGGACATCCAATCAGTTTTGTGTCATTGTTTTAACTTTTAAGCATATTATCAAATGCAACTAGTACTTGAAAAACATTGTTCAACATCATATTGTTACTTGTTGGTGAAATATTGTATTAGTTAGTGGTTGTTTGCCCTTATATCAAACCTATAAAACAGTGTAGTACCAACCTTTTAAAAAATCTAAATTGCTGGTTCTCATATATGCTACTAGTCTACTACATAGCGAATGCACTTGTATTTTTTGCTCATTTTGGACTTTAATGATAAATATTTCTCTAATCACCATGGCTGTTCACACATGACATTGTTGTGCCTTTTCATCGCAATTGACTTGTCGGTACCGGGTTGCAGCACATAGAGCTGGTTTCTCCTGCACCACCTGATGCAGAGACCTCAACCTTTGATGTGGTGGGCCCTGTCTGTGAGTCAGCAGATTTCCTGGGAAAGGATAGAGTACTTCCAACTCCAGCCAAGGTATTGTGTAGGCTTCCTGTTGGATTGTCACAGCTATAATTTTCTTCATATCCTTTTTTTTCTTTTTTCTTTTTTGGGGGGGGGTTGGCTGTTATGCATATTCTAATGAGTGAAACAACAACAACAACAACAACAACCATCAAGGCCAAGTTCCAAATGGGCTAGTTGGCTATGGATTCTTAACAAACTAATTAGGGTTGGTCACGTGAATTCTTTTTTGGCATTTTATCATACCCAAAATCATACTATTTGCCATCTCCTTAATTGACATATCCTTTTTTACCTTTTCAACTAATGTTATTTTAGGTCTTCTTTTACCTTTTTTGGTTCCCTTTACTT
Source organism: Notholithocarpus densiflorus (assembly GCA_030021035.2). Taxonomy (NCBI): domain Eukaryota; kingdom Viridiplantae; phylum Streptophyta; class Magnoliopsida; order Fagales; family Fagaceae; genus Notholithocarpus; species Notholithocarpus densiflorus. The sequence goes on from JARYZH020000045.1 coordinate 1,775,896, forward strand.
GGATCAACTCGCTTTATCATACCCAAAATCATACTATTTGTCACCTCCTTAATTGACATATCATTTTTTACTTTTTCAACTAATGTTATTTTAGGTCTTCTGCCTTTTTTTTGGTTCCCTTGACTTGGATCAACTCACTCTTCCTCATTAGTGTATTCTAAGGTGTGAAACCCAATAAAAAATGACTACTCTCTTTTTAAATTCTCTGATCTAGAATTTCACTTTGCAGGGAGCTGGTCTGGTTGTTCATGATGCTGGTGCTTACTGTATGAGCATGGCGTCAACTTATAATCTTAGAATGCGCCCACCAGAGTACTGGGTATGTATCAATGACTTCACATTGTCTATATTTTATACAACACACCTATGCCGTACAAATGATACTTCAAACTGTGATTGTTAAGTTTTATATTTCCATTTAATTACGCAATTAACATTAGAGGTGGTTTCTATTTATCGCTTTTATGCTGCACAAATGGTACTAGAAAATTTGACTGTTCCATCTTGTATTTCCATCACATTACACAATTAACACTAGAGGTGGGTTCTACTGCTTTTAGTAACTCTCACAAATTTGAATCTTATGCCTGAGTGAGCTCCTATATTATCAATCTTATTCACAGAGATTTCTGCATCTTTTTAATTCGGAATATCTCATATATTATGGATTAGTTATAAGTAATTGTATCCACACCCCCCATCTCCTTTTTTTCTCTCAAAAAGCTTTATTTATCATTTGTAGGTTGAAGAAGATGGATCGGTGACCAAAATCCGGCGTGGTGAAACATTAGAAGATCACATACAATTCTTTGAAGGGCTTTAATCAACATCATGGGTTGTGCCTGTAACTGTAGATTAAGATACCTGTGATTTGCTTCCACTTATGTAAATCTCGAGGTTCCAATAGGGAAAGGGCTGTGATTGTGTCCCAATGAATATGAAGATCGTCTTTTGGAATGTGAGGGGGCTTAACAAGAAGGATAGGAGGCTCCAAATTAGGAATCTTATTAGAATATGGCAGGCTGATGTCATTTGTCTGTAGGAGACAAAGGTGGAGCTTATCCCTAGGGGTTTTATTAAAATTCTCTGAGGTTGTCAAAATGTTGATTGGGTTTATTTGAAGTCAATATGTGCTTTAGGTGGGATTTTGGTAATGTGGGATAGGAAGGTTGTGGAGAAGTTGGAAGATGTTGTGGGTCAATTTTCGGTGTCTTGTAGATTTAGGAATGTGGACAATTTTGAATGGGCTTTTACTAGTGTTTATAGTCCTATTGTGGATAGGGAGAAAAGGCTGATGTGGGAGGAATTTGCGGGTCTGTATGGTTGGTGGAATTTGCCATGGTGTGTAGGTGGTGACTTCAATGTTGTTCGCTTTCCTTCTGAACGTTTGGGGGCTAAAAGCTTCACTTAGGTTATGCACAATTTCTCAAATTTCATCTCTATTAATGGGTTGATGGATATCCCTTCAGAGGGTGATAGTTACACTTGGTCCAATTCTTTATTTGGTTCCAGTATAGATCAATTTCTCTTTTCTTCTGAGTGGGAGGAACACTATCCAAATATTCATAAAAATGGCTTATTAGAGTTTTATCAGACCATATTTCCTGATTTCTTTGGAGGGTGGTGATATTCACAAGGGCTGACAGCTTTTTCGTTTTGAGAACATGTGGCTTCAAGTGGATAGTTTTGTGGAGAAGGTGAAAATTTGGTGGGACTCTTATCATTTCTATGGAACTCCAAGTTACAGGTCCGCCAAGAAGTTAAAAGCTTTAAATGGAGATTTTAAAAAGTGGAATGAATTAGAGTTTGGTAATGTAACCATTAAGAGAATGAAATTGTGGAATGTTTTGAATGCTCTAGATTCTAAAGAGGAGAGGGTTTCTTTATCTGTCAATGAGAAGTGTGAAAAAAGAGAATTTGCATGGAAATTGAGAAGATTGCATTGTTGGAAGAGATTAGTTGGTGACAAAAATCGAGGGTGCTATGTTTAAGGGAGGGGGACATCAAAACGAATTTCTTTCACTGGATGGCTAATTCTAATAGAAGAACTAACAATATTGGCAGTCTTAATATTGATGGAGTGTTGACATCAGATCAAGAAGTTATTGAAGATGGTATTGTTTGATTCTATAAGAGTCTTTACTTGTATGATAAGCTCCATCGCCCTCACCCGGATGTGTTGAATTTTTCCAAGATTTCCAAGGATAAGGCTGGCTAGTTGGAAAAGCCTTTTGAGGAAGTTGAGATTTTTAGAGTGGTTAAGGATTTTAATGGAGATAAAGCTCCTAGACTTGATGGTTTCCCTATGACTTTTTTCCAAACTTGTTGGGTAATTATCAAAACCAATCTTATGGACGTTTTTCAATATATTTTTTTTTGATAATGCGCCGTTTGAGAAAAGTTTGAATGCCACTTTCATTTCCTTAATCCCCAAAATATCTGATGTAGTGAAGGTAAGGGGTTTCTGACCTATCAGCTTGTGCTTCTCTTCACTCTGGGGCTTGGTTATTAGAAAATTGAGAAGTTTTAATAAAACACTGCTTGGAAAATGGTTTTGGAGATTTGGGAATGAGCTCCAAGCCTTGTGGATGAGAGTGATAAGGATCAAGTATGGTTGTGAAGGGGGAGGCTAGTGCTCTCGTCCTATTACTAGTCCTCATGGAGTGAGTTTGTGGAAGTCTATTAGCCGTAGTTGGCCTTCTTTTACCCGTCATATCCAATTTGAGGTTGGGATGGGATCTACCATTAGATTTTGGCAGGACGTTTGGTGTGGGGACACCCCTTTGAGATTGTGCTATCCAGAATTATGTGCTAGAAGTCACAATAAGGAGTATGTAGCTGATTTGATGAAGTTCCCAAATGGTGTTCTCTATTGGAATTTAAATTTTGTAAAAGGCTTTTAGGATTGGCAATTGGAGTCTTTATCTAATTTCCTGGATAGTATTTATGGAGTTTATTTGATGGGAGTTAGGATTTGTTGGAAGTCCACTAAGGGAAGAGGTTTTGCAATTCGCTCATACTACTCGATCTTGACAAAAAATATAGATCAGTCCTTCCCTTTGAAGATTGTTTGGAAGCCTAAGGTTCCCCCTAGAGTTGCTTTTTTTTTTTTTGGTCTGGATTGCTGCTTTGGGGAATATTTTGACAATTGATAATCTTCGGAAACAGAAGATATGGATTTTAGATTGGTGTTGTATGTGTAAAAGAAATGGGGAATCAGTAGACTACCTTCTTATCCATTGTCCTCTCACTTCTGATTTGTGGTAAATGGTGTTTATCTTGTTTGACATTCAATGGGTTATGTCGAAGATGATGGTGGAGCTGCTAGCTTGTTGGCAAGGAAAGTTTGGGTGGCATCGGAATAGTGCTATTTGGATGGTTCTCTCATTGTTTGATGTGGTGCATTTGGTGGGAGAGGAATACTGGGCATTTTGAGGATTCATAAAAAAACAGTTTTAGATCTTAAAATCTTCTTTTTAAGACTCTTTTGGACTGGGTAATAGTGTTAAATTTTTTTTTCTTTCTTTTTAGTTCATGGTTTTATGGACTATTGTACTTTATGTGCTTGAGTTGTATTTTGTCCCTGATGCATACTACTTGTATGCTCAGGTGACACTTCTCTTCTTCTTTTTTTAATATATATATATTTTTATTACTTATCCAAAAAAAGAAAAAAAAAAAGAGATACCTGTGATTTGCTCTTGATGCATGGTTGCATTATTTCATGCTGGATGTTGTGAATATGAATATTGAATTTGCAGATGCATTTTTTTGTTTGTACCAGCCTTATTTAGCATTTACCATTGTGTTATAATTTATTAGTGTTGAGAGGAAATATGAACTTAAAATTTTCAATATATTAAGAAGGAAATTAGAGTGAGAAGCCGTGATAAATCAACTAATAAGATTTCACATCCTGCAAATTTACCTCCAAAAGTTATAGGGTTATAGGGTAAAACTTAAGTAATTAAAAAGATGCAGTATATTAGCAGATTCTCTAATTAAATTCAAATACATAATTGCATTCAAAATAACTTTTCTTTAGAAAAAATGACATTGTTTGTGCTTTATTATACTTAGCAACCATGTGTTTGACTTTTAATGTATAGCATCTAAAGAATTATACTTAAGTTTTGCCCAGAATTATATATAATTTCCAGTTGCAGCAGCCACTTGCAAGTTTGTTCCTGGCTCATATCTGTGAGCTTAATGTGCATCTTTCTATGCTTCTTGAAACTTACCCATGCAGAAGCTTTTGTATCTGAGTGACAAACACATTTCCAAGTTCAACAATACAGCATCTGGATAAGAATGACATTTTCACACAGTTGAAATTGGAGTGTGTTTCAATTAGCATCACTATGATCTAAAAAAATTAGGTGATCCATTAACATCAAGTGTGGTACCAAATTCCTGTGGAAGGCATGCAATGGATAATTGTGGTCCATGATTTGGAGTTAAGGACTCATGGATTGGAGGTCTTGGCCCAAGATCCCAAGAATGAACAGTTATCTAGCAATGCAAACCATTTTTCACTTAAAAGTTCTGACAAAAAAAAGGAAAAAAAAATTAATAAGCTTTTAGGTATATCCGGATTTGATAATTGTTTAGTTTCAAATTTTCAACAAGGAGTAATTGTCACTTGTTGTCAGGCCACAATACTTAAAAAAAATTTAGGGAACATCGCTGGGCTATGTCAATTTTTTCAATAGTAAAAGGAAAGCTGCTTTGAATAATATTTAGTTATGATGGCCTACCAAACACATTGACTGACTCTAATGGTGACCAATGGATGATGCATCTTCTAGTAATTAAAATCTAGATGCATAGAATTGAAAATTGTTACATATGCAAAATCATAGTCATATACTATTGACCTCAATCAGTTTTACCTTTTTACTTGATGGCTCAACACAAATTATAACAATTTACCTTACCTCATGTAATGTTACTTCTTAAAATAAACTGTAAAATTCAACAAAAAAAAGTTTTTAATTAGTCTCAAAACTTTTTAAGGGTGAAACATGAATCCTCAGCAAATTATTCATGATCAATCATATATTATTTTTGCCTCAAGATGAATTAGTTGTAAATGTGGCAAAATTTTACGATGTCATCTACTTACTACAATCATTTTATTATTATTGTTATTATTATATTTTTAACATTGATCGCAAATAAAATATATAACACTAAGCACTAAATCGAGTGTAATGAATAAATGAAAGGTTTAAAAAAATGCAACAAAATAAAAGAAAAAACTTTTGCTTTCTATTTTATATACTGATTTTCAAAACAACTCATATCTTATTACTATTTTACACTAGATTTCATTAAAATATCAAATTTTCTTGATTTTTTTAGTTGTTTATATTTCTTCACACACAATAACCATTATCTACTCTCTTCCTTTATTCTCAGAACATGTATAGAGAAAAATAAAGAACCAAATATAAAATGAATTAGTATCAATATAAATTTACACGGTTACTATTTATTATATGTGGCCTTGGCCGTGTGCACGATGGGCGGCCGTGGGCATGCCAGCATGCACAAAGGAGATTATTTGGGCATGGCAACATGTACGCGGATATGTCATGAACTTGGCAGCATGCACATGTTGCTGCCACGGGCATGCTCACGTGCACACCGTACCGCCTCATACTGCCCCCGGCCAAATTGGCACTAATGCGAGTGATGAGGTTAATAAAAAAAAAAACATACAAACATTGCAATCCAGGTACAGAATTTCCAAGATACCCCGAAATTTGTATCTTTGTACTGAGCAATCTTTTACTTGACAAAACGTGTACGAAAAAAAGTGGGGGCGAGAGCGATGTGGCCACTCGTGAACTTTGCATTTCCTTATTTTGGTGGCAACATTTGAGTCTGATGTCTTTATTTGTATTGTGCAAGAAGAAATTAAGTTATGCATGCTTTTCTGTGGATGTGACCCTTAGTTGACACATTTATGGGTTTAGTTCATTTGTCAATTCAAAATTACTCTGGCTCTCATGGAAAACTACATCAATTTTAATGTCAATTGTGGACCCTAGTTTGTAACCTAGATGCTATGCAATTAGAAAAGTCATTTGTCTATGATAGTATTATTTAACAAAAAAGACAGATAAATGTGTAATAATTAATCAACCACATTGTAAGCAACAATTGGAGCAAATCGAGGAAATTTAGATATGTTTTTGTTTTGGGTTTCCAATCCATTGTCCCAATTTGTTTTTTACTTTTAGTAAAGATTTGAAAACATAAGAATCCCCACACACACCATCTTCCTATCTTCTTTTCTTTCCTTTTTCTTTTTCATGGTGTTGTGTAGTACAGACAGAAGGCTAGTCTAGTTAAAGAAAGATTGGACTCACTTAAATGTTCGGTTAATTGGTGCCTTTAGACCTTTGTTAATGGACTTTTTTTAATTAAAAAAAATGTATTACTTTTATAAACAAAATTTATCGAAAAAAAAAATCAATTACTTTTTTCTTCTCATAATTTTTTTTTTCTAAAATATTTCCTAAACTAATACTTTTAGAACATCCATTAAATTTTCTCAAAGAAAAATAAAAGCTTGGGTAACACAATGTTACAAGTATTTGCATGCCAAAAGCATTTGTAGAAGTTCAAAACCATTATGGAAATTCTCCATTTTCTTAGTATTATAAAAAGAAAAATGAAATTGTTTCATTTTTTTTGCCCCTAAAATTATTATGCTTAGTTTGTTAAAATCACACTCAATTCATCAAATATATTACATTTTCCCTCAAATAAAAGTGAGTTTTACCTTATCAAAAAAAAGAAAAGAAAAAAAAAGTGAGTTTTACCTATAGCCATATAGGTTTCGCATGTGAAACCTTCTTTTATATATTAAAAAAGAAAAAAGTGTAAGTAATTTACTGAGTATATGGAACAATTTCTTTAAAATATTAATTTATTTTTTGGCGAGGTTTTAAGTCATTTTCAAGACATTAATTTATTTTTTAAAAGTAAAACCCATGTGATTTCGTTTTAATAAGCAAGGTTTAAATGTTTAATAAGATGACCTTAAAAAAAGAAGTGAGTTTTGTATTGTTTTTTTTTTTCTTTTTAATGAGAAAAAAAGAAGTGAGTTTTTTATTAAAAAAAAAAATTTTAAGATGTAATAAAGAGTTGTTACTAATTTTTTATTTTATAAAAAAAACCTTGAATTTTGACATCAAATAAAATGAAGTTTATTGGATAGAGCTCCCTTTAACACCATGAGATGAAGCGTTTATTTATTGGCATGACAAGCGTGTTCATGAATAGTTTTCATGACGCATATAGAAAAAGGAAGAGATGGGGACCTGCAATTTCTATCCTCTCTTTAAAGGCTACAAAAGTTGGATGCTTTAACAGTTATAACTTATACCTCATTGGTTTTCTTTTTCTTTTTTCTTTTTTTTTTCCTGATGACCAAGTAAAACAGTTTACACATTGAATTATTGGATTCTAAATCCATCTATCAAATCAATTCCAAAGCTTTATTTCACGACAACTTCATGTTAATGGAATTTCCTGCAACTGTTTTTCTGGGTGCTTTACCATTTTGTCGTTTACTGTTTCTTTGCCTTCTACTTTTTTTTCACATTTGACAATCTGATCTACTGGCAAGGTTGGAGAAAAAGAAGCAAACTTATATATATTATTGTGCAAAGAAAAAGTAAGAAACTCTTTAAGATCATGTGGTCCTCTCTCTCACGTGATAATGGTGGGCACTAGGCACTGCCAACCTAAAATTATTAACAAGTTCTTGTTGGATGTTGCAGTTGCAGCTACTGATCAGTAATGAGTCTTATAGCAGGAACTAACTTATAATTATGAATCAATAAGTTTAGAGACGATTTATGTTTACAATCAATGAAGTGGTGAGTCAGTGGATTAGAACTAGCTCAATTCGTAGGTCTCTTGTCGGTGGGCAAGATCTGGAGTTCAAATTCGACTTAAATCAAAACCAATTAGTAACTTGACTTGATGATAAAGAGTAATTATCGTGGATCAGAAGACGTCATAAGTTGAAATTCTGTCATATTTTAAAGAAAGAAAAAAAAGAGGTGGTGAGCTATAAATGTTAAACAATAAAGTGATGTTAATGGCGAATTCAAATGAGAATCAACAACAATTTGACAACTCTACCATTGTGAAATTTGTTATGAAAACGTTATATATGTAACATTGGTCATTATAAATGAGTATATATAAGTTATATTGTGTGCATTTTTATTGGCTAATTTGTTTATTCGTGGAAAGCAATTAAAGGTATAATTTTACTTCCTATAAAAAAATTATAATTTTACTTTAAAAAAAGAAATTTAAAAAAGTTATACATAAATACATGTCAACTAAGATTAAAAAAAAAAACACACACACACGCACCCTCACAAATTGGTCAATATTAAAGGTACAACTCTTTTCATAATAATTTTCACAATATGTTTAGATGATAAGTTATAATTGAAGCAATATTTGGAATAATTGAAGTAATGTCTGTGGGTTCCAATTAACTCAATTAATAAAGTCTCTGATGGTTGAATAAAAGATTTGGGGTTCAATCTCTACTTACACCAAAAATTGATTAGTGTCTTGATCTGATGATAAAGAACGACCATCAGGAGTGGATACCATAAGTTAAAACTTTCTCAAAAATAAAAAATAAAAAATTGAAGCAATATCACTTTCACATGAATTCTCTATATTAATACTATTTTTCTTATGTATCAATCTCAAATAATACCTCAGAAATTTTTTTTTGTCTCCTTAGATTTATTGACAAATTATTAGAGTTACAACTCTTTTTATAATAATTTTCACATTAAGATGATAAGTTAAAATTGAAACAATTTCGCATGAATTCTCTATTAATGCTATTTTTATTATGTATCAATCACAGCATAATACCTCATAAATTATTTTTTTTTGTCTCATTAGATTTATTGATAAGTTATTAGAGGTACAACTCTTTTCATAATAATTTTCACAATACGTTAAGATGATAAGTTATAATTGAAGCAATATCATTTACATGCAAATTTTCTATTAATACTAATTTTATTATGTAGCAATCACAAAATAATACCTCATCATTTTTTTTTGTCTCATTAGATTTATTGATAAATTATTAGAGGTACAACTCTTTTCATAATAATTTTCACAATACATTAAGATGAAAAGTTATAATTGAAGCAATATTACTTTAACGTGAATTCTCTATTATACTATTTTTATCATGTATCAATCACATCATAATGCCTAAGAAATTATAGATATGTATATATTTTTTGTCTCATTAGATTTATTGATAAATTATTTGTAAGCACCAACTTGCCAAGTGTCATCTTATCATAGGACTTCATTGAGAATATGATTGATATCCACCCAATTGGTCTATTAATAAAAGTTGCTAGCAAGTCATAGATTATATTCTTCATGACACCTATTGGCAAAATAATTTTTGTTCGGATTGGCTAATGATTCACATACCCTTTACGACTTTAGGCTAATTGAATATGCTTATCCTCCACAAAACTTTAATATGCTTTTATTTTATTTTTATTTTATTTTATTGATGATCAACATGAGCCAAACCTCCTCTTTGTAACACACACAAATAGTTGAATTAAATAATGGTGACACAAAAGTCATGGATTCAATTTCAAGATAAAGAGTAAGGGATTCAATTTTTATTATTCTAAAGATTATTGAACAGAGTAAAACCAATGGACCCTTCCCAATTTTCTATCAAACCTGTACAAGTCATTAATTTTTTTTTTTTTTTTTTTTGCAACTTTTGACCAAGTGAAAACCAAAGGTACTTCAAAGGAAAAAGTGTTAAGACTTTGCCAAATTGCTAACCTTTTTTAATTGTGGAGTAAGTAAATACCATTCGGATGCCACCTCTAATCTTTGTCTTGTATATGGATTGGTCATGTTCAAACTGAAAACTCTTTTAATTGATTGAATGGACTATACAATAATTCCAAACTTGATAATCTATTTTTTCCACACTCTCTCAAGGGTCTATTCTTTTCTTTTTTTAGAGAGTTTCAACCTATGGCGTTCGCTCCTGATGATAGCTTTTTATAATCAGACCAAGACACCAATTAGTTTTTGATATAGGCGGAGATTGAATCAAGGGTCTATTCCTTGAAAAAGAACTTTAAAAACAAAAAACAAAAAAGCCGGTCCAATTAATTCACTTGAGACCTTGAATATATGGTATATTGGCAAACCGTAGAGGATAGGCTGTCAACATTTTCATTTTCTCATAAATTTGTTTAAAGGTGTATGTACAAAAAAAGCAAAAAAAAAAAAAAAAAAAAAAAATATCTAGTAAAAAAAATATAGTACACAACTTTTTTTTTTTTTTTTTACACAATTATGTAGTGACAAATTGTGAGTGATGAAAAATAAAATCTATATAAAAGTAATAAATAATCATTTCACAATCTACTACGTCATAGTTGTAACAAAATTTTTGGTAAAAATAATAGTCACAAATGTACCATAATATCATTTTTTTACTCAATAATAATCACTGTTTGCAATTTATAAAATAATGTGTGGTTTTAACATTTTCCAAACGTTTCTCAAAAAAAAAAAAAAAAAAACGTTTTCCAAACAAAACTATGTTACTATAATGGATAATATCACAACAAGAGGTATAAATGTAGGTTATGCACAGACAATGACATGGACGGCTGAGATTGCATCGCAGTGGATTAGGTTTTAATGGTACCCGTTGAGGTAATTAAGAGTTAAGACGTCCAAGTAACTACCAAGAGCTAATGGACACTAATTGAAGCCAAGTGGACGGCAAGATTTAGGGCCTGATTGGTAGGCAAGTTCAAACTCACGCTCACATTTTCACATTTTAAACAACATTATACACATTTTCACTCACACGTATTTCAAAAAATTATAAACAACATTACTCAAACTACTCTACCAAACATCCCCTTAGTATGCAAAAGTTTTTAACATGACATGTGTTGCGGTTTTATTAGTTGGTTATGGATTTCCAGCTTCCAGACATATGCAATATTACTTGAAAAAGGTATTTCATTTTGATAAAAAAATTTGATACTATCATTTCGATAATCAAGAATTAGTTTTTTAGGTGTATCTTAATAAGTGGGTTTACGATAACAATGTTACGTAGTTTATTTAGTGTTTGAGAACAACTTATTTAGCTTTTTAGTAAAAAGTTTTTGTTGAAAGTGTGCTAAAATATGCTTGTTCTTTGAAAAAGTGAAATTTAAAAAAAAATGTACATAAAAATTAAAAAGTAAAAAAGTTAACTTATAATTTGTATCCAAACACACACTTAATCTGAAGATAAGAAACTTTACTAAAACATGTATGATGCTTCTCTATTAAAATAGGTCCCCTCTTAGTCCATCATTATATATGTAATGAGCTAATGGCATCACCATGCACAACAATACTCATTTTTTTATTGTAGGAACTAGCTCTCCAGGGACGTGCAGGTTGAGGTCAAACATGTTTAACTTTTATGCAAACTAGTTAGTGGCATATGGAGGAGATCAGGAAATATATTACTTCTCTTATAATAAGTATTGTAGGTTTATTATATGATATATTTTATGGTATTTCATGCACAAGACATCTATATGACACATATGTTGTAAGTAGTGCTACGATGTGAATACATATAATATTTACTTCACTTTTTATAGAAAAAGAAAAGAGCACACAAAAAAAGAGAGTAAAAAATATATATTGCACTTATTTAATCTATTCTTATCACAAATGGTTGCCACTCCACTTTTTAACATTAGCCCTATATCTCTTATAAAAATATTGAAGACAAATTACATTTTAAATCCCACAGTTTATGGTTGATTTTAAATTAAATCTCATACTTTTGAAAGTTTCAAATCTAACCTTGTGTTTTAAAAAAGGTTTTATTCAAACCATATACACCGATTTATGATGAAGCCATTAATGTAAAATGCTGAAACAGAACACCGCCATGTGATTATATGGACACGAGTCTATTATCTATGTACATTATTTCACCCAAGCCACATGATGTTGTTTTGTTTAAGCATTTTTAATTAATGATCTAGTGGGTACTTAATGTAGCTTAATTGACTTTTCTACATTAGATTTATTTATTGAAGGAAGCTCTGTTGAAGACTAACATAGCTAGATCCTGCATTGGAGTTTCTCCACTAGAATGTAAACGAGTTTGGCACCTACACGCATGGAGTCAGGTATTGGACTTGTATTCTTGAGTTTGGTGGGAGATGAAGTTCTTCTGAGGTTTAACATCACCTAAGTCTTGCATAGAGAAAGAACAATACCATAATGGGCGGTGGTAAGCACTCTAAAGCTCAAGTTAGTTCCATTCTTAAGCAATGGAGAGAGAGAGTCTCCTTTACTGAAATATTTTCTCTTCTTAGATAGAGAAATGAGTGGTTGTAAGTGAATAAAGAAGGTGTAGAATTACTGTTAGTAGGACCCACCCCTCCCCCCAAAAAAATGACAACACCTGTAATTGGAATAGGGGTTGAATTGTTATGTGTCTTAAAGTTCGGGGACTATTTTCTTATTTTTGGAATTGTGAGGTTTAAATTTAAAATCACCTCTAATTATATGGTTTCAAATTTTTATTATTGTGGGGTCAAAGAATTTGGCCACCCCGACCCACTTTATATTAAGCCCAAGGCCCATGCCGAGGATGAAGAAATGTCCGAGGACGAATGAAGGAAATCCTAACTACCAAGAAGCATAACCGAGGACAACCATGTCCTCGGCGAATCGAGATATAGAAGGGAAGAGCAGCACGCAATTAAGGGTAGTCTCGTAGAGCGTCCCAAGAAAAAGACAAGTACAGCGGGTCAGTCATGGGAGCCTGGAGGAGGAGCAATTCCAGGAGAAGTTATCACCTCCACATTAAATGCCTACAACTAACGTTCTGGCCACATTAATGAGGAAATGACCCCTGAACAGTGTTGCTTTGGTTGCTGCAACTCACAAAAGGTTTGAGACGGCGGCTGATGGAACAAGCGCTCAAGTAGTGACTTGCACGATCAACAAATGGAGGGCCAAGATCAACTGAAGGAGGGTATATAATGTAAAAAACTCCTCCAGAAAGAGGATCAGAGATTGGAAGTAGAAAACACTGCAGCAACCTGTATCATCTTTATAACCTCTGTAACCAAGCACTGAGGAAATAATAAGAACAAGATAGCTCCTCGGACCAGTGTCCAGGATAGATTCTAACACTTAAAGCCCATTTTTCTTGCTACTTAGTTTACCCATAACCATGTTTATTCATTGCTATCCTCACTAAGGCCTAGTTCTTAAACTCATTCTCTACAAATCTATTGTATTGGGTTAATTGAGCCTGAATCCACTTTTCCAACAGCAGAAGTGCTCAGACCCAGTCCCTACAATTGGCACCATCTGTGGGAAGAACTTGTATCTTAGTAAGGGTAACAATCAAGCATGGAAGGGCCAGGCTCTCATCAAGCAGGTCCCCACCAGCCTGAACCTGCTGGATCCCCACGACAAGGTAACTTTCCCGATCCTGAGCCTGATCGAAATGAAGAGAATGGAAAGTTTCGAGAGGGAAGTGTGCACACCACTCAAATGGGCAGTAGCCACTCTCGTGTGAAGAGTCACGTGCTCCAAAAACAAAATAACAACCAGCCCATGCAACAGGAAGGGGTCAGAAGCCACGCATCTCATGGGCGGAATGATAATCAGGCCATGCAACGAGAGATAGATGATTTGAAGAGAGAGCTGCGCCATGCACGACGAAGGCGATCTCACTCCAGCCCTGACATGCCCTCTAGTGATGAAGGCGATGATGACTATAGATGAAGATTGCGAACCCCCCCAAGTGAGACATTCTCTCACGAAAAAGAGCACCAACGGAGGCATACACGTAAAAGCCCATCTCCCAGGGGCTTGAGGAACGACGCCATGAGTAGGGCATTAGACCAACTCTTCAAATCACCGTTCACGCGCCACATAGGGGAGGCTGCGCTTCCTCGACATTTCCAGCAGCCAACCTTCATTCCTTACAACGGCAAGACGAACCCCGTGGAGCATGTGAGCCAGTTTAACCAAAGGATGGCTGTCTATTCTAAAAACGAGGCACTGATGTGCAAGGTCTTCCCCTCAAACTTAGGGCCAGTGGCGATGAGGTGGTTCAATGGTTTAAAGGCGAATTCCGTAGATTCGTATAGGCAGCTAACTCAAGCCTTTGGCTCTCGCTTCGTTACAAACAATAGGGCTCTTCGGCCCTTGAGTACGTTGTTGTCACTGTCCATGGATAATGGAGAAACTCTGAAAGCCTAATCGGACAGATATTGGGAGATGTATAATGAAATGGACGGCAACTGTGACGATGTTGCCTTCAGCACCTTCAAAAATAGCCTCCCAACTGAGCACGGCCTGAGGAAGTCTCTGACTGGCAAGCCTGCCACCAGTGTGCGTCAACTGATGGATCGAATCGATAAGTATAAGCGAGTAAAGGAAGACTAGCTGCAAGGAAAGGGAAAAAAGAAGGATTCCCTCAAGAGAGGAGGGATTTTAGGTCGGACCGACATAACAGCAACCGCCCGAGGAGAGATTTCGTGGGGCAATCCAGAGCAACCAGCACACAGACTGTCAGTGCTGTATTCCAAGAACCAGTACACCGGGTGTTGGAGAAAATCAAGAACGAGCCATACTTTAAGTGGCCGAACAAGATGGCGGGAGAGTCCATGAGGTATAATCAGAACCTTTATTGCCAATACCACCAAGACCACGGGCATACCACAGAGAACTGCAGGAACCTCTGGAACTATCTGGACCAGCTGGTCCAAGAAGGAAAGCTGAGGCACCTCCTGCATCATTCCAGCGGCTATCTGGGCCAGACCCATCAGGAGCCCCAAAGGGATAATGCCCTAAGGCCACCCCTAAGGACAATCAACGTAATCTTGGCTGCGTCAAGAAGGACAGGCACGCGCCCCTCACGAGTGCTATCTGTGACTCA
Organism: Notholithocarpus densiflorus; assembly: GCA_030021035.2. NCBI lineage: Eukaryota > Viridiplantae > Streptophyta > Magnoliopsida > Fagales > Fagaceae > Notholithocarpus > Notholithocarpus densiflorus. The sequence goes on from JARYZH020000045.1 coordinate 1,790,933, forward strand.
GCTGCCTGCCGAGGAGTCCCATCCAGAGCCGAAGAGGGCCAGAGTGAATTCTCACCCAGTCTTGAGTTTTTCAGAAGAAGACAAGGATGGAACCACTCAGCCCCATGACGATGCGCTACTGATCACTCTCAGAATTGGGGACTACGATGTGAAAAGAGTGATGGTGGATGGCGGCAGTGCTGCCGAGATAATGTATCCCGACCTCTACAAGGGGCTGAATTTAAGACCGAAAGATTTGATGCCCTACAGCTCTCCTTTGATGAGCTTCGACGGGAAGCTTGTTATTCCAAAGGGCATGATTAGGCTGCCAATCCAGACCGGCCCAGAGAGAGTGGAGGTGAACTTTATCGTGGTGGACACCTACTCTCCATATATCGCCATTGTTGGCAGGCCCTGGCTCCATACTTTGGGGGCTATTGCCTCCTCCTTACATCAGAAAGTGAAATTCCCGTCTGGAAACCATGTTCTTGAAATCCACGGTTGCCAGTCTACGGCAAGGTAGTGTATGGTGGCTGCCATTTCACATCGGCTCGATGTAGAGTCCTCGGCCTCTGCTGAGATGAACTTATAGCAATCAAAGGACCCAGTTTCGCCCCCTGATACTGCCGCCGAGGAGGAAAAATGCGAAGACCTAGAGAGAGTGGTCATCGGTGGTGACCCGGAGAAGTTCTTTCAAGTAGGGGCTCAACTGCCTCCCTAGGAGAAGGGGGAGTTGATTGAGCTTCTCAAAAGCAATATCGACATGTTTGCATGGGATGCCTGCGATGCTCTAGGGATTGATCCAGCCTTCATTTGTCACCATCTCAACGTCAACCCATCCATCACGCCCAAGAAGCAGCCACCCCGGTGCCCCTCAAGAGAGCATGCCGATGCAATTAGGGGCGAGGTGGAGAAGTTTAAGCGTGCAGGGGCTATCAAAGAGGTTTTTTACCTCGAATGGTTAGCCAACACCGTGGTGGTCAAGAAGAAAAATGGAAAATGGCGGGTTTGTGTAGACTTCACGGACCTAAATAGGGCATGCCTAAAAGACCCATTCCCTATGCCTCGGATAGACCAGTTGGTGGATGCAACAGCGGGCCATCCTCGGATGAGCTTCTTAGATGCCTTTCAAGGCTATCACCAAATACCACTAGCCCTGGACGATCAAGAGAAGACAGGTTTTGTGACGCCTACTGGGAACTATCACTACAAAGTAATGCCGTTCGGTCTGAAGAACACAGGGTCCACTTACCAAAGGATGATGAAGAGAATGTTCGAGCCGCAGCTCGGCAAGAGCATTAAAATCTATGTCTATGATATGGTGGTGAAGAGTAAGGTAGTGTCCGAGCATTTAGGAGACCTCGGCAATGTCTTTGGTGTCTTGAGGAAGCACAAGTTGAGCCTAAATGCTTCCAAATGCTCATTTGGCGTGGGATCGGGCAAGTTTTTAGGCTACATGATTACTGGAATGATTGCAGCCCTGAACCGGTTCATTTCCAGGTCGGTGGATAGATGCAAACCGTTCTATCTCTTGATCAACAAGTGGAAAGGGTTTGAATGGTCCGAGGACTGTATTGCGGCCTTCCACAAGGAATACCTGTCTCGACCCCTTATCATGTCCAGTCCTGAGGCTGATGAAGTCCTATACGCATATATTGTCGTGGCCCCTCATACGGTGAGCTTAGTGCTGATACGGGATGACAACGGCCTTCAAAAGCCAGTCTATTACGTGAGCAAGTCGCTGCAAGAAGCTGAGGTCAGATACTTACCCTTGGAGAAGGCCATACTAGCTGTGGTCCATGCTACGTGAAAGCTTCCCCATTACTTCCAAGCCCACACAGTGGTTGTCCTAACTCAACTGCCCTTGAAGTCCGTACTTCAGACTACTGATTATACTGGGAGGATCGCCTTATGGAACACAATCCTAGGAGCTTTTGACATCAAGTACATGCCTCGGACCTCCATAAAGGGCCAGGTCCTAGTTGACTTGATGGCCGAATTCGCTGAACCACCAGTAGAAATTGTAGCCGAGGATCAAAACATGGAAGGAAAATCGGTTAGGGTAGTCTCTATACTAGGGCCCCCATGTTGGAAGGTGTACGTTAATGGCGCAGCAAATCAAAGAGGATCCGGAGTGGGACTAGTCCTAATATCTCCTGAGAAGGCCATCATTGAGAAATCCCTCAGATTGGGGTTCTCAGCCACGAATAACGAGGCCGAGTACGAGGCCTTGTTACAAGGAATGGCAATGGTGCAGAAAATGGGAGGAAAAGCAGTAGAGGTGTTCTCGGACTCAAGACTGGTAGTGGGCCAGGTAAAGGGAGAATTGGAAGCTAGAGAAGCAAGGATGCAAACGTACTTAAGCCAGGCCAAACACTTGTAGTCAAACTTCGATCTTTTCAGCTTGACACATGTCCCCAGAAGTGGAAACACCCATGCAGATTCATTAGCCATGCTCGCTACCTCCTCGGCAAAGGGCCTGCCTTGAACCATCCTTGTCGAGCATTTGGATAGAGCAAGAGAGGTGGCAATAGGCATGATCCATATCCATGAAGTTAGAGTGGGTCCTAGCTGGATGGACCCCATAGTGAGGTTCCTCAAAGATGATACCCTGCCGGAGAAAAGCCAGAGGTTGAAAGAATACAAAGAAATGCTTCTCGGTTCTGGTTGTCCGAGGACTATAAACTGTATAAGCGCTCTTATTTTGGGACATATTTACTGTGTATTCATCCAGAAGCAGCAGAATTACTGCTTGAGGAACTGCACGAGGGGATCTGTGGGAGTCACACAGGGGGAAAATCTCTATCACACCGAGCCCTTACTCAGGGATATTGGTGGCCGAGGATGCAGAAGGAAGCCCTGGAGTATGTTAAGAAATGTGATCAGTGCCAAAGGTTTGCCCCAAATATTCATAAGCCTGGAGGAGTCCTTATCCCCTTGTCCAGTCCATGGCCGTTCGCCCAGTGGGGCCTGGATATTGTAGGCCATTTTCCCAAGGCAGCCAAAAATAAGAGATATCTGTTGGTCGGCACAGATTACTTCACCAAATGGGTTGAAACTGAGCCACTGGCCAACATCAGAGATGCAGATGCCAAGAGGTTCATCTGGAGAAACATCGTTACACGATTCGGGGTCCCTCGAACCCTCATTTCAGATAATGGACTCCAATTTGACAGCAAAAACTTTTAGAAGATATTGTTGCGAACTGGGGATCACAAATAGGTACTCAACTCCAGCTTATCCTTAAGGGAGCAGACAGGCCGAGGCTGTCAACAAGGTCATAGTCAATGGGCTTAAGAAGAGACTGGATGAAGCTAAGGGAAGATGGGTAGAGGAGCTGCCACACATCTTATGGACTTACCGGACTACCTTACGACGGTCAACAGGAGAGACACCCTTTGCCATGACTTATAGAGCCGAGGCTGTTATCCCTCTAGAAACAAGCTTCCCAACGCTGAGGACTAGCTCCTTCACTCCAAGCGATAACGATGGACTGCTAGGCAAGAGCCTAGACCTGATCGATGAACGAAGAGAAAAGGCGGTGATCCAGTTGGCCTACTACCACCAGAAGCTTAAGCAGGGACATGATGTCAATGTGAAGCTGAGACCATTGGCACCAGGGGACTTAGTGTTGAGAAAAGTTGCGGGGGCTGCCAAGAACCCATCCTAGGGAAAGCTGGGGCCCAATTGGGAAGGACCATACCGAATTACCGCAGTAGCAGGATTAGGTGCATACTACTTAGAAGACTTAGATGAAAAAGTTGTACCTCGTCTATGGAATGTAAATAACCTGAAAATGTATTATTATTAACAAATGCATTTTTCTAATTCATATTTTTAAGTCCATTTTAATTACATGTCTTACGTTTTGGCAACCATTTAAGTGTTGGACAGAACCAAGGTCTTGCATTGTCACGCCCCGAACCCAAGTGAGGGCTAGGCACGTGACAACATGCCACACACTTATAAAGTTTACACCCTACAAGTGTGTGAGGCCCTCTTAACAATTAAATAATTATCCTCAAAGAAAATTTCATCAATAAATTTTCAAAATATCCTCAATAATGCAATTCTCAAAAGATCTCCAATAATAATCTTCCAACATCAAAATAAAAATAAACTAAATCCTTTAAATCTAAAAGTCTACACAAATGGTAATCTTAAACATAAAAATTCAAATCTTATTCCATTGATTTCCTAAACTTCACTCATGCGCACATCCCAGCGGAAGCCCAAACATATGCTACTCTTCTTGGTCAAAATCTGTAAGGAGAAAGAGGGGGGGGGGGGGTGAGTTGACAACTCAATAAGTAACCAAAATCCGAATAAGTTCTATCCAACAATAGATTTGTAAAGTAATAAGATGTAATATAAATCTTCAAAAGTTATAATACGCTATGGGCTTTCAAAAAAAATAGCTAAAGAAGTTTCATAATCTTAAAATAACACTTTGCAAATAGATCACATACTTTCATCTTGCAATTATATCATAGATGGTTTAGAAAGTAGTCAGTTTTCCATATATCAAAAGCACTGCCTAGACCATCTTCTATAGTTCTACACGTGTTCCTTCTTTCTTTTTTCTTTTTTTTATCTTTTTTTTTTTTTTTTTTTTTACTGCCACTGCCGCCTCTAGTTTTCTCTGGCATGAGGACAAATCTCTGACACAAGCTTTATTTAAACTCTATTCTTCCTCTACGAAGTCAATAAACAATAATAATATATTAGAAAGAAGTTGACGTTCCTTCTTTGCGTCAAGCGGTTATTTATTTATTTATTTATTTTTCTCCATCAATCCGATTCAATTCTTTAAGAAAATTTCGTAGAACACACCCATGCGGCCATGGCTAAAGAAGGTCTCACTGTTGGCTCTAATATCTCATAAAGTCTAAATTTGACAAAAGAATAAGATTTCTTAAGCTCTTACCTCAAATGTGCAGTCAAATCTTCTCTACTTTAGTATTTTGGGTAGTCTCCTCTCTCAAAACATCTGTCAGTATACGCTGACTTAAAATTAGACTATATAAACTAGGGTTTCAACCTTATTTTCTAAAAAACCCCTTGGTAATATTAATTATAAAAGTTGACCCCATAAACAAATTTACTTAAATACCCCTCCTTATATATATATATATAAATATATTTTTTTTTTTCTGGGTATTACATGCATGGTCCTCGGACTCAAATCTATAGGGAAACTAACTACTTCAAGAAAAATCTAAGTGTTAGACAGAACCAAGATCTTGCATGGTCCTCGGACTCAAACTTATGGGGAAACTAACTACTTCAAGAAAAAGCTAAGTGTTAGACAGAACCAAGGTTTTGCATGATCTTCGGACTCAAACCTATGGGGAAACTAACTGCTTCAAGAAAAATCTAAGTGTTAGATAGAACCAAGGTCTTGCATGGTCCTCAGACTCAAACCTATGGGGAAACTAACTACTCCAAGAAAAAGCTAAGTGTTAGATAGAACCAAGGTCTTGCATGGTCCTCGGACTGAAACCTATGGGGAAACTAACTACTCCAAGAAAAAGCTAAGTGTTAGACAGAACCAAGGTCTCGCATGGTCCTCGGACTCAAATCTATGGGGAAACTAACTACTTCAAAGAAGAACCTAAGTGTTAGACAGAACCAAGGTCTTACATGGTCCTCGGGCTCAAACCTATGGGGAAACCTAGTCGGTAGCTAATTGTTTCCTTGAGGTCAATAAATTTTTGGAACATACTTCTAAACACACTTGCATTTTAAAAGTATGAGATCTAAAAGTTTGTCTTTATAAGTAATACGCGCTTAGCATTTTTAAACCCGATATAATAACCAACTCATGAGGTATAGAATTTATGTTACAAGGTCATTGCCTTTTATAGTCCGTTCAGCAAAAGCAGATCGTAATAATAGAGTGGCCCAATTGCTAATCACAGTCTAAGTGAAAATTATCACTATGGACTTTACACTTTTAGGTTGCTGTTTCAAAAATGGAAAACAAGTCGCACTGTTGAGACTGTTTAGCTAATAATCGAAGCGCAAGTTATATAAATAACAAATAATCAAAACACAAGTTATATGAATAAACAAAACCCATTACAGCGACAATTAACACACAAAGAGGGAATTGCGTATATTCAATCCATGCGTTCCATTACAACAGTCCAAAAAAAAAAAAAAAAAGAGAAAAAAAAAAAAAAGATAATGGGACAGCCTATTTCTTTAACTTGGTCTTCGTTGCACCCTTGGAAGGCTGGTCTGAAGTGGCCTCAGGGTCCTTGGGGCTTTCACTTAGAGGAATAGCTTGCAGATGCACTACAAGGAGAGCTGTCTCTTTAGCATGAGCGGCCTGGGCATCAGTTGGAGGCTCTGCAACATCCTGGGGTACTCCCTGGCTAGGGCCCTTATCTGTCTCGGTTACCCTTGGCGGCTCGGCCTCCTTGGCAGGCTCATCAAAAGAAATCAAAGTAAGGGCAGTGTCAAGATGACCTGCCTCAGCCACCTCGGGAGAAGTGCCAGCCTCAGAGCTAGGAAGGCCGGGCTCTCGGATGGCAGGAGGGTAGTATACATTCTCTGCCTTCCAAAGGTCAGATGAAGCCTCAACTCCAGCTTGTTTGAGGGGTTCATTCCAAACTTGGGAACAGTAGAGCCTGCAAACCTTAGGTACTTGAGCCTTGAGAATGGCCTGTGTCTCATCCACTCCCAAGGCATAAGCATCTTCCTCGGCCTTCTCCTTAGAGCTCTCGGCCTCCGCCTTAGCCCTCAAAGCTTCATCCCTGGCCCACTCTGCGGCGTTTCTAGCCCTCTCGGCCTCAACCGGCTTTTTCTTCAGATCAGCAATTTGCTCCTTGGCAATCTTCAACTGATCCTCAGCCTCGAGTAGGCGCCTCGTCTGGTCTTCAACCTGTTTTTGGGTGCTGGCCAGGCCTGATTCAGCGTTGTCTCTGGCCCTTGTCATCTCCTTCAGGTCCTCCCTTGCCTTCGCGAGATCAGCCTTGGAGTTCCTAAGGGTCCGCGTGGCATCCAAGCGCTTGTCACGCACGAACTCTAGGGCCCTACTCTAATCATTGGCCAACTTTTCCAACTTGTAAGTGGCCTGAACAACCTGCCAAATTGAAACAAGTTCACGATGAGATGGAAACTAAGGGACAATGATCAATAGAGTCGTAAATGTTAGAAGTCTTACCATGCCCATGTACCTCTTCATGCTGAGGAAGACCTCCTGCCTCCTCATATTCCCCAGCTCGGCCATATCGCTGGGAAGCAGCAAGCACCTCTCTAGTGCATTGGCCACGTAGGCACCTTCGCCTCCTCGGAAGTCCCTCAGGGAGGCGTTTTCCATCATAGGCTCCTCATGGAGCATTGGGGCAGGAAGCTAGGCCTGGGGCTCGGACTGAATGACGACTTCCTTTTCTGGGCCCTGGTGCCCGACTTTCAATTGTTTTGAAACACGCCGGGCTTCATTTTCCTCCTAAGAGGAGCGAAGCTGTCCCCCATCCATGGGATCTTTGCCTTTGGACGCCCTTTTCCTTTTTGGATCGACAGGCTCGGGCCGAGGAGGCAAAGTCAGCTGGGGAGGGGAAGGAAGTTTGGGCCGTGGAGATGACAACTTCAACTGGGTGGAGGATGACCTGGTCTAAGTAGGTTGAGACTTGGGAGGAGGAGGAAGCTTGGGCTGTGGCCTCCCCGGCTGGCCCTCAATCACGTCAAGCAGGTCGGTTGAGGGTTTCTTCTTAAAACCCATCTCGGCCTGGGAAGAAGTCCCTACTGATGAGAGGTCCGCTTCAGTCAAACTGGGGTCACCCAGGTCACCAGAGGGATAATTGGACAGATTATCTTGATCAAATACGCCAAAATCATCCTCGACCTCTACCACTTGAGGGGATGAGGAAGGACCTGCCAACGGAGCGCCTTCTAGAATAGGGGATCCTTCGGGAATCAAGAACCCTTGTTCTGTTATGGTGATTCTGTGAAGTCGAGGATCTTTGGCTCTGATCACGTACTTCGGAGTTGAGAATGATTTCTGTATGGGATCGTACCCGAGGATCTTGTGAGCGGCTCTGACTTAATTATCAGCTTTGTTCACAAAAACCTCCGTCCTGAGGATGGTTGCTAAATCTTCCCGGTTGACCAAGTGAAAGTGTCGGCCAAAGGCGTGTGGATCTGTAAAAAAAAAGAAAGTACATCTGCATTAGCAGCCAAACGGTACAAACTATGACAATTCAAAAGGTCAACCCTCTCCTACTCTGAATACCCCACCTGGTGCCCCCTCTTCTGTCGAACAAGGAAGACTGTCGTGCCACCTCCCTGACACGATGAGAAAATCCTTATTCAGCCCTTTGCTAAACTCTGGGAGGCACTGAATAAGCCGAACCTTGTCGTCCCTCGTTTTCATATAGTAGGATTTACCCTTTAGGTGTTGGAGGTTGTAGCACCAGTTTACATCGTGATGGGTCAACCTCAACCCCATTTTCTCATTTAAAGCATCCACACAACCCAGGATCCTAAACATATTGACGGCGCATTGGGTGGGGGCTAATCGAAAATGCCTAAGGTAATCCCTCATTACCGGTCCCATGGGGATTCTCATACCACCCTTAATGAAGGCGATTATGGGAATTACCACTTCACCATCTTCTTTCCTAAAAAACCACTCCCTTTCCTCACAATATCTCAAGCCTACGTTATTGGGAATTCTATAATCGGCAATGAATTTCTCCATTGCCTCTTCAGACTCAACTAACTTCTTAAACCTACCCATTCCTAGGAACGACTAAATGACTCAGGGAAGGACAAAAGAAAGAGATGAACAAAAGAAAAAGAAACTTAGAGGGGAGAAAATATGAGTCAGAGAGAGAGTAGAAACTTACAGAAATGAGGAAAAACTCACCGGACATGCTTTTTATGCTGAAAAGAAAGGTGAGTTGGGCTGGAGATTTGACAGAACTCAGGAGACGTGCGCAAGAACTCTTGAATAAGAAAATAAAGAGGCGAATCGGTTCGAATGGGCATTTATACATTCGATTAAAAATAACTGTGCCGGTTTTCCGGCCCATAAAGTTAAAAAATCCCCACCGTTAGATCACCATCACACCGTTGAACGTGGGGAGCACAGAGCCGCCAGAATTTAATGAGGGTGCGCTCCGTATACCGAAGCGTCAGGAACGTGCCTTGGACAAGCGGAAATGCTCTAACGCTGACGAAGGATAAGACTTGACAAGCCATGACATAGGCCCGAGGGCATCAAAACCCTCCTCTTCGTCCGAGGATTCGGACAGCAGGATTTTGAGGGGCTATTGTGGGGTCAAAGAATTTGGCCACCCCGGCCCACTTTATACTAAGCCCAAGGCCCATGTCGAGGATAAAGATAGCTCCTCGGACCAGTGTCCAGGACAGATTCTAACAGTTAAAGCCCATTTTTCTTGCTACTTAGTTTACGCATAACCATGTTTATTCGTTGCTATCCTCACTAAGGCCTAGTTCTTAAACCCATTCTCTACAAATCTATTGTATTGGGTTAGTTGGGCCTGAATCCACTTTTCCAACAGCAGAAGTGCTCAGACCCAGTCCCTACAATTATATATACTTTTTTTTAGTTGATTAAATTTATGGACTATGCAAATATATAGAGGGAATCATTATAGGTTTTTTTATTGATTAAATTTTAACTTGGCTCGACTCGTCTCATTTCTAGATTAGATTCTAAAATGCAAAATTTTCATATTCAAAAGAAAGAACCTGTTGCTCGGTTACCATCCCAATATTTTGCTCTGTTTGTTTTGATGGAAAATTTTATGTAAAGATATTTTTTGCATTTTTCAGTATTTGTTAATATTAGAAAAAGTTAGTCAAAAGAAATCTATTTTTAGTTAACACAAAAAGCATGACTTATTTTTTCGAAACACTACTTTATCTCATAGCAAGCTAAATAAGAGAAATTATAAGATCATTTTTTTAACACATTTAATATTATTACCAAACATAAGAAAATAAGATAATTTTATAGAAAATACTTTTTGAAAAATAACTTATTTTTTTAAAAAACATTAACATCGAAAATGTAAAAAAAAAAAAAAAAATTCATACCAACAAAACCTACAACACAACAAGGTAAAACCATAGTCCACAATAGTAGTAAAAAAAAAAAATCTCTCTCAAATGTATAAGAAAGTCTCACTCTTTCTCAAAAAAAAAAGAAAGTCTCACTCACACACACACACACAAAACACTCAAACGATACCCCGCGTCAACCGTGCTTTTGAATTTTCTCACTTTTTCTTTTATTTCTCAAAGAGAGGGAGTGTGTGAAACAAAGAAAAAAGAAAAAGAAAAAAGAAAAAAAAGAAAGAAAGAGAAGAAAGAAACCGAAGAAAGCGGTTTTGTTGTATTTATAACATAAACAAGCTGCTGGTTTTTTTTCTCTCTATCTCTGACTCTCTCACCACTCACTACTACTCTCTACTCTTCTCTCTCTCTCTCTCTCTCTCTGTGTTTTCTTCGAAATGCCGCGTCCCTAATATATTATTATAAATAAAATAAAAAGTACTTTTGTCCGATACAAAAACCCTAGCTCATTCCTAAATTTTCTCAGACACACGGTTTCTCGGACTTCGTGCTTGCTCGCTCGAGATTTCTCTCTTCGCTCCGAGATCGGTCTGTCACTTTCCCACATTCTTGTTTTGTTTTCTTTGCGATTCAAGGTTTGGTTTGGTTTGGTTTGGTTTTTTTTTTTTTTTTTTGACCCAACAAAAAAAAAAAAAAATGGTGGGTTTTACAATTTGTGTGAGTGATTTCAATTTTTCCGATGAATATTTAATGGAATCGCAATAACTGTTCTTCGAATTTGCATTGCCAATTTTTTTTTAAATTTTAGTTTTGTTTTTCAACAGGGAGTTTGGAAAATCATATTCTTAGTGTTTGATTTTTTTTTTTTTTTAAATTTTTTTTTTAAAATATGCTATATGAATTGTGTGTGAGGTTCTCTTTTGTTTATGTATTATTTTTAATTTATGAATGAACTTTGAGTCATGCATGTGTGAGCTATCGAATCAGATGGGTACTTTTTTTTTTTTTTGACAAAGGGTTTAGTAGATTTTTGCGTTGAGAATTGCTTTAGGAATAGTTGGATTTGCATGCATGTCGTTCTTGTTCATGCCTGTAATCTATGGTTGTGGATGAGGTCTATAGCTCAAATTGGTACTTTGTTTTCCTTGTAGATCAAGGTAAGACCTGGGCTCAGATACTAAAGGGTGTGCGTGTGTAACTAATTTTTATTTATTTATTTATTTTTAAAGCTACAATTTATGGTACATTACGTATTTAACAAGCTGTTTATGCTTCACTTTTAGTAGTTTGTTACTTATGGTATATTAAAGTTAGATGGGTTGGGTTAGACAAATAGGAATTGGTGGTTTTTTGGGTTTCTTTGAAATTCCAGGTATTTTTTATGAATTGGGGTCATGCCCATGTGGTCTCTCTAGCTAGTTTGTATGGTTCTAGTGTTCTGATTTTAACTTTTTCAACAAAAACGCGCGCGCACACACACACATATACTAATATTCCCAATTTTGGCTTATTTTTGTGTTTTGCTCTGTTAGCTGTTTTTATCATTACTTTGCCTATTGGATAGATATTGAGGAATGGTTTTCACATTTCATATGTTTTATTTTTAAAATTTTTCTCTATTTGTTTCAATTTTCAGGTTGTACAGCCCTTCCTAAAACTTGGGCTGTGCCGTACTTGTTTTGTGTCATCTTCTTTAAGTTTCTGTAAAGTTTTCAGTTCAATTATGGCTGGTGACTCTTTGATGACTACTAATGGCAATGGAAACGGACTGCCTGATCCACGGAGGACTTACCAAGTGGTGGTGGCTGCAACCCGAGATATGGGTATTGGTAAGGATGGAAAACTGCCCTGGAATTTACCTTCTGACCTCAAATTTTTCAAGGAAATCACTGTGAAAACCTCAGATCCTGGGAAAAAGAACGCGGTTCTAATGGGTAGGAAAACATGGGAGGGTATCCCCGTTGAGAAACGGCCTCTACCTGGTCGCCTTAATGTTGTTCTGACTCGCTCTGGGAGTTTTGACATTGCAACTGCAGAAAATGTTTTAATATGCGGAAGTGTGGCTTCTGCTTTGGAGTTGTTAGCTGCTGCACCTTACTGTCTGTCAATTGAAAAAGTATTTGTTATCGGAGGTGGCGAGATATTGAGGTGTGCTTTTGTTGTTCATTCCAGTACTGAGGAGCTCTTGTTTCTTTCTTTCTCTATTTATATTGGCAATCTTTATATACAGGGAAACTATCAATGCACCTGGATGTGATGCTATCCACATTTCAGAAATTGAGACAAGCATTGAATGTGACACATTCATGCCTGCGATTGATTACTCTGTATTTCAGCCATGGTACTCATCCTTTCCTGTGGTGGAAAATAACATACGACATTCCTTCACAACTTATGTTCGCGTTAGGAGTTCTGCAGTTGAATCCCTTAGTCAAAATGGTGATCTGAACTTTGATAGTGGGTCAGAGACTGGTAAGTTTGAGGTAGAGAAATTCTCTTTCCTGCCCAAGACAATCTTTGAGAGTCATGAGGAGTACATGTATCTTAGATTGGTTCAAGAAATCATCTCAGATGGAAATCCTAAGGATGACAGGACAGGGACTGGTACTTGGTCAAAGTTTGGCTCCCAGGTATGGTCTCCAATTATTAAGGTATACTTGTTTTGATTCTTTTCAACTCTCTTGTGTTTACATATTGATGCCATTTATTGCATGCTCTCTCTGTTGTATTTCCACAGATGCGGTTCAATCTGCGCAGAACTTTCCCACTTCTTACTACCAAGGCATGTGTATCTTTCTTGTTCAGCCAAAAAAAAAGTTTATCTTATTTGTGTGGCTTATTGTATGTATTTCCTTGTCTCTGTCCAGCAATTTTGAATTGGTGGCTATGTTATTTTATTAAAAAAGGAATATCTCTTATTCATTTTGATATATAGGTTGACACATGTTATCATTTGGTTAATAGAAAGTATTTTGGCGAGGTGTCGTTGAAGAACTTCTATGGTTTATCAGTGGTTCGACAAATGCAAAGGTAATAATATCTTGAACATTTTGAGTCATATGCTTCATCATTCTTGTTCCTGACCATAATTCAAAATGGGACTGGAGGGAACTACCCAGTTTCAGACGCTTATTGACAAGCTTCACTCATTTGGTCATTTTTGTTTTTCTGCATGAATTGTGTATTTGTTTAAAAATTCATAGCGTTTTATATATATATATATATACACACATATATTTTTGACACTTTCTGTAGAAACATGGCTTATAAGAAGTGTCGAATTTTGTAAATCATGCTGTTTTAGGTTCACATGTCGAAGTTCCTTGCATGTGCGATCTATTCACCTCTTTAATTATTCTTGTGTATTGGACCAAGTGTGTGGCCGCTAGTTTGTAAAGAGCAAGGTTTACATCATAAAAAAAGTCACTTGTTTTTGTTTTCTCTAAGTGGTGCTTGTGCAAAAAGAGTACGTTTAGTTGCATGTATGGTAGATGCATACACCTAAAGAAATGAATTATAACCTTAAAATTTATTGAGTATGCTTAGTTCTCTGCTGGAATGATGTTGACAGCTGTAATGAGTTCATCTTGACACACAGTCCTGTGCTTCTAATTTCAATGGAAAGCCATATGATTTCATTTACCTGAAGTGTGCATAATACTGCATTGAAACTTCTCATCGAATGAAATCATGGTGAAATGAAATTCATTCTTGGGGGTTGGTTTCATGACAGGTCCTTCAGGAAAAAGGCATTCATATATGGGATGGAAATGCTTCCAGAGATTACCTTGATAGGCAAGTATTGAACCGTCATATCAATAATGACATTATACTCATTCTCATGTATCTTGGGTACTCTGGCTATTTTAATTGACTTCTGCTTTTCTTGTGGTTTTAAATTATATCTTATTTGCCTTTTTCAGTATCGGTTTGACAGACAGGGAGGAGGGTGACTTAGGACCCGTATATGGGTTCCAGTGGAGACATTTTGGTGCTAGGTTGGGAGGACTCTTCTTTTTCTAAATTTAGATTATGGATTAGTCTTAGAGAATTTAGTTTAAACTTTTTATCCATCTGTCTTGCATTCTTCAGGTATACTGATATGCATGCTGACTACTCTGGCCAAGGATTTGATCAATTGTTTGATGTTATTCACAAGATTAAAAATAATCCTGATGACCGACGGATAATACTCTCAGCATGGAATCCTTCTGATCTCAAATTGATGGCTCTTCCACCTTGCCACATGTTTGCACAGGTTTGTCTTGAAGCAGCATGTCAACTTTTTCCTTAATAATTTCTTTTTGTTTTTGAGTACATCCTTCTTTTCTCTTTGCAGTTTTATGTGGCCAATGGTGAGTTATCATGTCAAATGTATCAGCGCTCTGCTGACATGGGCCTCGGTGTGCCATTCAACATCGCATCTTATGCTCTCCTGACATGCATGATTGCTCATGTTTGTGGTATGCATTTTTACAACAATCAGGAATTAGTATTTAAATGTGTGGATGTCTCTAGAATGATAAATAGTCATATGATTGTGTGGCGTCATCTGATGCGCATGAAAAATGGTAAATGTTAAATAATGACATGCTTGTGAGAATCAGTTTGTAGATGCCTAAACTACTTAATGAGAACATTCAATTTTATGGTTCATCATTCACTGCCAAGGCGACCACAATAGGATCTATTTTCTTATCTCCACTATTTCTGAATTAGTGGAATAATTTGATGAATTTTAGTTAACTTAATACTGTGATTTCTAATTGCCATATCTTGTACAGATCTTGTTCCAGGTGATTTCATCCATGTTATGGGGGATGCTCATGTTTATCGCACTCATATCCGGCCTCTACAGGAGCAGCTTCAGAAACTCCCTAAGCCTTTTCCAGTAAGAATAATAATGTTAAACTGAGACTATGTTAGACTTGATTTTCAACTCGTTTGAAAATATATTACTGGTTGGGAGAGGTTAAAATTTCCTCTACTCATCCAATTTTCATATAATTTGTATCATTCATCTTCATATTTCACCTTTATTTCTATTGCAGATTTTGAAGATAAATCCTGAGAAGAAGAATATAGATTCTTTTGTGGCAGCTGATTTCAAACTTGTAGGTTATGATCCTCACCAGAAGATAGAAATGAAAATGGCGGTTTAGACATCTCATAAAGGTTCTCACTAAAAAAGCATAGAGAAAAGTACCTCCTTCAGGCAATGTTAGCACCTAGTTTTTGAGGCAAGTATATGATTCCACTGATTTATATCCTGCCTCATATTTGGTTCACTTATCAACATGGAAATTATATGGCATGTTTTAAGTGATCTCTATCAATTTTTTGTGTTGATGGTTCACTTACCAAATTTATGGCATGTTGCCACAAAGTTGCTATGAGGATTTTTTCATCACCTAATTGGTCCCTATTGTGGTTTGTTATAATCTTAGTGTGGTTGGGGGCTTAAGCTTCTGGAAAAATAATAGCTCTCTTCATGACACATCATGTTTAATGCTGACCAATGCTAGCAAATGCATCTTATTAGTTTTAATTATGTGTTTATCTTTTATGGCAGATCTTTGTGAACGTAATTTCTACAATTTTTTTGTTGTTGTATGACAATGACACAATTGATAGCTCGTTTCTATGATGTTTCAGGAAACACCTGTTGGAGGTTTATGTTGCTATTGAGTTCTATACAAATAAAGAACTACTAGTTTATTATACTTAAAATTAGGAACTGCAGTAAGAGAGAATCCTTTAGTTCCAGTGTTTGTTGGATCTAAGGTGATTTAGTTTATCAGTAGCTTCTTACAGTTCGTGTTCATTTCTCCATTTTACAAGGAGCTATCACTTTCTTAACAGCTGCAAATACTCTGCTACCATGGTTGAAAGTAGCTGGTATCTTGATATTGTTGTTGAAAATAGAATTTGGATCTTGAATTCTCTTGGACTGGTTTATTTGGTGTATTTTTTCTTATAAAAACAGTTGCTTGGACTTACTTAAAAGTTTGGTAGAGTGATGATTTGGAAGTGATTTGATGATCAATCATCAGTTTCAGCAATGCAGTGCGGTATCGTAGATTGTGATGTTCCCTTGATATTATTGTTGTGATTTTTCTGGGTTTAAATGCAAGAATGGGCTATACAGAATGGTTTATAGCATGATCACTGGTTACTGATTTTAAGCCTTCTTTTTGTTAAAATTTAAAAGACTGTTGAGCTCCTCTTTGGGCACCTTTAGAAATTAGGATTTTGTGATGGCTAGCGGTTTAGCATTTGTTGGCTGATTTTTAAATTTTTTTTCTTATAATAATTTATTAGTTATAAGTTACAACAATTGGAGAGGAAGAAGGATTTAAACCTTGTTTCTCGGTAGATAATGCTACTGAATTATAAGACTTTTTGATGATAAATTAATGTAATTTTAATAACTATCAAAAGCAATATTTCATAATGACTCAAAACTTATTTTATCAAATTCAAAATGCGAGGACAATAAAGTTACCAAATGGATCCTAATTCCTAATCCGATTACCGTGAATATGGAATAATTACTCTTAATTTTCTGTGATAAGAAAGAGGAAGTACTGAACAATCAAGCCACCTTTTTGTTGGAAGAATTTCTCTTTGAGCTTGATGTGCTTTCTTCTTTTTAGTACCCAATATATAATAGAACCTTCCAAAAGCAGTACTAGAATGCCAACAATGGTACCTATACAAGGTTAAACATGCATTTTCATCTAAAATTGATTAATAACTTAGAATTTGAAAGTGTCAATTATCTTCTCAATAGTTAACGTGTCACTCAAATTTCAAGGATTTTTTTTCTAATGAATTAATGATATGGCAACACCTGAATCCTTCATTATAAAATGAAGGATCTATAAACTTTAGAGGATCTTGATCCATTAAATAAGAGTGTAAACCAAACAGAGTAAATGACAACATTTCCTATCATTTCTCTTCTCTTCCTCTCTCTTCCAGCGTTTCCAAACACACTGTAAAACTCAGCTAAATACCAACATTCAGGCGACCTAGTTGGTAAAATACCGAGTCAACAAGTCTCGGAATTTGGGTTCAAGCCTCAAATAATTAGTTATGTGTTGTACTTAATAACTTGTAATAATACTTACAGTTTGCCAAACTCACTATTGGATTATATGATCTCTGCTTGTGAATTATTAGGATAAAAATGGTTCAAAATCTCTCTCTCTCTCTCTCTTTCATTTTTACTAAACAAATGAGTTTTGAATTTGATAGTCCACTAATTCTTCAACATTAGTTGGTTTGAACCTCTACTTAGTTTCACCCAAGCTTGGTCATGGATAGATCACCAAGATTCGAGTCCATAAGCAGTGATAATTGTAGTATGAAGACATGCTGGGGGTTCTTTTCACCCTTCCCTCACAATACTACTTCACTATCAATCACCCAAGAGTATTTAGCTTTTAACCTTAGATTAAGGTGAAACTTAGCACATATGAAGAACATGTAATTGGTGCAGTTGGAAAAATATTGATCTATTGAGTCGAGTCTTGTGGCTCATTAGCATTGCCTAATCCTCTCCATGTGAACAACTTAGGTTTGAATCCCCTGAATTCCCCTCACTTGTAAATTAAAAAAATAATCTACTTAAAATAATGAGTGATAAGATGGAAAAGAGTTATAGTTGATGTAACTTGAACTCAATCATATATATTTTAAAATGTATATATGGCTCTATCAACACACACATACATAGAAGCACATACCAAATTATCTCCTTATTATCTATGTAGCTTTTTTGTTTTTAATATTTGGCACCTTCATTACGATTGCAACACATCACAGAATCCTTATTATGTGTTTGCCTTTCTCACCCTCCGTTGTCCCATTTCCACCTTTGCCCTCTACCTCTTCTGTACCTTCTGCTTCACTAGCTTTAGTTTCATCACTTTCTCTCTTTTTCCCTTCAAGAAACTCAATTAAGCCTCTTAGTGCAATTTCAGGTTCCTCATTTTTCAGTAAATGCTCAGCTACCTCTGCTGGAGTTACCTTTGTTGTCTCTATCAACATCTCAATATCTGAGAACAGTGAGTGCTCTGTAATTCCAAGGTAATTTGATGCTAGCATTTTGAATCCGCATGGTGTGCAATAGGACATGTGGATGTGTACATCCATACGACCAGGACGCAACAAAGCTGGGTCCAGCCGATCTTTATGATTGGTTGTGAACACTATTATCCGCTCATCCCCACAACTTGACCATAAGCCATCTATGAAATTAAGCAACCCTGACAAAGTCACCTAAACAGAAAGAAAATATATGATCAAATTATCGATAGGCAATTATTCTTGGAAGAAAGGTACCTGCAGCCATCATCATGCACTAAATAGTATGAAGATTCTTACCACTTGACACAGAAAGACAAGATTCAAGATTGCTCGCAATGCTCCCATGAAAATTGAATGGGGGAAACTAAAAAACCAAGGTTGATATATGAACCTCCAGAATAATATTTCTTTTCTTTGGTTGAATTTATAAGACTAGTGAAGCCCACTAATCACATTATATGACAGCATCAAGCCATTAAGGGTTACTACCCTCATATTCTAGGTGGTAGTGGAACTAGTGCTCTTATTGTTTCCTCCTCAGTTGTGCCACTCCATTACAGCCAAAACTCAATGCCTGCTACCTAATGGGCTGAGGTGTATGCTTATATCTCAATTTGAAACTTGAAAAGTGATAAACTACCAATTGCCCCAAAGATGAAGCTTTTAAACCATCTTCTTTGATACCATGATAAATCACCAATTTTCCTAAAAGCTTAAACTACTAGGAAATGGTAAATTTAATCATTTAACCAGTATTCTAAAAAAAAGGATTTGATCATCCCACTTTTCTGGCAAGATATGCACACCCTGCACATCCATGAGGTTGTTGACTGACTAGTCCTGGCCATAATGGAGAAAATACACTCACACCCTACACACCCTCCAATGTTCCAAGCTACTCCAGAATTAGAGGCTGTTTAAACCAAAGATTTTCTTAGCTGATTTGGTAATTGATGCATTTCACAGACCACAGATCTACCAAGCCTTTAGGAAATATAATTCCACAATCAGAAGATAGAAACCCATATGCCTTTTCTAACAGTGAATTGAATTTTAAGACTTTAATTAATTAGTACCCCTTAAGCCTTTTGTGACACTGAATGGAATTCTAAGATGTTAGTATTTCCCAAGATTATAAAATCCCAAACCAGGTGTTAAAGTACATTTGCAAAGAACTGTGCTTCTATTGTACACAGCTTCAAAAAGGTATTTAGGACAGAGAGTACTCCAGCTATCCAGTAAATACATAAACACTAAAATTCTTTTCATGACAGACATCTTTTCCATTCATCTCCAAAATGTCTACCACCACCAAAATCATTGCAACCTCTCAAACTCAAAATGATATTTACCATAAATAAAGCATACATCTAGCAACTACTTAGCACAAGGAGTATCTATTAACATAATTTTTGATTATTCAATAGTTACAATGGGGGTTTGGGGATTTGAATCTTGAATGTCTCAAATGAAAACACTAGGAGGTGCTGGTTAAGCTACAAGGCTCTTGGCAAGTATATATTAACATAATGCAACAACAATCAAGTCTTTAATCCCAAAATTTTGAGGTCGGCTATGAATTTTCAACAGACTAGTCAAGGTTTGCCTCATGTAATCTTATATGTCATCTATTTTATCTGAAGTCATACCATCAAACATAATCTTGAACATAAACAATCATATACCATCAGCAAGGCATCAGAGAAAATCATTAAAAACAGAAATGATTACAAAGAGCAATAACCTCACCTGCGTTCCCTGTTGTTGATGATAATGAGATGGAAAAGGATTTATAACCCTGGCCTTTTCAAGCCTATCCTGCAATTCAATAGAGCAATCAATATCCTCCACCACAAGTATAGACCGGTTTGCTGTCGAGATCAACAGGTTCCTCAGGTCAGAATTACGCCTAACTTCAGTCAACTCCAAGTCATAGATATCAAAATTAAGGTAATTCGCCATAGCAGCAATCAAACTAGATTTCCCAGTACCAGGTGGTCCAAACAACAAGTACCCACGTTTCCAAGCCTTCCCAACTTTCCTGTAAAACTCTTTCCTCTTCACAAACCTCTCAAGATCCTCCATTATCATCTCCTTCACATTCACATCCGTAGCCAAAGTATCAAAAGTCGCAGGATGATCAAGATTCACAGACTGCCACCTCTCCACTCTATGCCCTCTCATTCTATCACCACCCAAAGTGAAAAGCTTTAATGTCTTTCTCTCTTCTTTCACTTCCTTAGACTTTTCTAACACATGGGGCAAGTAGTTTTGGAACACCATGTCTTTGTGTTTCTTGTGGAAGCTTAACTCCATGTAACGAACCTCGTTCATGAGAACTGAATTGTAAAGACCCGAGTCAGGTCTAGTTACCCACTTTGACTGTACTTGCTTCGACAGCAACTTCCATTTCAGTTGGACACCATTGAATGTGTCAACTATTTCTTCGTTTCTTTCCATGGTGACAGAGATTTTGGTCTCTTTGACAGGCATGGAGACCCTGAAACGTTTTGTGTTGGGAGAGAGAGTGGGTTTAAGATAAAGCTGTGCAGCTTTGAAGAGGTGGTTGTGGTTAAGACCATCGAACTCATCGATGACAAGGGTGAGTTGGGAAGAGAGTGAGGAGAAGAGAGTGCGGAGTTTGAGGTATATGTAGTTTCGGAGCTCATGTGGGAGGTAGTCACGTGCTAGGGATCGGAGGAGCATGGCAGTGGCGGCGGCGGAGGCCACGGCGGAGATCATTGTCTTGGTGGAAGGGACTTGGAGGTTTTGGGTTTGGGGGAACATGGTTTTTGGGATGGTGGGAAAGATTGGATCTTTGAGGGGTTTTGGGAAATGGCGTTTATGGGTTTTGTTGGCTTTGTAGCAGAGAATTCAGATTGGGGAAGAAATGTTGCGATGGTGGTGGTGGTGGGGGTATTGACTTTTGACAGATTTGTAGTGGAAGAAGGGACTGTGAATTTGATTTTGGAGCGAAGGTTTGAGTGTGGGGCCCAGAGAAAAATGGCCAAATTGACTTGTTGACGTTGACTTGGAAAATGACTAACAATTTGTGGGGAAAAAAAAATTATTAGGTATTTATGAAGTTCGTGAAAGCTCTCACGAACTACAGAAAGTTTCATGTGAAGCTCGCCCCTCATGTGAGAGTCTTCCTTACTTAATATTTTGTCAAAATTGAGTGAGAAAATGGATACAATGATTTTCCAACAGGTAATTTTGCAATATATATATATATTTTTTTTTTTTTTCTTTTTTTTTGGTTCTTAGAATGGTTGATTTTCTATATTGGTGCATAATAAAATGAAATTTTTTTTTGAGAGTTTTAACTTATAGCGTCTGCTCCTGATAATAGTTTTTTATTATCAGACTAAGACACCAATTAGTTTTTGGTGTAGGTAGGGATTGAACTCCAAATCTCTTATTCGACTATTAGAGACTTTACCAATTGAGCTAATTGAAACCCACTAATAAAATGAAATTAGTGATTTGTTGATATGAGACATATTATAATTGATGCACGATAAGAAGATACAAGTGATTTAACATGACATTTTAGTAAATTAAAATTAGTAACTTTTTTTTATTATAAATAATTTAATAGTTACAATTTTAGGAGAGAAAAGATCTGAATTCTGGTTCTCCTAATAAAGGAAAATAAACTTTATGTCATTAACAAAGATTTTGGTGTAAAATCAATTATTTAGTTACAAGGATTTGTAAGTTTTGTCAAAAGCCTAAGTGAAGGAAAGAGTTCTTCAAGACTCCAACTTCATTTGCTTGACACATTAGAGGAAAGGTAGCACAGGGCTTAGTTTTGGCAATTCTTCAACTCAAATTCATGTACATAGGTTTTTTTTTTTTTGGATAAATAGATAATGGGGAAGGGTGATGTATAGTTCAAACCACATACATGAAGTATAACAAATGATTGGTTTTGGAAAAAAAAAATTTTGGGTGCTTGCATTCATATTTTATTCATTTATTTTTTAAGTGTATAAATAGTTTCACCTTTTAGGACTATTTTGTTTCTAATTGATTTCATTTATGCTATTGAATTTGATAGAATTAAAAATAAGCTAGTCCAAATCATGAGATCTAGAGTTACTTTTATATTTTGGTAATCAAATATTTCATATTATGTGTGACCCGAGAGCTAGTGTTGTTAGTGTTGATGTACCCATTTTAGCATATTCAATGGTATTCCTCTTAGGATTCAAGAGAAATTATTCATTCTTATGGGAAGAGTCCTCCACCTTCTCACAATAAATGTGAACCCTTGTGTAGGTCCTATGTTGGGGCCCACACTCATGTGAGGAAAGGGAAGACTCCTTCCGTACGAGTCAATAATTTCACTGAATGCAATGGTGACAATCTTGACAAATTGGAGTCTTCCAAAAATTAAGAACATAATGTCAATCTCCATAAAAAGTAAGAGTGTAGAATTGGGAAAGTAACAAATTACCTACTTTAATTGATTTCAATGTTTTATTTTATTTAGCTTCCTTATTAGTTTTTTGTTTTGTTTTTGAGAAACAAGCACACTCACACACACAAAGGAGAGAGAAAAGGATTCTAACATAAAGGTAAACCACAAACTTTCTATTTGAATTTAAAATTAGAATTAGAATTTTAGAGTTTCAGTTTCTCTCATTGTTGTATTTCCTAGTTTGTTTAGAATTCTATGGTAGTTGTGGTTTTTTCTATGGAAAATACATAATTTGTGTCATCTCTTTCTATGGTAAGTGGGGTTTTATTACTAGGACAACAAACATTTTTATTACAATTTTATCACAATTGTGACATGGTAGATTGTGAAGTCTGTCATGTTAGATACGTGAACCAGGAGATGAAAACCAAACACATGTTGAACATAAGTGTTGTTAGTGTTGATGTTCTTATTTTGATGCATTCAACAATAATATGGCGACAACCCTGGAGGATTGGGGTTGCAATCAAGAATATGATGTCAATTTTAGACAAGACAAAATTGGACCCGAACTAGACTTGATTTTTATCACTTGTAGCAAAAACAATCCGACAGCAAAAATTTAAAGTCCATAGAGGGTTGTTTTGGGCTGGCATGGTTATGAAAGATTTTTTTGTTTTTTTTTTGTTTTTGTTTTTGCTTTTTAACATGTATTATATTTGAAATCTTTGCTTGAGCCAAATTAAATGTAGTGATCATCTGCAACCTGTTCTTTGAATGTCCCTTTATTTAAAGAATTCGACTACAAGTTTTAATTATGAATTTGGTGAACCAGATTGAGTTTAAATTTGATGCTGTTGTTTATTTATTTATTTGAGAAACACACACACACATATATGGGGGAAGGGGGATGAGATAAGGGAATACACTCACACGCCAACACCAAAATTGCATGTGGCAGTTAGTGTCGCGGAGCAAGTGATAAACCCCTTCTCAATATCACACCTTATCGATGTGGGATGACTTGACAACACTGAGTATCTTTTTTTTTATTTGAGAAACACACACACACACATATATATGGGGGAAGGGGGACGTGATAAGGGAATACACTCACACGCCAACACCAAAACTATATGCGGTAGTTAGTGTCACGGAGCAAGTGATAAACTCCTTCTCAATATCATACCTTACCGATGTGGGATGACTTGACAACACTGAGTATCTTTTTTTTTTTTCTTCTTAATTTGAGAAACACATACACACACATATATGGGGGAAGAGGGATGAGATAAGGGAATACACTCACACGCCAACACCAAAACTGCATGCGGCAGTTAGTGTCGTGGAACAAGTGATAAATCCCTTCTCAATATCACATCTTACCGATGTGGGATGACTCGACAACACTAAGTATCTTTTTTTTATTTGAGAAACACACACACACACACACATATATGGGGGAAGGGAGATGAGATAAGGGAATACACTCACACGTCAACACCAAAACTGCATACGGCAATTAGTGTCGTGGAGCAAGTGATAAACCCCTTCTCAATATCACACCTTACCGATGTGGGATGACTCGACAATACTGAGTATCTTTTTTTTTTTTTATTTATTTGAGAAACACACACACATGATGCTGTTGTTAATTGGGGAATTAAAAATCTCAAAGGTATGAACTTTTTATTATTATTATTTTTTATATAGGTAAAGCTGTTTTTTTTTTTTTAAACCAAAATAAAATTAATAAATATATGAGTTTGGATTCATTAAATATATGTGGAACAAAAATTGGGATTAAAGTGGACCGAAGTGGCACTTGGACTGAATGGACCAAAATGGACCGAAATGAGTCTACTGGACCAAAGTGGACTGAAATAGACCAAAGTGAACTAAAATAGACGTAATGGACCGAAGTTAATTGAAATGGACCAAAAGGACTGAATAGACTGAAGGGGACCGAATGGAATAAAGTGGACCGAAAATGACCGAATAGACTAAAGTAGACTGCAATGGACCAAATAAAAACAAGTGGACCGAATAGACCAAAATGGACCAAAATGGTATGAAATAGAATTCAATAGAAAACCTCTTTACCAAGTTCATAGCTAAAAGAGAGAAGAAAAGGTAAAAGAAAAAAAAATTGACGAAGAAAATGTAAAAACTAGAAGATTTTTATTCTTACCCTTTATTTTAATTTTTAATTTTTCTAATTCTTTTTAAGACAACATGTACATACAAAGAAAATGGCAAATCTCTCAGCACCTCAATCTCAAACAATGGTAGGGGCATTTCTTCCATTAGGAATTTTTTAATTTTGTCATTAAAGATATTAATGCTAAGTATCTTCTACCCAAAATAATAATAATTATATTTTTTTTTTGAATTAGTTAGATAGCGAGGGAGAGTTAGGCGGGATTTAAACCACATAATTAAAAATGAAGCATCACAATATCTATCACTGGAACCCAAAATAAAATATTGGGAATCTTATAAAGTGAGAATTTTATACCCTCATCCCCCCACCTCCCAAATCTCTCTCTCCACAGACACACAAGAAACAAGCTTAAGTAGTAATAATAAAAAAAAAGCATAAGTAAATATTTAGAAATTAAAAACTTTTCCATATTTAACAGCTTCAATTATTTGAATATGGACGTTGGACTATTGTTTCTACAATGAATATTCCCAAAAAAAAAAAACCTCGAAGGCCATTGATAAAGGTGAAAATAGTTTTTGGATAAGGTTTCTTTTTAACAAGACCATGTAAAACCAAAGAAATATGGTGAGGTGGAGGAAAAAGGCTCTGGAGTTGTTGTGGAGGCATCAACGAGAAGTCTACAGTGTTGCAGAGTCTAATCGCAACTAGCTGCAAGTAGATTTAAACTTGATTGATTATAGTGAATTGTTTCGTAGGAGTATGTTACCCCCTTAGCGGTTTATCCCTTGAAAAATGTTATCCATCGGTTTTCCATTTCGTTACCAGTGCCATGTTATCTCTTTATTGCTTTACTTATTATATTGTGCTTGATTTGGTAATTGGAAGTAAAAAGCTAAATGTGACTAAATTAACATAAATATTTGCTAAATTTTGATAATCAAAATTAAGTATGTTCGAGTTGAAATAGATTTTACAATGATAGAGACACAGTATGCATATCCATACCAAATCGTTCAGTCTGAGCACGGTTCAAAGTTCAAACAACATGTTTGCTTTGAAAAAGTCGTTTGACAGGACTTGAAGCATCGTACAAAAGGTTTCTTAGAGCATCCACAGCAATGGAGCTAAAAATTTAGCTTTTTAACTCCACCAAAAGTTACTTTATCTATTTTACCTATGCACATACTGCAGCAGTGGATTTATTTTAGCTTTCAATACAATAAAATAATATAAACATCACAATAAAATAATATATCCTCTACAATAAAATAATATATCCCACTACCAAATAACATTCACAGCACCAACCACAACCACCTTTACCATCAGCCACAGCCACAACCACAGCCACAGCCACAACCACAGCCACAGCCACAACCACCACCACCACCACCACCACCGGCCACAACCACCACTCTACTTTGGCAACCACAACATAGAAAACAAAAAAAAAAACAAAACCACAACTACAATCACAACCCCATCACCACCAGTCACCACGAACCACTAGCCATGACAATCACAACCACAACCCACTGCCACTGCCACAACCACAACCATAGCCACAACCATAAACCAGAAAACTCATAGCCAAAATCCACAAAACCCACTGCCAAAGCCAAAATCATCCACCACCACCACCACAACCAAAATCCACAAACCCATTGTCAAAATTATCCACCACCACTACCATAGCCAAAATCAACCACCACCACCACAGCCACCAAACCCATATGAAAATACATAAAATAAAAAAAAAAAACTCAATCACAGCACAGCATAGGACAATCATCATCCACCACCACCACCACCACCAGTCCATAGCAGGAAAGAAAAAACCACCACCCCTTCGCACTCGTCCCGTTCCTGACTCATCCGAGTCAACTCGGCCCACTCGTCCTTCCTCAGATCGTAAACCCACGCCGATTCCAACGTGTTCTTGATCTTATCGTGCCTACCTGCTATGTAAACCCGACCCGAAAAGGCTCCAATAGCGAAAACAACGGTAACCCATCTAGGTATTTGGGAATCGGGTTGACTCGGTGATGGGGCTTAGGGAGATCGGCGATGGGGCTTGAGCTGGGTTGGCGAGCTGGGTCGGCGGAACAGATCGGCGATGAGGGAGCTGGCCGGCGAGTTGAGGGATGAGGGAGATGAGGGAGCTGGCCAGCGAGCTAGAGAGAAAAAAAAAATTGAGGAAGAAAGAAGGAAGAAGAGAAGCCGGAGAGAGAAAAAGAAAATAGGAAAGGTTTTTTTATTAAGAGAAGAAAGAGAAGTGTAATAAAATTTTTTTTTTTATTTTAACCTTTGAGCTTCAGTGCACATCACAGTGCACATCTAAAGATAGATGTGCACTGTAGCTGAGAAGCAAAATTTGTTGCTTATAGCTCCATTGCTGTGCTCTTCTTTTGTGATCAGTGGTGCTAAAAAATAGCAATATAGTTATTTAGCACCACTGCTGTGAGTGCTCTTACACCATATCTTGCAAGCTAGTTATTGGGCCACACACTTCCACTTTTTTTTTTTATTTTTTTTTTATTTTAATTTTTTTATTTTTATGAACAAAAAAGCCTTATGCGTACTTGTGATCATTGACCTGGCTTACTTAAACCTGCTATTAATGACGTGGGGCACCCCTAGGCACGTTAGGGCTATCGGCATCGTGACACAGCATTTTTACGAAACGCACAACTCGAACCCGATAACTCCTGAACTCACAAGTGTGACCAACAAAATAAATAAACTTTTCATATTACTTACAACTAATATATTTATCATTTTTAATATGTTATATGTAGTTGAACTTAGCCCTCTCTAAAAGAAAAATATATAAATTTTTTGTAAGATATAATTAAAATCATCTATATTCATTGTGACTTAATGTGTTTATAGCATTACTGTATGTGAAACGTCAAAATTATTTTTTTGTTTACACAATTATGTTTTATGTCTGAAGGAATAATTATAATTTTAATGTTTTTTATGCTTTATTATTTTCTATTTTTTCTTATATAAAGCTTGTAAAAATATATATACTTAAACATTATCTAATTTCTCTAGATTTTTTTTAGTTAAGATTGCTTAATTTTTTACAAATTTGTTTCATTTTTTTAATTTAAATTTTAAATTATTAATGATGTCATCACAATCTAACATCCGATGGATTGATTTTTGGTATGATCTCAATACCTTAACCTCTCAAATTTTTGGTTCTTTTGAGTGGTTCAATTTTTAAATTGAACCACATAGTAGGTTGTTTGGAGTCTTGAGGGCAGAGTGATAGAACAAGGATAAATAATACCATGTGTTTCTGCATAGGAAAAGAGGCAAAGAGGGTTCTATACCCGGACTAGGTCATTTAATTCATTTTAATTTTTTGATTATTTTATGAGATTAAATTCTGTAAAACCCATGTTTTACCCCTCCATTCTCAACATGCCACATCATCTTATCACATGTTTAAGAAATAAGCATAACTGCACCCAACCAATTTTAATACCCATATATAAATCCAACCAAATTGAGAGTTTATTGAGACTTTATTAGGTATGATAAGATGTATTGAATTTTATATAAAATACTGATGTGTCAATCTCTTATTAGATAGTGTAAAAAAAAAAAAAAAAAGAGTTTTACATCACATCCTTACTAAATTTGGATTCTTATTTTATTAGGTGACACTGTTTGAGTGAGAGTGTGATCTAGTGTAATAGTCCCTAATATTTTATGGGAAATGTTAACGAATGCCTTAAGGGCATTGATTTAGGAACTATTTTTAGAAATATTTTATGAAAAAATGATAAAATAATTAATTTTGTTGACAGCTTTTTATATTTTCAATGAAAGTGGTATCAAATCTTTTCTAATATGGTTTGTTAACAATTGCCCTAAGGGTACTCATTAACATGAGTCATATTTTATTTGCAAAAATGAGATTAAATTTTGTAAAGGTATCTAATATAAAACCTATGTTTTACCATTCCAATCTCAACATGTCATATCATCTTATTACATATTTATGAATAAGTACAACTACACTCAATCAATTCTAATATCCATATTTAAATCCAACTAAATTAGGAGTTTATTGAGATGTTATTAGGTGTGGTAAGATATATTAAATTTTAAGTAAAATGTTGATTTGGCAATCTCTTATTGAATAGTGTTAAATATGAGTTTTACACCCCGTTCTTACCAAATGTAGAATCTTGCAAAAATTTGATATTTGAATGACACATCACTATTGAAGGGTGTAAATATCTCTTTTTACACCATATATTTTTTATTATTGAATTTATTCCTTTTTCATAACCTTCGTCTATTTGATTATTGTATAATAAAAATAACAGCAACGGTGGATGAAGCAAAAATGATAAGAAACAGATCATCTAATATGTAATCCACAAAAGTCCTTGAATTTACAAAAAAAAAAAAGATCTAAAATGGTGGATATTGCTTATTGCTAAAAATTGAAAACTGAAAACATTATAATAAAATAATTTTTAAATATGTGAATAGTACCGTGGGATCCAGTTTAAAAAAAATTTATTGAAATCCGTACTTGTGGGTCCTGTGTACAGTACACAGGATGCACAGAAAAAACACAGACGTGTGGCAATCCAAACCCAACCGAAAGCATGAAAAAAAGGGGCTAAACAATGATTTTTTTATTGAAAAAGAGAAAATTCAAGGACTGATGCATCGGCTATCTCTGCATATACATTATTGTACAAGGTAACGGAGTTAAAAAAGTTAGATTATTTACTGAAATCTGTACTTGCGGGTCCTATGTACAGTACACAGGATGCACAGAAAAAATGCAGACGCATGTGGCAATCCAAACCCAACTGAAAGCATGAAAAAAAGGGGCTAAATTAACAATGATTTTTTTATTGAAAAAGAGAAAATTCAAGGACTGATGCATCGGCTATCTCTGCATATACATTACTGTACAAGGAACCGGAGTTGAAGAAGCTGGATCATTGTACAGGTAATGATGATAAGACTGGCAAAACATACAAGCTTGCTTTTTCCTTTTTTCATTATTTGGTTATCCTCCCGAGTTCTTCTGCCTCCCATTACGTAACTCTGCACCACGACCCATACTTGCTTTTTCCTGGATCCATATCACTTAACAAAGAAATCATACGAAAAATCATTTCATGCCATGCCAAGGTTAAAATTAAAAGCATTTTTGTACTCTGTATTATCTTTATGGTGTATGATATATACACACACACACCACAGCAATCCGTGTGACTTTAAAACTTGCTTTTTCCTGGATCCATATCTCTTAACAATGAATTCATACGAAAAATCATTTTAATAGACCCCACAGTTCATGCCAAGGATAAAATTAAAAAAATTTATGTACACTGTATGATCTTTGTGTGTATATATATATATATATATATAGCACAGCAATCCATGTGACTTTAAAACTTGCTTTTTCGTGATCCATATCTCTTAACATTAATTCATACAAGAAATTATTTTAATAGACCCACTACAAGAAACGGGGGCTATAGCCACGTTTCAAAAACGCGGCTATAGACCCAACAAATCATGCCTATGACATTTTTGTGATGTACATATCTAAGAATGTTGGTTTAAAAAATATTTTTAAAAACTCTTTTACTTTAAAAAAAAAAAGCAAATAATTTTTTGATAGTTTTTTATATTTTTAGTGATATTAAAACTATTTTAAAATGATTCATTAACAAATGCTCTAAGGTCACTCATTAACCAGATACTAAAATTTAGTGATATTAAAACTATTTTAAAATGATTCATTAACAAATGTCCTAAGGTCACCCATTAACTGGATACTAAAAAGATTAGAGATACACATTTTTTTATAATTATCGAGCTTAAGTGGTAAATTGTTGTTAGTTGTTACAAACCTATGGATAGAACTCAACCTTAAAAATCGGCTTAATTACAAAAGAAGAAGGGTGCTTAAAAGCTTATAAATACATGGTTAAGCTTATACTTAATCCATGTGAGACACTAAAATCATAACATTAGTATATAGGTAAAAAAATAATGTCAATAATGTGATCAAATAATAACCAACAAAAATTTGTTAACTCAACTGTTTTTGAAAATATTGAATTAGGGTTTTAATTTGTTGCATTTGCACTGTTGATTTGCTTAATAAAAAAAAAAAAATTAACCTCACCTTTATTGTAAACCGCGCGTGATAGAGGTGGTTTTAATGAATATTCATAGATATTGCTTCCTATTATAGGCATTATATGGTTTTTTTTTTTTTTTGAAAAGAACATTTTTGAAATAAATTTTTGGTTTCTTTGTGAACTGATATATATATATATATATTTTTTTTTTTCAAATATATAAAGTTGAATAAAAGTAAAAACTTCCCATATTTTTCAGTTGTTGCTAAGGACTTGCAATTTCCTAAAAGGAGTCTTAAGTGTAAGATACTTTGGTCTTTAGCACTTACAAATTTATTTATATATATATATATATAAATTTCCTTTTCCTTTTTATTTTTATTTTCCCCCTGCATTTAACACCTACTTGATTTTCCTTCTGTTTGTTAGTATTTATTATTTATTATGATATATTATTCATTAATTTTTATTGAGAAGAAATATATTATTCATTAAGATAACACAATTTTGCATCATTAGCATAGCCATATGACATACAATCAATAATTAAAGGATTTTTTTTGAGAATCAATTATAGGAAGTTAGAGTGTTAATACTTCTTTCTCTCAAATTTTATATATTAACATAGATATGTACTTATAAAAGAGATGTAAAGTACTAATCAACAGCACAGAATTCACTAAATAGGCGATCGTTTTCATTCATGTCCACCGTTGAAAGCTCCATTGGAAAGACATAACTTAACAACCCTAATTTTATTTTTTTATAGAATCATGTCCACCCTAACTTGCAGGTCATATTTTCATACAAGGTGAGAGAGACATTTCATATTTCATATGCTAATGTTGTTTCGCATGAAATGGATGTTTGTCAATCAAAAGAATGATTTTAGGAAAAATTTCAAAAGGATATTCTAAAGCACAAAGCAAAGTCCTAACACATGACAGCCATAGAACAATCATACTCAAATTAAAAGCAAGAGCAATTTCTCAAAGTTATTGTTAAAGGGCCCATTTGATATGAGAATTTAGGTATTGGTTTTCAAAATAATGTGAAAACTATGGTTTAAAAATGTTATGAACACCCATTGAAAAAAAAAAAAAATGTTATGAACATACTTGTTTAAAAGTACTCATAATGCAAAAAATTTGTTTGGTACCATGTTTGTAATAACATATTTTCAAAAGTGAAAAACATAATTGAGTGTTTGGTTTGAGTATGTGTTTTTAAGAAGTTTGTGTTTTATGTGTTGTCACCATCATATGGGTTCTACAGTTTTCAAAATAATTACAACAATGCCACTAAAAACTATTACTTGAAAACTGAAAACTTCTTTTGAGGTGTTCTCAAAATATAATACAAACACTCTAAATTGAAAACTATGACTCAAATCTTTGTTAAACTCTCCTGCCAAACACATATTTTTTTGAGAGCTCACAATTTTCAGTATTTAAACACTGAAAACATTTGTCAATCCCCCTCCCCCTTCCTCCCCAATCTTTTTGATGCATACCAAAATCATTTAAGATGGTTAAATCTATAAAAGATTCTGTTAAGTCCATAGTTTACAAATTAGCAAATCGTGAACAAAAGTAAAGTCTATAACGTGTTAGCTAGGTCCATAGTTTATTCGTTTTAAGGATATTGGTTTGTGGTTAGAATTAACCATAATCTAAGTGTGTAAGCATAATTTGATTAATTAATTCAATTTGACTTAAAATTAGTTAACTTGTACCAACCAGTCTCTCAATTTCTCAACAAATTCAACCAATGGAAAGGAGGTTGTCCTATGATATCACTCAATCGGGAGTTGTGATTTGTGAATGCCATGCAATTAATGTGTCCAAGACCCATGTTTGATTCATATAGGCGAAATCACTCGAGCTAAAGTAGTAGGCCACATTTACAAACACTTTTCCAAGTCAAAGGTATTCATGATCTCATATTTTTATTTCTGATTGATATAATATTTATTGGCAAAAACAAAGTGTGACCAATCAACACTTGCAATACCAACACAAAACAAATAGATAATCAAAACATAGATCATAAACTAACCAACACAACAACTTATTAGATAATCAAAACAGAACTCCTAAAATATAGTCCACAAATAACTTCGACACAAACTTAAATGACACACACATGTTGTCCACAAAGCTGCCACTGCATTGGCGGACGTTATTCTCAGCATCACTTTTACTTTAACCTTAAAATTTAACCCCTTTTTGCCAAGGAGATGACCAAATTAACGTATTCACATTTCTCTGCCTCCATGTGATCAAGGACAACATCTTTAAACCTTTGAAACAAGTTGTCCATGTTTTCTACACCAAACTGGCTAGCCAATATAGGTTCACCAACGGCCCTAATGTCAGTGGCAATCATTGTTGCCCTTTCTTGCTTATCGAGGCCACTATTAGCTTTCTTTATGTAAGAGTCCCAATCCATTTTGAAAACTTCAAGTTTAAGCAAAGTAAAAGATCCTTCAGCCTCAATCACCTTCTTGACTTCCTCAGTAGTTGATGCATAGTATGGCAAATTGAAGGTGTCCAATTTCTCTGCTTCTATTAAGCCCTGAAATATAATTAATTAACCAAAGTCACTTAGAGTATTATATAGTTAAATTCCATTAAGAATAGTTACAAAACTCTTGGCGATCGTCTTATATAATTAGATGTACAAAACACTTGTTGTATCCTTTACTAGCAAAAAGGTAGCAGTAGTTGTTGAAAACTTGTATTATAGCAGCAACAATTTTATGCCTTTTGAGTTATAATTTGCATGGGGCAGCAGTAGTAGGATACCAGGACAGACAGCACGTGAATCACGTGATGCAGGAAGGATCTTGGGTCAGCATAAGTCGAAGGTAAAAAAAGTCCAACAGTGGTGTGCCCATAGGCCATATTCCCATAGACGTACGATTATAATTGGCTCATACTTACCCACTTTCCGTCTTTGACATGGGTCTTTAATTTTCGTTCACATTAGCCTTAAAGTTATTATAAATTTTACACGCGCACAAATCTAATTTGATAATAAATATAATTGATGTTACTTAAATAATGTAGTGAATAAATATGTAATTACTTTTGAGTGATACTAGAGATATTATAAATTTTAAAACTATATATGCATATTAAATTATGATTGGAGTTATATCTTTTTTTAATGGTTCACAACTAACACAAATATTTTAAAGTAATAATAGTTGCACACACTCATCGTACACATATTACTACATGGACTAAAATAGTGTTTTAAAAACATGATTTCAGGAGAGAGCGTATAGAGAGTGTGTAATAGCAAGTAATTTTCCAATAAATTTTTTTTTAGCACTACTTACAACATGCATGTCACCTCAAATAGTTATAAAAACAATTGTGAAAACTTTTTCTCTCTAAACTTATTGTTTTTAGCTCATATGTCTCTCTCTACAAGTTAGACACTTCCTTACCTCCAAGACCATGTCATTGAGGTTCAGTCCAACAACTTCCCAAATGCAAAGAGGATCGTCGCTTTTAATGCTGCCCATAGTTGTGAGGACCATTCGACCACCTGGGACTATCTCTTCTGCCCTACACTTGAGGAACATTTTGAAGTCTCTTTCAAATTGCTCCAAGTATGCATTAAACACAGGAGGTGGGCTTGTCTTTGCAATGCATATGTTCCCCTTGTTCATGGCCTCCTTGCTAACCAACTGTTTTGGTGCCTATATAAAATTTTTCATTGTCACATTGCATACATAACGAAGAACTAATTGAATTACGTGGATGCTTAAGTTACTTAAGATAAACCTACATGAAATTTTCAAAGCATGAAAGATAAGAAGTAAAAAATGTTAATTAATCTATATATCTCTCATGAAAAGTCCTATCTTTACAAGATTATGTTAAAATATACCATTAATCAAGTAATTAACAATTTGTATGCATGTATAAAAAAAAAAACAATTTGTAAGCATTTTACTAACATTAATGTCTAGGTAGTGAGTTCATTGGTTTGAAGTGTGATGTAACCCGTAAGCCTCAAGTTCAATTCACTATACGTTCCCCACTAACACCACTTCCTATATATATAGAGGGTTAAATGACATGACACTTTTTGTCCATTTGGATGGAGCTAGAATCTGCTGTAACTTTATATGTAATTTCATTTGGTTTTGAAAACTGAGGAAAGAAAATAGAAATCATGAATTTATCTAAATTTTAAAAGAATTCTTTTAAGACTATAATTTTTTCTATCATAATTCTAATGTGACTACTTATTACTCTAACATGAACTTATTACTTTTTTTTTTCTTTTTTTTTTTCTACCACTCAATCAATTATATCATATTGTAGTATAAGTTATGCTATCTTTTAAAAACCGGACCGAACTGACCAGTTCAACTGAGAACTAAATACCAATTTGGTCCAGTAAAATTATCCAAAACCAGTCAAAAACTAGATTAAACCGGGAACGGGAGGAAAAAATGGTTTTACTTTCGATCCGGTTTTTAAAATCTTGGTTATGCCACAAAAGTTGTGTCCACGGGATTTCTCATCCTAAAAATTCTAAAATTCATAAAAAAAGATGACTGATGGGGAAATTAGCTAGCTAGAATATTATCAACCTCAGAGAGCCACATAAGAGCATAAGAAGAATGAACAAAGTGCAGGGAATTGTTAGGGAAGAGCCTGCCATAGAAAGACCCTGGCACTGCGGTTATGAAACAGTGCCCAAATGAGCTTCCCTTCTCATTCTCCAACTTCTTATAGAAGCTTGGCAGTGACTTGAAAATGGTGTTGAAGTCATTCCCTGGAAGATCGTTTAGGAATGCTTGCAATGAGGGTGGTGGGCGGTTCAACTTTTGGGACTTGGTGCCAATGATGTCCATGACTTTTGATACAACTAAAAGGGTATTGGGTCCTGCTGAGCAACCCAAATCTGCCATTTTCAAACACTCGGGGAACAGAGTGAGGTAAAGCTCCTCCATGCTCTCTTCAAGTATGGGCTTAACCATAGCTGCCACAGTTCTCTACAATTTTAAACAAACAAGTCAAGTTGATGTATATATAAGAAAGAAAAGAACAAAACAACATTAAGATTGACATTGAGAGAGGACTGACTTGAAGTTGCGAGTTGATTGCATAGCTTGTTTTTCCATCTCCACCATTCATGTGAAGGACTTGCTGTATCTCCATTGTTGCTAATTAATACTAGTTTCTAGTTTCTAAAGCTATTCTTCTTTGCTTATTTTGTGAGTGTAAACTGTAAGGTGCGTCTATTTATAGCGAAAACGGAATTTTTTTTTTTTTTTTTGCTGAATAAATACTTTATTGCTCAACCTGAAAGAGGGGAGAAACCAAAGAACTGGGCCAACTTCCATCTCTATCCAAAGCCCGCAAAATTGAAGAAGACAGATTTGAGATGGGAATCGGCCCAGTCCAGCTTACAAGAGCTGCCCATTGGGCCAAAAGATGGGCAAAGACATTGCCCTCTCTACAAACAAAAGAAAATTTTACATTGTTAAAGTACTTTACATAATACAAAATATCATCACATAAAGTTTTAATACTCCAGTGGGGATCAACACCTGCATTACGAATAGGCTCAATAACATTCCAAGCATCTCCCTCTAGAATAATGTTCTCATAGCCTTCACTAGCAGCAATCCTAATGGCGTTCCATGCTGCTCTAGCTTCCCCCACCAAAGGACTACTGGGAACAAACTGGTTAGACCAAGCTTTCAAAGGATTACCCATAGAATCTCTACTTACCACTGTTATTGTGGTTTTTTCCTCCCTAATTGCAGCATCAAAGTTCAATTTAATCCAACTGGAAGGAGGCGGCAACCAAGACACAGCTTTATTTGGCCTCATGGACTGCTCACGTAATGGTGTTTACGCAGTTTACGTAAGTCCTTTTGCTCCCTTGTATAAGCTAGAGGAACCAAGGATTTTATATATAAATATATAAATATATATATATTTTTTTGGATCAATGGCATTATGTATTTTTTGTTTTTATAATTGATTAGACAGGCATCTACTCAGTCTTTTCGAAAATATATATATATATATATATAAATATATATGTATAGTACCTTGTATAATTGTTGTGTTTGATTACCCCCTCTATGGAAATTGACTCCTATGTAAAATTCAGATGCCGATGGTCTGTACTATGGCAGACTTGCTACTGCTACTCTGGCCACTTTAGAGTAAATTTAGGAAGCGTGTTTTGTGCTTTCAACGTCTGCATTTTCACTTTTTTTTTTTTTTTTTTTTAGTCGTGATTTTTGACTTTTTTTTAGTGCATCGTGCATATTGGTGGGTCCCGTACACTGTTTACAAGACCCACAAATTTCACTTTTTAATAACTTTTTTATTAAAAATGGATCCCACAGCACTATTCACACATTTAAAAATTATTTTGCTACAGTATTTTCAGTTTTCAACAAAATAAGCTGTATCTAAACGGATCTTAGTTTTCTTTAATGCATTCTCCTTTTAACAAAAAAGAAAAAAAAGAAAAAAGACTATAATTGGTAATGAAAAAGTAAAGAATTTATGTGAAAATAATAGTAACCCGTAATAATTTATCGCATAGAAAAATTATGTTAAAAATTGTAAGTTTGTTTGTAGTAATAAAAGAACTCTTATAAAATTTATTTATGGAAAAAGAAAAAATAACGGATATTTTTAATAATTTTTAATATTTTCTTTAAAAATGATTTTAAAATTTTTCTAAAATTATTTATTAAAAAATGACCTCAGAGCACCTATTAATCATTTATAAAAAAAAAGCATAAAAAAACAAAAAGATGTCTATATATAATTAGCTGGACTGTCTTGCATGATTCAAAATTTCATGTCTGGTCAGCAAGTTTCACGGGTGTACGAGTTGTTTGTTTGTTTTTGTTTTTTTTTTTTTTTTTTTTTGATACAAGAGCATTTCTAGCAACTTTTTCAATTTTTTGTACTGTATGAACAGTAAATAGCTATATTTATCTTTTATCTATCTACTTTTTTAAATACATTTTCTAATAGACTTTATATTTTCTCTATTCTATTTAAATATTATTTCTTTATTCTTTTTTTAATATTTAAATTTTTTTATGATAGTTTTTAACAAATCTTGTGTAGCACTTGTGGCAATGATATGATGAGTCTTAGGATCATCTAATTTTAATGAGAAGTGTTTTGTTTCAATGTGGTAAGTTATTATGGGTTTTAATTTGAACCTACCATTAAAATTATTTTTTTCTCAACTGTAATAGTCAATAACAACCCTCTACTTAAAATTATTTGTGAAAGAATTATGAAAATATTGTGGTAACATTTCACAATTTCATTTTTTTTATTTTTTATTTTCTTCTCTCTTTCATTTTTTCCATCCTTACGTTTGTTTTTTTTTTTTCTTTTTTTTTTCCTCTTGTTTTTTCTCCTCCACACATGTATCCCTACTTCTCCTCTGTGTGTTTGGATACTGCTTATTTTGCTGAAATTGAAAAATTATTGCTGAAAGTATTGTAGATAAAGGTAAAAATTAGTTGAAATAGTACAGTGGGGCCCATGAATAGTGCCAAAAAGTGCAGTGAGGCATATGAATAGTAGCAAAAATAATCTGAATAGTGAAATAATTTTCATTTTTCATCCTCACCCAAACGCACACTTTATCTTCATTTTTGCTTTTCATCTACCTGTATCTCTACTTCTCCTCTTTATCTTCATTTTTGCTTTTCATTTTCTACCTCTTGGTCTACCTCTATCTCCATATGTCTCTCTCTTTCACTTGGACTAAAAACACTAAAACATGCCATTCATCTTCTCATCACATAGAGGGGAAATCACCACTGTGCTCCACCAAGGGAGAGAAAAATAGTCTTCGTCCTCTGTCCTCTATCTCTAGATATTATGGGTCAGATTGTTTTTTAAAAAAATTTGTTCTGATTTTATTAATTTTATGAGAAAGACTATGTTCTGCGATTAGATTGCGTTTTGTATTTTGTTCATTTGTGTTTTGGTGTCTTTGTAGCTGTTGAGGTTGAGATAAACGTTGAAATTTTAATTTATTGTGCTAAATTTTTTATTCGGATTTATTCAAGTGTGGATTATTTTAAGTGAGAAAAATAGTTTGGAGTTGCTACAGTATTCTCTAGATCAAGAGAACTACTGTAGCAACTTTAAAAAAAATTTGGAAAAGTTTTGCTTTTAAAGAATTTGTTGGAGCTGGTTTGCTCTCCAAAAAATGACTTTAGCTAATCTATTAGAGATGCTCTAAGCTAGGTTTAAGCCATACCTTAATATTTTAATAAAAAATGAATTTGTATCAAGTACCACATATATATATATATATATATCTACAAAAGTAATAACTCCACATTTTCCGATTTACTTAACCAAGCAATGCTACAAAAAGTTTGACAATATTTTTTACACCAATAGAGAGTTAATAAGCTTGTATTTGGTTTTCATCTAGATTTATCACTTACATCACTTTTTTACTTTCAACTAGTAATTTGCGACACATCAATAGATGTCAAATTTGTTGTCAATTTATAGATTCTCTTACTTAACCATGTTTTATTTTGATTTAGTATGTAATCAATGGGCAATGGTAGAGTTAAGAAATTTTCTTTGGAGGAATGTAATTAACCTTAATTTTACACAAGAATATGTGTGCATGTATTCATTATAAATTGAATCTAATTATTTTATACCTAAAAAGGATAAACATCATGTCAAGAGTTTTGCGGCTCAATTGGTTTACACTTCTTGATATTTTCAATGGAGATATTTAGGGTTTAAATTCTCCCACACTCATTGTAACTATATATATATAAAAGAGTATAAGCATTACAAAACTGCTAGTTTAAGAAAAAAAATTATGTCCTTATGATTTTTTTGTACAATAATTTGAAGATTAATTTTTATATTTTATGTTTTTATTTTGAATTTTTTTATGCAAAAGAATATTATGTAAGAGTGTCTGTATATATTCACAAATCACACGTCATGTATTCAATGATTTATACGCCATATGATAATAATATGAAACACTTTTTTAACAATTTGCTAATAGTATATGAGACTAAGATTGTGATTAAATTAATTATGAATCAAAACACATGAAAACAATTGAAAACTAAAATGGCATAATAAGAAAAGAATCACGGTGGATAGATATTATTACATTTTACACAAAACTACTTATGCTAAGTTACGCGTTGAGCACAGAGCGAACTATTCTTTCGCCTTTTACTAAAGTTATAATCTATTATATATATATATATATATTTATATATATTATCACTTGACATATATTTTGGGTGAGTTATGATATAATATCATTGAGTAGGTATAAATATGCTTACACTAACAAGAATATAAATGTTAAAAAAAATTGAGGGAACAAAATGGTATTTTTCCTAAAAATTTCTTATAAATATAATAATATTACAAAGAAAAAATAAATTTTTTTGGGGTGGGTCCCTCTTCTACAAGTGGCTCCATCATGTCAATGGAAAAGAGAATAAATTGTTACTGTTCACTTAGTATGTTATGTTAGGCTTCACCGCACAAAAGCAAGCTTCTTCCTTAGATTTTTTCCAGTATCACACTTTCTCTCCGACGTTCCTTTAATATGGTCACATATAAGAGAGAGAGAGAAAAAAAAAAAAAAAGCATAAAACTTTTTACTTTTTCTCAAATATGGGTTCGGATTCTGTCTTGTGATGATTTTAATCCCCATAATTTTAGGAAAATGTTATTGATTTGGATGTATGTGTATTATATGGTGTTTGTACAATTATTAGAGATATTTTTGTTATTTGAATAGATTTTAAATGTCCTTGACCTGCTTTTTGGTAATTTCTCACCTGCCTATAGCCCAATTATAATAGAAGGATTCCTATATCTATGTTAAATACATCACAATAAAACTATAGATACTTCCCATCAAAAAAAAAAAAAAAAACTATAGATACTTCATGGACATAAACCACTTGTCATGTGTGTTGACCTTTTCTACTTTTTATTTTGACGAAAATACCATTTTGGTCCTTACATTTTGGAGTCGCAATCAATTTGGTCCCTACATTTTGGTAGCAATCAATTTGGTCTCTGTTATTTTGAATTTGCAATCAATTTGGTCCTTACCATTAACTCACTAACGAAAAATGCTAACGTGGCTAAGTGATTG
Source organism: Notholithocarpus densiflorus (assembly GCA_030021035.2). Taxonomy (NCBI): domain Eukaryota; kingdom Viridiplantae; phylum Streptophyta; class Magnoliopsida; order Fagales; family Fagaceae; genus Notholithocarpus; species Notholithocarpus densiflorus. The sequence goes on from JARYZH020000045.1 coordinate 1,831,974, forward strand.
CACAATTGGCATACTTAAAGCTTACGTGGCTGATATAATGATATTTAAAAAGCCACCTCAGCATTTTAATAAATACAGAAGCCAAGTCAAAAAATAAAAAATAAAATAAAAAGCACAAAAAAACTCAAAAATCTGGTTGAAAAAATAAAATGAATAAAAAAGAAAAACTCAAAATTTCCTACTATTTTCTTGCTATCCAAACGCACACAAACAAAGAGAAATAGGCTTGCCAAGATCGCATTAAAAATGAAATGAATTAAAATCTCAACAATACTTCTATACATGCAATACCCACACAATCCAACACTAAAATGAAATGAATTAAAAAAAAAAATATTATTTTCTTTTGAATTGAAGATCTGTGGGAGACTCAGTGAGATTCCTAGTAGTTCTCCAGCAAGCAGATCCTTGTCGCCGTCGGCGACGATAACGCCCACGTCAGACAGCAAGGTAGTTGTCATCGCCATACATGGGGCAAGATCTTATTTTATAGAAATTTTTTATTTGTGTTTTCGGTAATGGGTTTTGTGTTTTGTTTTGTGATTTTAGTAATGGATTAGTGATTTTTTTTTTTTTTAATAGAAATTTTGATTTGTGTTTTCGGTAATGAGTTTAGTCATTTTGTTTTGTTCAGTCTTCGGTGATAAAGGAAGGGGATCCAAATATGAGATTCTACCATTCTGGGTTGGGTTTGGTTTCTAGTAACAAAGAAATGAGTTTTTATATATTTATTTATTTTATTTTTTGCGATTAGAAAATCATCTGTTTGATACTTGTTTGTGTTTTTTTTACATGGCTTTTTTTATTTGTTAAAATGCTGAGTAGCTTTTTAAATATTATTTGATAAGCCATGTAAGGTTTGAGTATTATAACTCAACTAACTGATACTTGGTATTTTCAAAGGAGATATTCATATTTCGAATCTTCCCACTCTCAACTATATATATATTTATATATATATATATTTATATATCCTAACAATCTTGTGGCATTCAATGCTTCTTGTTCTAATTTCTTATACCAATAATAATTAAATGGTTAAATTAAGCATTTTTAATAATATTCTAGAGGAGAGTAAATTTGAGAGAAAAATGCTAGTGTTACAATAAAATACACAATTTAATTTTGCCATAATTCGTTCACATTATGAGTGGTATAGAAGAAATGGTGGATTTATAATTCCACCACTAGCAACTTTAGCAAAAATTATGTATTTTGTTGTATTCCTACATATGAGGTGTTTAGGTCCATGCTTTTTTTTTTTGGTCACAATAGACTGAATGATTTTTCTTATCACTTTCAAGGATTTTACTAATGTATACCTAAAGACACATAATAGTAAACCAATTTTGGAAAAAGTTTATTATCGAGAATTAAAAAAAATTTGACAACTTTTTTAATTCCCAATAAAACTTTTTCAAAAATAAATTTACTAATGTATCAGAACACACATTAACGGGACCCCACTTTCGGATTCACATCCCGTGCAATACCTATGGAATTGCACGGGGTGCAATACCTCAATTCTCAGCCGTCTGTATAATCCAAGGCCCATTAATTTGACACGTTACACCTCCAGCCTGGCAATCCGTGTCTCCCACTTTTTCTTTCATTTCAGCTACCCAATTTGAATTCAATAAAACTATTTCTTTCCCACCTCAATTGGGTTTCTCTTTCTCTCCCTAACACTCCATTCTCTCAACCCGACTGTGCTTCCACCACTCTCTCAACCTCCACGCTTGCTCTGTGCGTCTCCCTCAAGTCCTCAACCCCTTCATCACCGTTACCAGCATACCCAACTCAGACCCATCAGCAAAAACAAAGAAAAAATAGCAACTCACCATTTGAAACCAAATCCCCAAACACTCAGACGCCTCGTAGAGCACTTTTTAGACCCAGATGAGAGAGAGAGCGAGAGCAAGGGTTGGGGTTTGGAGAGAATTGGGTGTAGAGAGAAGTTGATAGTTTTGGGGTTTGATCTAGGGAGGGAAGTGAGATTGAGAGACAGAGAAAGAGAGTTTGGTCCGAAGAAGCCACCATCGGAGGTGATGGTGAGTGGTGGTTGTGATGAGCCATGGCAGCAGAGAGAGAGGAAGAGGCTGACTGGTTCGGTAGGTTTTCCCTTTATCTCTTTTTTTATTTTTTATTTTATTTTATTTTATTAATTTGTTTTTTATAAACTCTGTTTGGTTTCTAGGAAAGGAAGGAAAGTAAATAATGGTGTCCCAATTTTGTTGATTGATTTTTTTCTGCTAAATTTGATTCTATTTTCTCTTATTTTTTTTATGTTTTTGGTTTTTAGCTTATGAATTGAAATCACCTCTACTTAACCATGTTTTTGGTTTTTAGCTTAGGAATTGAAATCACCTGTACTTGAACCATGTACTTGTGATTGAGCAATATCAGTTATACGAACTCCACTAATTTCTTGTACTTCAAAAAATGGGTAATTTTTTCCAGCTTCAGATTTTTGGGGATTTCTATTGGTTGGTAGTGACATTCTATTTAGTTAGAATCTGTTTGTTTTTATTCCAATGTAGGAAAATTTATGTCCTATTGTTATTAATGACACACAGGGCTTTTTTATAACAAATTAGTTGAAAGAATTTTTCTTAGTCGAACTTCTGCTGTTGTCAGTAGTGACAGCCAAAAATCACCCCTAGGCAAGTAGAATCTCCATTAGAAATAGACCTTTTTAAGCATTTATTGAGAACTATACCTCCATCTTTGCACTCTGTCCAAATACGAGACATATAGGCAACTATACATCCTTCCTTTTTCACTGATTCTAGATCGAGTAAGGTACCTTTTAATTAGCATTCGGACCCATGGAACTTCAAAGTCCTATGCCATTCTACAACAGAATCAACATAGTACAAATCAAAGCCTCAAGGACCTTGGAGATCTTGGTATTTTTCAAATAAAGAAAAGAAACCTAACATTCTTGCCAAACTGTGTTGGAGAATAAAATAATATATTATTTTATTGTGATATTTATATTATTTTATTATGTTGAAAGCTAAAATAGATCTACTGCTGCAGCATGTGTATAGGTAAAATAGATAAAATAACTTTTGGTAGAGCTAAAAAGCTAAATTTTTATCTCCACTGTTGTGGATGCTCTAACGTCTGTTAACCTATAAAACGGTGAAAGCAAATTCAAAAAAATTCAAAATTTTGGGGATGTAATTGGCGGGTCAGATTTGTGTTTAAATGTAAATTTCAGAATCCTCTCTCTTCATTTTCTCCATTTTCTCTTCTCTTTAGCTCTCTCTCTCTCTCTCTCTCTCTTCTATTCTGCTTTACCTCCACCAAATTTGAAAATCTCTGTTTCTTCTAACACACTTTTATCTATTTCTTTCATTGCTTTTTTATTTTATTTTTAAATTTGATTCATTTAATGTTGAATGTTTTTGAGATTTTTATAATGGGTATGAAGCCTAGTACCAGTAGAGTGTGCGTGTGTGTCAATGGCCAAGGACTGGCTGGTGGAGATTTTGTTAGGTTGTGTCCTTTGATGCCGATGTTTGGTTGCTGGGTTTATCGGTTCCTTGTTTTATGTTTTTGTTTTCATTTCATGAGTTTTAACAATTTGGTTTGAGTTTAAGATTATAGAAAACAACGTAGGGAAGCTTATAAACACATGAATTTAACAATTTTGTTTGGTTTTTTAAGATTCACTTGTTACCTAGTTTGGGTTTAATATAATCCCTTTTGTATTGTGGTTTGGGATTGGTAGTAGTTCCTTATTTTGTTTAATTTTAATTTTTTTTGGAAATGCACAAAAATTGTTTGTGAAAATAAGTAAATAACTTTTAGAAAATTTGAAGCTTAATGCTAAGCCATTTTATATGCAAGATTTGCAGTTTTCAGGGAGATTCATCAAGTTGATAAATCTTAAACTACAAAAGAGATCTACATATATCAAAGATTTGCAGTTCTCATGCCAGGTTCCAGCCATATATATCAAAGAGATCTACAAAGCAAATTCTAACCAAACGCAAAAGCTACAAAAGCTACAGCACTACCAAAGAAATCTCACAAATTCTAACCAAATGCAAAAGCTACAACACTACTGAAGAAATCTCACAAATATGAATGCTGCAACTCACATATATATCAAAGAATCAAACCACAACACCTCTCTAATTTTATTAACCACAGCCCAAAGAGAGAGGTAGAGCCTCTTTTACAAATTGAATTTGCTATAACACTCTGCTTATTTAGGAGTTGTAAAAACTCAAAGCTTTTAAAGATGAAGAAAACTAAATAGAACTTAGTTTTCTTATTGATGAGTAAAAGTGATTACAAGCAACTAAGAATAGATAGAAAAAATCTAATCCCTTATATACAAAATTTGGAAAAGAAATAAGCAAAACTAACTAACTTCCTTGATTAAGCGGGAAAACTATTTTAATCTAACCACTAATTACAAGCTAACACGTGGACTTAATTCATAATAGACATTAGAACTAATCTGTCTAAGCGTTTCACTAAAACAATTACTATAGAGATTGCAAAACACAGTTATGTCACTAAGGGCACGTTTGATAGACTGTAATAAACACTATAATGTAATAAATATTCTTATGGCATAACTATTCGGTTGTTTGGTTATGTTTTTATTATAATGAATAGTTATTTTTTATGAATAACTATTCTTCAAAATGAGAAATAATTATTCTTTATCAAAAGTACTAAATATTTATTCCTTCACCTTATGTAATAATTTTTTTTTTAAAATTTCCTAAAAAGCCATTAGTTGCCACATCTTCAAAATGAAAGAAAATAAATTTTCCTTGTTGTTAATTATTAGATCTATTTTGAACATCCTAAAATAAGTGTATTTTACGAAATTTGACTTAAAAATGATTTAATTACACATTCTTTTTATACTCTACTAAATTGTGGATGCATATTCAGGATTTTATTCCTAAATGGTTATCAAACTAATGAATAGTAATACTTATTACATTCCAACTTAATGTATTTATTGTAATATTTATTCTTATTCCTATGTAATAATTATTACAATATACCAAATGTGCCTTAAGTGTCATCAGGTCCTCATTTACACAAAACGACCTCGTTTCTTCTTCAGTCTCACTCTGTCTTCTTTTGCGTTTTGTACTCTGGACTTGTATCTTCATTTCAACAGTAGTTAATATGCCATAGTTGGTTTCCAAATTTTTTTTAGTCTTCTTTTGGAAATACAATGATAAAATAGTTAATATTTTTATTTATTATTATGTTTATATAGCATTAATTACATTTATTATCATATTATTTTGTAAAAGTATAGCATTAATTACATTTATTATCACATTATTTTGTAAAAGAAAAAAAAAATAGCAAAATTAACAGTTTCAAAATTATCTTATCATAAAGGATGATGTTGATGGGGGCATGAGACTTTAGAAAATGTTTTGAAATTGAATAAAGTTTTTCACAGTTGATTCTGACTCTTATTAAGAGGTGGGCTCGGTGAGTGCGTGCGTGAGGAGGTGAGGGCAGGGCAGAGGCTTTTGTGTTTGGAGTTGTGGTGTAAAGAAATTGGAGTGATCTCAGTGAACTGATGAAGAGCTGTTGGTGGAGTCATCAAAAGTTGCGCCTGGACGTGACTTGTCTCTGACCGTGGATCCCTCAAATATGTGTGTATTTACCAAAATGTCATCATAACTCAGTTTCCATAACTCAAAAACACCCAAAAGTTGTTTTCAGTTTTGCTAATTCATCACTAAAAAATCAGAGAATTGAGAGATGGAAACAAAACTTGAAAACACAGCCAAACAGACTTTGGGCTCGGTGAGTGCGTGCGTGAGGAGGTGAGGGCAGGGCAGAGGCTTTTGTGTTTGGAGTTGTGGTGTAAAGAAATTGGAGTGATCTCAGTGAACTGATGAAGAGTTGTTGGTGGAGTCATCAAAAGTTGCGCCTGGATGTGACTTGTCTCTGACCGTGGATCCCTCAAATATGTGTGTGTTTACCAAAATGCCATCATAACTCAGTTTCCATAACTCAAAAACACCAAAAAATTGTTTTCAGTTTTGCTAACTCATCACTAAAAAATCAGAGAATTGAGAGATGGAAACAAAACTTGAAAACACAGCCAAACAGACTTTCTCTCCGTGGGACCCCCTAGTTTTGAGTTATGAGTGATGAAAATATAGTGATGGGTGATGAAAACTTGCAAATCCAAATAGCCTCTAATATTGTGCAAATGAGTCAGTTGAATTAGAGTTTGATATTGGGTATTTTTCAGGTAGGTCTGTAAATGAGCCAAGCTTTACCAAGTAATGTGTGTTTGAGCTTGGCTCGTCAATAAAAATCAAAGGCTCAAGCTTGGCTTGAGCTTGAGACAAGCCTAAAAATAATGTTTGAACTCGAGCTTGTGAGAATGCCAAAAAGTTTGAGCTCGGCTTGGCTTGGCTTGATTAATTAGTCAAACCAAGCTCGAGCTTAATACCAAGTTCAAACTCGAGCTCAAGTCAAGCTTTTTAGCTTGGGATCCAAAAAAATTGCATCATTAAATGCTTATATCACCAAAAATCAAGTAAACAAATATATATATATATATATATAATATACTCATTTTATCATGCTTCTAACACTTGTGATTAGAATTTGTTCAAATTACAACTTTTCATAATTAAATCCATTCATCATCATTGTCTATAGCTTGAGTAATTGTTCAAAATACAATTTTTACATCCACATTTGTTATTCGTACAACTATAATCTTCACAAATCTAAATAAATTAACATTCCAAAACATATATATATGAATAAACAAGCTATAAATTAACATTCCAAAACATATGTGTAATGTCATAATAATAAGTTTATTTAGTAAACATATATCAAGCTATAAACGAGCTTAACCTCGGCATGTTTTGTATCGAGCCCTATTGTTTACGAACAATTTTTTTTGCTTAAGCTCAGCTTGTTTATCAAACAAGCCTAAAACTAAGGCTCAAGCTTGGCTTATTTGTAAACAAACGAACATGAACGAGCTTTTTATCAAGCTAAACCCGAGTTGTTCATGAACGACTTGGTTCGTTTATAGCCCTATTTCCAGGAGATGGCAGACGAAGAACATGAGAGAGAAGAACTGAAGGGGAGAAATATGCAGTTTTTAATTTTTTTTTTTTAATTGTTAAGTTTTTACCAAAATGATAAGGATGTCTGGACGTGTAAATCTATTTTTTAAGTCACTTACGTGGCATGATAAGTTTGTAAAACTTATACTAATATTTTTAGTATTTTCTAATAATTTTTGTAATTTTTGTAATTAAAAAATTGACACATCACTAAAAAAAATGACAAGTCATTATTCGGTTAGCCACATAAATAATATTATTAATTAGGGTAAATTTTACTAACTACCCCTGAGGTTTGGGGTAATGCCAAGTAGGCCCACAACTTCTCAAAACTAACCAATTGGGTCCTAAGTACAACTTAATCACTTTACAGACTTAACATATGTTATTTTTTAACTCTCCCTTCTCTCTCTTCTCCTCTCTGACCCAAACTTCTCTTCTCTCTTCTCAGTTCTCACTCTATCTCAAACCACCACCGTGATCACCACCAAAACTCAGACGACAAGACACCCAACCACCAAACCACAACACCACAGGTCCACAACCCACATACGCCACCGATTCACGACAAGTCCGAACTTAAATCGCACCCAAAAGAAAAAAAACCACCACAACCCACAAATCCACTCGTTGAGATACCAAAACCACCACCTCACCACCATCGTCACAAAGCCCACCACCACAAACCAAAACCATAAATAGGAGCCCAATCACCACAGATTTACAGTCATAGCCACCCAAATCAAACCAATTAAAAAACCCACAGCCAAACCAAACCAATTTCAGCCACCCAAATCACTAAACCCATGCACCCCGGTTCACATACACTAGAAAATACCCACAAACCCAAACTCAAGGTTCACAAACCCCACCCTAGAAACACCAGAAAATTCAACAAAACCCACCTCCTCTCAAACCCAAACCCATAATCAATACCCACAAACAAAAAACCACCACCACCAATTAAAAAAAACAAATCCAACCCACCAAAAAATACCAAATCAAAAAGTCTGATCACCGCCGAGATTCGAACTCCGTTGAAGCTGCTAAAGAAAGTCTGATCATTTGCCTGTGCCCACATCCCTGGCAAAAAGTGACATCACCGATCGGATCGGCAAGTCAGAGGCAGCTCGTGCGTGGCACTCCTTGCTCACAGAGCGGCATACCAGAAAAAAAAAAAAAAAAATGAAGAAGAAAAAGCCCATTTCGCAACCTTCTGCTGTAGGTCTCGCCGATTATGTCTCAGTGGTTATAGTGGTGATTTGAGAGAGAAGAGAGCTTTGAGTCAGAGAGGAGAAGAGAGAAAAAACGTTTGAGATAGAGTGAGAAGAGAGAAGAGAAGTTTGGGTCAGAGAGGAGAAGAGAGAGAATGGAGAGTTAAAAATAACGTCTGTTAAGTTTATTTAGAGATTAAGTTATACTTGGGACCAAATTGGTTAGTTTTGAGAAGTTGTGGACTTGCTTGGCATTACCCTAAACCTCAGGGGTAGTTAGTGAAATTTACCCTATTAATTATAGTTGATAGAAGGATTAACATCATTCATTTTTAAAACTTGGGGTGTTGGGAGCAAGGGCCGAGGTTCAAGTCTCTAGGAGGGAATTTCATACACATATATACTTAGATTAGGCTAGAGTAGAAATTTTATCTTGTATAAAATAAAAAAAATAAAAAACTTGAGGGATTAATAGTGCACACTTGAAATTTAAGAGACTAATTGTACTTACAGAGTAGGGACCAATAATGTAATTTCACTTCTTTTTTTTTCACTCTATCTCTCTCTCTCAAAAGTTTTTTCTAGCTAACTTATTTTAATTTAATGATAACTTTTTATCTATATCCCTTAAAATTAGGAACTTCCATATCTCTTTATTTCTTCTGAACTACAAATTAATTGCTACATTCAAACATAAATAAATGTTTATCTTCCTCCTATTTAATTTTTAAAAAAAAATATTTTTTTCTCTTAAGTTGTGTTTGGTATTGGCTTAAAAAGCCAGTTTTTTTTTACTATTTAGCTTATTTTTGCTACTATTTATGGGTCCCATTATACTTTTTGATACTATTTATGAGTTTTACTATACTATTTCAGTTACTTTTTAGTTTTAGTTATAGTATTTTCAGCAAAAAATTTTCAGTTTCAGCTAAATAAGCTGTTTCCAAACGGACTCTTAGTGTTGCTATTTTTTTAATTGTTTTATTGCTCGTATGATTTTGATTGTTGTATATGACTTTCAGTTGCTTCTATCTCTTTTATATTTTTGAAAAATTTTGACGCTAAAATAAAATAAAAATAAAAATAAAACTTAGCATACGCGAGAAATCTAAGTATATATTATGAATATAATACTAATAAGTTAATACAAATAAGTTACCATTCTGCCTTTACAAAAATTCAAAGATTACCAAAAAAAAAAAAAAAAGAAGCTTTTTTTCTGTACCGGCCAGTACACCCGAAATTGGCCAGTACGACCGGTATTTAAACCGGTACGAAATGTTGACTTTTCACTACCGGTATATACTAGTAGGTATGGCCGGTACCGGTACGGTATTGACCACCTTAGGTGCATTTAGCTCAGTGATGATAGAGGTTTTTGTGGTGCTTGGTTTAGTGGTGTACACAAAAGGGGTGGCTATGATGGTGATTGTTAGGTAGCAATTATGTAGTGGTTTGGTTTAGCAATTTTGGTTTGAGTTTGAGTGAGTGTGATGGTGGATCGATTACAACTTAATCGAACTTGTGAGATCCATTTTCAGAGAAAGTAAAGAACTGAGTTCTTTGAATTTGATTGTGTGGGTTTTAAGTGAGGGCCAAATAGGTGAGTTTGTGAAGATGTTGGTTCTTTGAACTTGATTGGGTTTGTATATTTACATTTTTTTAGAGAGTTTCAACTTATAGTGTCTGCTCCTGATAATAACACTTTATTAATAGATTAAGACACCAATCTGTTTTTGGTGTAGGCAGGGATTGAACCCTCAAATATCTTATTCAACCATTAGAGACTTTACCAGTTGAGCTAACTGGAATCCACAGATTGGGTTTGTATATGGTTGGTGCATGTTTTTTAGGTTCCTTGTAGATCTTTGATCGAAGATGTGAGTGCCAAAATTAGGCCATGGATTTTTTTTTTGTACATATAATTTAGGTTTGAGTTTGATTTGGATTTGTAGTGGGTATAATTTTTTAAGGGGTGTTTAAAAGAAAATTTAGAAAATTTTAATAATGAAAATGATTTCTTTTAATACTTAACAGTAGCTTTATTAACGGTATTTGGAGTATGCTATTAATAACGATTTTGAACTTTTTTTTGGGGGTAAAATGCAAAACTGGCCCTCTAAGTTTTTTTAGATTTTATTTTAGTCCTTTAACTTTACTTTTGTTCATTTCAGTCTTCTAACTTTCAAGTTTATTCAATTAAGGTTTTTCCATTAACTTTTATTATATGTTATGGTTAATTTTTCAATTTTATAAATTTTTCTTCAAATTTTTTAAATTAAAAAAAAAATTCAATTAATGATTGAAAAATATTTTCCAGATTTTTTTTTCAAAAAATTTTAACAAAAGTTAATGAAAATGCCTTAATTGAATAAATTTGAAACTTAAAGGACTGAAATAAACGAAAATAAAGTTAGAGGACTGAAATGAAATCTGAAGAAACTTAGAGAGTCAGTTTTGCATTTTAGCCTTTTTTTTTTTGTGTGTGTGTGTGTGTGTGTGGAGAAAATAACAAATTAGAACTTAAATGACCAAAAATAACAAACATAAAATTTAAAGGACAAAAGTGATAATTGACCAAATTTTAAGGATTTAAATTTAAATTTTGCTAAAAAGAGTAGAATTTATTGTTAGTTACGTAGGTGTTAGTTATATTGATTAACTGTTTTTTCTCTTTTCTATGTCTATTTTGGCCAAAAAAAATTTCTCTAAATTATTTATACATACATACATACATACATATATATATATATTTATATATAATTTAAGGAAACTCGATTTGTTTTTTGTATTTGTCTCTTTAAAATATCATTTTTTTTTTAAATCGTATAATAGTCTAACATAATTTTCTATTTTAATAAGGATTTGATCTTATTCATGTTTCTACCATGTATTTTTTTGCAAATTTTAGGTACTTTCCACAAAGTTTTATTGCTTACATAAATTTTATGAAAGAGAATAAATTATTATATAAAGAATTCAAGATTCTATTTGTATTTGTATTCTACTTTTGAAAGATAACAATAATATTCTCTCTCTCTCTTTTTTTTTTTTTTTTTTAACTCTAGCTTCTTTATTATCAATATTATTATTATTATTTTAAATCTTCACTATTGTGTTCTTTTTATGGGTTTTGAAGCTTAAAAAAGGCATTGAAAAAATAGGAAAGATTTTCTACCATGAAATCCATATGGCATAATAAGCATACAATAAAAAAGTAAGAACAATCTTACAAAGCTTCCTTTTCTCAAGAATTACACTTCCACATGTCAATTAACCTTCAACCCTTCTTTTTCAAGGAGATAACCAAATTAAAGTACACACATTTCTCCTTCTCCATGTGATCAAGCACAACCTCTTTAAACCTACGGAACAAGTCCTCCATGGATGCTTCCCCAAAATGGCTTGCCAAAATGGGCTCACCCACGGCCCTAATGTCACTGGCAAGTATGGCTTCCCTTGCTTGCTTATCAAGACCCTTGTTAGCCTTCTTTATATAGGTGTCCCAATCCACTTTGAAAGCTTCAAGTTTCTGCAAAGTAAAAGATCCTTCGGCCTCGATTACCTTCTTTACTTCCTCCATAGTAGCTGCATAGTATGGCAAATTGAAGTTGTCCAGTTTTGACTCTTCAATCATGCCCTGTACGTAATTAATTAAGCACGTTAATTAGCTAGGTTAGGGTATGATTAATTAGTATGTAGGTCTTCTGTAAGTTGAGATTATTGTTCATTGTGTCATAGCTAGATAGTTGAAACTTGAATGTATGTATTTCATACTCTTAGGGTTTGTTTGGATATTGCTTATTTGCTGAAAACTGAAAACTTAATTATTACTGAAAATACTGTAGCAAAATAATTTTTAAATATGAATAATGCTGTGTGGGACCCAGCAAAATCTATAATCTGCGTTTATCTTGAAGTTGGCTGAAAAGTGCACAGTTGCCGTGGGACCCACTTTTCAAACGCCAGCTGAAATGTGCAATCCAAACTCATTCTTAGTACACATGCATATTCTCACCAGGTGAGAGCCAGGCAAGCCTATGCAATATTGAGTAAGAGGATGACATCTTTTTAAATGAATTTACTTTTATAATTTAAATTAAATATTATAAATTCAAAGATATATTTTTTGTTATATTATTTAAAATTCTAAATGACTTAGTTAGTATAATATACATTGTTAATGGAAAAAAGCCCTTCCGGTATCAAAATAGTTTCCCTAGTACGTACGAGATTGTTTTTTTAATTAAACCTAAATTTCTTGCTAAAAAAGAAAAAGAAAAAGAAAAATTTCTGATTCACATTCGCACAGGCGCCAACTTTTGAACCTTTGCTAGTAAGCAATTGACCACCAAGCCAACCAAAAATTAATGCTTGCTAGTCATTCAGATTTAATCTTAAGGTTTAATATTCGTTTTTCTAGGTTTTTGGGCAATCTCTTTTTGCTGAAAGTACTGTAAATAAAGGTAAAAGTTAGTTGAAATAGTACAGTGAAATTTATAAATAGTACCAAAAAGTGCAGTGAGACTTATAAATAGTAGCAAAAATAAATTGAATAGTAAAATAAGTTGTCAAAAATAAACCTCATTTTTTTTTTTTATAATTTAATTACAAGTAACTACTAGAAATATTCGAAAAAGTTTACATACCCTCGTTTGTAAAATTAAAAAAAAAAAAAAAAAAAAAATCAATACCTCCAAGACCATGTCATTGAGTTTTAGACCAACGACTTCCCAAATGGAAAGAGGATCATCGCTTTTGATGCTGCCCATGGTTGTGAGGACCATACAACCACCAACAACTAATTCTTCCGCTCGAGACTTTAGGAAAAGTGTGAAGTCCCTTTCAAATTGGTCCAAATATGCTTTAAACACAGCAGGAGGGCTTGTCTTTGCAATGCAAATGTTTCCTTTGTTGAGTGCTTCTCCTGTCTGGCTCACTAACCCTTTTGGTACCTGTAAATTTCCTCAGTCACCTATTCATTACCATTACTTGGATCGATGCTCGAGTGGCTTAGATTAAACATATAAAAGATGGTTTTACATACTGTACCAAGTCAAATGAATAATTATTTATTCTCGGATGGCTAGGAATGTGAAAGATATGTAGGAAGTAAAATAAGGTCATCTATTAAACTCTCATGACAAGTCTGAAAGATTGTATTCACATAGTAGCAACCATGATTCTTTTTTTTTTTTTTTAATTTATTTATTATTTTTTAATAATAATTAATAAAATATTTTGTTAATTATTATTAAAAAAATAATAATGACAAAGACAAAGGGTTTTAGTAGATTGATTTTAGAATTATGGTTTGATATATTTAAAACCTTAAAAAACAATAAGATTATCTCATTTTCTCTCTCAAGAAAATAGTGCATGAAATTATTACAATATTAATGCAAGTGGAGTCCCAATTTGTTTAAACCCTAGCAAAATTAAATGCTATCGAAAGTGTTGATACCCCATCACCATAAACTGAGAAAGTAAAAGGGAATTATATATTAACCTCGGAGAGCCACATAATAGCATAAGAAGAATGAACAAAGTGAAGGGAATTGCAAGGGAAGAGCCTCCCATAGAAAGACCCAGGCACTCCAGATATGAAGCAATTTCCAAAGGTGTTTCCCTTCTCAGTCTCCAATTTCCTATAGAAGCTCTGCAGTGACCTGAAAATTGTGTTGAAGTCATTGCCGGGGAGATCATTTAGGAATGCTTGCAATGAAGGTAACGGTGAGTTCAACTTCTGGGATGTAGTGATAAGAATTTCTATGATTTCTGATACAACTAGAAGGGTGTTGGGTCCTAATGAGCATCCCAAATCTGCAATCTTCAAGCACTCGGGGAATAAGGTCTGGTAAAGCTCCTCAATGCACTCTTCAACTATGGGCTTGACCATAGATGCCACCATTCTCTGAAATGAAAAATATCATGTTCTTAGTTCATTAAAAATGATTGAAAATGATCAAGAATTTTGTAACTCAATTACTACTTTTTAAGTTTTCAACAAAGATATCCAGATTCCAAGTTTCAGAGTTCATAACATTTATATAAAAAAAAGTGTTAGGCATTGTTTCCTTTTCAAGTAAATAATTTAAATGATATAATATGTTTTTGGATTTATAATATTTAGTATCTTTATATGCATTCCTACTTTTTTCATAAGTGAGGGGGGTTCATTTGCCAATTAAAGCTTTTTCCGTTTATTCAGCTTATTAATTACTTAATTTACTTTACCTGTTTATTTTTATGTATAAATATATTTTTGTCAAATTTATTTTTCAAATTCAACAAATCAATAAAAATAATTTTTTAAAAATAAAATTTAATTATATATATATGTATGTACGTATGTATGTATTTTTTTTTTCTTACGAGGGTCCGGACTATATGGTGAAGTACTAAAAAGAGAATGAAGTTGTGAGTTGTGTTATACAGGTTCTTCTTGTAAAAAGGGGTTCTAAACTTGGATTTCTAATTGTTTTGTTTTTAATTATTAATTTAGTGAAAATGAAAGCTTCAAATATACCCATGAACGTAGACATTTTTGTGAAGCCAGTTATTTTCCCCCTAATTTGTGACTTTTGTCGGTATTTTTTTTTATAAAGATAATATTATTGGAGTATGCATAATTTATTATAAAATGCAAAATAGATAATTATATTCATAAAAAAATAAGTGCCACATCTATAACATTTTCACAACAAATTATAAGTGGTAAGTTATTATTGTTTTTAATTTGAAAATACAATTAAAATGACTTTTTTTCCCCACCAATAACAATCTATAACAATATGTCACTTAAGATTTATTATGAAAGTATTGTGAAAATGTTGTAAGCATATCATTTCTCTTCACGAAAAGTGTACAAAAAACATTCACATCTGGTGAGCTAAATGCAAAACTTTTTGCCTAAAGTGCTTAGAGCATTAGCATTTGGTGTCCTAAAAAAAGAGCTAATTTAGCATACCAAAAATCTAATTTTGCGATTTTAACCCACTATTTAACAATATACACTACAGTAACTCCTACCGTTCTTCTATTCTAATATACAATACACTAAAATAATCTAAAATAACTCCTATTGTATTAAAAAAAAGATACAAGAAAAAAACCTAGCACCACCCTCACAATCTAGCAGCATCACTCCCACAACCCACCAACAGATCAAAGATCAAACCCACCAACCTAAACAACACAACCTAATCAACGATCCACCACCACAACCTAATCAATGATCCACCACCACAACAACCACAATCAAATTGAAACCAACCAACCCAATCAACAACCCGCCACCACAAGGTCTACAACCCAATTAGCCCAATCCACTACCACAACAACCCACCACTACCGCAACAAGCCATAACCAGATCGGAACCCACCGACCTAACCACCACAACCCAATCAAAGAGAAGAAAGAGGTTTGAGAGAGTGAGAAGAGAGAGGTCTGAGAGGAGAGAGAAGAAAAGAATAAAAAAAGTAGCATTGCTAGTGATTTTTTTTTTTTTTTGGCAACATTTTTAGCAAATGGCAAAGCAGATGAAGCTACTTTTTTGTTGTTTGGTGTTTTGGTACACCCAATACTAATGTTCTTGCAAATATGCATAAGCACTCTAGCAACATGCAAAAAAAAAAATGTATTCCTCTTTAACTCTCTCTATCTCTCTTTTCTCTTATCATACTTTTTTTCTTTTCTCTCCTGCGTTAATATTAAAGTAATATATTTTAATGTGATGTATTGTAAAATAAAGAATAAGATATATGACATGTACAAATTGTTTAAGTAATAATGTAAAATAGATAAAGTAACTTGTTTATAAAAAAAAAAAGATAAAGCAACTTTTGGTGATGCAAAATACTTTATTTTTTTTTCATGGATGGTAATGCTCTTACAACCAAATGGAACATAAACACATTACAACTAGGGGAAATAAAAAACAACATTGAGAGAGAGAGAGAGAGAGAGAGAGAGAGAGAGAGAGAGAGAGAGAGAGAGAGAGAGAGACTTGATGTTGCGAGTGGGTTGCATAGCTTGTTTTTCCCTCTCCCCCATTCATGCGAAGGACTTGCTTCACCTCCATATCTGCTTTCTAATGCTCTTAATTTTGGTTTGCTCTTCACCTTGCGCTATTGCGTATATATATAGCTCAATGGTAACCCATTTATTATTCGTGCTTACGTACTATATATACGTAAACTTGTCAATATGTCATGCTTTGTAGTTTCTATAAGGGATAAAGAATTAAAGATTCCTCCGCATATACCTCGCTGCTGATCAGCTTTGGCAGCATTCTTCGACTTTAATTAAAATCTAGTACTTAGATTAATTTCACATGGCAAGTCTCACTTGGTTCGAAATACAACTAGATTTTAAAATAATTCCTAGTTATTTATATAACTAGAAAAGAAGATTCACATTGCAAGCATCATTTTGTTCAGGAATCAGAATACGACTAGATTTTAGAATACGACTAGATTTTATATAAAAACTTCGTGCAAGTCAAAAATGGTTACCTATGAGAGGTGCATGTGGTGCACATGTATTTTTATATAATAAATTCGGTTAGGCCGCCATATGTACAGGCCTAAGCCTAAGAGCATTCTCATCAGCTCTCTCATTAAAAATGCTATTTTGACACACTAAAAACTTACTTTATCATTTTAGCACATCATTTTACAACATACCATTTATCAGATGTTCTATTCTTCAATTCTATACATTAAAATAATATTTACTACACATTAAAATAATATATTTACTTAAAACCCAGTAATATACAATCACAGAGCCCAGTGGCAGTCGCCACCAACCAAGAACCAACAACCATCGCTACAACCACCGCCACATCAACAACCACCATTACAACCACCGCCACAAACTACAACCACAATCACTGGATCCTCCAACAAATTCCAAATCCAAAAACCAAAACAAATGAGAAAAAAAAAACTCAAAATCTTCAACAAAACCCCACCATACACAGCACAGCCGGCCACCACCATACCCAAGCACAACCCATAATCACAATCACATGGAATCCACAACCAAAGGAAAAAAGAAAAAAAAAAAAGAGGGAGATCAGAATAGATCGCTCCACAGTGACGGCCTCAGCGGTGAGGCTGAACTCCAAGGCGAGGCCGAACTCCACGGCGGCGGGCTGTGAGAGTGACAGGGAGGCCGAAAAAAAAAAGACAGAGAGGGAGAGGGACAGGGAAAAAAAAGAGAGATAGAGATGGCGCAGAGAGAAAGTGACAGAAAAAAAAGAAAAAAAAAAAGAAAAAGGGAGAGGTGGGGGTTCTGGAGAAAGAAAGAAGAAGAAAAAAAAAGGAAGAAAGGTGAAACTGAGAAGATGAAGTGAGGCGGAGAAAGAAAGAAGAAAAAAAAGAAAAAGAGAGAAGAAAGAGTCATAAATGAAGAGAGAGAGAGAGAGAGAGAAAAAAAAAAAACGAATTAAATAAGCCAAATAGTGTTTGGCATGGATGCCCGTACCGTCTCATATTTGAGACGGTACTGTAGATATGTGTTAAATTTTTTGAGATTTGGAACAGCTGATGAGGGTCTGTTTTTGTGTTTGGTGTGCCAAATGTGCCAAATATTCGGCATTTGGCACATTTGAGAGAGCTGATGAGAATGCTCTAAGGCCTCTAATTAGAAAAGTGGCTCAAATTATAATTGGTTTTTCTTTTTTTGATAAATACCTTAGAGTTATCCCATGATAATTGTTCTTTTATCATTAAATACCAATCAGTTTTTAGTTTAGATAGAAATTGAAAAATAATAATATCTTATGTGTTAATCCCTTTTTTTGTTTGGTGGAAAAGTTAAGTCCATTGACTGATTCTATTATTAATAATGACACCATTGATGAGTGTCGCGGACGTTTTTGCGACGAGGGCTGAAAATGCGAGAACGGCCTAAATCTGCCCCTGGGTTCTTTAGAAGTGTTTATTGTGGAGAATCAAACCCAAAATTCCAAATGTATAATAAACAAAAGGCTAATGGTGCTTTGACAAGAGAGAATCAAAATGCTAATAACAAAAGTGCAGAAAAAGCATAAAAATATAATAGGTTTGAAACTTTGACCCACAGTCAGTGAGAATAAGAAATTGAGAGAGGTTGTAAGGAAGAGAGGGAACGTTCCCCTGTACCCATATTTCCACCCCTATGTTTCAGAATTGCGAGAATGTTAGCTGGCTGAATGGGCTTAACAAAAGTGTAGAAAAAACATAAAAACATAACAAGTCTAGAACTTCAACCCATAGTCAGTGAGAAGAGGAAATTGAGAGAGGTTGTGAGGAAGAGAAGGAAGGTTCCCCTGTACCCATATTTCCACTCCGAAGGTTCAGAATTGTGAGAATGTTTCCTAGCTCAATGGGCTTTTGCTCTCAAGTTTCAGCTCTATAAGGAAAACGTGGTTGGTTGGTTTTTTAGCTAAAGAGATACTCTTGTTTTGAGATTGGGGTGTTGCTCTCAAAGTAAAAATGTTCTCCTTTCTTTGAATCTGATTGAGGCCTTTTATATTGAGTTTTGAGTGCTCTAAGTGGCTGGTTTTTAGGATAAAGATGAGACTATGGACCTCCAAGATGCTAGGTTCAGATTTGCTTTTGTTTGGATAAAAGGAAGGCTTACTTTTATCATCATTAAGGGAAATGCTTGACCAAACTGTCATTGGCCCCTCCTTTTCTGTTGTTTCATACCATTGGGAGGCTCACCTGAATGAGGGCTAGTAGTTGAAGTTGGCCAAAGAGAGCCAACCATTTTTGTTAAGTTCTAAGGATTTAGGATCTAAATGTATTAGAACTTCAATGTGTAATGTTGGCAAACCATTGTAAAAACTTAGAGTTTAGAATTAGGCTGCTCAAAGTATGTTTATTGTAAAGTTGGAATCGAGTAATTGCAGAAAATTACTGTTCACTTTCTGCAAGGCTCGATCGATCAAAAATTAGACTCGATCGATTGAAGCTCGTGCAGATTGTTTTTTTGCCGATTTTTCCAACTCAGCCCAAGTCCATATGACATGTAGGGTTTTATGTTTTGCCTTAAGTATAAAAGGAAAAACCCTAGCCACGTTTTATTGTTGTTGTTTATGCTGTGTGTATGAATCTCTTGTGAGATCTAGAGGTGTTTGCCTTCATACATACTTAGGGTTATCAAGATCAAGATTGATGTCGAGAACTTGGTGATCGTTTCAGTTACTGCATAAAGAGCTTAAAGAAAAACACAAGTGGGAGTACTTGTGGTTGCTGTGAATCAAAGAAAGAAGTAGTCCGTGGACTCGGAGCTGTCACGTGGTCATGGTAGTAAGTTTTCTACTCTAGGTAGAAATAGGATGTTAGTGGTCTAAGTCGCTATTGTAAAACTTCAATTCTTCATAGTGAATCTGTTTTACCTTGAGCATAGCTAGGTTAAATCATCCCCAAGTTTTTTACCAGTTTGATTTTCCTGGGTTATCATATCTTTGTGTTTTTTATTTTCTGCACTGTTTCAATGCTATGATTTATCTGTGTTAATCTAGATCTGTATAATTTACTTAAGTTAATCACTTGGCTAAATAACTAGATTAATTTGTTTGCGTTTAAGGGGTTTAAAAACGTACAATTTTTAAAGGAAAAAAAAGAGTTTGGATAGAAACTTTGGGTCATAGTCAGCCAGAGTATAAAAGCTGTTTTGTGGTAGAAATTTTAGGTACAAGACCTCCTTCATGAGCCTAAGGTGCTATCAGTGTCCCTTGCTCACTTGGTAGTACGCTTGTGTTGGGCTCATGCAAAAAGTGCGAAAGGAATCGATCCATACCCACCAAACCATACTTCCTCAATTTCCCCAATAAATCGCATGGGCTTGGGTCATGCTTAAAAGAATAAAATAAAATATAATACATGAATTGAGCGCACAAGGAAGTCGGGCTTGGTTGAATCGAGCTTGTACAAAATGTGTTGCGAAAATGGGTATCAACAATGAGTTAGATTTTATAGTTCTATATATACAATGGAGTTTATTTTATTCTTATTGAAAAATCTTATTTTAACCCCTAATCTATATATTACTAAAAGCTGAAACGTAGCATTTAATGTTGCTACGCTCACATTAAGCCACATCAGCAGCCATGTCATTTCCATCATCTTTTCTAAATTTTTCCTACAATTTTAAAATAGTTTTTATCAATTTTAAAATACTGATAAATATAAAATATTTTACAGCCTTATCTCCACCATAAAGCCCACTTCTTATACATTTAATTACACCATAAAGCCCAAACCCAAAGCCCTTTTCAACTGATACCTTTTGAAACCCTCTGTTTTCACGGTTTGAGCTTTTTGTTTTCCTGCACGGTTTCAATTTCCTCTCCCCACGTTTTAGTTCTTTCCCCTTCCCCACTTTGTTCTACGGTTTCACATTTAATTCACGCCAGCCTTTCTCCCTTCTAACGGTGGCCTCTCTGTCTTCCTTCCTTCCTGTCTTCCTCTCCTCACACTACTATATAAATACTAACAGAGGTTGAATGATTCGGTTGAGGTATCTCTAAATCTCAGTTTCTTTTGTGGTCCATTCTTTTGCTTGATTTTTTTTTCTCTTTTTACTGCCTTTTTCGTGCTGTGGTGTGGATGATTGTTTACTGCCGCTTTCATAGGGTGTTGAATTTTTGATTGCTGGGTTTTTTAATTGGAGTTTTACCTCTTTGGGTTTGTTCATTTTGAGTTTTTTTATTGCTAGGTTTTTTTTAATTCGATGTGATTCCAATGACTTAGTATGACTCTGATTTCTTAGCGTAGTGCTGTGGTGTTTGCTTCCGCTGTTTTCCAACAATTGGTATCAGCACCTACTTCAATATCATGATTGTATAATATGTTGATTGGGTTTTAGAATCAAAGCAAATTGTTTTACTGGTGTTTCAATTTTCTGCAGTAATTTTTTTGCATAATTGTGTTTATCATGGTCTTTGGTTTAGACATGGTTTGATATTCATGGTTTTGATTTTAAGTCATTGTGCAAGCGTTTTTATTTTGTGCTAAGATTGTGTTTTTTAATCGAGATTTATAAGGCTGCTATGGTGTGGCTGATTGTTTACCGCCTCTTTGTTAGGGTGTTGAATTTTTGATTTTTGGGTTTTTTAATTGGAGCTCTACCTCTTTTGGGTCTGTTCATTTTGAGTTTTTTGAAAATTGCTGGGTTTTTAATTCTATGTGATTCCAACAACTTAGTGTGACTTTGATTTCTTAGTATGGTGTTGTGGTGTTTGCTTCCGGTTTTAGAATCAAAACAAATTGTTTTCTTGGTGTTTCAATTTTCTGCAGTAATTTTTCTGCATAATTGTGTTTATCATGGTCTTTGGTTTAGACATGGTTTGACATTCATGGTTTCAATTTTAAGTCACTGTGCAAGTGTTTTTATTTTGTGCTAAGATTATTTTTTTTAATCGAGATTTATAAGGCTTAAATCTCTCTCCCCACCTCAGATGTATCAAGATGGGATTATAACGACATGGCATCTTTTATTCATCCTAGAAATATGGGTAGGTCTGATTTACTAACCGTTATTATAGTAAAAAATCTGGGCGGGTCTATAAAATATGTTGTTGCAAGTTTCAACTTCCCATTAAATATGTAATTAACTTAAAATACGTTTGGGAAGTTGATGCATCCTATTAAAATACGTCTTTCAAGAAGAGCAAAACATTATAGTAAACATCTTATGCATCCTATTAATCTAGGTGGTTCTTACTTGCAAGTTTCAATTTCCCATTAAATATGTAATTATCTTGAAAGACGTATTGTAAAATGTTTTGCTCCTTTAGTTAATTAGTTAATTACATACTTCAAAAAATTAATTCTTTAGTTCAAATTAGTTATTAAAAAAAAAAAAAGCAGAGTAAATTAGTTCTTTAGTTAAAACATTTTATAAATTACGCTTTTAGTTCTTTTTTGAGCAATACATCTTTCACATATTTTCAATGCGTCTTTCCCATTTAATATCTGAAGTTGAAAGTATGTAATTAACTAATGAAAAAATGTTTTTAATTAATTTTATAGATCTTTTTCATGTGAGAATGATATATTTTTAATGGCGAATTTTTAATGAAATTGGAGGGAAGACCTAAATTGCAAGTAATTTTTTATTGGTAGTATCTCAATAGGGAATATGTAAATTTTGATTTTGACAGTTTTTAGAGTACTATTGCATGTTGTTCAATCAGAGGCATTTGTAAAAATGTTCATGCCCAAGCCAGTGATAATTGAATGATTACTCTTTATGTACTCATATCATAAAGGCATCTATGGAAAACTTTGATAAGATAAGTTGCATTTACTCAAGAACTTCTCCACTATTAGATTTGGTCACATGTATTTGGAAGTACACTAAAAATATGTTAAATGATTTAAATTCTTATATCATTTTTATTCATTCTTGCATTACTTTTTTTTTTCTTATTTATTTATTGGTTATTCACAAGTGTCATAGATAGATTCAGAGCTATTACCACTATGGAGGCAGAAGTAGCAGTATTTTGGATAAAAAAACATATATATGAGCAATCTGGGCTTTATACAGTTGCATATACTCAAAACATATTACTTCTCCTTTTCTGCTGTATTGTTTAATGAGTTGCTTTGCTAGGAAATTCCATTGTCAACCGAATAGTTTATGTAACCAAAGGAATTATCCAAAAGAAATAGAACATTGTTGAATGAGTTGTGTTTCTGGGAAATTCCATTGTAAATAAAGTTGGAGTTGTTTCTTCAAGTATGTCCAACTCTCAATTATAAATAAAATGAAAAGGTTATGCTAACATATTTTTATATTATCTTTTAGTATGCTAAAATAATTTTTATGTTCTCTTTGGGTTCTGTAGGATGTTCAGTTTTTCTACCAATTTATCACGGATTATCTATTAAATTGCAAGTTCAAAAGCTGGAATATTTCTTTAGGTATCACTAAATGTCGGTTGTAAATAAAATGAAATGTTTTACTAAAATAGTTCTCATATTATTTTTGGTGGTGTAAGCTGTTCATATTATCCACCACTTATTTGAAATGATTTTTAGGTGGGTGTAATCAAATGGCTTTCTATAATTAAGACAAAACATTTAATGAAGAGATACCACTACTTCTAGATTTGTTTCAAAGACACAAATCAGAGCTTAAATCTCTATGAGATTGATTATATGTCATTGATCAGTGAAATGGGCAGCTTAGGAGAGTATAAAAGTTAAGGGGGATAAAATAGTGCAAAAGATAGGGGTCCTCAAGTTGTCTTTCTTGGGTTCACAAATTTTGAACTGTAGAAGGAAAAAAAAAAACAAAAGAAAAAGGATGGCATATAGAGCATGTAGGTGAGAATTCGGGGCAGTGCTAAAATAGACAGTGGAAGCTTTTAACACAAAGTGAAAGAGTAAAAACAGAGGGAGATTAAAACCAAAAACAGAGAGAGATTAAAAAAAAAAAAAACGATGTTGGTCTAAAAAATGAGGTTGGTTTAAGTATTTGGGTTGGGTCTTATCTTGTGATAGTTTCATTTATAATGGAACTACATAAGGCAGGAATCTTCAAATAGTCTTAGAAAAATGCTCTTCATGTTTCTTGTGTGAACTTACTTAACAACCAAGAAGACACTATAAATAGATGACAGCAAAATCAATGCACCCCAAAACATAAAATATTAGATCTTTTTGATTGTGTGTATTTGCACGCGAGTGTTTGTGTTCATTCATTAAAAAAAAAAGTTCTTGGTGTTCAATGATGTGGACACCTGTCACCGTTTTAATTACTATTTTATCCACCCGTTGCTCACAAGTTACCTGTTAATTTGCATGTATTAAAGTTGGATTGCTTATTCAAGAATGTCTAACTCTCAATTATAAATAAAATGAAAAGGTTATGCTAAAATATATTTTATATTATCTTTTGGTTGTGTAGGTTGTTCATATTTTCTACCAGTTGATTATGAATTATCTATTAAATTGCAAGTTCAAAAGCTGGATTGTTTCTTCAAGTATGTCCAACAAATAAAATTTCCACATTCTATTCCAAATACTAATCTGTAATAATACACAATTAATTCCATCACCAAAACCTCCAATCACTATGAATCTTGCAATATATTGATCATACATATATAATGCAGCTTGAGTAGTAATGCATAGAAAAATATTAATAAATAATAATATATAATAATAACACTATCAAAAACAAATTTATCACGCGCAACGCGCGGGTCTGCGACTAGTTAGTATAAATTCTATGCACAAGCATTTATTACCACCACATTTATCAGATACCAACTTTATAGGAACAACAATAAAGCATTAGAAATGTAACATTAAGATTTGCTAACGAAGTAAAAAACCAATGAAGAACTAAGAAAATCCACTATAAAAAAACAATTACAATAGTCTAAACTCATAATTAATCAAACTCCTTGTTTGCATTCCTATCGCAATTGTACTAAACCTTGTGGGAATTCCCATGAGTGAACCTTTCTTGCATGAACCAGAATCTTTGGCACTTTAAGGAACTTCTCGAAGATTTGCAATGACAACGAACTTACTACAAGCAAACTCTGTGGTTTCAAGAATGGTTTGATGCTCAAGGTGTGTAGGAACACAATGGCTTTTCTTGTTTTTGCTTAGGCATAAAGATGGTTTTTGTTTGTTTAAACTCGGGAAGAAGACTTTAAATCTAAAGGTTTTAGGTATGGTATAGCAGTTTTTTTTTTTTTTTTTTTCTCTCTATAAAATTTGTGCATGGGGTTATATATAGAGGTGCACAATATAAGATTAAAGTTGACCAAGAATACTTCTTCTAGCAAAATTTGGACTGTAGATTCCACTATTTCACTAAAGCAAATGTTAGGCAAAGTATAGGTGAAGTTTTTGCTTAATTTAACATTTGTGCCTCTAATTTTTTGCTTGAGCGAAACTCTCAAATTTGCTAGCTCTCAACAGTCTAAAAGCTAACACTTATATATTGTATTATAATTTTATATTGTAGATAATGTTTCTTTTATTTGTGAGAAATTTTAAATATAAATATCTACTAGAAAATATCAATCTAAATATGATTGACTTAAGAAAAAATAGAAAAATTAATTAAATCTCAAATATAATCTCTTGATAAATTTTTTACTATCAATATAAAAATATGAAATACAATTTAAATGAAAATCTCACAAATAAACAGTAAATTAATTACAAAAAGAGTTAAAAGATAATACAATAAAATTAGAAAAAATAACAATGAAAATAATTATAATGATGTTCAAATATGTTATATAATAATTCTTAATTATATAACATGATAATATTTTTTTTCTCCCCTAAATACATGTATTATTTGATATGGTTGTTTTTAGAGAAATTTTTTCAAAATAAAAATTGATTAACTCTTACTTCACAACAAGATTAAGTGAATTAGTAATATAACCAACTAAAAAGAGAATGTTAGCAAACTTAAATACAAAAATTTAATTAGTAACTTTGCATTCAGTAAGAATGCATTTTAAATATAAAATTAAAAAGTAAAACAAATGTCATTTAATCAATATTTAAATGTAAAATTTTTTTATTTAAAATCGTTGCCTTAGGTCTCAAATTATATCGTGACAACCTTTATAATTATCCAAAAGGCATTTTAATTTAATTGAATTATCCAACTTTATGTTAAATTACTGATTCTCTTAAAAGTCTAAGTTATTAGGAGACGATGAATTTATTCATTTAATCTAACACCCACTCTTCATGTGTAGGCCACTTGAGATACCAATGGGTAGGGGCCTAACAAGTGGAAATTAAAATAGGAGATGAGGTAATTATATGGGATTGGATCCAGAACCTCTTACTCTAATACTGTGTTAAATTATTGATTCTCCTAAAAACAAAATTCATCATTTTCTAATAGATTAAACTTTTGAGAGAATCTGTAATTTAACATTTCCTTTCAACTTTAACCACACGCATTTGATTATTTACCGATCCTAAGAAGTTTGATCCATGTACATTAGGTAATTAGTCAGATTGATTATATATATATATTATTTTATATCATTCAAGTTTGGGTTCATTTTGATTTATCCTATATTTTAAAAATTTAGATATTGTGATCCCTAATGTTTTAATAAGGCTTTCATTCGAGACCCTTTTATTATGTCTCTTAGGTGTTCATTAAGTGTCACTTCAACACAAAATAATTTAATTTTTATTATTATTTAAAAACAACGTCACTTTGATTAGATCATAAATATATATTTGCTTTCTTTTACGTTCTACATGCCACCCCTAATTTTTAATACTAAGGATTAAAGGATTCCAACTAACACATATTTGTCTTATTGTTTGGCGAAGTGGGGACACTGCCACCCCTAATTTTTAATACTATTTTTTTTTTTTTTTGATGGACTCCTAATTTTTAATACTAAGGATTAAAGGATTCCAACTAACACATATTTGTCTTATTGTTTGGCGAAGTGGGGACACTGCCCCAAATCTTTACTACTCCAATGATTAAAGATTTCAACTAACATAAATTTGTCTTATTGTTGGATTTATAATTGGGAAAAAGTTACAATACCCTAATAATTTTTAGGGAAAAATAAAAAATAACCGATTATTTTAATAATTTTTATTTTCTAATAAAAATGATATCAAAATTTTTTTAAAATTATTTATTAACAAATATTTTAAAAACACCCGTTAAAACCCTTTATAATTAAATTGTACTCCTTTTATTTTTCAAAGACTAGAAAGCAACTTGCTAATAAAACTTTTATGTATTCATAGGATATAGCAGTGAGCCACGTTCAAACAAATTAAAGTGATCTATCATGTACGTTTAAGACAAAAAAAATAAAGTTTCCGGGTCGTTCTATTCTATGTCCCTTGTTGTGGGTGCATGAATTTAATAGGGTTTGCTCCAAGTAAAACAGTAAAGTCTAATATTTCTCAGTTTTTTCGCATTTAAACTTAAATAAAAAATTTTGGGGGGTGAAAGGGGGCGCCTCATAATAGCTTCCATTTTTTCACTCGTACTGTTAGGTAGATTCATTTCTTGGGACTAACACAGAGAGAAGACTTTTAATCGGGGATTCGGTTGCAGCAAATTCTAAGGGCATGTTTGGTAAAGTATTTCAAACACTTATTTTTAGTTTTTAAACAACATTACACATATTTTTACATATTTTTTCATCAACACGTATTTCAAAAATTACAAACAATACTACTCAAATTCTTCTACCAAATGGGCCCTAAGTTTTTAATTAATTAAGTCATGCTTGTCAAGTTGGGATCAATGGATGGGAACTTCAGCCCTAAACAGTTTGGGTGTTAACCTATTTACCCGAAGGAAAATGTTAGAACTATAAATTATTTTATAAATTTTTGATATGGTAAGTGGTTATAATTGGTAAGTGAAAAAAGTGATATTAGAAGTGAGCTTTGATGAGAACCAGTGAAAATCGACCATATCAACCGTTTATAAAAATGATGTAAAATAGTGTATGATTGTAACATCACTATGCAAGATTGAATTAATAGAAGTAATATATTTTTAGATAAACTATATATTTGATTTCTAATCTTTACGATGTTTATCAATTTGGTCCCTAACGTTTCAAATGTGTCAATCTAGTTCTTAATCTTTTGGTATTGTGTCAAATTGGTTCCTGCTATTAATTGATAGATGGAAAATGCTGACGTGACTAACGGTAAAAATAAAATATAATTTTCATGTCACATAAATTACCACATGTATTGCCATGTCAACACAAACTAAAAAAATTAATAAAAAAAAAAGTTAGGGACTAAACCTTTTACCACCACCTATCCTTAGTATATTTTTAGATTTAAAATTTTATTTCATTTAATTTTCCTTTACTTTCATAGGAAGCCTATGGGGGTTAAAAAACCCAGAATTGAAAATTCAGTTTACTTCATTTTCCCATATTTTCCTAGCAACCAAACAAGGAAAAAACAAAACAAATTCCAAAACCTAAAGAGAGATGCAGAGAGAATCACAATCACAATCACAATCATAATTAGACTTTGTTGTTTTTGTTGAGTGTGCTTGATTAAATTTAGAACTCATTTTGTTTAGGTGCTCAAGGGTTTTTGATCTTTTTTGTTTGGAATTATGGAAATATCATTTGAAGAAAATGGGATTGGCCCGATTAGGAGTTTTGAGAATCAATAGAGGAATAGAGGGAAGGATATTTGAATTGTTGAATGGTTGGAGTTGGGATTAGAGTAAGGTCAAAGGTGTTAAATAGTCTGGACCCAGCTGTTGATTTATGGCAGTGATTGGTTTGAAAATTTTGAAGTGGGGTGTCGACATTAGTGAACTTGGAAGCCCAAACAAGTTAATTAGGTGGTTTGAAAATTTTATTTCATTGTGATTCCTATCTGCATCTCTTTCTTTGGGTTTTGGAATTTGTTTTATTTTTTCCTTGTTTAATTGCTGGGAAAATATGAGAAAATGAAGCTAATTGAGTTTAAATCTAGATATTTTTAACTCCTGTTTGGTTCCTAAGAAAGCAAAGGAAAAGTAAATGAAAGAAAATTTTAAATCTAAAAATATACTAAGGACAGGTGGCAGTATGCGATTTAGTCCCCCTTTTTTTTTTTTTTTGGTGTGTGGCAATACATGGGGCAGTCTATGTGTCATGAAAATTATATTTTATTTTTATTGTTAGTTATGTTAGCATTTTCCATTCATCATTTAATGACATGGACCATTTTGACACAATACTAAGGGTCCGTTTGGATTGAACTTATTGTTGCTGAAACTGAAAACTGAAAACTGAAAACTGAAAGTACTGTAGGAAAATAATTTTTAAATGTGTGAATAGTACCATGGGACCCATTTTTAATATTTTTTAGTGCGTGAACAGTGCTGTGAACAACGATAAACAGTGCGTGAACAGTGATTTTTGTCCCCTGCACAGTAAACCCATGTGAGGTTACTGTTCACGCACAGGAAAAAAAAAAACTTGAAAACGCAACCCACTTTCAGCCACTTTTAGCCCAATCCAAACACTCTCTAAAAGGTTAAGGACTAAACTGACATACTTGAAATATTATGAACTAAATTGATAAATATTGCAAAGATTAAGGACCAGATACATAGTTTACTATAAATATATATATATATATATATATATATATATATATATATTGTAAGGACTCGATTTGGGTTCCCTTAGCCCAAAAGATAGATGGACTCAGACCCAAAAAGCCCAAAACAATGAATTTGTAGAGAGTGGGTTGGAAAACTAGGCTTTAACGAGTTGGACAACCGGTATAATGGATTCAGAAGACAGGAAAAGGAAGATAAACTGATCTAAACTAAAAAAAATCGTCCTCGGCACAGTCCGAGGAGATCAATCCTTATATATATTTCTTCCAAGTGTGATTACAAAGTCAGTTCTAGGTGACTACAGTGTTTCCCTCTTGATTTCTCGATCCCCTCTTCATGAAGAGTCATTTCCATTATATAGTTCTCTTTAAACGATCTTGGCCCTCCACTTGTTGATCATCCAAGCCACTACTTGAGTGCTTGTCCCATTAGACACCCTTTTAGGCCCTCTGTGCGTTGGGGTAACCAATGCAATACTGTTCAGGAGTCTTCTCCACATTAATGCGGCCAGAGAATTAGATACAGAGCATTTAATGCGGTGGTAGCAGCTTTCTCCTTAGATATTTTAGGACTCCCCTCTATCATATGTTTCTGCAACGCTTACCAATACCAACAGAATTTCCTGAAACATTCCCTTGGACGGTAGACCACCTCTACAGACCTCGGCTTTGGTTAGCCAAGGAGGCATTCATCCTCGGCCCAACCTCCTGGGCCATTATGATCAAAACTAATTTTTTCATTTACTAACACGAGCTCCCTTGACAATGTTTACTCCTCCTCGGACGACCCCTCGTCCTCGATTTGCGCCTTAGGCCCAATATATACATAGAAAATGAGCTCCTAGGTCCAATACCCTTACAATAGCCCCTCAAGATTCTTCTTTCTGGCTCCTCGGGAAGAAATGAGGATTTTGATGTCACCTCAGCTAGTTCGTGCTCATCATACATCACCTTTGCATGTGTAGATGCCTTTTTAACTGCCCAAGACACGCTCCTGATGCTTCGGTATACGAGATATGCCTTCATTAAATTTTTGTGGCTCCTTGTCCTCCACGTTTTACGGCGTGATGCGGATCCAGTGGTTGGGGATTCTATTGGAACATGGGCAGAAATTTTCTCGCTTGTAGCTTTCTCTTTGGTATAAATACCACTCAAATCAATCGCTTATCTCACTTTAGCATTCATTTAGCTCTAGCGCACATACACTGAACCTGCCAACTCTCCTAACTCACTCGTGCCTTTATAACTACCAAAAGTCTGTCCGAGGATACTTTTCTTATTTTTGTAAGTCCTCACAAATCTTTACACTCTGTTTTTCCATATATTTTTCTTTTCTCTGTACTTTTCTTTTCCTTGGTTTCATTTTCTCCTCTCAATCTTTTTAGTTCTCCCAAACCCTTCTAGAAATTGGTAAATTTAAGAGTTTGGTAGAATCCGAGAAGGGAATAGAGAGCTTTAGGGCTCGGTATAGGATCCCTCCAAGAGTAGGCATTAGGTATTGTAAAGAGGGGCAATGGCACGAAGAAAGGCAAGAGGGAGAGGTAGTTATCCCGATGATTGCCTTCATAGTGGAGGGAGGGGGGGATGAGAATTCTTATGGGCACCGTAACCAGGGATTATCTTAGGGCCCATAGGTTAGCTCCTACCTAGTGTGCCCCAAATATATTTAGGATCTTAGGTTGTGTAGATGCCCTTAATGAGAGGATGGGCTTAAACCTCACACACCACGATGTCAATTGGGTTTACAACCTTTATCACTTAACGGGTTAGGGGTATTACCTCAAGTCTAGGTACCCTGAGGTGAGGCTCATCCAGTGCCTCCCTGATTCCAATAAAGGCCTAAACAAAGACTTCCTAATTGTATCAAGGGAGTGGCATGATGGCCTCCCTTGCCCGACAAGAGAAGGAAAGCTAGGTGGGGTCTTAGGTCTGGGTTTGAATAACTGTATATGAATTTTCCTTTGATTAGCTCTATTTTTGCTAACAATACTTTTTTCGTTTTTCTCCATGGTTTTGCAGATAAGAACGTCAGTGTGCCTAACTTCAGTCTTGTGAACCAGCCTAGTTTGGACAAGATCTTGAAGGTTGAGGTGTTTGTCCACACAGACGGACAACTAAGGGCTGCTCACTTGATCTTGGATTACATTCCGATTTCCAATACCTTCCAAGCGTCGAAGTGTGTAATCAAGGCAAGGGGCCCGTGTCTACAAATGATCAGTGTAGCCGTTCCAGGGTTCCTTATCACTAGTCCAATCCCAGAGGACACACTTGCCACCAATCCAATACCAGAAGGCATCCCAAAGGTCGCCCTGCCACCATAACATACAGCGGAGGAGGGAACTTCTTCACATCCTGCCATCCTAAAGAAGGAAGAAGAAAAAGAAGAAGAAGTAGTAGAAGTGTCCGATTCCTAGGACAAATTCTACATCTTCAACCAAATTTTGTCCCCAGAAGCTTCACCTGGTGACCTCGGCTCTCCTTCCTTAGCCTAATCTAGCTTTCACCAAGAAGCTGCTGATACATCCAGTGATATGGGCATCCAACACAAATAGAGGTCAACTCTCCAGGAGTTGTTGGAGTCTCAACCCGGTGGAAAGACAGCCCAGACAAGGCTTCCCACCCCACCACCCCCTCCACCTACATGAGCTGATCCTGCTGACCACAAAAGGAAGATGGATCAGAAGGGTAAAGAGGTGATGGAGACAGGAAGAAACCAGCTCTCCCAGGAGGACGAGCCCCAGAGGGGGGACAAGCAACCCAGGAACATGCAGACAAGGCCAGCCCCTAAGGGAGAGAGGAAGGGTAAGCACCGAGTTGCAGCCCCAACCTGGGCCCCACCTTTGGAGTTGGATGGAGCTACTCTTCCTAGCGATGCCTCCATTCGAGACTTCTAAGGGGGCACGGCTGGGTATGTAGCTAATGCCGTGGAGTAGCCCCTGCTACTACCCAAGGATATGGCTGACCTTAGATCCATGAGGAAGCATGAGGTCTTCCTTGGCTTGAAGAGGGATCAAGCCATAGTAAGTTTAAGTTTTTTTATTTTTATTTATTTATTTATTTTAAATATATTTGTGTACATACTCCTTTCCAGGCCATTCAAGCCACTTTTAGGATCGAGGAGATGGTGAACAGTTCCTATCGCATGATGAAGGAAGAGGAGGGGAGGCGAATTGCCGTTTTGGACGCCTTCCATATGGCTGAGAAAAGTAACCAGGATAAGAAGGCTAAGCTGATCGAGGCAGAGTGGGAAAGAAAAAGTGTTGTAGCTGCCTTGGATAACGTTGAAAGGCAGGCCAAAGGCCAGCGGGTACTTATCCGCAATGTCGAAGATCAACTGGCTGCCTCCAAGGAGCAGATAGTTGCCCTAAAGAAAAGATTGGAGGAGGTCGAAAAGGCTAAAGATCAAGCCGAGAAGGCTAGGGAGGAGGCAGAGAAAGCTCGGGAGGAGGCAGAGCAGCAAGGATATGACATTGGAGTGGCTGAGATCGAGGAAGCCCTAAGGGTTGAGGTCTCAAGGGTATGTAGGACTTACTGTTTCCAAGTATGGAACGAAGCCCTTAACCAAGCTAGGGTTGAGGCTTCTTCTGTGCTGAGGAAGGTAGAAAGTGTCTACTACCCTCAAGCCATTTGCGCCTCCTCTTCCCGCAGCTCGAAGGCAAATACCCCTCCCAAGGTGGCAGATCTTGAGAAGAGCAACACCAACCAAGTCCCTCCCCCCTTTAGCAGCCCTCCAAAAGTATGGGGCGAATGGAAAAGAGGCTGAGGTGACAAAGGGAGTGGCCTCTGATGCCACTAAGCCCCCGATTGCTCCCCAGGACCCCACTAAAGACAAGGAGGCCTCCAGGATGGAGATTGTTCTTCCAAGTCTTCCAATTCCTGCTAAAGGCGACTCTACAGGAGCAGACCAAAGGTCCTCAGAGGCTGTAGTCCAACAGTCCAAGGCCCCACCCCAAAGAAAGATTGTAATAAAGAAGAAGTAGATTTTTGTGTAGCTCTTTTTTTTTTTTGCAACTTCTGTTTTGGTTTTCATAGTGTGTAACCAAAAACTATGCACGTATGCATTATGCACTCCTTCGCTTAGGCTCAACGCTATAAAAGCAGAAGGGGGAAGGTGGGGGTTTACCCTTAAACCCCAAAAGGCGCCTTTTTGTGGGAGATAACTTAGTCTCGAACCCCAATCAGGTATTGTCCTCTTCGAAATTAGCGGCACGGGGCGCAGGCCTAATCCTCAAGGTTTTGCTCAATCCCACATAGGGGAAAGACGCCTCCCACCTTTGTCTTATAAGCACTTAGCCTAAGGAATGGTGTACCATAGTGTGTGTGATCATGTGAGCAAGTCTAAAAAACTACATGTGCACTCATGCACACTATGCACTCCTTCAGGTCCATCGGCCGATGAAGGGGGAAGGTGGAGGTTTCCCCTTAAACCCCAAAAGGCGCCTTTTTGTGGAAGGAAACTTAGTCTCGAACCCCAATCAGGTATTGTCCTCTTCGGAATTAGCGGCACGGGGCGCAGGCCTAATCCTTAAGGTTTTGCTCAATCCCACATTGATGAGAGACGCCTCCCACCCTTACCTTATAAGCACTTGGCCTAAGAAAGGGTGATCACACACATTATGGTACACCCTTCCTTAGGCCAAGTGCTTATAAGGTAAGGGTGGGAGGCGTCTCTCGCCGATGTTGGATTGAGCAAAACCTTGAGGATTAGGCCTGTGCCTCGTGCCGCTAATTTCGAAGAAGACAATACCTGATTGGGGTTCGAGACTAAGTTTCCTCCCACACACACACACACACACACATATAAATATATATATATTTATATTTTTTTAAAATTTTGGAAAGGAATAGATATATTTCTTATTAATAAAGACTAATTACATTGCTCTGGTTTATATACAACAAAAATTAAGCATAGGATAACTAATTAAAAAATACACGAGCAAAGGCACCTTTTTATGATTTACTATTTTTATTTTACGTTTAAATTTGATAACAAGGTTTTCTATCTGTTTGTTTATTTGATAATAGTATTTTTAGTAATTAAATTAAGTTATTGTTATATGCATGTTTTTATTATATATGTGTATGTGTGTGGCAAATTTCATTTAAAAAATAGAAAGAAATATATTTTACCAATTTCTTAAAATCATTTTTGGGGAAAAAAACATGAAAGAAGAAAAAGTTTTAATTGGTAAAAAAAATTATTGTTACCTTTAAATAAGTATTAAAATGATATTAGGATCTCAAAATTATAATATTAATTTATTCTCCATAAAATTTGTGTATAAACAAATAGATTTATATAATAAATGTTCATATTAATAAAAATAATATGACGGGTAAATTATAAAGTTGGTCCCTATCCTTTACATCATATTTTAATTTAGTCTCTATCCTTTCAATTGTGTCAATTTAGTTCCTAACCTTTTCAGTGTTGTGTCAATTTAGTCTTGGCCGTTATTTTTTGGATGGAAAAAATTGATGTGTCAAATAAAACAATAAAAAATTATTTCCCATGCCACATCCGCTCATGTGAGATTTAAAAAAAAAAAAAAATCTCAATTATCATCTCCCTAAAATCCCTAACACTCTCTTGTTAGTCATATCATCTTCATCTCTTTTTCCTCATACTCAACCGACCTACAAGGAGTCAAGATTTGAAGTTACGGTTTTTCTCTATCACAATTTATCTCTCTCAATTTCTGATGATGTAAATGCAACTTTGCTATTTTAACAAATTAAACTGAAGTTTGATTTTGTATTGATAGGTTCCTTTGGGAGATTTAGTACTTATACAAGGTTCTAGATGAAGAAAGATGGTGTGAGTAGAATAGAATAAATTGGATCTTTGAGAACTTTGTTACTTTCCTCCACAAATGCATTTTCCATGTTCTCTCTGTTGGTCCCATTCTGAAACATATTGCATTCATCATGGATGGAAATCGTAGATGTGCAAAACTAGCAAAAACCCAAAATTAGCACATGAAAAAAAATACTCCCGCAAGGCTGCAACATATCCCAACATCCAAAATAAGCAAAACCCATTATATTCAAGCCTAGTGAGCATCCTATGACCCATTTAAGTCGAGACAGAGAAAGAGAGATCGTGAGACACAGTGAAAACTGATCAGAATAGTGCTAAACCTCACCACCAAACCTTGCAGCTGCTCCTCGCCGCCGAGACCTTGTAGCCTCACCCTTTCTCTCTTGACCAAGTGCTGGCTGCTCTATGATTTTAATCCCAAAAAGACACTCACGTGAAAGCGAGTTACTGAATCTGAATCAACCCCTTAATACTTTTTTTTTTAATGTATTATGATATGGCATTCCAAGTTTCTACCTACATGCATGGAAATAATAATTTATTCAGTCTGTTAGACATGTCAGCAATTTCCATCCAACACTTAACAATAGGGACCTAATTGACACAGTACTGAAAGGTTGGGGGCCAAATTGATACAATTAAAAGGTTAGAGACCAAATTAATATATGGTGTAAAAGATAGAGACCAACTTTGTAATTACACTGATATGAATTTATATCAAGGATAGCAGGAGCAACTTTTAATTTATTATGAGCCCATAACTTTTAATTTATTATAGAGACCAGATGGATTTAATAAGTTCTTGCCAATAAATACATGTGATATATCTAAATACTAAAAATCATTCTATTCATAAAATGAATTTTTGACCACCGCGCACCCTTAGTGCGGTGGTCACTCTACAAGTATAAGTGCTTGTGGGGTGTGGGGGGCAAGGACCGGGGTTTAAGTCTCCAGGAAGGAGTTTCACACACATATACACTTAGATTAGGCTAAAGTAGAAATTCTATCTTATATAAAAAAAAAATGAATTTTTGCATTAAAAAAATTGAAAAGTAGATTGTTCGTGTGATAAAAACCCTAATACATAAACACAATATAATAAATATGCTATCTCTTTTGAGTTTTCTTAGACTAAACATCACTTAGTATTTAAATGAATAGCGCCTTCAATGTATCAAATTGGTCTCAAATACTCTATAAATATAAAATTTATTTGTTTATTTTTACATTTAGGGTCACAATTACGCGTCATATATATAGATTCTGATCTCTCAAGTTAAATTTTGGTTTCGTCACTGGTTATAAAAGTTTTATTCTGCTCCTATGCTATTTTTATTACATGATTGTCAATTGGGCAGTTAAAGTTTATGGTATCTATATCTCTACTTTCTACTATTCTTTAAAATAAATAAATAATAATAAAAATTCTCTACTTTTTACATTATTAATTGTAGAACATTCATTAACTTCAAAAGTAAAAGAAAAGAGGGGAAAAAGTATTAGCAACCAAATATAAAGTGGATCATTTTCATGAGGTAATTTGGACTTAGAAAAGAGCTTTTAAAATCATCCACAAGTATATAGGAGAGGTAACAATAAGATACCGAGGAAACTCCTAACTCTAAGTGAAGTTTTAATATAATACATAAAAACACCGCTTAATCTAGAATCTTAAATTTATAAGTCTAATTATGTTATATTATATAAAATTTTTAAGTTAAATTATATTCTTCTTCAGTGTAAGACTTTCACTCATACGTGCAGACGTAATAATCTTTCGCTCATGTATGTGTAAGCAGAACAAAGGGAGTCAAGAGAGAGCAAATTACCTCCTTAACCCACCAAAGAGGGGGAAAAAAAAGGTTTTCAACTTTTAATTAATAGGAAAAATACAAATTTGTCCCCTCTCTCCACAAGAAATGCCCATATCTTTGGCTTCCCCAAAACCAAAAATTCCTCCTTTCTCCTAAGGAATATAAAAGCAATATTCTCCAAATCAATATATGAGCTAGCTTAGCAATATACCTAACTACTTTTTATGCAAAGTTTGTCACTGTCGGCCACACTCATGAACCGCCTAGATTTCACCCATATCATCTTACCTTTTAATCACCACAAATAGCGTATCACTGAAGAAATGCAAACTTCTCTCTTAATCACCAGTAACACATTATCTTCAAATGGAAAAAATAAATTATGAAAAAGCTTACTGTAAATAAGACTAATTAAGCAAAATCAGCCAATGTTTCATAAAGGATCAGATACTCCTAAAAGATAAAATATACGTGACAATTATCTATTACTAGAAAATGTAAAGTTAAAGTTCATGAATGGCATCAAATTAATACCAATATTTTTATACTCAATTCATAATAAAATAAAATTTAAAATTAGTGCTTACAAAAGGGGAGAAATTTTTTATTTTTTTATTTGCAAACAGAATAGAATTTGTGATTTTTTTTTTTTTTTTTTAATGTTGTACTAACTCATCATTATGTTATCCAGAAAAAAAAATCATTATTGTTAGGATTTCAGATTCCAAGGTTGTATACTTGTGTGGGCAAGTTTGTCAAGACAGGTGCTCAAAGTTTTGGAAATCAGTGTGTAAGTCAAGTAATTTCGATTAATCTCGATTCATTTATAACCAATCGAATCTAAATCTTGATTGATCAAATTGCAGTCAAATTGCACTTTCACTTAACTGCAATTTCAACCCGTTAGCCCATTAAGAATATATTTAGGGTTTCAGTTCTACTCAACCTAGTATATAAGTAAAACCTAATACGTACGTCTAAGAAGACTTTAGGGGTTTCTTTCATATAGATTTAAAGGTTCTATGCCTTCTATTTTCAAAAGCCTCTACTAGTGATCTTCTGCCATTAATTTAATACCCGTGAGTTGGAGTTGCTATTGTTAAGTCATCAAGTGTACTAAATCTAAAACCTTTAAGGGTGATCTTGAAGTTGTGGACTGGAGGTTCACGTTACAACAAGTTGCTTTTAGAGACAATTGTGGATCTCCGAGTTTAGTTTGGTAACTAAAGTTAAGTTTACAAAGAATAGAGTTATTCAGTCTATAAACTTCCATCTATTAGTGAAATTGCTACTTCGGGATTGTTTGGTTTAATTCCTCTAATTTTTTTTCCTTGGGACAGTTAGTTCCTTTGGTTTTCCTAGGTCACTGTGTCCTACCTTATTAACTTCCCTGTTGTGTGATTGATACTGGTACTTGTTTGTTTGTTTGTTAAACCAAGACTTGTATAATTAATCTAATTAGTCACTAACCCGTGCTATGCACGGGAACCTACCTATTTGTGAGGTAGACTAAAATAATTTTATAAAATCTTAAATTGATTAAGAAACTACGTCATTGTATGATTTGCTTTTGTATGACTTCAATTTGTAATACAATTTGATGAAGAAGCCATTGTTTGAACGTGCAATGGCTTACAAAAAATTTGTCAAACAGTTTCAGATACTGCAAAAAAATAATTCAAAAATTCAAATATTAAAACTTCTGAAAGACCAAAAAATATTAAAGAATCAGATGATTCACTGCTTAGAAATTATTGAAATAAAACAAAATATATATGATTAAACAATTGAGAAATATAAGAGAAATATGGGTTACAATCAAAAGAATAATTTCTTGCTATAACTATTAAAAGGAATCAAAAGATTCAGAGCCTACAAGTTATAGATAATATGTGTGTGTGTGTGTGTGTGTGTGTGTGTGTGTGTGCGTGCGCGTGTGTGTGTGACTACACAAATTCAGATGTTAAAACTTCCAAAATGCCAAAAAAGATATATAATTAAAGAACAAATTATTGAAACAATTCAAAAAATATATGACTATTCAAAAGATAAATACAAGAAAAAGAAAAAAAATACATGAACCCATAAAGCAATAAGTTTTAAATTTTAACGGGTCTAAACTTTAAACGAACCTTATTAGCATATGGCCCACGCTAAAAAATGTTGAGCGGGAGCCCACGTTGAAATAATGAAAGTCATACCTCCTCTTAATATATCGTATATAAGCTTTTTCCCCAAGAAATTAACATACTTTCATATTGTGAGGTGAAACAACGACATATGCAGTAATAGCAACCTTAAATCTCAATTATTGCAAGCTTTTTTATCTCGTAAAAAATGGCTAAAGAGAGTTTAGTGATTCATATATGAAAATTACTTTTTAAAAAATACATGAAAAACCATAAAATAAATTTTTTTTTTTTTAACAAAGTAGAGGAGAAGAAAATAACAGAAGAAGAGCTCATATCTCTACTTAGATTTAAAAAAAAAAAAAAAAAAAAAATTGGGGTTTGCACTGCTTTTATAGTATTCATGATTAACCTCGCAAATTTGGAGATAAATTATCAACATTTGAGTTCGAGTTTAAGTTGGACTTGTTAGAGAGATAGAGTTTCACTCCTTATTAAATTTGGACTAAACAAAAATTATTTTGTTTTAAAAAAATGATAATGATGAGTTTGAGTTTAAGTTGGAGTTGTTAGAGAGATAGATTTTCACTCTTTGTTAAGTTTGGACTAAATAAAATAATTTTATTTTAAAAAAATGATAATGATGTGGCAAGTTCTGGAGAGGTTAATAAAAAGTTAAAGGTTTATTTTTTTGAAAATAAAATTTAAAGGTTTCAGTTATATATATATATAATCAACTCAGCTGTAAAATTGGTTAACAACCGGTTTAACAGGGGTCTAAACTCAACAATTATGTACTAAATATCGAGTTTATCCCATCATTATGTTAATTAATTTAGTTGGTTTTAGGGCTGCAGATAATGTGATAAAGATGCTTTGTAGATGGCAATTTCATGTGTACTCCGCGTTTGAAATGGAATACCTTACGTCCAATGGGCAAATTGGCATCAAAGCATACGAATTTATATGCGAAATCAGCACATATACGAATTTAGAAATTAGAATACATTCCTCACATAATGACATATTTTTCTCTTATCCAGAAAATGGCATCACCTTCTTGAAATTCTCTCTTCCGCATATCCAATATCCAAATCAAGCAATGCCTGAAATCTAGATTACCATATGCTTCTAGAAATTGGCATCTCATTTTACAGTGATGATCTAGATTCTAGAATAGACATGTGGGTCTTGACAGACATACATATATTTTCATTTTTATTCTCTTCTCTAAAAAATCCAATTTTCTTTTTATTATTTTCACCCCCCCCCCCCCCCCCAAAAAAAAAAAAAAAAAAAAAATCAAAACTTGACATTACTAGTAACTAACATAATGGCTTGTACTTTTTAACACTTGGAAACAAAAATTTCAGAGATTTTAAACAAAACAACTTAAGGGGTAAAGTTTCCATTGCATTTATGACATATAGTAATATGTACATACAGATTCACACACACACAAAGTCACATCACAATGGAAGAAGAAATATACAAGATTTGAATTTCCTCGTACATACTCTAGTAATTCTAGAATACAGAGTACTCTTCTTCCCTTTGAATCTTTTGTTGCCTGGCAATGAAAGCCTCCACCTTGCGCTGGAACTCCTCGTTGCTCATTTCATCCTCAGGACATGAACTTTTGGCCAATTTCTGACAAGAATGATCACTCTTCCTGAAATTCTCTGTCTGCATGCGTCGGAGTTCGCGGCGTGATTTCTCACAAACCCCCCGACTTATTTTCTCGGATTGAGTCCTCTTGTAATCCTTAACTACACTCTCATCAGATATGATATGCTTATCGACGATCTGGGTCTCAACTTGCTTAACTTTCTGGTTCTTTTCACTATTCTTAGTGATCTCCTCGTAAAGATCCAATCCTGAAGTGTTTTTTG
Source organism: Notholithocarpus densiflorus (assembly GCA_030021035.2). Lineage (NCBI taxonomy): Eukaryota > Viridiplantae > Streptophyta > Magnoliopsida > Fagales > Fagaceae > Notholithocarpus > Notholithocarpus densiflorus. The sequence goes on from JARYZH020000045.1 coordinate 1,873,070, forward strand.
TCGAATCTCGAGCTGAAAACTGCCCGGACTTAGCGAAAAGAGTGATGATTATAACATTTCCAACGACAAAAACGAACCGGGGACTAACCAAGAGAACGGACAAGTTATGGAAGTACCCACTAGAGTTCTTCATAGCATGTGGGAGGTGCAAGGAAAGCCTGGAAATCATGACAAGAACAATGCATACCTCGATTACCCGGAAAAAGTTTGCAATCTTTTGAAGCTGGCGATGCTTTTGCATTGCGTTCGCCTTAACATTGATGTTGTAGTAATCGAATGAATCCATTTATAGACAAGGATGGAGAATGAGCAAAAGTTGAGAGGGTTGTGGATGTTTTTCTTTTTCTTTTCCTTCTTTCTTCTTCTTTAGGACTTTTCACTCGAAAGGAATTTGGATTTTCATCAAAGCTTCATTAGCAACCATTTCTCTAAAGAGAGAAAAGAGAAAAACTGCTACCATCATAGAAGATGATAAGGTGGTTTTAAGGTTTGAGTTTCGGAGCATAGAGACAGAGTTAAAGCAATTGAAAGCCTTAGAGGCAAAAATAGATGGCTAGGCAGAGGAAAACAGAGGGAGGTATTTAGGGTAGGCAGAGGAAACAGAGTGAACTATATGCTCTGTTTGCTCAGAAGTGTAAAATCTTTCTCATTTATAGGCATAGAATATATGCCTTTCCACTTTTTCTTTTATTCCAATTGTTAACTTTATTTTCTTTTTTCTTTTTTCCTATAAATATTTATTTACTTTTCTTTTTCTTTTTCTTTGCTGAATGACTTATTTACTTTATTTCAAATGTGGGAATTGTGTAGTACTAAAAAATGTACAATTTGTGGACTCCTAATTTATTGGACATGTACTTTGTAAAAATATGACTCTCGAATATTATTTTTTCGTGCATTCAGACTCAAGTGCAGTTCGTGGGTCATAGCATTTTGCCCAGTAAAATGTAAACCATAAGATAAATTCTCTACGTTTTGGGAGAAATATTATTATTCCACGTCTATAACATCATCTTTTAAGACTATCCAAATAATTCGACAGCTTCCCCCCCCCCCCCCTCCCAAAAAAAAAAAAAAAAGAAGAAGAAGAAGAAGAAGAAGAAATCTAGAGCAAGAAAGTACAAACATCTTATTTTTTAGTTGCTTCCTTAATACAGAGTCTAGACATTTAGTGGGGGAGCCAGAATTTTATATCTATTTATTTTATTTTGGAGAGTCAAGCTAAATATGTAAAAGGAATTTTAATTAAAAAAACACCGATTAATCATTTATATATATATATATATAATATGTTTACAACATGATTTAAAATATATTTTTCTCATATATAACAGAAAAATTTACATCAAATTCGTCTTCACATAACTTAAAATAATTTGTTTATTCTATCAATTTATAAGGTGTGAACTATCATTTCAATCATATTGATTACAATTATTATTATTTTTAACATTTTAGATCAAGACAAATAACAAATATACTTTACATGTCTGAACATATACAAATCAAAAGATATATAATTGTTAATTTTGTGGTTAGGAGTTGAGATTGTTATTTATTTTTCTTTTACAAGAAAAAAAAATGATCTACAACTCTTAACCACAAAAACAACAATTTTCTTTTCTTCTATTAAAAAAAAAAAAAAAAAAAAAAACTTAGTTTCCATATCTCTAATTTTCTAAGTCAAAATCAAGATATATATATATATATGTATGTATGTATGTTATAAAATTTAGAAGAATTCTATTAAAGATATTTAGTTATCTATTTGTAATAACATATATCTTGAATATGCTTTTATTTAATGAGTTAAATATTGAGCCATTTTGGATAAGCTGTTGTGAAAACATGCATTTTCAAAATATGTATTACAAAAATGTGATTTTTGTTTAAAATGGGTGTTTGTTAAAAAAGCTAGTCGGTGCTGCATATTTGAATTGCAATTTTTTGCATCTTTAAAAATGCAAATTCTTTGAAAATGCAAGTTTAAGCTACACAAACACCTAAATAAACAGACACATTATTTTTAGAAGGAATAAACAGACACATTGTGTAAGAGCAATGAGAGGAAAAATAATTCATTAATAATTTATATAAACTTAAGTATCTTTAGGAAAAAACTATGCATTGATTTAATGAGCTTTATATGGTATAAGAATAATAATAAGAAAAAAACTATGCATTGATCATTTAGAGTACAATTAAAAAAAAAAAAAAAACTAGGGGGGCATTAGTAAAATTTTATATATAAATTAAAATTAAAAAAAAAAAAAAAAAAAAAAAGAAAAAAAAAGAGAGGACGAGGGGACTTTAAAAAGACAAGGGGAACTTAAATCCCTCATTTATTCTCTCACACAAATGCAGCTTCTTTTCTTAAACCTCCAATATGTCTTAGGAAGAAGACAACATATGCTTTTATTCCCTTCGTCCGGATGGACACCTACTATTTCTTGTTGCATTCAGCCAAATTTTATATACTATATGCGTGCACATTCCTTTTAACCAATATCTCCAATGAATTTATCAAGTACTTCAAATAGCGTATATATTTTATTCACATTATTTCATAATCTTATGTGTATATTTTTTTCCCATTTAATTTCCACACTTCTCTTGATTCTCTTCCTCCTAGCTTTTTGGCTTATTGTTGCCACTAGTTATTCAGTTATTGTTTATGGAGATTTTGTTTTATTTTAATTTATCCCAACTTGTTTGATTTTTCTTGTCCTAGTTTTGATTTGCACTAAAAGAAAAAAGAAAAAGGAAAAAACATTCACCTTTACCCAAAAGACAAAATTTGGCTCCAAACATGTTTGGAGTCAATGACTACAACACCACTTAATATATTTTTATCGAATGTGAATTTTGATAAATCCACAATTAGATTACATTTTCTTCTCATATCTTTCATGCTTGCAAAATTTTCAGAAAATAAAAAACCAATAGCTATGTGTTGATGCCCATTTTGGCAGAAATGCCCAATAGCAGGAAGAAGCTCAACAATATGGGAGGAAAAGAGTTAGTAAATTGGGAAGAAAGCCATTATGCCCGAATGGTAGGAATAATGGATCATAGGCCTAGAAAATAATAAATGGGTCTCAAAGAAAGCAAGCGGGCCTAAAGGAGTCCAAAGAAAAGCAGTAAACCCATGGACATTATATGAAAAAGAAAGCAAGCAAGAATAGGCCAAAGAGGTCCGAAGTAATGAATTAAGTGAGTAAGAGGTTGATGGAAAGCCCATGAACCCCAAAAGTAAAAGATATGGTAATTTGGGTCGGGGAAGCCCAAAAAATTTAGTAAAGGTCCATGGGAGTAAAATGGGCTGAGGATGCCCAAGAAAAGGAAACAGGCCGAGGATGCTCAAGGAAAGGAAATGGGTCGAGAATGCCCAAAAGGATGACATGGGCCAAGGAAGCCCAGAAGCAATGGAATGGGTCAAGGAAGCCCAAAATAGTATGAATACTAGCCCAATGGTAATATTGGGCCACAAGAATTAAGCAAAGGGAAAGTATACAGCAGACCCAAAAGGAGCCCAGCAAGCATGAGTCATACAATAGCACAGCAAGAATGACAGAATGACATGGCAGAAGTGCTAGCAAACCTATGAAAGGGGCAAAGGATGGATTAGAGAAGGAATAAGCCACAATCAAGCAAGGCCTAGCCTAGGAAGGAAGTAAGACATAAAGAACGAAGGCTCAGAGAACCATTCATGCCATAAGAGGTCAAGAACGAGAAGCAGAATGTATAGACAAGCCTTCAAATCATGGCAAACGCATGAGCAGCAGGCAAGCCATGGACACACATGGAAGTGGAGCACGCACAAGGCTCAGGCACCACCAACCTGCACCCAGCCAATACAGGAAGTGGTGGGCCATGGGTCAGAGGTAAGAGAAAGTATGGTTTGGTGGTGGGGAGAATGGGAGAGCCTATTCTGGAGTTCCCGCTCAAACTCTTTTAGGGGAAATGTCCTGCTGGGATGACATACCACCCAAAAGAGGGAAAGATGAGTTGGAATCACTAGGTGCATGCCATGAGGGATAGTGAGAAAGAATGCCCACCCTTATTCGGATGGAAATGCCACGGTGAGCATGCAAACAAAATAAGACTCTTTGTCTGGTAATGGGAAGTGGCACGACCAGCACAAGTAAGTGGTGGTGGCTGGGCAGCTGACAGACTGGTGGTCTGGAAGGACACCCACACCTAAACAAAAGCGGTTAAGGGATAAAATAGTAAAAACCCATCACGGTAGGCAGTATAAGAGGGGTCCTCCGCCGTGCACAAAAAAGAGGGGAAGGACCTAAGGAAGAGGAACAAGAACACGAAAGCAAAGAGATAACATAAAAGTACTACAAAAGAAGAGAGTGAAAAACAGAGTAGCAAAACTTAGAAGAGAAAGAGAGTTAGAATGAAAAACAGAGAGTAGGCAAGAGTGAGACGACAGACATTCACCAATAGGCTAATCCTTTCTCTCCCTCTAAAAGCCTACCCTCTATTAAGGATTAAGGAATCTGAGCATAAGCCATTTAGGCCCATTTTCTCAAAGTGGGTAATTTCCATGGCAAGATCTCCCTGTGAGGTTACCTACATTGAAGAAGTGGTTCCCTTCTTGGACTTAACTCCGTAAGACAACCAAGCACAGCAGACTAACAATTTCTTCTTTCGTTTTATTGATTAAGCATTGGTGTTATCTCCCTCTTATTATTATCATCTTATTTATATTGCATTTATATTGTTGCATTGCTTTACCTTTTATTTCATTCAATATTTTCCGCTTTTCAGCTGACAGTGAGCATACCCCTTTTATTTTTACTATATTATATCTGTCTGTCATAACCTTTTTGTAACAGTTTCCTTTGTCATGGGCATGTCACCAAAGTTTTAGCAAAGGAGCCTTATTTTGTGCACAACCCGGTTTGGGGTGTGTTGCAACCAAGCCGGTACTGACTCTCCTACCCAGAACCTTTGGGCCATAGCGTGATACAAGGCAGCCTAGCTCGCAGTTGCAAAAATGCCCACCGCACTACATTATCATCAAATGTTTAAATTTCAAGTTTTTTGTAATATAAGATTATGCATAAAAAGTAAGTTTATAGATTAAATAGTAAATAATATTCAATTGGTACGAAATTTGACATGTGTGTTAAAAATATAAATAACATACAATTTAACAGTTAGATTTTCAAAATATATAATCATGTTAATTTTTTTAGCAAGTATTGTAGCCAAACTTTGTCCTTACCCAAACAGACTCTAATGAGACACATAAACTTCTTCTCTTAATTTTTTTCAAATTACTTAAAAAAAAAAAAGAATTATTCAACTAAACCAATTTGATGGTTCAAAATTTTTTCTTAAAAAGGTATCTAGAAACTACAAATGCTGATTATGTAGTAGCCTTTGCATCTCCAAAGGCTTGGCAAACGGCAAACCTAGAAGATAACTAGCATGATTCACAATCAAAAGGATTCCAAACCCATTTCTTTCTCACTAAGAAAATGCCACGTAATAGCAACTTTTCCTCTCTTTATAGTCTCTTCCTTTCAAACTTTCACCTTTATATTTGGGCATTCAACTCTCTTTATCTTTCCTTTTCACTTTTCTCCCCCCTATAAACTTTTAGACTTCTTCCAAGAGAATCAACAATAATAGAGGATTATCAAAAAAAAAAAAAAAAAGAAAAAAAGAAGAAGAAGCAATAATAGAGTATTAAAGGGTGTAATCTTTTGCTTTATGATAATCGTAAGTTTTATATATATATATATATATAACCTCAAAAATTGGTTTGTTTGTTGCACTGTCTTCTTTGATTTAAATTGAGACAATGAATGCCATTTTTTTAAAAAAAATATAAAAAAGGTGGGAAAAGAAAGTTACACTGTCCTTATCTCTATATGCAGGTAAACTAGAAGGTGACTTAATCTTAATGGCTGAATGTGTGGCATGTATAAAAAGTTTAGATTGAATACGTTGGATTATGGCAAAGCCTTCACCTGGCATAGGTCCATGCCACCTTATAGTAATAAGTGGACCAAAAAAATTTGCATAATTTGGAAACGAATGTAGCTTTTGCACTAGCACCTCTCTCTCTCTCTCAAATTGGAGTCTCTATAGTAGTTGAAAGACGATTCAGTCAAAAGTAATTTTGCTATAGGGCTTTGGAATCAAACTTAGACAAGTTATGCTTTTCATCAATAATAATGCTGCATCAAAAAATTCAACAAAATATGATCTTGTCTCTCACCTCTATTAAATCATTTTTTTCTAACTATGAAATTTAATAATGGACAAATTACACTTACACACTCCTAGGTATAGCGAAATTACACTCATTAAACCCTATTGTAAAAAAAAAAAATGACACTCTAATCTCAAATGATCAAAATAATTGACACTTTGCACTTTTTTCTGTACTCCTATATGACAAAATAATTGACACTCCAATGTGTTGGGACATTGGCATCATGAGGCCTTCATGAATGATATTTTTGGTTAGCTTACACACACACATATGTATATATATTGTTGTTGAGGGTTGTTTTTCGAATTGCCACTTATCTGTACTTGGTTGGCCTTTCTTTTTGACCTGGATTTAGTTTGCGGAGTCAAATCCACCATCGAGACGAATCATGATGTAAACTTTAAAATGAAAAAAAAAAAAAAAATTATGATTAGTGTTACGAAGGATAAAGGGTCATTTCTATTTAGTGCACGTACCCAGAAACTCATGGAAGTGTTTGAAGGCTTGATTCGAATGTATATTATATATAACATCTAAATATAAATGTATTTTTCTGTATCTTTCTAGATCACCTAAGTTCTGATTGCCCTTATAAGCCATAAATATTGCACTTTGTGTCAATGCTTGGCCATATATCGAAACCTCTTCAAAAGCCAAATGAATTCCATTTCGCCACTTTGGAATAGAAGTACATAAAATAAGAACTAGTAAGACTGGTAATGCAATACGATGCTTTAAATAAATAAATAAAAGAAGAAAAGAGAAGAAGACTGATAATACAATACGGTGAGATTTGAAGATTAAAATATCGGCTTGTTTAGAAAACGCAACAAATGATTAATTAATTGATTATGAAACAAAAACCCATATCATTGACCGTTAAAAACAAGGCTGTACCATTGCTTTAAGTAATTTTGACACAATATTTTCCAATATTGATATATGGTTAGACTTTTCCTAGTAAAATGATGATGTACATCAGTACATGTACTTTTAATCGATTATGGCATATTTAATAATTATGTCACTTATTTATATTATTATTTTATTAATGTTTGATCTCCATGTAATGATTTTTAAGAGAATTCTCTGAACCAATTTGGAAAAATACATTATTATCCTATATATTAAAAATCTTGGGTCGATTGATAATTGTTCAACTAATCCAAGTTATTTTCAATTCTTTATGCTTTTCAAAAGCATATGAATCACCACTACCAACAACAGAGTCTCAGTTTCAAAATTTAGGGTCGGCAATAAATCCTGGACAAATTAGATTGGTCAGCTGCATTAATTTTCACTCTAACTTATTTGAAGTCATGCTTTCTATTATTTCTCTATTTGACATGTTTTTTTTTTCTTTTAATAAAAAATTATTTTTTACTTCTACTAATGTTATCTTTGGCATTCCTCTATCTTTATTTTTCATTCACTCAACTTGGATCAATTCACTCTTTTGTATAGGTTTATTACTCTCTGTTTTGAACGTAAATTATGAATAAACCATTTTAAGTGACTTTACCTAATCTTTCCATCAATATAGAACTCAATCTTTAAATGAATTTCTTCATTTTGAATCCTACTTTTTCGTATATTCTCACTTATTTATATTAACATTCTAATTTCTGTTTCACTAATTTCGTGGATAAGAGAATCACCAAATTAGATAAAACATCTTAGGTGGACAGGGAAACATTTTAGACAATCATCCTAAAAAAAACTACTCAACACCGAACTTTCTAATATTAATACTATAAAACAACCATAATTGTGATAGGGCAAGACTTAGGTACAGTACTTAGGTTCTCTTATTAAGATTCTGCCATATGGATTTTTTCTCATGGGATTGAAATGTATTTTTTATTTAAGTGGCCACATAACTCAATCTTAAGTGAAGAACCTAAAGAACAACACCTAAGATATTGCACCTAAGTTTGGTCCATAGTGATATATATGATATGAGTAGTCATTAATACGTTATAACAATAGTTCTCGTGCTTTAATTAATTAAAAAAATGAATAAAAATTCTTGTGTTTTTACATTCCTTATGGCCCTTTGAAATTTGAATTCTTAAACCCACATACATGCTCCATACTTTTCCTATCACAATTTGCATCTTCTATAGCAGAAGCACTTTGAATGTATACATCCAACGCATCTTCCATATTCTGCCGCCTCCAGATTTCTGCACTTTCTATAACAATTGTTTCCGGATGCGCATCTCCCATGCCAGATTTTGCTTGCACTCCCACATTCTTTTCCTGTATCATTATCATATATACAGATCATAGAAACCAAAAAAAAAGAAAAGAAAACCTTTTAGAGTGCATTAATGTGCAAATGTAAATAACTTGTCCATATATATATTCTGTGGAAAGAAAATTTTACCAGGATCAGGGATCGGACAGTGACGAGACTCGACCTCAATGATAGCCAGAGAAACAATAGAAGAGATCAAGAGCAAAGACCACCAGAGCTCCAAAAAGTGGTCTTGAAGAAAAGGAAGAAAGTACCATTATTACCTCTTCAAATTACAAAACTAACAATTATTGAAGTATCCTCTCCACGCTTCACAAAGAATGGGCAAGAGAGATAGAAAGAAGAAGAAGAAGGTTGTGCAAGAACTGTAAGGTCCAAATGGGAACGAAATTCTTGCATGCATGGAGGAAGATATAAAAGAAACCGGTCTACATTCATAGATTTTTATTTTTATTATTATTATTTTTTTTTTTTATATGTGCATTCAACTTTCAATTAGATAATTGTATATTTATCCAAAAAAGAAAAGTAGAAAATTTTATAAGTAGTCTCATTTTACATGTCCACGTGGTGGTTTTGTATAGCATCTTTCTAAGCTTTTTTTATTTTTATTTTTATTTTTATTTATTTATTTATTTTTTATCTTAAATGTTTACACTGACATGCAATTTCGGGATTGCAGGTTTTTTTTTTTTTTTTTTTTTTTTAATTTTTTTTATTAAAGCTTCAATGTCTTCACTTCAGGATTGCACATAGTGAAGATTCAGTATGCATTAATGTTCTTGGTTTGTAATTTATTTATTTATTTATTTATTTTTGCTTATTTCATTTGTAATACTCTTTCTCTTCATAATAAATAACCGTTTATATGTGCAAGAGTTTTAAAATTTTCGTACTTATAGCTATGGATAAAATGAATGGAATTATATATATTTTAGAGATTTAAAAAAAAATCAAACTATTTTACCTTTTTTATTATGATTTATCTTTTAATAAGTTTTCAAAATATTTTTTTTGTCCGTTTTGAAAAAGTCAATTTTACTTGAAGAATGAAGAATAAATATAATTGAATTCTTCTCCAATAGGATAAGTCGCAGTGTCTATAAATTATATATTATTTGATAGATATAGAAACTAATCATCTATCATTTTCAACTTCAATCTTATTATCTTTCTTTTGCTATGATCTCCTTTTATTGTTGGAATTTCTTCTTAGACCCTTTGCAACCATCAATCTGCTCAGACTAGTTGATTTTTTTTAGTCTATGTTATGTTTGGTCTATTATTGTGTATTTAGCATGTTATAATGTCTAATATGTTAAGCATTTGAACTCATGTGACTATATTGTGAAAATTGGATTTTATCTCATTGAACATAGTAGATGATTGGTTGATGGGCCGGGGGAGTAAACTGATTAAACCCCTTCAAAAATATTTGTAAGCAATAGTAAACTAATATCTTGGGCAAAAGTGAAGTAAAAAACTAATAAAAATGTGTATGCATATTTGGGTTAAATGGGTAAAGATCCATTAAATTATTTAATTATATGGGTCTTAATGGATAAATCCACTAATACCCACTAAAACCCATCTAAAATTTAAATAAACAACATCAAATCTAAATTTTTAAAAAATGACCAAAATGCCTCAAAAACTTAAAAAATAACAAAAATACTCCATGAAACAAAAAAAATGACCAAAATACCTCTTAAATCTAAAAAGAGTATTGTATATTTTTGACATGGCCAGTCTATAGGCCACGTGGGTGTTGCCACTTGATGGTTTTGTGGCACCGTCTTTGTCAAAAAGAGATTTTTCCTAATTCCCTATATTTTACGGCACAATGTGTGTAGTCAATTTTTTTGATATTAGCGAGCTGATGAGGGGCCTTGAAGAAAATAGTCAGTTTGGGCTGTGTAATTGTATAAGGCACTAAACTAAACTATATATATATATATATATATATTCAACAATGGGCTCTTGATCAACCAAAACACACACACACACTCAATGGGCTATATGTTCTGCCCTATTTTTTGTCTATTGATTGGGCATGGGCTCATTTGGGTTGGGTATGTATATATTAAACATGCCCAACGTGTGTGGTTGCTTTTTATTTTTTATTTTTATAAAGTTAAATATATTAAACACCGCTTTTTTCAATTTTTATAAAAATAGTTAATAAATAATTAAAATTATTTAACTCATAATGAATTCGTACAAAATTAGTTCAATTTATATACTTTAAAAACACAATAGTAATAGTATTTTATCATGGTGTGTATTATTATTTTTAAAGTTAAAAATAGTGCTTTGACCCAGATCTTACTAATTATAAATGTACATACTAGTATATTATGAATGCAAAAACAAATATTTGGTATAATAAGTAAGAATGCCAAGCTATTTTTACCTCGAAACTCAGTCATAGAGTGCTAGCAGAATGCTCTTATATAAGACGAATTGAATTACAATGTTGACTCACTTTCAGAAAGCTTCGTAGTCTCCACAGGGTCATCAGTTGCCTGTGAATCAGAGAGATCCCCTTCCAAAAGTCCAGCTTCAAATCTTTGACACCTTTTCACTATAGCCTCAACCTTTTTGTTGAACTCTTCATCGGTGCAAGCCAACATGTAGCGCAGCTTTAAATTGGATCTGCTTCCCAACCAAAACCTTATGCCTTGGTAATTATTCGGTCATCAAGAGCATATATAGCATGGGAAAATTAGCAACCATCTCACCCAATTGTCAAGGATGTATGCCAAGTGACACAAAATATTTCACACCAACCTCAAGCTTTTTAACTATGCTGCATCCTAAGAGCTCTGGTCTCAAAGCTATAGCCTTCCCAAATATCCTTATCACTCACTCCAGCTCTGGTCATCAAGAATATGACCTGTATGGCTGTATTATAATCCCATTTCAGTATGTCACTACCGGTCAGTACTAGATGTTATTCAGCTGGAGAAAAAAACTGTACCTAAATATTTTTTTGCTTTCGCACAGTGTATCCTCAAAACTTTCAACTAGAGACTAATCACTGTTCGCAACGAGTGAGCTTATAGTGAGGTAAATCGTTAGCCCAAGGAATTTTTTTCAAAGTGCAGGTAACCGGACTCGAACTAGGGAGCACACCCAGTCGAACCCGGTACAAGCACCTTGAGACCAAGTGTCCAACCAACTCGGCCAACTCCTGGGTTACTGTACCTAAATATTAGCTTTTCATTATGTGAGTGTAAAAATGTGTAAAGATGTGTAAATATTTCCATGAGCTACAGTAACCATGTATATTTATACGGTTTCTATAGCTCATTTATCCATTATTTTAATATTATTTTTGTACAGTATAAAAACAATTTTTTCGCTCTTTTTTTACTCTCTTCTCTCACTGAGCAACACTAACGCCTCTCAAGTCTCAGCTTCTCTCTGAAACTCTCTCAACCCGAGCTCCATGGCTGAACATTCAAACTCTACCTCTGAGCATCACGCCACCATAGACGGTGGTCCGACCCTAAATCTAAACCTCTCTATATTCTCGGCCTAACTCTTCTACCTTCGAGGATCTTCTGCTCTCAAACTCGAGCTACAGTGCAGCCTGTCATTGCTCTTCTATAGTCTCAAGCCGGATGGAGCGCATGGTAGTGGTCATCGCGAGGAGGTGGCAGTGTTGCGAGGTGTCGATCTTGCTCAGGTCGGAGGCGTCGATCTCGCTTCGATCTGTTGGTTACTGGTTTATTTTTGGTTTTTTGGTTGATTGTGGGTGTGGGTCGATGGGTTTTGATCTTGATCGGTTTGTTTTTTCTGGTTCATTGGTGGGTTTTGATGATCTTGCCGCCGATTGGGTGGGTGATGATTTGGCTTCACTGGGTTTCGGGTTGGGTGGGTAATGAATGAGTTTGGGATTGAATGGGTTGGTTTTCCTTGATGATGGTGGTTGGGTGGTGATGATGGTGGCTGGGTGTGGAGTGATCATTGGTAGTGATGGACTGTGGGTTTGTGAGAGAGAGGGGCAGTGAGGGAGGGAATAATAAAAAATTGTAAAAGAATGAATATTTTATTGAATAAATGTGTAGAATAGACAAACTGATGTGGGTGTTTTGTAAAAGTGGATGTGTAAAATAAAAAAAATAAGTTTTTTCTTGTAAAATAGATAGAAAATTTGCACGAACTAATGTGGTTGCTTTTAGTATAGTTCCTTAGATTACCCATTTAAATTTCAGCCATCTGTCAAATAAAAAATATTCACTAACGGCGTCAAAAGCCACAAATGGCTTAAACACTATCGATAACTCTATTTGTGATTAAAAAGAAAAAAAAAAAACCCAGCCACCATCGTTAACTCTATTTGTGATTAAAAAGGAAAAAAAAAAAAAAAAAAAAAAACCCAACCACCAGAACTCCTGTGCAACATCTCCAACATCAACCCACTCCTCCTCGTCACTCACAATCTGCACTGCCACATCGCCAATGACTACTCCCTTTCACCCAAAATGTCTACTTTTGGTCTTAAATTGTAGGCAAAACCCAAAAACATATCATCCCTTAAAACCAAAATTTCCAAACAATCCAAACACAAAACCAAAACCCCAATAAAATTCAATTCATAAAAGGTAAAACCTAAAAAAAAGATCCACCCAAAAAACCAAGATTCGCTACTGGATTCACCGGCTTCGTCACTGAACTCCACCGTGTGTCTTCTTTGCCGCCGCAAACTTCTTCAAATCTGGGAGTATTTGATGTGTAGGGAAGGACGCATGAAGAGCTTGCAAGTGTTTGGACAGAGGCAGGGGCATAGCCAGGAATTTTTACATGGGGGGCCGATTTGAACCATGAAGGTTGAAATCGACGACGATGAGTATCATCGTTGTATGGATAGTCTATATTTTTAGGTTGATATGGACCTTCTTTGAGATAAGCTTGTCGAATTTCATCTTGTTTGTTGATAGGGAATTCAAATATTTTGTTACGTGATCCTGGATCATGATCTATCTCTTTAGATTGAATTCTTGAACATTTGGAGGGGTCAGGGTGTTCATCAGGCATTGAAGTATCAACATTTGTTTCTACAGCCACAGGTGTCCTAATTTCTGAATTGCTAACATCTTTTTTCTTAAAGAATGCATCAATTGTTTTTCGTTTGCACATAATTCTTTTAGCTTTAAGAATATGACTCAAAAATTAACCTGAAAAGAAGTTTAAAAAATAAAATTTTAATTAGAAATTTTTACTTAGTTATATGGATGTTATTCATACTCAAGAAAAAACAAAATTTCCACTATAATTTAAACATACAACCCATTTTTAATACGACTTTAATTAATAATAACCCCTCAAACAAAAACAAAAATTAAACATACAAGTATTGGTACACAATATAAACCAAACAATTTAACAACACCCACAGCCACATCCATAGCCACATGATATCTAACTAATCAAAAATAGGTAATAAATCAAAACAATTTTACCTTAGAAACTTTGTCTTCACAAAGTGCAAAGATGGGTCACCCGTGTGGCAACGCCTACTGCCTCTGCCTGACTGCCTCCAACTTTAGATCTTCCCTTCAAGACTCATCACAAACAATCTCCCCATGCCTTCAATCATGTACTTCTCTAAAAATCTATGAAAATATAAAGAGCATGTGAATATTTAGGTGTAGATAGTTGAGAAAATCAAAAAAAGACACTAAAAAGAGATGAATGTCAAATGCTTAAGAAAGAGAAGAAAATTCACCAATCACCAAGTAGTCACCAAGTTCCAAAACTAAAGCTAATGAAGAAAGAAAAAATTGGTCAGGATTTTTTTTTTTTCAGACTGTGAGTAGAGGACTGGAGCTTTGGGGGCTGGTAGGTAGGCAACGGTACCAGTGCAAATGAAAGTGTATCAAAGAAGACAAAACAAAAGAATAAGAAGTATCCCATAAATAAATAAATAAAATAAAAAAAAAGAATAAGAAGTAAAGAAAGGGATTCTGTGGGTCAGTGGGTGGATTTTTTGAGATGAAGAGAAAGTGAAGTTTTGTTTTTAGTGTTTGGAATTGAGTGGGCCAGCTTGTTTTATTTGGAGTACATAAAGTGATAAGGCCTAAAACTAAAGCTGGGCTTGGGAGAATATTTGAGCTGGGCTTAGGAGAATAGTTGAGAATTGGCCATTGGGGGGGGGGGGGAGGGGCCTGTCCAATATTGGGGGGGCCCAATTTTGGTTTCTACCTACTCTAATGGATTTTTTTTTTTTTTTTTTTTTTTGTAGGGGCCGGCGCCCCCCCAAGCCACTACGTGGCTCCGCCCTTGGACAGAGGCGGTGGAGGCAGTGGGCCTGTGACAGAGAGGACTGGAGTGGTTAGGGTGTTGAAGTTAGGTGGGGTTAGGAAAAAAATTTGAACAGAATCGTCTGGCTTTTTGACGCCGTTAGTGAATGTTTTTTTATTTGACAGATGGCTGAAATTTAAATGGGGAACTAAAGGACTGTATCTAAGGTACTACCTAAATTTTGTCACACTTTAATATATATATATATATATATATATATATATATATTTATACACTTCTGGTAACGATTGTGCATCAATTTAAAGAAGAGGCCACCTGTTAAAAACCCCACCTTTAAGCCATTCTTAAATGTAAAACTTATTAATGGCTCATCTCTTTTCTTTTCTTATTCTTTTATTTTTTACTATTTGAAACAATGCTTAAAATTCCACCACAGTCAATGTGCTTCACAACATACACACACTGCCATCCTTTTTTAATATTAGACCAACACCCTTCTCCCTTCCGAGCAGGACCCACCACAATGCAAAGGGATTTCAAATTATTAACAAAATTCCCTTTTACATATTGCCAAACTCATCATCTTAATAAGGTTAATTACTTGACTGGCCTTTGCCATCATCATTGGTAATTATATCATCCATTCTCAGCTACAAAAAGTATATATATATATATATATATATATATATATATATATTTAAAGAGAGAGAGAGAGAGAGGAATTTTAAGCATGGACCAATTAACATAAGATGTGCATTCATATTTCTAGAGTACATCTAAACCTTTATAGTTCGTACTTTAATCAATACTCTATATCCATTTTGCAATATTTGGCAAATATCTTAATGAAACTGAGATAAAATTCAATAATGAAACTCAAAGCAGAAAGAGAAAATATATCAATTTCCAAGAAGTGGACCATATGATATACATGATAAAATATAAAACACAAATATTATGCACTTTTACTTTTATTTGCAGAAGCAAATCTTTCACCCTATTATTCACATGTTGGACCTACAGCAAGTAAATAACTCAGCAGCAGTTCTTATACAGAAAACAAAAATAAAACATTAGGATTACATCCAAATAACATAATACAAAGGTGAGCATCTTAAATAAACAAAATTCGCTGCACCCAAATTGAAAACTCAAATTAATTAGAACTTTAGAGCTTATAAAGGAAAACAGAGCCAAAATTCCACCATAACATAACTCATTAAGCCATAAGTATACATTGCATAGAGTTTCATAAATGTTAAATTTGAATTTTCTTAGTTCTCATGGCATGTTTACATATAATGACAGCAATATAGGGTACATAATTTACCTCTGCCCTTTCTTCAAATATTTATAAGCATGATTATTACACACAAGTGAAGAAGAAAGTGGAGCTATGAAAATTAATGACAGCAAGGAGATTTGGGCATTATAGGGTTATATACTATTGCATCTGTCTTAGATGTAAATGAGTCAATGAACCATGATCATTAGCTTCTTAAAAAAATTTGGAAAGGGTACAAAAGAGGTCTACAAGACCTCTAGAATAGTATATTCTAAATTCAAAAAAGGAAAGATTGGACGTCCACAGCTTTTAAATTAGGATCAGTAGTTCCGGACTTCATAAGGCAACTCCAAAAAGGCTCTAAAAGAATATAAAAAGTTTCCAAATCTAATAAACTAAACTATCACTACAAAAAAAAAGATCTGTTACAACAAGTAATATTGCAACATAAAAAATAATTGAGGTAATATATATACTATTGCATCTGTGGGTTGTTTTTTGTTGTAATATTAACTTAAATTTATTACATCAATTAAGATTGTTGCAAGAATTACCTTGTTACATCTAAATGTGTTGTTGTAATAACTAAACCTTATTTTATTTTGAAATATGTTGTTGCAATAAGCAACCACTTATTTCACATCAAAATATATTGTTGTAACAGGTGAAAAAAGACTTATTACATGTGTTTGATTGTAAACTCAACATGTTATGTATATATTTGTGTTTTTGGACATATTAATTTGATGGTGTACTTTGACTTTTGCATTTTTTAATTTGTATCTTTAATTTGTTATTGTAGTTCCTCAATATAATGTTTATATTGCCAAATAATGTGTATATTGCAAGACAGGGTAATAGACAAATTAATAATAAATAAATAAAACTCAACCTATTGCAATAAAGTTGTTTGTTGTAATAAGCTATGATATTTTTCACGTATTACAACAAAACCTTTGAAGCAGTTAACTATTGCCACAAAGTTATTTGTTGTAATAAAGAAGTTATTGCATCAACCTGTTTGTTGCAATATGTAGAATTTATTGCAACGAGATCTTTGTGTTGCGTAAACCTATTGCCTCGGAGTTTATTACAACGACTCGGCACAACTTTTTCGACGTTGCAATAACACCTTATTGCAACGACTTTGTAGTTATTGCAACGATTTTTCCTGTTGTAACAAGCCTTTTTTTCTTGTAGTGTATTTTGAGTCTTAGTGTTAAAGTTGATGGATTAATTGACAAGTCAAAGCAGAGACACTGCGTGTACAGAGAATCATAGCAGGGTTAATACAGTAGATGCAGGGTGCCTTAGCAAGGTTGAAGATCAACTTAGTATAGTTGGAAAGGCAAGGACCAATAATTCAGTGACAACAGAGCAAAGTTGGGCTAGTGGTGAGCTATTGGAAGTCATAGAAGCTATGCCACATCACGAGCTGTTCATCCATAGTTCAGAAGAGTTCATACCACGTGGATTAGGGAGTTAGTTAGGGAATTTAGCACAATTAATACGTGTATAATTAGCTGGACTTTTGTAACTGCTTTTCCCGCCAAATAGGGAAGTTTGTTATTTCAATTTTGGCTTAGTTAGATCATGTATATATAGGATAGAGCTTATGTATTTGCTTAGTTGCTTGTATTCACACACTTTCATCATTCAATAAAACACTGAGTTTTATTTAGGTTGAGAGTGTTCTAGAAGTTTTATAGTTAGCATAGGAAAATTTAAGCCATACAAAAACATTCTCACAATTTAGACAGAATAATATGTGGAATGTCAGCATAGTAAAATTGAACACGTAACAATAGCAAGTAATTTGATGTAGTAGGTACAAGTTGAACAAAATTAAATGATATATGCGTTAAGCTAAAAATTTAGGTCTTACTCTAACTCAAAAAAAAAAAAATTTCCCAAAACCACTTACTATCACTGTTTTTGATCCCTTTTCTATCTATCTAATAACTACCCCCAATATCTATGTAATAGCTCCACTTTCTTCTTGACATCAAGAGCTTTATGGTTGAACACCGTGGTAGCTATATGATAGAATGGTGAAGGCATATGGTCTATTGAAAAGGAGCTCTGCCAGTGGTCGGTGGACGCATTCCAAATCACCACATTCCAAATCACCAGGATCAAAAGTATGATTCCAACCAAAAGGGAACCTCTCTATCCTAAAAAAAAAAACCCTCCACAACCCTAATGTACCCATCGAGAAACAGCTCACAAACTCCAGGATATACTTGATGTAGTTGCTCATTAATCTCTTTAGCAGTGGGATGCTATTATTAAAAACAAAACAATCAAAACAAAAAATAAATTGAGTTCTTATATTTAAGGGCAGAACCTCATACCATTTTTATATTAAATAAACACAAATAAAAGAATATACCAAAATTCATGTACGCTTCCTAAAGTGAAACCCGTAATTCTTTATGAAACGTGGGAGACTATAAGATTCTTCATATGCGTTACTCGGTTCAAACTGGTAAACACATATGCAATCAGCAAGCACCTTCTGTTGCCAATCGTGGAAAGAATATTTTTCATTATTTAAGTGATCTCCAATCCAACGTGCACCTGGGTTCTCACCAGTGTAGTCAAAAATTAAGTGAATGAAACTCAATCTTTCACTAGGATTGAAGAAGATGGGGTGACAATATTGCAGCACATAGAGATCTTTATGATAGAGGAATAATTATGAGAAGAACAGCTTAAAAGATACGAACAGTTTTTGTTCAAAATCTTGACCAAGTGATTTCAAAATAACCTGGGCAATCATGTGCCGAAAGTGCAAAATATCAATCTCAAGACCATACTTAGAAGAAACGTAGTCATTTTCTTCTATAACAGAAGTAAATGAAACAGTTAGGTCGTTTCGAATTTGTATTCGGCTAATCAAATCACCAGTGAATTTTCCTATTTGATAATAGTGAACTAATATTTTCCCTATAGACAAGAAAACGTATCCACCAATGTTGTTGAAGTTGACAACATTGCCGTCAATCCTGCGTTCCCACAGATCTAAACTTGGGAGTCGATTCAAAAAACTAAGAAAACTCTGTTTAAAAAAAAAAAATGTTTCACCAATTTTACTTTGGAAAGCTAAAGATTGAGAAAGAAATGCATACAAACAAAACTTGGAATCAAGAAGAAAGAATCAGGTAAAGATTAAGATAAGAACTTACAAATCTTTCTTAAAAATCGACCCGAGCTGGTAAATTAGTACAAACGTGAGGAACATCGTTGAAGTCGCTATGAGTTTTCAGGTCAGGGTATCTCGGCTTCATCCAAAAATAATCTGACAATTCTGTAGACCTTAGGGTTTAGGGTTTTTCTTACCCCTTTCAAAATCTACTATGCCTTTGGGACAAGGACATTGGTTTTTATAGTATTTTTAAAATCTTTTTGTAGAAAAATAAAAATGTTTTTATACTTTTATTAAAGTAATATTAATTTTTTTTTTAAATGATCCATCAACAAATGCCTAAAGGACACCTGTTAACAGAACCATTTTGTTAAAAGTGTACTAGATTATATTTATACATTGAAAAAGTGAGAAAAAATGAGATTTAAAAATGTTATATGAGGTTGTTTGTTGTAATAAGCTATGATAATTTTCACGTATTACAACAAACCTTTGAAGCAGTAAACTATTGCCACAAAGTTATTTGTTGTAATAAAGAAGTTATTGCATCAACCTGTTTGTTGCAATATGTAGAATTTATTGCAACGAAATCTTTGTGTTGCGTAAACCTATTGCCTCGGAGTTCATTACAACGACTTGCAACAAATTTTTCGACGTTGCAATAACACCTTATTGCAATGACTTTGTAGTCATTGCAACGATTTTCCCCATTGTAACATGCCTTTTTTCTTGTAGTGTATTCTGAGTGTTAGCATAGGAAAATTTAAGCCACACAAAACCATCCTCACAATTTAAACAGAATAATATGTGGAATGTCAGCATAGGAAAATTGAACACGTAACAATAGCAAGTAATTTGATGCAGCAGGTACAAGTTGAACAAAATTAAATGATATATGCGTTAAGCTAAAAATTTAGGTCCTGCTCTAACTCAAAAAAAAAAAAAAAAAAAAAAAAAAAAACACCCAAAACCACTGATTATCACTGTTTTTGACCCCTCTATATCTATCTAATAACTATTCCCAATATCTATATAGTAGCTCCACTTACTTCTTGACATCAAGAGCTTTATGGTTGAACACCATGGTAGCTATACGGTAAAATGGTGAAGGCATATGGTCTATTGAAAAGGAGCTCTGCCAGTGGTCGGTGGACGCATTCCAAATCGCCAGGATCAAAAGTATGATTCCAACCAAAAGGGAACTTCTCTATCTTGAAAAAACCCTCCACAACCCTAATGTACCCATCGTGAAACAGCTCACAAACTCCAAGATATGCTTGCTGTAGTTGCTCATTAATCTCTTCAGCAGTGGGATGCTATTATTAAAAACAAAACAAAAAATAAATTGAGTTCTTATATTTAAGGGTAGAACCTTATACCATTTTTAAATTAAATAAACACAAATAAAAGAATATACCAAAATTCTTGTACACTTCTTAAAGTGAAACCCGCAATTCTTTATGAAACGTGGGAGACTGTAAGGTTCTTCATATGCATTACTCGGTTCAAACTGGCAAACACATATGCAATCAGTAGGCACCCTCTGTTGCCAATTGTGGAAAGAATATTTTCATTATTGAAGTGATCTCCAATCCAACGTGCACTTGGGTTCTCACCAGTGTGGTCTAAAATTAAGTGAATGAAACTCAATCTTTCACTGGGATTGAAGAAGATGGGGTGACAATATTGCAGCACATAGAGATCTTTATGATAGAGGAATAATTTCGAGAAGAATAGCTTAAAAGATACGGACAATTTTTGTTCAAAATCTTGACCAAGTGATTTCAAAATAACCTGGGTAATCATGTGCCAAAAGTGAAAAATATCAGTCTCAAGACCATACTTAGAAGAAATGTAGTCATTTTCTTCTATAATAGGAGAAGTAAATGAAACGGTCAGGTCGTTTCAAATTTGTATTCAGCCAATCAAATCACCAATGAATTTTCCTGTTCGAAAATAGTGAGCTAATGTTTTCCCTATAGACAAGAAAACGTATCCACCAATGTTGCTGAAGTTGACAACATTTCTATCAATCCCGTGTTCCCACAGATCTAAACTTAGGAGTCGATTCAAAAAACTATGAAAACTCTGTTTAGAAAAAATAAATAAAAAGTGTCATCAATTTTATTTTGGAAAGCTAAAGATTGAGAAAGAAAGGCATACAAACAAAACTTGGAATCAAGAAGAAAGAATCAGGTAAAGATTAAGATAAGAACTTACAAATCTTTCTTCAAAATCAACCTGAGTTGGTAAATTAGCACAAACGCAAGGAACATCGTTGAAGTCGCTATGAGTTTTCAGATCAAGGTATCTTGGATTCGTCCAAAAATAATCTTACATTTCTGTAGACCTTAGGGTTTAGGGTTTTTCTTGCCCCTTTCAAAATCTACCATGCCTTTGGGACAAGGACATTGGTTTATATAGTATTTTTAAAATCTTTTTGTAGAAAAATAAAAATATTTTTATATTTTTTATAAAAGTAATATTAATTTTTTTTATAAAAATGATCCAT
Organism: Notholithocarpus densiflorus; assembly: GCA_030021035.2. Taxonomy (NCBI): domain Eukaryota; kingdom Viridiplantae; phylum Streptophyta; class Magnoliopsida; order Fagales; family Fagaceae; genus Notholithocarpus; species Notholithocarpus densiflorus. The sequence goes on from JARYZH020000045.1 coordinate 1,894,783, forward strand.
CAACAAATGCCTAAAGGACACCTATTAACGGAACCATTTTGTTAAAAGTGTACTAAATTATATTTATACATTGAAAAAGTGAGAACAAATGAGATTTTAAAATGTTATATGCAAAAGCTAAAAACTGAACAAATAAGGAAAAATAAATTTAAGGAGATCTTTTTTTTTTCTTTTAAATATATATATATATATATATATATTCGAAATTACATTTAATGTACATTTTAATTTGTTTATATTTTCTTCTTAAAAAAGTAATTTCTTTACATTTTTAAATCCAAGATTTCTCAATTTTTACAAAATTGTTCGTTTTTTGTATTTTATCTAATAATTCAATTATTATTATTATAATGTTTTCATGATTCGATCTCAAAAACCTTAAATGTCTCTCTTCCTCAGCTCTTTGAACGATTCGATTTTTATAATTTGAAACACCACTTGCTTTAATTTGGACTGTACATTAATATTATAGATGAAAACCTATTACTGACTAATTAGGTTCTCTTTTTTATGCAACCGGATCCTAGATTTCCCTCGCGTTGCTTGCTCTCTTCTTCTCCCTCCATTCGCTCCTTGTCCGTTACTCCCCCTTTCACCATCATTTGATTGTCAAGCACAAGATGAACCGCCTTTTTATCGTCACGAGGTTTCCATATTTACTTCATTATGGATTTTGCTAAAGGTTGGCCGTCTCACTGATAATCTCAACAACAACTCAAGTACTTCCAGTTCAAATGGCTCATCTTCCCCAATTTTGAAACAGTTCTTGTCCCCAATTTTGAAATGGTTCTTGTCCCGGTTTTGGATACAAATCTCGATAAGATATAATGTAGAATTAGATCCTAAGGTACATGGAGGTTAACTTAATCTACAATTTGATATTTATTAAAGCCTACAATGACATTGTAGGAGTTCATTCAGTTCCAATTTATGGGCGTGTTTGTTCCAATGGCTATATGAAAACTAAATTGCCCATTTCTTTTATAAGGACTGAATTCTCGTATGAAAACGTCAATACTTTAGTTCGACTCAATTCAAGACCAAAATGTCAAAACTACACTTTAGTTCAACTCGATTACTACCCTACTACTCTCCTCTTATCTCAAGGAGGACACTAATTGAGAAAAGTGTCCATGGACGCCAATAATGGACGAGCATCCAACGAGTTTTTATAAGCCCAAGCATCATACAATTTTTGCTTTTTCGCAAATGATAGTTAGTTAAGCAACAATGGAACCAACAAAATTCTACAAGAGTATGAAGAAACATTGGGCCAAAAGATAAACAAGGACAAAACCACCATGTTCTTCAGCAAAAACAAAAGGAATGAGGTTCAAGAGCAAATAGGGGAGTCACTTCTAAAGTTCAAGCGATCAATACTAAGGACTTCTTTTCTCATTGAGAAATCATCGGGGGATCAAGTGGAGGATAATATGGAAAACATAAAAAATAAATCTAAGTATGGAAAGAAAATTTGTTTTCATATGGGCGGGATGAGAAATTCTCATTAAAGTAGTGACACAAGTAATTTGCAACATGCAGTGTGAGTGTTTACAAGCTCTTAGCTAAAAGCTAAAATCCAATATCATGAATTCTTAGTGGGGTAAAACAAACAAAACAGAAAAAATCACATTAGATTAGTTGGGATCGTCTAGATTCTGAAGAGGCATGAAATTCCAAGACCTATAGGCCTTCAATCTTGCGTTGATAACAAAATAAGAATGGCGACTCATGCATAATACACATTTCCTACAATTCAAATTCCTCAAGGTAAGGTACTAAAATGGGTAATATGGCCTATTATATGCATGGAGGAGCATCCTTGAAGCACAAAAATGTTATAATAGGCATAAGAAAATGGAGGATTAATTGTAGTAAAATTGTGAAATATTGAAATGAATCTAATCAAAGCTAGCCCTGATGCGAGACAGAATTTGTGCTGCAAAATAACCGCTTTACCATTAATTAGCCAAATTTTGAATCCATTGTATTTAGAAAAGCAAGGGAGCAGAAATAAATGAAGATTTCTGAAACGGTGACAAAAAATCCTGTCAGTTTAGTTGAAGTCCTAAAGAACATAGAGGGTTTGTCTTGATGAGACCAAGATCCACCTGCAAAAAATGAGAGAAACGAATGAACTAAATCCATGTTGAACACAACCTCATAGACGGACCACAAAAAGGGCATATAGTAAATACCTTGTGCCCAAACAGATCCCGTGTGTTATTAATGCAATACAGGATCATAGTTGGTCTGGTTTTTAATTTATAAAAAGAAAGGTCAGTAATGTCTCAATATTGTCTAAAAATCAGTTTGTATTATACTTTCCCCATTGTACCCGATGTTTTCTTCTCTCTTGAACTAAAAACAAAATTTTCTTACCTCTCAAGGGAAAGGCCCCATGCAACAACACGAACATCTACTGGTAGTCCCATAGGAAGCAACATTTCAGGTCTAAACATGCCAGAATTTCCAACCTCTACCCATTTCCCAAAGCCTCCATGGTAACTGATAACATGAAGGATAACATATGAAATAACTCCTAGGAAAATATGAAGCAGCCTTCTAGAGAAACTCACAATATGTTACCCGAAAATCTCCATGCTAGGTTCAGTATATGGGTTATAAGCAGGCTTAAATCGCAGCTTGGACATGCCTGGAATCAGGGGAAGGAATCTAAAATGTCAAACTTTCACTATAGCAGTGCCTCTATGATAAAAAAAAATACCCTCATTGGCCTTTAATTCTCCATGTCAAATACAAGCAGCAGCAATGGTTTATATTACAAAACCACCAAGCCTCATTTTAGAAGAAAAAATCAGTGCTAGTTAACCTCATGAAGTGCATCAACTGAATCAACAGCAGATCAGGCAGTATATTACCTAGTCGAGAGAAGAATTCATGCAGGACTCCAATCAAGTCACCAAGAGTAAGTCGTTGATTGCATATCAAGCCTGAAACCAGAGGCAGAATTTCAGATAGGTCATTGATTCATAAAAGCAAAATTATCATTTTTCTTTAAATAAAGAAAAATAATATTTTACTTTTTATCAAAAAAGATTTATTAGGTTTTTACTCAACTTAACACTGACAGTGCAGCTGAGTCCAGACAGGGATCCAGAAGGTCTTTATATATACAGCCCAAGCTTATGGTAACTACCTAACTAACAAGCCTTAAAATATGGAATTGATCAGTAAAGAGTGGAGCTTAGGCTGTGTTTGGTTCCCGTAAAATATTTTCCGAAAAATATTTATTTTCCGGAAATGCTATTTTCGGGAAAGGAAAATATTTTCAAGTGTTTGGTTGCATTATGAAAATTATTGTAGAAAATATTTTCATGTGTTTGGTTCTATTCTGAAAATGCTATTTTTCTACAAATTTTTCACATTTTCTTAGCTATTTTCTCAGCATCCAAACAAATTTTATTACTGAAAATTTCAGTCCCAAGTCCCAAATCCGAAATTTATACCGGCGAGATCGAAACAAATCCCAAATCCGAAACAAAACCCAGAAAAAAACAAAACCCAGAAAAAAAAATTCATCAAAGGCGAGATCGAAGGCGAGATCGGCGATCAAAGAGAGCAAGCGGATCGGCGACGAGATCGACCCAGAGCAAGCAGATCGGCGATTCGGCGGGACGATCTCGGGTTTGACGAATGGGTTTGACGAATGGTGCGACGATCTCGGCGGGACGATCTGAGGTTTGACGATTTCTGGGTTTGACGATCGGTGACGACGGCGCGATCTCTCTCTTTCTGGGTTTGCTGGGTTTGCTCGACGGCGCGATCTCTCTCTCTCTCTCTTTCTGGGTTTTCTGGGCGCGAGCTCTCTCTCTCTCTTCTTCCTCTCTCTCTTTCTCTGCGCGCGAGCTCTCTCTCTCTGTTTTCCGGAAAATGTTATTTGAAGGTAAAATAAAAACGGAAAAGAATTTCACCCAAAACAAGTTAAAATGGAAAAGAATTTCCGGAAATTGTATTTTCCATGCGCAACCAAACACCCGCATTTACAGAAAAGCATTTCCGGAAATTATTTTCACCCAAAACAAACACAGCCTTAATCAGGGATAAATAACAGACTTAACACCTAATCAAAGCTAGGCTATCACTTAACAAACCCAGACAAAACGACAGTGTTTAGACATAAGTACAAAAACTCATCAGCACTTAAATAGAACGACACCGTTTGCTTAAGTGTATTAAAGGCACATTCCTAGCCGTTGGATGAGAATTAGTTGTTACAGCTTGATGCTCTGAGATTGCTCTGTAATTACTCTTGTGTTCTGCACTGGGTTTTGTACTCTCTTAACATCCCCCCTCAAACTCGAGGTGGAATTAGCCAAGAGTTTGCCACGAAGAAGCAAGAAGAAAGGACCAGGCAACGGCTTGGTGAAAATATCAGCAAAGTTATCACGGCTAGAGATGAATTTGATGCCCAAATCATGACGAAGTACACAGCCCCTAACATAATGATAGTCGACTTCAATGTGCTTGGTTCTGGAATGGAAAACAGGATTAGAAGCCAAAGCAATGGCAGAATTATTGTCACACCAGAGAATAGGAATGTGAGGCAAGAAGAGTCTGAGCTCTCGGAACAAAGTGCGAAGCCAAGCCAATTCTGCAGCAGTGGAAGCCAAGGCACAGTACTCAGCCTCTGTGGAAGACCATGAGACAGTGGGCTGCTTCTTCGAAGACCAAGATATGGGGCTTGAACCAAGAAAGACCAACATTCCTGTAGTGGATTTACGATCTGTTGGGTCACCAGCCCAGTCCGCGTCAGAGAAAGCAGAGAAGGTAAGAGGACCAGGAGCAAAATGAATACCAAAGTGCAAAGTCCGTCTCACATAGCGTAGAACACGCTTAGCAGCTTCCAAATGAGAAGTTGTAGGATGTTGCATAAACTGGCATAGCTGGTGCACACTGAAAGATATATCTGGGCGTGTGAAAGTCAAGTATTGGAGAGCACCCACCATACTCCTGTACTCAGAAGAATCAGGCAAAGCAGTACCATCAAAAGGAGTGAGACGGGAGTTGGGGCAGCTGGGAGTTTTAGTGGGCTTGGAATTCTCCATCTTGAACCTGTGGAGGACATCAGAGGCATATTTGGATTGGCACAAAGTGAGGCCAAACCTGGTAGGCAAGATTTGAATGCCCAAGAAATAAGAAAGAGCCCCTAAATCCTTAAGTTCAGAAGTAGTGCTAAGAGCAGTGACAAGATGATCAACCTGTGAAGTGGAATTGCCAGTGATGATGATATCATCAACATACAAAAGGAGGTAGATGATGGTCTGATGAGAATGAAAGACAAATAATGAAGAATCAGCCACAGAAGCCACAAAACCAAGGTGTAGAAGTTGAGAAGTGAATCTGTCAAACCAAGCCCTTGGAGCTTGCTTTAAGCCATATAAGGACTTGTGTAACATGCATACATGATAAGGAAACTTAGAGGCAACCTTGTATGAGGGAGGTTCAGTATAAGTGTAGTCAATCACTGCCTTATAACACAGTTTAGGCTTGGAAATCCCATTCTTTGATCTGGTGGTCATAGGATGGGTATTGATAGGAACCAAAACATTGGAAGATGAGGTAGGATGAGAAGAATGAGCTGAAACAGGTGGAAGAGCTAAAGTAGGAGTAGGAATAGATATGGATGGTGTGGTAGAATGAGGAATAGAGACAGAATCATTAATAGGAGCAGGTGGAGTAGTATTAGGAACAGGTGGAGAGTGTATGGGACTAGAGATAGGAGCAGATTGAACATCCTGGGGAAAGGAAGACTGAGGGTGAGGTATGACTAGAAATGGACCTAGAATAGAAGGCTGATTGGAAGAGTGTAAGTACAAAAGATTAGACAGCCAAATTTCTGATTGTGGAGGATTAGGAATTGAAACAGAAGATGTAACAGAAGTAAAAGTGAACTTGACTTCATTAAACAAGACATGCCTGCAGGTATACAACTTGTTAGTGAGTAAATCAAGACACAAGTAGCCCTTTGACACTGTGGAATAGCCTAAGAATTACCCATTCACCATATCAGGTCAACATTTTTTTTAAAGAAGTTACATACTCCCTATGGGTCTTTTAACCCATGCCCTCACCCACCACCTGACACTTATAAGGGCAAGAGGAGCCAGTTTAGCTAGAGCTCATTGGCTACACATCAGGTCAACATGAAAACCAACTAGTGTTCAGCCTGAAAAGTAACAATTTTGAGTAGAAAAATTATCCAACCTGAGAATACTAGCAAAGCCTACCATTTTTTGCAAAGACATCCCCACTAACTGTGCCAGCCAAAATTGAAACTAGAAAGTTTGGCTGGGCCTACCAGTCCAGAATCAAAATTCAAACTCTCAATCCAGTCTAGAGTTCTATGATGGGAAATCTGTACACAGGCCGCTCATCTAAATCTATTACAGTAATAGAGTCAAGTTTCATTCAGGTTAATAGAAAAGCTGACTTGAGCTCAGTTAGGTTGGGTAGATACTAGACCTAAGCTGAAAATAATAGTATGCCTCTTTTCAAGGTAACAGACACAAAGAGACCCAGTCTGACCAAAAAATGGAAACCAGGGTTTGGCCAGGATCAGACATGGGTCAATAGAACAATTTAGGATCAAGGATGGTTAGATCTGGCACAAATGCTTCAAATTCTCAATATAGTCATTTAGTATTATATAGAACTGACCCAAAACAAAAAGAACTACAACCCTAGTGAACAGCTAAGAAATCCCTAGACCAAACACCAGCACTTGTTCAATTATTAATTTGATAAGCTACTCCATCACATATTTGCCTGCTTGTCAAAACCTTCCATCTGGTGGAACTCTGCAAGATGAGTTCGATCTACCACTTCATTTCTGAAAACGCAGTCTATAGAGTAGTATCTTTTGGGATTAAATGGTTTCTGCATACATAATCAAGAAAGAAAAATTATTACAAAGGCAAAACATAAAAGAAGAAAATGAGGGCTGCTTCAAATGCAGCCAAAATACTTCCGGGTAATAACAAATGACTACAATTCCAAATTATAGACACAACATAGTGCAAGGGGAAAAAAATTAAATAAAAATAAAAAATAAAAAGATAACAAAACACACAAAGGTGTTTGTTGGAATTTATTTAACTGAACAGACTCATTTCAGCTTTACAATGTCAAAATCTCAACTCTCAAATATTAACAAACGAAATAGGAAGTAGATTACAGGAGATAAAGAAAGCAAGGCTCTAGGTGTGATAATTTCATTATTGAAAATTTCCTCCTAGAATATTTCTAGAAAAAAATCTCCTTTTTTTTCCCTACTTGCCAGTTTGCTTGGATTCCATTGAATAATAACGGCATTGGTATTCTTAGTTCACTTCTATTTGGAATCCTATTTTGGAGAAAATTGAGAGAAAATTCGCAGGGTGGAAGAAGTTATATTTTTCAAAAAGTTGTAGATTGACGTTGCTTAAGAGTATATTATCGAGTCTTCCTACCTATTATTTATCACATTTCACCATTCCTATTCATGTGGCTAACAAGATTGAGAAGATGCAAAGGGACTTTCTTTGGGGAGGTATGGGGGGAGAGTCCAAGTCACATTTGGTAGGTTGTGATAAGTGTGTGTGCTTATGGCCAATGGTGGTTTCGGAATAAGAAAATTGACTATCTTCAATAAAGCCTTATTAGGGAAATGGCTATGGCATTTTGGGAGAGAGAGAGAAGAAAACTTATGGCAAGGAAATTTCAAGTATGAGACAATATAGACTCCTTATTTATAAGATAAAAAAATATAAATAAAAAAATAAATAAAATTCTAAGTTATGATTTTTCCTCCATTTAGTGCCTCAAGTCACATTAAAAACCTTAAAGGGTCCTATTTGTCATGCATTTTTGTTTACGTAAAATTGTACTTCGTAAAAAAATCCAGGAAACCTAGTATATAGGACCTTGTTTTTTAAGATTTGTAGGAAATTCCATCAACAACACACATAAAAAGTAAAGATTTTGCAGAATTTATCTTCTCTTTTAATTTTCCTTGAAACAAATACAGCATAAGGCAGTGTAAATAAGGAAATATATTCAAAACATAAATAATAAGAAAAGTTCCTCTCTCTCTCTCTCCCCCAATATCAGATGAGAATAGTTTAGAGATAAAAATAAAAAATAAAAGGGGAGAGAACTCAGAACAACAAACATATAACCAGTATTACACCTTAGCTAGCTCGTAAAGCATCCTGGCTGACACAGCTGTTTTGTGATTTCGCAGAAGGTTTTTGTAATTACTCGATAGATATGTAACAAAAATGCCATACCCCCTAGAATCGTGTACATGCTTCACCCGCTCAACATAACCTTCAGCCTTCAGGCAGTTCCTTTGTTGTGGAAGGAGCTATACATGAATGACAAATGAATATCAGAAGAAAACCAGATGGAACAGTTCAGCTAATCAAGTCAAACAAGCCTTTCAGGTAGATTGCATCAAACAAATCACAGGCAGGATGTTGTTGCGGCAGGAACAGAAAGCTGTAAGTGAAACAGAAACAAGGGTGCATGGTGAAATTGGACCTTCGTAGTATTGAGATGCAATAATTAGTAACCTATGGAAGAAAATATAAAGAAATTTGGGAAAACATATAAAATTTTCGGCCCAAAAGTATAAAATTAAAAGGAACAAACCAGTATGCAAATATAATACTTCCTCTTTTTTTTCAGTAAATTTCCTGCCTTCTTCTTGAACCCACCACCCCACCGTCTATTCCATTCTAATGGAAGGAGAAAGGTACATCTCATTGCCAATATGCAAATTTAGTACCCAAAGTTCAATACTCTGTCCAAGAATAATTTCATAGGAGCATTTTAAGCGTGACCCATTGTTTATAACACTACTAAAGAATATATATCAGGTTTTGTTTATAAAGGCTTTTCAAAATTATGTTCAAATAAAAAAAAAAAAAATTCACATATAATGATGCATCTTACAGCATCTGATGTTCCGCATTAAACATTTAGCCTCTGTTTGGATTGCGTTTTGAAGTCTGCATTTGTGCGTTTGCCGAAAAAATTGGGTCCCACACGACACTATTCACGGATCCATAAAAATCATTCAAACACAAATTTCAATATAAATTTGGGTCCTATAGCATTATTCACACATTTAAAAATTATTTTGCTACAGTGTTTTCAGTTTTCAGCAAATAAGCAATATCCAAACACACTCTTAGTATCATGATACATTCAAACATGTTTTAACTGTTGTTCAAAAGCGGAAGCTCTAACATCAATTATTGTGATTTGGGGTTAGCGGAAGCGCATTCACATGAACAAGAAAATAAAAGATCCACAAGAGGTAATAATATTTAATTTGGTTTGACCAACTCCATGCTTACATCCACGGGCAACACCAACCAAAAATATCCACTATCAACAATATGAATTACAACCACATTAATCAACACTACTCACACAAATCACCAATTTTGCTAGTTACAAACGCTCAACATATTATAAAAATTGTCTTTGGTGTGGGTGTGAAGGGGGGAGCCACTAAGGAAATGACAAACAGATAAACATGCAATTAAGGTGCCCACGCTGAGGGAAAGGAGATAAGAAAAAGACAAACCACTGGCCAGATCTTCTTGTAGGGGCTGCATGTTAGTAATGAAGGAAACTTTACAAGCAAGTTGCCAATGGCATCATCTTGAATGTCAATGTCCTGAAAAAACCATACCTTTACATGAAAGAAAAATGAATTAAGAATTGTCAAAACAAAGCACAACAGCAAAAATGGCATAGTTTGACATATTTCTGATTCATGTTCAAAGAATTCAATATGCATGTAATTCAAGAATCATTATGGGAAATTGAAAATAGGGCAGAGAACTTGAGGACTGAGACCAAAATTAGTAAGAGGAAAATTTAAACAAAAGAATTCAACTAGCTTGTAGAATCTCAGTCACATCACAGTAAAACCAGCAATGGCAAACCTTTCACACAATTGCAGTCTCCAAATCTAAACAGAAAACTATTGGTTCACTCATAAGTATTCTCTTCATACCATCTCGGGAAATCCCATGATAGTACAGATACTCAACAAGAGGCTTCAATTTTTCCTCAATGCTACAGCCCATCAGTTATGGCTTAAACACAATTAATTTGCCAACCTCATCAGTACCAATGCCAGATTCCTTCAAAACAAATGTGAAACAAAATGGCCCATATGTTTTATTTTCTTTTCTTTTTTTTCTCTTTGAAATAATGTTTAAATCAAAGTTTTGAATTCCATTTCGGATTGGTTACTAGAACGGAATATTTCAATACCATTATGTGCCCCTTTCTCAAATATTTAAAAGCATGATTATTACGCACAAAGTGGAGCCATGAAAATTAACGACAGCAAGCGATTTGGTATTATAGGGTTATATACTATTGCATCTGTTTTAGATGTAAAAGAGTCAAAGAACTATGATCAGTGGCTTTTTTAAAACAAAACAAAACCCCCCAAAAAAAAAAGTGGAAATGGTACAAAATAGGTCTGCAAGACCTCCAGAATATTACATTCTAAATTCAAAAAAAATGAGAGACCATGGAAGCTGTCCACAGCTTTTAAATTAGGATCAGTATTTCTAGACTTTATCAGGCAATGCCAAAAAGGCTCTGGAAGAAAATACCATATTTCCAAATCTAATTAACTAAACTACTCTGAGTGTTATACCTTTCTGGACACTAGCTGCTTTCCCATCTCCACCCATTTATTCTTTGCTGTCTGGGCGCAAGCTATTTTGAAAAGCAACGGGTCAAGCCTTTTCTGCATCCACAAATCAGTTTCATCGGTACATTCACTAACAATTGGCATATGAATCTTTATAAATACAACTTCTTTTTACAATATCAACAGTAACAATAAATGTTAAGGACCGTATGTCATATTCAGATTCCAATCTCAGGAAATCCTCCATTGAAACTTCTAACAACAATGCAGAGCCTAAAGGCTCTGAACTTTCCAAAGCACTTTTCAATACAAACAAAGAACAGTGCTCACTTGCAATTCTTTTCTGGGGATACCCTCAGGAGGTATTGCCAACAACAGTTGCTTTTCAGGTGATCCTGTATCAGCATACATCTTGCCCTCATCTTACAGACCACCTAAAATCATTGGCGTTGCAGGTGGAACTGGAGTCAAGCTATAGCTCAACTAAGATTAGGCAACATTTGCGACCTCAATCCCATCCCACCAAGTTAGCGTTCGAGAATCCTTTTTTTTTTTTTTTTAATTCTTTTTTCCTTCTATAGTAAAAATTAGAACTGAAATTTTTTTATAATAGAACAATTTTTCATTTTTAAAACTTGTCATGAAAGAAAATGGTGCACCATGCACCTTCCGAATGTAGTGGTTCTGGCAAAGTTTAAGATTCTGAACATCAGCTCAATTCATTACTGGATCAACTGCCTATGATGCTGTGAAAATTATGCATAGTAACCTAATGAGTCTCTGTTGCAAAATCAAAGTTGGGTCCTTCAACAATAACATCAACAGTGCAAGCCTCTTGGCAGAATCCACAATAAATGCACTCTGTTGTGTCAATATCATACCTGGAAAATGTTAGGAACCCCAAATTATGCTATATGCCTTGTAATCTCCTAATAGTTATTGTAATCTCTTTAGTTAGTTAGTCGAGATTACGATAATTTGGTTAGGATTTGAACACATGTAGCTCATTCAACATATAGCTTAATTCATAGAGCACATGTTAAAATAACTAACCAATTATCTTGAGCCATGCGGACTAATAAAATTAGAGCTAGTGCATCTCTCTCTAGTAATCTCTCTCTCTATGGAGGCCTAGGTCCCCTTGAAGTGGCCTACAACTACAGTTAGTAGTCCTAGTAGTCCTACTACAGTTACCATCTTCTCGCTCCACCTCAATTGTGATTGCTTGTGCAGGACATATCTAAATAACAACAATTGCCTAGTGAGATTAAAATGATACATACGGCTACCAAAGCCACATTTAATAACCAGCCTAACCATTCTTCAGATTTCACAGCTGGATTAGGTAGTGTATCTTCAGAGAAATTTAAACATAAACTCAGACATGGAATGCTGACATTGGACAAATTTCAAATGTTCGTTAATGCCACCCATTAGTCATAAGCCCAAGGTTTTCAGACCCGGACCGTTCATTGAACCGTAAAAAAAAAAGATTCAAGATTTTTGAAGTTGAATCAAGGTCGAACCGGAGTCGAACCGTAATGATGTCATAATTAATTTAATAATTATTTAAAATATGAATTAATATATTAAATTAATATAAGTAAGAAAATGAACTAAAATAGTCTAAATAAAAATAAAGATCTAATTTTCAAATGTCTTTTTTATATCACAACTTTCATAAGGTAAATAAAAAATATGAAATCTTAAGCAAACATAAATATTGTTTGACAAAACTCAATATTTTACTTTTTTTTTAAATCTTTTTATAAGAGTTTATGTCTCAATTATCTCAAGTTATGCTCAACCCCATTAGACCATCCAATCAATTGTTTTATGTCAAAGCCCATTTGAATATACAACCCTTTATGAAAATTTTTAAAATAAAAAAATAAACAAAAGCTAGAGGAGTGGCCGGATAAAGACTTAAAGCTTTACAAAATTGATTAAATAAGGAGTCCAACGAAATTTTAAAAAGAGTGGTTGACAGAAAGCAAGCTGTCAATCATCTTCAAAGCCTATTCAAGCCTAGCCTACATACTTTACTTGACCATATTTATGGTATGTGGTTGTAAAGAATAGATGGATGCATTGTATCAAAGTGAAGAAACACTTGTACTCCAGCACACATATATTGGATGACTACTTATCAAACCAGCTAGCAATCTTATCGCTACAGTAAAATTCAGCCCAAACTTATCTCAGTTTTCAACAATATTAATATTCACGTTGGGGAGGGGCAATGAGTCAGAAACTTTAAAACTCATTTTTGTCATTTCCAAGGCTTTGTCGTGTCACACGTGCTAGGCTCACCAAACTAAAAAGCAAAAATAAAGTTGAAAGAAGTCATCTACTTAAACTGAAGGCAGGAGACCAAGAAGAACGAAAGAAGAAGCAGTGAAGAGACAAAGAAGAAGAAGGAGCTGCGTCGTCTGCGATGGGTTAGGTGGGGTTTTTTTTTTTTTTTTTTTAAAGAGCTTGGCCTGAGCCGTAAGACCTGCTCTCTGTTTTCTTTTTCTCTCTCGCAATTTGTTTTTGTATTTTTTATATTCAAATTCTTTATGGACTGAGATCAGTTTTCTGGCCAAATATAGTAAAAAAATGGAACCGTGCGAACCTCTAAAATCGGCCACAGTTTTCAGAATCGTACGGTTTGACCGCGGTTCGAGCGGTTTCATGCATTTTTTACATAAAACGGTTCTTAGAGTTAAAAGAACCGCAAAAATGAGCGGTTCGAAAATTTTCCGGTTGAATCGTACTGTTCGATCCGGGTTTCAAAACCTTGCATAACCCTAGAAATTTCCAATAAGATTTCTATTACACATCAAAAAATAGTCTGAGGTCTCAACAAAAGAATGTATCGTGCATAGATATGGCAAAACGGCGGGTCGGGTCACGGGTCAAAATGAGTCATTTTAAGCGTGTTAAAATCGGATTCGGGTCAATCGAGTTGCGGGTTGGGTTGACCCATATTTTTTACATGATTTTTTTTTTTTTTTTTTTTTTTAATATTTAAAGAAAACATATATTTGTTATTTAGAAAGTTATGCAACAAGTTACTTAATGTAAAATGCATTATTTTGAATTCACTACTTATATCAAGAATGAACTCAGTTAAACTTATTAATACTTATTCAATAATTTTAAAATTATACAAATCTTAACATTGCTATCTAAAACAAAATAACACAAAGATAAGTAAAACAAATACACAAGTTTTATTTCTACACAATATTAACATCCTAAAACATAAAACAAAATTACAAATGATTTATTGGATAACTCATTTGATAAAGAATAAAAACATATAAGAAATTTGCAATCTTGAAAATTAATTTTATAATTTATTATCAATTGTAGTTGACATTCTATTTCAATTTGAGATATACATTAAAGTTTGATTGCTTACTTATTTACCCATGGTCTTTTTTATGAATATCATATCATTGTTAAGCAACACATACTCTAGGAAATATCATAATTTATTTTGAAAAGCCGTATATTTTGGATATAAATTGTTAAAAAATAGGTCTAAGCATTCATAATTTATGCTAATTTGATACTTTGGCTTCACTATTTTCACACTTGTGAATGTTTCTCACACATGTCTACAATTTTAAATTTATGTTTTTAACTCTACAGATTATCTTGGCATGTATTTTGCTATTTGATATCAAAAAATCTTTACTCATTACAGAATGTTCAACCACATGCATTTATCTTTCAATTAATTTGCATACAGTTATGTAAATGTATTAATTGTTTCCTCAAAGTTCACAATAAACAATTAAACCAATATTGTCTTAATTTTACTATTTTTTTTTTTTTACCAAAAAAAAAATTTTTAAAAATTGGTTCGGGTCGGGTCGCGGGTCGGGTCGGGTCGGGTTGACCCGCAAAAAAACACGGGTCGGGTCACGGGTCAACCCGTTTTTGCTTCGGGTCAAAAAAATCGAGTTCGGGTCGGGTATTTTTCGGGTTGGGTCGGGTTAGGTCAGAAAATTCTGACCCGTTTTGACATGTCTAATCATGCACATGCCAAAAAACTGCAACAGTTAGTTTATTTTAATGATATTTGTTGAAGGTAGGAGATAATGGCATCTCTTAGATTTAAGGGTAGATTAAATTAATTTATCAAAATTCTGAGCTTCTAAGGTTCATTTCACATTATATTAATTCTGGCTTGGTCTGACTTGGTCAACATATATATATATATATATATGCTAGATGAATTAGGCACTTATTACAAATCAGCATCATAGAAAAAAGTCATAAACTACAAAGATATATTAATCATTAATCGATCAGCACATTTTTTTTTTTTTTTTTTTTTATAGGCAACATAACTGGAAAACAAAACCAATAGAAAAGAGAGTACAACAAAGCCAACAGGCAAGCTTGAACAGAAAATACATTATACTCCTCCTTCCTGAATAACTTGCGCCACCACTGGAGGACAAACTCCCTTCCAAACATAAGATTCTTCCTTCTGCCTAGCATATTGCGCAAGCATATGAGCTACCTTGTTGTATTCCCTTTTCACATGCTTGACATTCCAGCTACTAAACGAAGACAATAAACCACGAATCTCCTGATACACATGGCTAAGCCAGCCACTTGTTTCAGCTGCTATGACATTAGAAACAACATTTAATGCATCAGATTCCAAAATAATATGAGGAAGCTTATGATCTTTGGCAAGAAGAAGACCATACTCCATAGCCAGAGCTTCAACTTCCTCAACTGAATATTGACCCTGCAGATAGTTGCAGCAAGCAGCTATAACATTACCATCTACATCCCTTATAACTACTCCCACACTAGAGTTCCTTTCATTTTCAGATGTGGCACCATCTACATTGATCTTAAAAAGACTCGGAGGAGGAGCAGTCCACTTCCCCTCTGCCTTAGCCGAGCTCTGAAAGCACATTGTAGAGGCACTTTTGAACTCATGAATATACTTTTTAGCAAAACACCAAATCTAGTCAGGATGATGACTTAAAGCCTCATGTACAATTTTATTCCTATTATACCATATTGCCCAAGCAACCCCAAAGAAGACCTCCAAGTCACAAGAAGTACCCAAATAAACAAGTTTCATGGCAATATCTATAATATCCATATTTACATCCATCATATTAACAGGACTATTTACCCAACAACTCCATACTCTCCTAGCTATTTCACATTTAACAAAAATATGGAAATTTGATTCAGGCTCCTTCCCACAAGCTGGACAAATATCACAAAGATTAATACCCCTTCTTTGCAAGTTCACTAAAGTAGGAAGAGCATTCATACACATTTTCCAAGCAAAAATATGAACCTTGGGAGGAATATTCAAGTGCCAAAGTTTCTTCCAAAGAGGACTCCTAGCATCACCCAAGGAGCTTTCACCTTCCTCCTTTGTTTCTAGCACCCTTGTCGCAATGTAATAAGCACTTTTAACACTGAATTCACCCTTTTTATTACCCACCCATATGATTTGGTCTTCTGGAAGGCTATGGCTGAGGGGAATATTCAGGATAGTCCTCGCTTCAAAAGGCAAGAACAGAGACCTTACTACATCACTCTTCCACCTTCTCGTGTCTCTATCAATTAGCGCCGAGACCCTTGGATAATTATTAAAATGCTTCGGGGGGGATATTACTTTGTATGTTGTAGGAGTAGGAAGCCACTTATCCTCCCAGATAAAAATCCTTTCGCCATTGCCAACTCACCACCGAGTACCTCTTTTGACTACTTCCAAACCATTGAAGATGCTTCTCCAAGTATAAGAAGGGCAGGAACCAAGCTTTGCATTAAACACATCACCATGCGGATAATATTTTGCTTTATACAATTGGGCCACCAGAGAGTTAGGGTTTGAAATCAACCTCCAACCTTGCTTAGCTAACATAGCAAGGTTAAAAGCCTGTAAATTTCTGAATCCCATTCCTCCATTCAACTTGGACTTACACATCTTTTTCCAACAAATCCAAGCAATCTTAGATTCTCGACCCCTTTGGCCCCACCAAAACTTTCTCATCATTCCTTCAATGTCATCACAAATACTTTTAGGGATCTAGAAGCAGCTCATCGTGTAGGTAGGAATTGCTTGAGCAACAGCTTTGATAAGAACCTCTCGGCCACCCATTGAAAGCATCTTCTCCTTCCACCCCGATAATTTTTTTTCCACCCTCTCTTTAATTTCAGCAAATATTTCAACTTTAGACTTGCCAATGATTGAGGGTAGCCCAAGGTATTTTTTGTGTCGGGTATCCTGCATTGGACCTAACATATTCAACACTTCACATCTTCTAACATCCGGGGTATTGTTGCTGAAAAAGACTGAAGATTTATCCGTATTGATTCTCTGACCCGAAGCTGCTTCATAAAGCTGGAGAACATCAATAAAAGATTGGCATTCCTGGTCATTTGCCTTACAAAATAATAGGCTGTCATCTGCAAAAAACAGATGTGTAATCTTGGGACAGCCTCTACATATTGATACTCCACTAATCCTTTGATTCAAGGCAGCATTATTAATAAGGGAGGAAAAAGCATCTGCGCATAACATAAAAATATAAGGTGAAATTGGGTCTCCTTGACGGAGACCCCTCGTAGGAGTAATACTACCATAAGCAACACCATTAACAAAGATAGAATAAGATACATAAGTGATGCAATGCATAATCAACTCTATCCATTTTTCATGGAAGCCCATTTTCTCCATCACTTGTCTGATAAATCCCCACTCTACCCTATCATATGCTTTACTCATATCCAGTTTTATTGCCATAACACCCTCTTTACCATCCTTCTTATGTTCTAAGTAGTGCATAAGTTCAAAAGCTACAAGCACATTATCAGTAATAAGTCTCCCAGTGAGAAATGCACTCTGATTTTCTGATATAATTTGAGGAAGGATAATTTTAAGGCAATTGGCTAAAACTTTTGATATGAGTTTATAAACTACATTACAAAGACTAATAGGTCTAAAGTCTGTCATTTTTGTGGGGTTTTTTATTTTTGGAACCAAAGTGATGTTTGTTCTATTTATCTCTACGATAGACATATTAGAGTTAAGCACATTTAATACCATACATATGACATCATTACTAACAATGCCCCAATAATTTTGAAAGAAAATAGCAGACATACCATCCGGGCCAGGGGCTTTTGTTGGGTGCATCTGATTTAGGGCTGCCTCCACTTCCTCCCTTGTGAACTCTTGAATAAGGCGCTGATTCATATCTTCAGTGATTTTATTTGGGATAGTATCAAGGACTTCCGAGATGCGAGTCGGATGAGAAGTAGAATACAGATTCTTAAAATATTTCACAGCTACCTCTGCAATACCATCAATAGATTCATGCCAAATCCCATTTTCATCCATAATACTGTTGATAGTATTTCTCTTTCTCCTATCAGAAGCTCTAGTGTGGAAGTATTTCGTATTTCGATCACCAAGGCCTAACCATTGCACCTTAGATCTCTGATGCCACATAATTTCTTCACTATCCAACAACTCATTAATCTCCTTTCTTATCACATTGATCTCACCTCCTAAGCTGCCATCTTTACCTCTACAGACCAGCGTACTAAGAGTCTCCCTCTTCTTCTGAATTTGCTTAGGAATTTGCCCAAACACCATTTTATTCCATCTAGAGAGGTTTTCAACACAATGACTCAATCTAGCAGCTATCCCACTAGGAGAATTTAATTCTTGGCGACCATCCCAAACTTCTTGGATGATATTTTTACACTCTTCCCTTCTTACCCACATCGCTTCAAATTGAAATCTACGTCGAATGGGATGTTTCTGAAAAACAGTATCATCAGAAATAAGCAAAGCACAACGGTCAGAAGTGGATTCCACCAAATGATGCACTTTTATATCTTTGTAATGGTCCACCCAATCAAGCGTAGCCAGAGCACGATCCAGTCTTAAATACACTCTACTTTCACCCTCCTGCATATTACACCAGGTAAATTCAGGACCACAGTAACCAAGATCCTTGAACCTACAATGGTGTATTGCTTCCCTAAACTCATCCATCTGTTTTTGGGACCTTTGAACCCCACCCAATTTCTCTTCTACTGACATTATTTCATTAAAGTCACCAAAACATAGCCAGGGCATCTGATACTTTTGGCTAAGGCTTTTCAACAAGTCCCACGACTCCTTTCTCTGATAAGTTTTAGGATTTCCGTAAAAACCGGTGATGCGCCATTGGAAGCCAGAATCCGGGTCAGTCACAAATGCATCAATGAAGCTCCCTGAATAGCCTTGGACCTCCACTTTTATGTCTCTACTCCATAACATAGCTAAACCCCCACTCCTCCCCACACTAGGAACAATTAAACCGTTCAACAAACCAATTTTAAATTTCTCTTTTTCCATCTGATATTTCTTCATTTTTGTCTCCATCAAGAAGACAATTTTGGGCTTCCAACGTTGCACGAGATCGCGCAACACTCGAACTGACCGGAGGTTCCCAAGCCCCCGGCAGTTCCATCCTAAAGTAATCATTGATCCAAGCGGTGCTGCTCAGCAGTCACCGCCGTTTCAGTAAAAGAAATTACCCCATCTCCAACTTTCTCCTCACAAAAAAGTTTTTGAACTCTATCATCACATACAAACAACATATCATCATTAACTTTTCTTTTTCTACTTACCTCTCGGGCTTGCTCAGACTTCTCCATATTCTGGTTCTTTCCTTTTTCCCTTGCCATGCTCTTAATTTTATCTCTGACTACTCTTTTGCACAACTGGCCTAGGCTTTGTGGCTGACTACCCCGAACCCCACTTAAACATTCTTTTTCTTTCAGCCCTAAAGGGCTTAAAGCTTCAGCCTCCCTTATAACTGGCCCACTTTCCTTGGCCTCATTTAAGCCTTCTTTTTCTTTAGGCCCAATTGGGCTTAATATCTCATCCTCTTTAAAAGCTGGCCCATACCTCTTCTCAGTTAC
This sequence comes from Notholithocarpus densiflorus, assembly GCA_030021035.2. Lineage (NCBI taxonomy): Eukaryota > Viridiplantae > Streptophyta > Magnoliopsida > Fagales > Fagaceae > Notholithocarpus > Notholithocarpus densiflorus. Next base: position 1,914,425 of record JARYZH020000045.1, read on the forward strand.
TTCCTGACTCATTCTATTCCCATGCAATTCATTCCCAACTATTTCAGCTCTAGTAATCTTTTGCTCCTCACGTGATGTCCTGACCAGCCCCTTACCCGAAGCTTCAGGAACAATATCATCCCATCTGATCTGTCTTCCCATATCCCTATGATTTGACGTGACAGAACCTTCCACCATGCCCAAGGGGACTGCATCCATCATGTCTGTCGAGTTACGCTCACCTCCAGCTCCTCCGGCCACCATTACAGCAGGTAAGCTCCTCCTTTCAGCTCCGGTCTCTTCACCAGTCTCACTGTCCACCACCCTAGATTGCGAGCCTCCTTTTTTAGTCTCAAACTGCATCTTTAACTTATCCTTTTCTCCTCCATTTTTTATATCGCCACCAGCCTTCAACCAATCACCATATTGCCTCCCTAACCGTTGCTCAATTGGACTAGCTTGACAATGCTTTTCATCATGCCCAAGGAAGCCACAAATGTAACAAAAATTAGGTAGTCTCTCATACCTAAAATCAACCCAAAATCTTCCACCTTCTTCATTCTTAACATATCCCCCCCTACGGAGAGGTTTATCAATTGGAACCTCCACCCTTATTGTTAAAAATTTTGCTAACTCCGCTTGCATAGCCCGCTTGTCAACTTCTAGCACCCTTCCAATCTTGCTGCCAATATCCTTTCCAATTGCTTCAGTCATATTCTCAAATGGTAAGCCCCAAATCTGCACCCAGAAAGGAGAGCTAGAGAAGCTGATATTTTTTGACGTTAAGCCTTTCTTCCACCGGCACAGGAGGAGAAGGTTGTTGTCAAAATTCCAAGGCCCACTTTTCTCCACCCATTCTAACTGATATCTTGAACTAAACTTAAATTGTAAAAGATTATTCCCTACCTCTACAATCCTCAGATCAGAGCCCATCTTCCATGCTGCCTTTAGAGTGTTCTTCAGAGCTCTTATATTTTGATGACGATCTGAAAGTAAACGCCCAAATAATCTCAAGGAGCATTCTTCCAGAATTTCAGAGCTGCTAGTGTTTGCAATAATAATATCCTCTTCTTCTTCCTTTGTGAGCTTTAACTTTTCCAAACCATCCACCACTCCTTGATCCATGCAGTCGCCACGCGAAAAGAAAGGCCTATAGCCAATTTAGAAACCGGTGTAGACCCAGAAAAGCCCTTAGACAGATTTTTAAGGGAGAGAGGAAGCTCTTATCTAGTTGAGAGAGAAAAGACTCTTACCGAAGAGAGAAATAAGACTCCTACAGGGGAGAGAGAAGTACTGTCCTCCCGATCAGCACATCTAGATCTCCAACTTCTCAAATTTTTAATCTAATGAAACACGCCCATACTGAGACATTGTTTGCAAATTAATATGTATGCCATATTTATATAACAATAAAAATTTGGATGAGGCACAGATAATGAACTCGCAGAAAATCCATGGAAGTTTGAGTATCAAACAGGAACAGTAATTTGCAACCTTAGGGCCAGGCCTCTAGGGTCTAAGCACTACCTCAGACTACGACACTGGCTCCCACCCATTGCCAACGCACGAGTCAACATCCAGACTCAAACAAGAAGTTAAATACTCTACTTCTGCAAGTTAGTGTTCAAAAAGCATCAATCAAACCTAGAATAGTTATTAAAAGATTAAAACTCTTACTGCTTTGCAGAATTTGCATGCAAGGGAACGTTCCTCTCCAGTTGGGTATTGACGGAGGACATGTTCACCACGAAATCGAGGGTTCAATGGGCCCTTCTCAAATGGATAATTGATATGCATTACAAAAGGATGAAATTTATATCATATCAATGGGCCCTTCTAAAATTAAGTTCTTCAATAATAGATTCTCAAAAAAAAAAAAAAAAATAAATTAAATCATGAATATGGATCTATCTAAACCCAAAAATACATAAGTTTTCTAATAAGCAGAAGATTTTTAATCTGAGTTATCATCACATAGTAGCTGGCCGCCAGATTCATACATTTGGACCAAACATCCAAGGACCCAAATTTATATTTCATAGATTTTTCAAAATGAACCTGGCATATCAACAAAGTTTTCTTTAAAAAAATGATAATAAATAAATCCCAAATGCATTATACTTAGAAGTTCACATTCCAATATCCATTACATCAAGTCAACAAAATATTACAAGCTAAAAAAAATTCTAAAATTCCATGAGCCAAAGCAATAACAAAATGAATGAGGAATAAGACCATCCTAGTTATAATTATCCATTGCCATTACTATTATTGTTCCTCAAGAAGCTTCTACTCAGCAAACTTTGTCTTGGTATCTGTAAAAATAAAAAATAAAATGGCATAAACTCCTTAAATCATCATTGTTAACGACGTTAAGCATTTGGTTAGCAGAGTTTTCCTATATAAAAATTACTATTTTAATGATTTAGTTAGTGCAATGTTGACATCGCATCATCTGGACCTTCACAATCAGGGACGAAACTAGGACTCGAACTTGGGGGTGGGCCAAAGTCTTTTGTTTGAGGATTTTAAAAATTGGGATATCAATGCTAGAGAAGACAAGGTGACAATATCATTATTGGTTTTTCATTTTTTTTTTTTTTGAAAAAAAATTATACTTTTCCATAATCTATAAATCAAATTAAAGTCATAGTAACTATATGAATTTATTATAGTTTTAAAAACTAGATTGGACAAAGAATCGAAAATGAGTAGTTCTTGGTTTTTTAGTCAAAATGGTGACATCATAACTATTATAATTATGTATTTAACATTATAAATACATAAAAATTTAATGCTATATATTAATAACTACAGTTCAAAGTTTAAACCCATATGATTCTCAAAAAAAAAAAAAAAAAAAAAAGTTTAAACCCATATCAACTACTAAATCAATACATCTGCTAAAATATTGGCTAATTAATAGCATAAGAGGAGAGATAATTCAAAAGTTGCATATCCAAAAATCTAATGATAATGACGATAGCTCTCAAGCAATGAGGCAATCAAATGATAAGGGGTAAGTCTATCTTTTTCTTTCAAAAAAAAAAAAAAGATAAGGGGCAAGTTATACACTTATACTAAATAAATACATAATAAATGTTTTCATCAGTTTTTTTTTTTTTTTTTTTTTTTGTGAGAATCATTTTCCATCAATTTGTAACAGCCACAAATAAATCTTTTTGCATCATTTTATTTTCCTTTTTAAGTGCTTATCACATATACAGATAAGGGCAAAACTTAGATACAGTACATTAGGTTCCTCTCTTGAAATTAAGCCACCTATCAAATTAAAAATAATAAGCAAACGGCATTAAAAATACTCTTTTTTTCTCCTCTGACCCGTGACAAACCCAATGGCTTACACTTCAAATCTCTCAAACTTCTCACCCTCAATCTCTGAAGCATTGATGGCTTTAGATCTCTCAGGCAAATCTCATAAGAACCCAATGGCTTCAGATGGGATTTTGAGCTTTATACTAGGAAATGACCCTTTTGGATTGCTCCTTCCTTTTAAGTGCCTCTATTGATCTTCATTGTTTCTTCAAAAGACATATCAATGCTCTGCGCCTCTGCCTATACATGAATAACCTCTCTTAGAAAACTTCAAATCTTAACAGAGTGTTGGTTTAGGATTAATTTTTATATTTTAATAGATATGGATTGAAGAGGGGAACGATTTCCAACCCCTTTATCCTTCTTTTGCTTGATTTTGATGAGAAGTCTATAGGATCTAAACTCATCAGGTGTTTATGAGATTGTGGGTGAGAAGTTTGAGAGATCTAAACCATGAAGCCATTGGGTTTTCTCACAGGTCAGGCAAAAAGGAAGAAGAAAGACGTGCATTATTTTAACGTCATTTGCTTATTATTTTTAATTTGACAGGTGGCTTAATTTCAAGAGGGGAACCTAATGTACTGTACATAAGGTACTGTATTTAAGTTTTGCCCTACAAATAAAGACAAGTCTAAATGTCACAAAGCCCACAACAACTTAAAAAAATACTACTACAATAAAAAAATAGAGAGAAGTTTAGAGAACTCATCAAAGCAGACACAATAATCACACAAAGAGAGAGAGAGAGAGAGAGAGAGAGAGAGAGAGAGAGAGAGAGAGAGCAAAAAGGGGGAAAGATCATATCAGAGAAGACAGTGATCAAGAAACCATACCTCAGCCAATTGTGGAGTCACCAATGGACCCAAGGAAGAAGGCAGAAGCGTTTGTAATTTATTTGGTTAGGGATTTGTGATTTGTAATTGTTTATTAGTATTTTGTTGTTGTTATAGACCAAATATGTTATTTGTTTGTTGGTAATTTGGGTTTGTCTAAAGGTTTTCATTATTATCTAGATTTGTGAATTGTTTGCTGGTGTTTTGGTTTACCTAAAGGTTTATCTTGGTGTTCTTGGAACAACTAGGCAAAAGGAATGGTCAAATAATTTTTTTTTTGGTTTTCATTTGTCAATTTGTAAAACTTTTGTGGGAGGGGGGCCAAGAATAAATATTAAGGGTCAAGATCTAAAATTTTGTGTAAATTTATATACTAATATATATATATATATATATATTCACAAATTGAGGGGGGCCATCCCCCCCTATGATAGGTCCGTCACTGTTCACAATCATAAGAAAATTTGAGGATTTTAAGAAACTCTATGTGATAGAGTTCATTGGGAAATTAAGAGGATCCCGATCCCAAGTACTCTGGAAGGTTAAGGAGAGAGCTCCACATGTTGCAAATAATCAAATAATTTTTGAAGCGATATATAAATAGACACCCACATCCCAAGCAAGGACACACATTCCAAACTAATATCTCATGTTATCTTATTTATATTTCATTAGCTCAGAGTTTAATGTAGTCTTGATTTTAAGATATTGACGTAAAGTGGAATGTTTTGCAGGGTTTGGGGACGAAAAACAAGATGAAAAAAGATTAATTTTAATCTGACAAAAAATAAATATAATGGATTAACTACAGTTTGCCCCAGAAACATGGAAACTGAATTTAAAATTTCAAACAAGAAAACAACATCAAACAATTTATTTTATCAAGTAAATAACCACATTAAACACGGAAAAGGTGTAGGTTCATGAAAAGTCAAAACTAGAGCAGAGAATGCCTATTAGTCCATTGCCCATTTTGTTCAGCCTATTAGCTATTACAGAGACTCGTCTTTTATTTGTCTAAGTTATGTTATGTTTATTGTTGCCCTCAGCAATTAATAGTCACCTGACTGATTTCATTAAGCTTAAGTGAAATAATACAATTTGCTGTATTTATACATCATGAGCAGGGCAGAATCCTCTAACTACTGTGCTAAACTAATCTGCATAATGTGCCGACTAATGATCTAATTACACGTGTCAAGTTAGCTAGCTAAGTAGTAGTTTCTCTTTAAGATATGCTTCTTGGAAATAAAGGATTGAGACACAGCCATCAATAGCTAGTGCCACCAGTGTACTAAACAAAAACTATTCACAAGTTCAAACACTTTCCACCAATCTTCAAATAAATAAATAATGTTCCTCTAGGAATATTTGAGAGTGCAAAATCTGCAAAATGCATGCGTAAAAACATGGAACAGAGTAGACCTGTTTCTTGATGCATAACCTTCAAGGAAGCAACCTACTACAATAATTATCTTTGATGGTTACGCTTGCTTCATTTGACAACTTTTGTTTGATCCCTGCTCACGCATAAATGAGTAACAGTAATGTTATTTAAAGGTGAAAATCAGATAGAAGGAGTATTAATGCATGTTTAGAGCAAGATTAAAGTGGGGTAGGGGGTGGAATTGATAATGGTTCCAATTAGAGGTGGCGCATGATATATAGGCTTTGAAAGATCAATTGTTAGTGAAGATATCAAAATAAATACCAGGTGTTTTGTTGTTAATGCTAGCCTAGACAGCAGATAAATTTATGCAAGCATGGAAAAGGAAAGCGAGAGAGAGTAGAAAACTTACAGCAACAAGCTATCGTGGAAGCTTAGTTTGTCATGGAAGGGAAACTTATGGATGGACACAATGGAAATACACAATATCGAGGAATGGTCGAGGTCCGTACTATTGTCCTTGTCCTTGTCATGATCGAATATTGGTGGAGAAATTTCAAGTATGAGACAATTGAGATAATCATGCTTAATGCCTTCCTTATTGTGGTGGAAAGTGTGTTTGCGGTTGGTAGAGTGGAGGAAAATGCAGAATTTCTGATCAGCTAAATGGAGCAAAGGTGGTGTATGGGCTTTATCTACCAGAAGTTCATCCTCCAGAAGAATTGGGCTCTTGACGCCACGGCGAAAAATGTTCAAAAAGCCGACGAGCCACTCATCCCTATCTAAATCGTAAGCGTGAGCATGTATAACCGATATCATCATAGCCTCTATGGAAGTAAACAGAACCCCAATAGAGAGTATTACCAACAGCTACAGGAGTTCTATAAATTGAGAAAGGATACCCAGGTGGTACTCCGAAGTGATGCGCAAGTTTTGTCCAACATCGATTGCTGATGTTGTAAGTAAATAACGTAGAAAAGTTCCTCAATTTGAGCTACAACAATCTGTTGCTTAGATTCAAGAGCTGCATACATACGAACAGAAAAAGGAGGAACAGGAAGAGGAGGACTGGGCAAGGACTCCCATGTATCTGAGATGGGGTCATAAACCTCCATCCAGCCACAATTTTCAGAAAACTCAGAAGAGAAACCATCAAACACATATAACTTACAGTCGAGGGCGATGGAGCAAGAGGAGCGTCTAAGAGGAAAATTCATGGGAGGAAGAGGCTTCCAACCACCATCGCTGTCGCTATCAAGCTTTAGGGTCCAGAGTTTATAAATATTGTAATCTAAGGGATCGACTATTTTGGAATCGGAGGTGGGATCTATGCCGCCTATAGTATACAGACGGGACGCTCCGTACGCATGAGTGTTGCGAACCCCAAACAACTTCACCGACGAAAACGGATCGGGCAAAGAAGGACGTACCTTGATTACAGGAGAAGAACAAGAAGATGAGTATGGAATCATACAGGCGTACCACTCTTCTACTTGATGAGGATCATTTGACTCTTCCAGTTGAGACGGTACCCACCGATGCCCACATACACCGATCTCATATTCATAATCAACAACCTCCATTGCTTTTATTCAGCAAATATGGTTTGGGATTCTGGGGATTTAGGTTTAGCTTTCGTTTGAATATATACATATGAAAAATCTTGTGCTACGTCAAAAGGCCCTGCATGGCCAGTAATTCGTCCTATGTGTGAGTTGTGGTTGGTGCGAGTAAAGGTTCATCCAAAAAAAATAATGGGCTCCCCAAGAATAAAACACACCTTTAGGCTCGTCCATTGTATTGGACTTATTATAAGCCCACACCACGTCGTTTTGCAGTGTAACCTTCGGTCTACATGTAAGAACTACGAAAGGGCCTTAATTACAAAATGATATTTATATTCTAAACAGTGACATTTTTAACACAATGCTTATTCATGTTGCAAGTAATCAAAACAACAACAATCTTAATAACAAAACCACGTTTACTTATGTTTTTCTGCGGGGTTAAGTCTAGGAGTAGTGGGTTCCACTTCTCTGATGGTCAAATAATAGATTTAGGATTTAATTACTGCCTACACGAAAAATCGATTGGTGTTTTGGTCTAATAATAAAGAGCAAAATCATCAAAAGTAGACGCTATAGGTTTAAAAGTTGAAACTCTATAAATTTTTTTTTTTTTTTAAGTCAAGTCTAGGAGTCCAATCACCCCAATTTTTACTTAGAATCAAATGTAGTTTTTGTTCTAAGACTATGTTTGGATGTAGCTGTTTGATGAAAGTTATTTACTTATTTGTTGAAAACTAATCTAAAAACTCAAATCAAGATTGTAAGAGATACAACCTGAATAAAGTTACTTTGTAGTTGCTCTAATAATCAAAAGTTTAATCAAATCCTTATTTGATGGGAAATGAAATTCTATCATTTATCCACTAAGAAAAAGTATTTTTTGTTCATTAAGAAAATATTTTGTCTATTAAGAAAATACATTTCTTATCCACCAAAAAATAGGTTTTTAAATCTTATACATAGACAATAGTCACAATACCACATAAGAATTAGTTTGAGAGGACACAATTAGAAGATGAACTCAGGTCTCTTTGGCAATTTGTATTAATGGCTTGGTTTTGGTATTTTCTAGTGAGAGTTTCTTTTCTCTCTTCATTATGCAGCGTTGCTTTGGTCTTTTGTGAGTGTCACTTTGTTTTGTGCTGCAAATTAATTTGTGAAGAAAAGAAACTCGGGTCTCTTTGGCAATTTGTATTAATGGCTTGGTTTTGGTGTTTTCTGGTGAGAGTTTCTTTTCTCTCTTCATTATGCAGCATTGCTTTGGTCTTTTGTGAGTGTCACTTTGTTTTGTGCTGCAATGATAGTTTGTTAAGCAACAATGGAACAAACAAAATTCTACAAGAGTATGAAGAAGCATTGGGCCAAAAGATAAACAAGGACAAAACTGCCATGTTCTTCAACGAAAACAAAAGGAATGAGGTTCAAGAGCAAATAGGGGAATCACTTCTAACTTCAAATGATCCAGTGTAGTTGAGACAAATAGAGACTAAACTTCAATCTAATCCAAGTACCAAAAGGAGGAGAATCATTTTTTGGATTAAAATTAAAAACAAAGTTGTAAAATAGCAATATTACCTTATTTCCCTTCCAAAGGCAGTCAACCTTGCTACGCCATCTCCCCCACTTCAACAATCAAAAGCAATGCCCTAGAATCAAAGTCGTACCAACTTTAAAACCAAATAGAACCTTAGAATAAAAAATGTGAAGTTCAACAATCAGAAGCAATGCCCACACTTCCGTACCTGATTTCGATCGAAGAAGACGAGCAGCTTGAATCACCAATCGAGATCCTCGAACAAAATGTTTGAGACAGTCCGCACACGGCTTCAAAATCAGATTGGTGAAGTCGTGCGCGTAGGGACGCATTGAAGAAGAGAAAGCCTGCAAGAAACGAAAAATTAGAGGAAGTTAGGAAATGATCTGAAAAACTGGGTTTAAATTTTACCTGTGGGGTGTAAGGGCTTGAGATCGGAGAGATGGAGAGTGAGGGATTGAGATCGGAGATGGAGGGTGAAGGCTTGAGAGTGACAGATGGAGGGTGAGGGCTTGAGATCGGAGAGATGGAGGGTGAGGGTTGAGATCGGAGATGGAGGGTGAGGGTGAGGGCTTGAGAGATGGGAGATAGGGCTGAGAATTTTTTAAGTATGCTATTTATACAAAGCCTAAAGCCGCATTTTTACATGCGGCTATAGGCAAAGCTGAAGCCGCGTGTAAGAAACGCGGCCACTTCCTAAACTAAAGTCGCATTTTATAAACACGGCTACAGACTAAGTTTATAGCCGCGTCTATAAAACGCGGCTATAGGGAAGGTAGAGCTGCAATTCAGATTAAAAAATAAAATAAAATAAAATAGAAAGGTGCTATAGCCGCGTGTTTAAAACACGGCAGTAGCTCCAAACCAAAAAACACAGCTATAACACCAAAAAACGCAGCTTTAAACATATTCTATAACCGCATGTTTAAAACGCGGCTTTTGTTCAATACTTTAAGCCGCGTTTTCTAAAAACGGGGCTATAGCCCGCCTATAGCCGCGTTTTTGAAAACATGGCTAAAAAAAAAAGCGGCCTAAGACCCGCGTGTTTTGTAGTGTCTATAGAGTAGTATCTTTTGGGATTAAATGGTTTCTGCATACATAATCAAGAAAGAAAAATTATTACAAAGACAAAACATAAAAGAAGAAAATGAGGGCTATTTCAAATGCAGCCAAAATTCTTTCGGGTAATAACAAATGACTACAGTTCCAAATTATAGACACATTTTAGTGTAAGGGGAAAAAATTAAATAAAAATATATATATAAAGATAACAAAACACACAAAGGTGTTTGTTGGAATTTATTTAACTGAACATACTCATTTCAGCTTTACAATGTCAAAATCTCAACTCTCAAATATCAACAAATGAAATAGGAAGTAGATTACAGGAGATAAAGAAAGCAAGGCTCTAGGTGTGATACTTTCACATTCGTAATTAATTACTACTGCTAGTAAGGTATTTTTTCAGAAGTATGACTGCATTACAGATGTGTTGTTTTGCCAGAAATAATTTCATTATTGAAAATTTCCTCCTAGAATATTTCTAGAAAAAAATGTCTCTTTTTTTTTCCCAACTTGCCAGTTTGCTTGGATTCCGTTGAATAATAACGGCATTGATATTCTCAGTCCACTTCTATTTGGAATCCTATTTTGGAGAAGATTGAGAGAAAATTTGCAGTGCGGAAGAAGCTATATTTTTCAAAAGGTTGTAGATTGACATTACTTAAGAGCACATTATCGAGTCTTCCTACCTATTATTTATCGCATTTCACCATTCCTACTCACGTGGCTAACAAGATTGAGAAGATGCAAAGGGACTTTCTTTGCATCTTCTCAAATGGATAATTGATATGCATTACAAAAAAGAATGAAATTTATATCATATCAATGGGCCCTTCTAAAATTAAGTTCTTCAATAATAGATTCTCAAAAAAAAAAAAAAAAAAAAAAAAAAAAAAAAAAAAATCATGAATATGGATCCATCTAAAACCAAAAATACATAGGTTTTCTAATAAGCAGAAGATTTTTAATCTAAGTTATCATCACATAGTAGCTGGCCGCCAGATTCATACATTTGGACCAAACATCCAAGGACCCAAATTTATATTTCATAGATTTTTCAAAATGAACTTGGCATATCAACAAAGTTTTCTTTAAAAAAAAATGATAATAAATAAATCCCAAATGCATTATACTTAGAAGTTCACATTCCAATATCCATTACATCAAGTCAACAAAATATTACAAGCTAAAAAAAATTCTAAAATTCCATGAGCCAAAGCTATAACAAAATGAATGAAGAATAAGACCATCCGAGCATGCTTTATGGTCTTGCCCGGAGTTGGATGTCGTGTGGGCTGATCGTGGAGTATGGGATTTCAGGTCTGAGGTTGAATTTATGGATGTAAAGGAGCTATTGTCTTGGCTGATTGCAGAAGGGAAGTCACTAGAACTGTTTGCATACACGGCTTGGATGGTGTGGAATCAAAGAAATAAAACCCGACTGAACTTACAAGCTGTTTCGCTTCATCAAGTGGCAGAACAGGCGAAGGAAGTGTTGGCACAGTATCTTGCGAATTTGCAGGCTCCAGACGTCCAGGTAATAAACAATGGCAGTGGAGGGACGAGGTGGAGATGTCCGCAAGTTGGGTCGGTGAAAATAAATTTTGATGGTGCTGTATTTGGTGAATCAAACATGTCCGGTATTGGAGTGATGATACGAGATAGTAATGGAGCTGTTTTGGCTTCTTGCTCAAAAAAAATCCCTCAAGCATACAAGGCTGAAGAGGTTGAGGCACTGGCAGCCCTCAAGGCATTGTCTTTTGCGTTTGAGTTGGGTTTTCGAAACGCTATCCTTGAAGGTGATTCTCTTGGACTGATTCAAGCTTTGAAGTCAGAGGAGCGTAGCTTATCACCAATGAGTTTACTGATTGAAGATGTGAAAATGTTTGCTAACAATTTTTTAAGTTTGTTGTATTCCCACATTAAGAGAAACGGCAATAGGATTGCTCATAGTCTAGCGAAAAATGCATTATGCATATTAGATTTTCAAGTATAGATAGAAGATGTCCCATCACATATTGTTTCAATTTTACAATTGGATGTAGTTGAATTGCATTAATAAAATCCATCAGTTTCTTTCTTAAAAAAAAAAAAAAAAAAAAGAAGAAGGAAGCTTCTACTCAGCAAACTTTGTCTTGGTATCTGTAAAAATAAAATAGCATGAACTCCTTAAATCATCATTGTTAACGACGTTAAGCATTTGGTTAGCAGAGTTTTCCTATATAAAAATTACTATTTTAATGATTTAGTTAGTGCAATGTTGACATGGCATCATCTGGACCTTCACAATCATAAGAAAATTTGAGGATTTTAAAAAAATCTATGTGATAGAGTTCATTGGGAAATCAAGAGGAACCCGATCCCAAGTATTCTAGAAGGTTAAGGAGAGAGCTCCACATGTTGCAAATAATCAAATAATTTTTGAAGTGATATATATATATATATTTATATATAGACACCCACATCCCAAGCAAGGACGCACATTCCAAACTAATATCTCATGTTATCTTATTTATGTTTCATTAGCTCAGAGTTTAGTGTAGTCTTGATTTTAAGACATTGACGTAAAGTAGAACGTTTTGCAGGGTTTAATTAGGGACGATAAAACAAGATGTAAAAAGATTAATTTTAATCTAACAAAAAATAAATATAATGGATTAACCACAGTTTGCACCAAAAACATGGAAACTGAATTTAAAATTTCAAACAAGAAAACAACATCAAACAATTTATTTTATCAAGTAAATAACCTTCAAGGAAGCAACCTACTACAATAGTTATCTTTGATGGTTACACTTGCTTCATTTGACAACTTTTGTTTGATCCCTGCTCACGCATAAATGAGTAACGGTAATGTTATTCAAAAGTGAAAATCAGATAGGAGTATTAATGCATGTTTAGAGCAAGATTAAAGTGGGGTAAGGGGTGGAATTGATAATGTTTCCTATTAGAGGTGGCGCATGATATATAGGCTTTGAAAGATCAATTGTTAGTGAAGATATCAAAATAAATACCAGGTGTTTTGTTGTTAATGCTAGCCTAGACAGCAGATAAATTTATGCAAGCATGGAAAAGGAAAGAGAGAGAGAGAGAGAGAGAGAGAGAGTAGAGAACTTACAGCAACAAGCTATCGTAGAAGCTTAGTTTGCCATCGAAGGGAAACTTATAGATGGACACAATGGAAATACACAATATCGAGGAATAGTCGAGGTCAGTACTATTGTCCTTGTCCTTGTCATGATCGAATATTGGTGGAGAAATTTCAAGTATGAGACAATTAAGATAATCATGCTTATTGCCTTATTCTTATTGTGGTGGAAAGTGCGTTTGCGGTTGGCAGAGTAGAGGAAAATGCAGAATTTCTGATCAAATTTAAGCAACTGAGTTTCATTCAAACAAAAGGACTCAATTACCAGATTTGATAAATTAAACAAATTTACACCAAAACACCACAAATAACAGAACATAAACTACATTACACAACCAAAACAACAAAAGCAGTGAACCGTGACTAAATTTAGTCACTGTTAAATTAATACTAAGAACATAAACTACAACACAAAAGAACACAGCAAAACAGCACAATTAGCATAACACTAAGCCCTTTAGGCCCATCTTTTTGCTTTGAACTAAAATGAACTAATCACCAAACTTCAAATTAAAACAAATATACCAACTTGGTATCAAATTTAAGCAACTGGGTTTCACTCAAAACGAAAAATCCCAGTTACCAAATTTGATAAATGAAACAAACTTACACCAAAACACCACAAATAACAGAACATAAACTACATTTTTTGATTAATTTTAATCTGACAAAAAATAAATATAATTTCCTTGAACAAGGCAGTAGGCAAATTATAAATGATGAGGTTGTTCAAGGTAATTTGTGAAGAGGCTTTATGATGGGTTATTAAATCCAACAGAATAAATACTTATTCATCATGTATGGATGATGATATTTATTGATATAGAGCCAATTCAAATTCGCCAATGAAATTCCTCCTCTTCCCACTTCATGCCTTGGAACATATATAGAGAAAGAGAGAAGCACTTTCACAACTTCTTAACTTGAAAGGGCTAGTACTGCAAGATTAAATTTAATCTAACAAAAAATAAATATAGTGGATAAACCACAGTTTGCACAGAAACATTAAAACTGAATTTAAAATTTCAAACAAGAAAGCAACATCAAACAATTTATTTTATCTAAAACCAACAATACATAGGTTTTCTAATAAGCAGAAGATTTTTAATCTAAGTTATCATCACATAGAAGCTGGCCGCCAGATTCATACATTTGGACCAAACATCCAAGGACCCAAATTTATATTTCATAGATTTTTCAAAATGAACTTGGCATATCAACAAAGTTTTATTTAAAAAAAAAAAAAAAAAAAAAAGATAATAAATAAATCCCAAATGCATTATACTTAGAAGTTCACATTCCAATATCCATTACATCAAGTCAACAAAATATTACAAGCTAAAAAAATCTAAAATTCCATGAGCCAAAGCAATAACAAAATGAATGGGGAATAAGACCAACCAGCTATAATTCTCCATTGCCATTACTATTATTGTTCCTCAAGAAGCTTCTACTCAGCAAACTTTGTCTTGGTATCTGTAAAAATAAAAAGTAAAATGGCATGAACTCCTCAAATCATTTGTTAACGAGGTTAAGCATTTGGTTAGCAGAGTTTTCTTATATAAAAATTACTATTTTAATGATTTAGTTAGTACAACATCAAACAATTTATTTTATCAAGCAAATAACCACATTAAACACGGAAAAGATGTAGGTGCATGAAAAGTCAAAACTAGAGCAGAGAATGCTTATTAGTCCATTGCCCATTTTGTTCAGCCTATTAGCTATTACAAGACTCCTCTTTTGTTTGTCTAAGTTATGTTATGTTTATTTTTGCCCTCAGCAATTAATAGTCACGTGACTTTGAATAAAATTTGAAGGTTAATATTCAGTTGTTATATGGAAGATGAAGGGCTAGGATTATAGGGTCATTGTAGGTAGCTTGAGCCTAAAAACTGATCTTCTATCCCTTTCAACTTCAATCTTATTATCATCCTTTTGCTATGGTCACCTTTTATTATTGGAAGCATCAATTTGCTCAAGACTAGACGTTTTTAGTCTATGTTATGTTTTGTCTATGATTGTGTATATAGCATGTTATAGTGTCTACCATGTTAAGCTTAAAACCCCCAGTATGGGCTTTATCTACCAGAAGTTCATCCTCCAGAAGAATTGGGTTATTGACGCCGCGGCGAAAAATGTTGAAAGAGCCGTGGAGCTATCTAAATCGTAAGCACGTGCATGTATATGGATATCATCATAGCCTCAATCGAACTGAACAGAACCCCAATAGAGAGTATTACCAACAGCTACAGGACTTCTATAAATTGAGAAAGGATACCCAGGTTGTACATCGAAGTGATGCGCAAGTTTTGTCCGACATCGATTGCTGATGTTGTAAGTAAATAATGTCTTCAATTTGGGATCACAAAGTAAAGCTACAACAATCTGTTGTTCAGATTGAAGAGCTAACATAATGGGCTCTTGAATCTGTTGTAAAAAAGTTCATCAATTTGGGATCACAAAGTAAAAAGTCCAGTTTGGGCCCTAACATAATGGGCTCTTTATCAACCCAAAAAAAAAAAAAAAACACATACTGAGGCAGTATGAACAGTGACATTTTTTTTTTTTTTTTTTTTTTTTATAAAAGATAGAATTTCTACTCTATCCTAATCTAAGTGTATATGTGTGTGAAGCCCCCTCCTGAAAACTTGAACCCTGACCCTTATCCCCCACACCCCACAAAAATTTAAATAGTGACATTTTTAACACAATGCTTATTCATGTTGCAAGTAATCAAAACAACAATAATCTTAATAACAAAACCACGTTTACTTATGTTTCTTTGCAGGGTTAAGTCTAGGAGTAGTGGGTTCCACTTCTCTGATGGTTAAATAAGAGATTTATGATTTAATTACTGCCTACATCAAAAACTGATTGGTGTCTTGGTCTAATGATAAAGAGCAAAATCATCAAAAGTGAACGCTATAGGTTTGAAAGTTGAAACTCTATAAAAAATAAAAAATAAAAAAATTAAGTCAAGACTAGGAGTCCAATCACCCCAATTTTTACTTAGAATCAAATGCAATTTTTGTTGTAAGACTGTGTTTGGATGTAGCTGTTTGATGAAAGTTATTTACTTATTTGTTGAAAACTAATCTAGAAACTCAAATCAAGATTGTAAGATATACAACCTTAATAAAGTTACTTTGTAGTTACTCTAATAATCAAAAGTTTAATCAAATCCTTATTTGATGGGAAATGAAATTCTATCATTTATCCACTAAGAAAAAGTATTTTTTGTTCATTAAGAAAATATTATTTGTCTATTAAGAAAATACATTTCTTATCCACCAAAAAATAGGTTTTTAAATCTTATACATAGACAATAGTCACAATACCACATAAGATTTAGTTTGAGAGGACACAATTAGAAGATGAACTCAGGTCTCTTTGGCAATTTGTATTTATGGCTTCGTTTTGGTATTTTTTGGTGAGAGTTTCTTTTCTCTCTTCATTATGCAGCATTGCTTTGGTCTTTTGTGAGTGTCACTTTGTTTTGTGTTGCAAATTAATTTGTGAGAAGCTCTCTTAGTGGTGTAGCGATTTGTTATTTAATTTGGGTAGTGTGTCCTTGTCTTGTGTTTAGATGATTGTTGCTTGTTTTTTGTGTAGAACTACAACTTGATATTATGTGTGGCTTTGGCTCTTTGGTTTGAGATAGAGAGAAATCTCCTTGAGGGTGTTATGCTGAACTTGTATTAGGTGTAGTCCCTAATCTTTGAATTTGTGTGAAATGGGTATTTGGGTGCATTGAGATTTTAGACTTTGTGAGAGTGTCTCTACACTATTTTTGTATTATCCTAAACATGGTTCAGTGAATTCACCTTTCCAACTTGTGGATGTAGTCTACTGCTGAATCATGTAAATTCTTGGAGTTTTCATGATTAGGTCTATTGTTATTTCAAGTTCTTTATGTTCTTATCATTTATTTGGAAATCTAGCTCAAGCCTATAATATAATAAATCAATATTTCTTGAGAAAAGAGGCTCAAATATGATATTACAAAGTGATATTATGATGCTTCACTTCCCTCACCTTGTCAATTTAAGTTTGATCAGATCCTTATTTTAGTTTAATTTAGTGTACTTTTTTGGTTATAGGATGGAATCAAAAATATTGAAAGCTTTGTCAAGTTCTCCTCTGATAAGAACTTTCTCATCCAAGTGAGAGCAGTAAAGTTGGACATCCCTGTAGAATCGCGCTATAAGTTCAACATCGTTGCCATTCATGATCCGCCTCAAGAAAATCCATGAAAATAAAGTTTAAAAAGTTATATATAATGCATGACATGTCCTTTTGGAACTATATAAAAAAATAGGTACATACAAAAGCCAAATAGATACATTATTCCTATATAATGTATCACTTTGTCTTTTGATATAACTAAATGAAGTAGCCAAAACATTACCTCATTTTTGTTACTCCATTATGTGCCTATTATTAGAAATCAACATTTTGGGGTTATTTCTGCACATCATATATACTTATGATATGGTGCTTTTCAAAGTACATGTATATATTTGAAGTAGGTACATCAAATATACTTAAGATATGGTCCACATGTATATATTTGAAGCATGTACATCCTATATACTTATGTTATGGTGATTTTCAAGCACATGTATATATTTGAAGTGTGTTAATATATTATGCCGTGATGTATTATGTTAGCTATTATAATCTTTGTATTTCTTTCAAATGCAATCAATTTAATGTCTCTTTTGATGGTAAAATACATATGTACTTTAAAAATCAATTGATTTATATTTGCCTTCACGTTAAAAATATAATTTAAATTTAAACTTAATTACTTTTTATTTTTATTTTACTAAAGCTAACATGTGCCTTGCACGTGCGGCTCTATCTAGTTTTTTTGTTTTTTATAAGAGTCCTATAGTAGTCGCTAGTCGATAGTCTAAATACTAAGTTTGGGATGTAATTGTTGTATAGGGTCCTATACTATAAATATATATATATATATTTATAGGGCCCTATATAATGGATTAACCACAGTTTGCACTAGAAACATGTAAACTAAATTTAAAATTTCAAACAAGAAAGCTACATCAAACATGGAGCAAAAATGATGAAGGTGCATCAAAGCAAATCTTATTAGAAGCAAATCTTATTATGCACTTTTCCTTTTATTATAAAACACAAAAATTATGCACTTTTTCTTTTATTTACAGAAGCAAATCTTTGACCCTATCATCCACATGTTGGACCTACAGCAGGTAAATAACTCAACAGCAGTTCTTATACAGAAAACAAAAATAAAACATTAAGATTACGTCTAAATAACATAATACAAATGGGAGTATCTTAAATAAACAAAATTCGCTACACCCAAATTGAAAACTCAAAATAATTAGAACTTTAGAGCTTATAAAGGAAAACAGAGCCAAAATTCCACCATAACATAACTCATTAAGCCATAAGTATACATTGCATAGAGTTTCTTAAATGTTAAATTTGAATTTATTTAGTTCTCATGGCATGTCTACATATAATGACAGTAATATAGGGTACATAATTTACCTCTGCCCTTTCTTCAAATATTTATAAGCATGATTATTACACATAAGTGGAGCTATGAAAATTAATGACAGCAAGGAGATTTGAGCATTATAGGGTTATATACTATTGCATTTGTCTTAGATGTAAATGAGTCAATGAACCATGATCTTTAGCTTCTTAAAAAATTTGGAAATGGTACAAAGAGGTCTACAAGACCTCCAGAATAGTACAATCTAAATTCAAAAAAGGAAAGACCATGGAAGCTGTCCACAACTTTTAAATTTGGATCAATAGTTCCGGACCTCATAAGGCAACTCCAAAAAGGCTCTAAAAGAATATAGAAAGTTTCCAAATCTAATAAACTAAACTATTCTAAGTGTTAGCATAGGAAAATTTAAGCCACACAAAAACATCCTCACAATTTAAACAAAATAATATGTGGAATGTCAGCATAGGAAAATTGAACACGTAACAATAGCAAGTAATTTGATGTAGCAGGTACAAGTTGAACAAAATTAAATGATATATGCGTTAAGCTAAAAATTTAGGTCCTGCTCTAACTCAAAAAAAATAAAAAAATAAAAAAAATCTCAAAACCACTGAATATCACTATTTTTTACCCCCTCTCTATCTATCTAATAACTACCCCCAATATCTAAGTAGTAGCTCCACTTTCTTCTTGACATCAAGAGCTTTATGGTTGAACACCGTGGTAGCTATACAGTAGAATGGTGAAGGCATATGGTCTATTGAAAAGGAGCTCTGCCAGTGGTCGGTGGAAGCATTCCAAATCGCCAAGATCAAAAGTACGATTCCAACCAAAAGGGTGCTTCTCTATCCTGAAAAAACCCCCACAGCCCTAATGTACCCATCAAGAAACAGCTCACAAACTCCAAGATATACATGATGTAGTTGCTCATTAATCTCTTCAGCAATGGGATGCTATTATTAAAAACAAACAAAACAAAAAATAAATTGAGTTCTTATATTTAAGGGCAGAACCTCATACCATTTTTAAATTAAATAAACACAAATAAAAGAATATACCAAAATTCCTGTACGCTTCCTAAAGTGAAACCCGCAATTTTTTATGAAAGGTGGGAGACTGTAAGGTTCTTCATATGCGTTACTCGATTCAAACTGGTAAACACATATGCAATCAACAGGCACCCTCTGTTGCCAATGATGGAAAGAATATTTTTCATTATTGAAGTGATCTCCAATGCAACGTGCACCTGGATTCTCATCAGTGTAGTCTAAAATTAAATGAATGAAACTCAATCTTTCACTGAGATTAAAGAAGATGGGGTGACAATATTGCAGCACATAGAGATCTTTATGATAGGGGAATAATTCCAAGAAGAACAGCTTAAAAGATACGGAAAGTATAGGGCCCTATACTTTAAAAAACATTCTCCACTTTCCCCGTGTGTGTATAAAAAATACTTAGTATTCTCAACAACAACAAAAAAAGTATAGGGCTCTATACTTTCAGCACATGGTAGCCCAGGTTATTTTGACCAAGTGATTTCAAAATAACCTGGGCTACCAAAATATCAATCTCAAGATCATACTTAGAAGAAACGTAGTCCTTTTCTTCTATAACAGGAGAAGTAAATGAAACGGTCAGGTCGTTTCTGATTTGTATTTGGCCAATCAAAATCCAGTGAATTTTCCTGTTCGAAAACAGTGAACTAATATTTTCCCTATAGACAAGAAAACGTATCCACCAATGTTGCTGAAGTTGACAACATTTCCGTCAATCCCGCGTTCCCACAGATCTAAACTTGGGAGTCAATTCAAAAAACTATTGAAACTCTGTTTTAAAATAAATAAATAAAAAGTTTCACCAATTTTATTTTGGAAAGCTAAAGATTGAGAAAGAAAGGCATACAAAAAAAAACTTGGAATCAAAAAGAAACAATCAAGTAAAGATTAAGATAAGAACTTATGAATCTTTCTTCAAAATCGACCGGAGCTGGTAAATTAGTACAAACGCGAGGAACATTGTTGAAGTCGCAATGAGTTTTCAGGTCAGGGTATCCTGGCTTCGTCCAAAAATAATCTGACATTTCTGTAGATCTTAGGGTCCGTTTGGATACTGCTGAAAACTGAAAATACTGTAGCAAAATAATTTTTAAATGTGTGAATAGTGTCGTGGGATCCTTTTTTAATGAAAAAGTTGCTGAAAAAAGAGGTTTGTGGGTCCCGTGAACAGTGCACGAGACCCATTGGTGTGACATAAAGCCACAAAAACATGCTTCTATAAAAAAAAAATAATAAAAAAAAAAAAAAAAAAAAGTTGCAACGTAGACGCAAGACGCAGACGCAATCCAAATGCGTACTTAGGGTTTAGGGTTTTTCTTGCCCCTCTGCAAAATCTACTATGCCTTTGGGACAAGGACATTGGTTTATATAGTATTTTTAAAATCTTTTTGTAGAAAAATAAAAATGTTTTTATATTTTTTTTATAAAAGTAATATTAAATTTTTTTTTAAATGATCCATTAGCAAATGCCTAAAGGACACTTGTTAACGGAACCATTTTGTTAAAAGTGTATTAAATTATATTTATACATTGATAAAGTGAGAACAAATGAGATTTTAAAATGTTATATGCAAAAGCTAAAAATTGAACAAATAAGGAAAAATAAATATAAGGAGATCTTTTTTTCTTTTATATATATATATATATATATATATATATATATATATATATATACACAAAATTACATTTAATGTACATTTTAATTTCTTTTTATCTTCTTCTTAAAAAAGTAATTTCTTTACATTTTCAAATCCAAGATTTCTCAATTTTTACAAAATTGTTCCTTTTTTGTATTAATTATAATGATTTCACTATTCGATCTCAAAAACCTTAAATATCTCTCTTCCTCAGTTCTTTGAATGATTCGATTTTTATAATTTGAAACACCACTTGCTTTAATTTGGACCGTCCATTAATATTCTAGATGAAAACCTATTACTGGCTAATTAGGTTCTCTTTTTTATGCAACCGGATCCTAGAGTTCCCTCGCATTGCTTGATCTCTTCTTCTCCCTCCATCTCAATCACTCCTTGTCCGTTACTCCCCCTTTCACCATCATTTAATTGTCAAGCACAAGATGAACCACCTTTTTATCGTCACGAGATTTCCATATCTACTTCATTTTGGAGTTTGCTAAAGGTTGGCCATCTCACTGATAATCTCAACCACAACTCAAGTACTTCCAGTTCAAGCGGCTCATCTTCCCCAATTTTGAAACAGTTCTTGTCCCTAATTTTTAAACGGTTCTTGTCTCGATTTTGGATACAAATCTCGATAAGATATCATGTAGAATTAGATCCTAAGGTACATGGAGGTTAACTTATTCTACAATTTGATATTTATTAAAACCTACAATGATGTTTTAGGGGTTCATTCAGTTCCAATTTATGCGTGTGTTTGTTCCAATGCCCATATGAAACTAAATTTCCCATTTCTTTTATAAGGACTAAATTCTTGTATGAAAACGTCAATACTTTAGTTTGACTCAATTCAAGACCAAAATGTCAAAACTACGCTTTAGTTCAACTCGATTACTACCCTACTACTCTCCTCTTATCCCAAGGAGGACACTAATTGAGAAAAGTATCCATGGACGACAACAATGGACAAGAGCATGTAGCGAGTTTTCATAAGCCCAAGCATCATACAATTTTTGCTTTTTCACAAATGATAGTTAGTTAAGCAACAATGGAACCAACAAAATTCTACAAGAGTATGAAGAAGCATTAGGCCAAAAGATAAACAAGGACAAAACCGCCATGTTCTTCAGCAAAAACAAAAGGAATGATGTTCAGGAGAAAATAGGGGAATCACTTCTAAAGTTCGAGCGATCAATACTAAGGACTTCTTTTCTCATTGAGAAATCAAAGAAATTGAACCTTTCGAGGGATCAAGTGGAGGATAATATGGAAAACATAAAAAATAAATCTAAGTTTGGGAAGAAAATTTGTTTTCATACGGGCGGGATGAGAAATTCTCATTAAATTAGTTGTGGAGACAAGGGGGGAGTCGCCACCTAGTTTTTGCAATGGTCTAGGAACCATATATATAGCGTCCTTTTGAGGAATGACCTTTGATCTTACTACCAAAGTATAGGTTCAGAGTTTAGGTACGCTCTTGTGGAGGTGTTAGGCACCCAAGATCGCCCAACCCTAAGGTTGGCCTTCCATCGTTGTGTCTTACATCTTAACCCTATTAAAAAAAATTTCAACACTTTGTATCCTAACTCACACACGCACTAGCATACAACATGACATCTTTCATCCTAAAACAACATATCTATCCATAAAGCAAGAGAGAGCCAAATCGCACACATATACAAACCCTAGCTTTCATCTAACATGTGAACACCCTATCATACATCTAAACCAGGCAGCAATTCAAAATATGGCAGCAAGCATAAACGTCAATATGGCAGCAAGTAAATCATGTCATAAATCAAAATAAGACATCAACTTCATACGCATATATCAAAGGAGGATTAAAACAATCAACATGCATGTTCATGTGAATGCATGACTTACCTTACTTATCTTGCAGCATCTTAGCACCTATGGCATCATGGATGGACATGTGAATGCATGACATGGTATTTAAACAAGACATGAACATAAAACCCTAATCTAAGCATGTTAGAGACAAACAAGCACACAAGACAAAAACTCAGATACATATAAACATAAGGAAAAGGGGTCAAGCGGAGTCAAAACAAGCAAACCAAACAACATAAGGAATCTGAATTAGGGTTTCTGGGCAAGTGCCTGCGTACGCAAGATTTAACTTACGTACGCATGCTCATGACATGTGTGCGTGCATGGGACTTGTTCAACAACCCTAACCCAAAAACACAAAGCAGAAAACAGAGCACAAATAAAAACCCCAATTCTAACAACCAAACTTGCTTAGAACATAAAAGAAATATAAAACTAACCTAGGCAAACATGCATAAATATAAACCAAGCAAAAAACAATATTAAAACACAAGAAGAATAGCAGAAAATAAAAAGAAAGAGTTGAAGCTTGATACCTAAAAAGGAGTTCCCAAGCTTTTATTTTGACCGTTCCCCTCAGTCAAATCTATCACAGTCAATAAACACGTGATTAGTAATCTTAAACTCAAATGATTAGACCTAGAAAAGGTCTCAATCAAATAAAATTGACTTAAGGGTGTTTGATTTTGACCATTCCCCTCAGTCAAATCTATCACAGTCAATAAACACGTGATTAGTAATTTTAAACTCAAAGGATTGGGCCCAGAAAAGGTCTTAATCAAATAAAATTGACTTAAGGGTGTTTTGTGAAAAACTTCATTTTGATTCACTATTTTCTAGTGAATCTTAGGTTTTTTCCGTGGGATTTCTGTGTGTTTTGAAAATGTACCATGTAAGGCTTTATATAGTGGAAAAAATGGGGTTTGGAACGGTTTCCAGTTGATGTGGGATTCATTCCAAACCTCAACCATTATTGCAGAAAACTTGTTTTTTTCGTACTTCTAAAACCCTAGCTGCGTATGCAGGAATGTGCCTGCGTACGCATGCTTTGGCCCACGTACGTAGGCCGCTGCCCACGTACGTGGGCCGAGGGCCACTTTGGTCATTTTATTTCCAAAATTTTTTTTTTTCTCATTTAAAAGGTTATGTTTTCCATTTTAACACTCCTCAAGTCAATTTAATATCTGATTGGGCTCTAAATTGGCCTTAGGCCTTAGAGTTTGAGCATCATTAGGGAACAGGGGCTTAAGTCGTAAGAGGTACAAAATGTGGTATCTACAGATGCCCCTCTTTTAATTCATGAGCTTCGCTAACGGAATCAAAAAAATAAGAGACAAAACATTTTGTTTCGATGTATGGCTTGGGCCCAACCCACGCACATGACACACATCACGCATACATGGGGTGGGGTGCAACTCCGAAGAGCTACGTGGGATTCGTATGTCCGAAGCCCCACCTTTGTTACTTAGGAAATGAGCAACGACAGGTTCACTATCCCAAAACCTGTTTTGCCACTTGCAAGCAAATGGCGAGTGACTTACTATCCTAGAGTCACTTAAAAAAGAAAAAAAGAAAAACAAACAAAGGCACTCTTCGAGCTAACCCAACAAACAACAAAAGGATATCTTCTCTGTGGTGTCCATCTGGGGCTCTTGCCTCAAACTTCTCCGGTGACTTGTTCCTCTCGTCTTCTTCACTTCTTTCTCTACCTTTTCTAGTAAGGCTCTTGCCTTGGTCTCTTTTTCTATCTCTATCTCTACCTTTTTCTACTGTGCTTGCATGTTCAATTCCCAGAGGATATGTGCACGAGTAGTCTTGATTGTTGGATCCACTGGGGATGGTGAAAACTCACTGATGAGTAGATGTGCATAGAGAGGAATCTTCTGCCTCTTTCATGACTTGCTCAGGGATGAGAAACTCATTGAGGAGTAGTAGGAATGGACTCGCTAAGGAGTAGTGTAGATGCGTGATCCATTGGGGAAGAATCTTCTGCTTCCTTCATGGTTTGCTAAGGACTTTGAGGAAGAATCTTCTGCTTCCTTGTAGGGGATTTTTAGGTGTATTGAAATCACTGGGGAAGAATCTTATGCTTCCTCACAAGGGATACTTTAGATGTACCTGATTCACTAGGGATACTTTGGGGAAGAATCTTCTGCTTCCTCACTAGGGATTGTTTAAATGTGCTTAGGTCCATCGGGGAAGAATTTACTGCCTCCTCCATAGGGATGATGTTCTAGATATGCTTGAACCATTGGGGAAGAGTCTTCTGCTTCCTTCATGGGGATAGTGTTCTTGGTATACTTGGTCCATTGGGGAAGAATCTTCTGCCTGTTTACTGGGGATAATGTTCTTGATTTTGTGTAATCTGCTTGGAAATGGCTTTGGGATGTACATGCTTTATTAGGGGAAGGGTCTTCTGCTTTCTTTACTGCTCACTGTGGAGTCCTTTGATAATTTTATGCCTAATTGGGGCAATCTTGAGATTGTTTTCCTTTTTTATTTATTTATTTTTTTTACTATTCATGACTAAACTACATGTAGTTTAGTGGTGAGGCCTAAACTACACGTAGTTTAGCCATCAGGTGTGTTCCCGCCTTTTTATTTTTTTCTCCAATGGTTACCAACAATTTCTTTTTCTTCTTCATTCTCTTCATCTTCTTCATCTCTTCACATTCTCCATAACTCCTTTTTTTTTCTCTATACAAAAACCCATTTCTCCTCTATTTTCTTCTCACTTTCTGACTCTATCAAACTCTCAAACTCCCTCATTCTCTCATTTTCTCTCCAGCTCTCTTCATCTCCTCCAATGGAAGTCCAAGAAGACCTCCTACGTCCTTTCCTCTGATGCATTCCACCTCACTTGCTAGAGTGAGGCAACAAGGTTGATGGGGCCTCCATCGTTGACATACCAGCCAGAGAATCACATTCCCATGGCTGAATCTGTAAGTTTTCAAACTTTTTCTCATTTGGCTACACACATATAATGGCCCTTGTTGTACATTGGTCTTATTAATTTGTTATGATTTCTTTACATGTTGCAGAGATGTCAACTGCAGAGCTTCTAGAGCCATATACCCTTCTCTATTGCAAGAGCAAAACATGGTTTGGGTGGTGTTCCTATACTTCAAATGATGGCTGTATTGAGCAATGCGCGAAGTGGGAGGATGCATTTTCAAGAGGTTGTCATGGACTACTCAATCGTGCATGCTACTGCTACTATGATTGTTCACAAAAAGAGACCATTGCTGAACACAGTCAATCCTGAAAATGCATTGTCTTTTGCATGCACTTAAATGTAGGGATCAAAATAGTATTTTCGTCTTGTTATAAAAAGTATCGTTGTCTAATGTATTCTATTTTCTTGAACAATACAAATGTGTAATAAATCGCATTTGGTGAAGATGAGTGTTTTTCTTTTTCTTTTTTCTTTTGCTGAAGATAGTGAAATCTCATCTTCAATATAAGATTTCAGTTAACTACCATTTACTAAGATCGTTGAAAGTGAGATTTCACTTTTGAATTTAAACTACTCATCATTTATTAAAATCGCATCTTGAAGTTGCAATTTCATTTGGGTAAAATTAGATTCTCACGTTGCAAAGTTGGCATGCTCTCGTCATTGTGGCAAGTGTCTCATAGTTGTTAGGTGTCTCGCAGTTGTTTATGCCCCCCAATTGTTAGGTACTTATCAAATTAATCATGGGCCAAACTAAAACTCTAAGTTAATTGAAGTTAAAATAACTTTTCTGATAGGCCAAGAATGTATTGACCCCTTATGATGAATTAACAAATTAATTAGCCAAGTTAATTAATTAATTCAATTAGCATGCAATACGCGTGGTAGCACAAACAAATCACCAAATAACTAAATGTAGTAGAAATTAAATTGACACAGTGATTTGTTTACGAATAGGGAAAACCTACACAGCAAAAATCCCACTGGGTGATTTTAAGGTCAGCACTCCCGAGAATTCACTATTATCATAACAAGCAGTTACAAGTAAAGGAATGTCAGTACCTTATACTAACCTACAGTTGAACTCTTACCCTAATACCCAATTGAACTTGTTCTGTAGTGACAATCTCTCCTTTTATTGCACGGCTCCCAGTACGTGACTAACCAATTCAATGTGCGAATCCCAGTACGCGGCTTACTCACCAACTTAAGAAAGATGTTGGATGCAAAGTTCATCAGTTCATCACACAATAAAGATCACGAAGCTCATTGGTTACAAAACTCTACGGTGTACAAACACAACAGCTTCTTCAAGAGAAAGATGAACTAGGGCAAATTCTATCTCCGGTCACAATTTTGCATGAACACAACTTTGCTTCACTCTTGCACAACCTTTGATAGCCCTTAAAACAATCCTTATACATGTTTAGGGTTGTGAGAAAAGAAAGCCCAAATATGTATTCACGGATTGGATTGAAATCAGTTTTGAAAAATTGATTTTTATAAACCTCAATAGATAGCTTATCTGTCCAGATAGCTATCGAGCATCGAGCTTCAGCAGCTTTTTAAACCCCGATAGATACTAGCTGTCGAGCTTTAAAATCCAGCACTTCTTCACTTATTTCTTGGACAGACTTGCATGGGTTTAACACTTAATCTTGAAATCTTGTTCCTTGAAGTATTAAACACATCCTAGATCTACCCAATTACAAGTAAAGTGCATTTTGTCAAAAGATTAGCCAATTCTATATTGACATATGTTCCTAACATGATTCACATATGTCCTAACATTTTCCTCTCTAAAATTTGATGTCAGTTTGTTTCGGCATTGCATGTTCTATGTCAAAAAATAATAATAATAATCAACTGAAAACTTTTTTTTTATAGAAAATTAGTTTAATTTTTTTTTTTTTAATTGTGTACTTGAAAATGCTTCTAAAATTTTTTTTTCCAACGTTTGGTGACATTAGCGATTCAATTAGAGAGAATTGGTTGCTATGATTTTTTTTTTTTTTTTTAGTTTACAAGGTGTTGTTTGTGCCTAAGGGTAATTCTATTGGGGGAAGTGACATGACCATGAAACTCAAGCTCATTTTAGGATTTTTTTTTTTTTTTTTTTGGGGAAAAAAAAAACTACCCTTTTGAATTCAAGGGTTTATCAATATGTTGGGTTATTTTATATGTAAATGATAATATGATGGGACATTAATCAACCCAAAAAAAGAGAATAGGATCAGAGTGTAAGATAAATTTAGAGTTGCGGAATAAAATAAACATACCTTCAGCCATAGTTGTTTAAGTCTTTGGAGAAAAGAAGACTCACTATATGATGATAGTATATATAAAAGGGTCTTCTAGTCTATGGCCTTTACCTCACATGTATCATTTTGATGGAAACACAGGCTATATATATTGGCTAGACTAGGGACCCTTTTAGATGAAGATTTTCATAACTCTCCTTCCATCAAGGAGCTTAAAAATTGTAACTTCATGGTGTTTTATTAACTAAAGAGGTTAAACCAATTGAGAGTTACTAAGGATGTTACACCTAACATGTAACTTTCACAAATAGGAAACTTAAGACATGAAATAAGAAATTTAAGACATGAGTTTCATCTTCACTTAAATGTGGGCCACATAAAATTCTGTTTAAGGAGATATAATCCTACATGGACATGAAACACAAACACATATATATGTTCCATAATAAATTTTAAAATTGATGGTAATCTTTTTTTAAGGGAATTCAATAAACTATATTCAATGAAATGAAGAATTTATATCAATTAGATAGAGCGATGTTTTAAAAAACCCATATCCTTTTTTATCTAAGTTACATAATTATCACTGCTCAAAGCATGTTTTACTAGCAAATATACGAAATTGTTGCCTTGGCAACCCACGCGAGAAATTTCTAAGTATCTGAAGTATTTAACTAAGCTGGTTGCTCTCTGTATTTTTTTTTATGAGAATACTAAATATTTTTAACACACATACACACACACAGAGATGAGAGAAGGTCTTAAAGAAACTGATAGTGGTGTATATTCAAAAGAGCCTAATTCTCTGTATTATTGCCACTATAGAAGTATGAGAAGTGGAGTCATCTCAAACATAGAGTTAACAAATATTTAGGAGTCTCCTCTCCAATAATCAGGTCTTTAATGCCTACATCCCTTGCAAATAAAAGACCCTCTTCAAGGGCCTTAGCTTCATTTTCTACCGCACCCAAAAAGACATTAAGCTTCTTACATAAAGCAGCTGTTGGGAAGATAAACACCTTGACCTTGGGGAGTTTCATTGAGTGATTAATATAACATATAAAGACACACTTTAACCCAAAAGGTCTAAGTGCAATGAATATGTGCTCAATTATATTATAATAACCACTCATTCCATGTGTATACCCAACAACAGCAACAACTCTACCAAAATTGTATCGAATGACCACACTAATGCCTGTCTGCTTTTACTGTGATAAAGCCATTAACAATGCGAGACAATTTATCTTATTTATAGATCATAGGAGATATTGTCACATTACTAAATTTTAAAGCTTAAATGGTGACTAAGATATTTTAAGAAAAAAACTGTAACTTTTAGGGTACATTTCATACACTGAATGGAGATTACGATATGAATTGTAATCTTTATTACTAGGAATAAAAGGTATTGTAATGTAATAACTAAACATATTCATAAGTTTGGTTGTAAGTTATAACATTAGAATAAAACTTAAGATTTATTTTGGAAAATATCTTACTTATACTATTATATCTCTTTAAATTTTGTTATTTTTTAAATTTAAGAGAGATATGTGTTATTTTTTATGATTTTTTATTTTTATAATTATTAAATGTATATGGAAAGTTTGTTTATTTGGAAATATATTAAATTTTGAAATTATTACACTCATTAAGGAATAGCTAATACAACCCTTTTAAAGAGGAATAGTTATTCCTCATTTTGAAGAATAGCTATTCATAAGGAATAACTATTTCTTGTAATAAAAACATAACCAAACTAAAGAATAGCTAAACCATAGAAATAACTATTACATTACAATGTCTATTATAGTCTACCAAACATGCCCAACCAAATCGGCTAAAACTATAATACTAACTCATTTGGGAGGAGGGAATGGAATAGAATGGAAAGGAATGAAAAGAATAATTTTATAATATTCTTCCCTTCCCTTATTTGAGAGTTTTAATGGAAAGAATGGAAAGTCCATTCTCTTGTTTGGGAGTTTAAATGAGAGGGAATGTAATAGGTAGGAGGGAACACTCATTACTCTTTATTTCCTTAAAAAAATCTCAAATTTTCATTCCCCCGAAATTGGGAGGAATGGGAGGAAATAGAATTAGATTTAATGAATTTTTTATTAAAACTCTCAAAATACTCATATATATTCAACCATTCATTTTAAAATAGCTAATAGTAATAATGACATAAAATGATTCCATTATATTCCTTCTATATTACTCCCAAACAAGATTACTTACATTTCATTCATTTCTATTCCTTTGTTTTAAAACATCCAATTAAGGTTACTTAATTTCATTCCATTTTTTTCTATTCATTTCCCTTGCTTAAGGAAATAGAATGGAATGGAAAAGAATGATCATAAGAGAATGGAATGGAATGGAATGTATTTAAGTAAGGGAAATGAATTGAATGGAATGGAATGGAATGAAATTAAGTAACCTTGATTGGATGTTTTTAAATAAAGGAATAAAAATGAATGGAATATAAGTAATCTTGTTTGGAAGTAATAGAGAGAGAATGGAATGGAATCATTTATGACAATATTACTATTAGATCCCTATTTAAAAATAAAGAGTTGAATATATAGAGGTATTTTGGGAGTTTAATAAAAAATTCACTAAATCTAATTCCGTTCCTCCATTCCTTCCAATTTCAAGGAGAATGAAAATTTGAGGTTTTAAGATAATAAAAAGGAATGAGTGTTCCCTCCTACCCATTCCATTCCCTCCCACTTAGGGTATGTTTGTTTAGAGGTGAAATAGGGTAGATGGAAAACTTTAAAGAGAAAATAGGAATGAAAACTTTTTTGGAGTGTGTTTAGTTGGGTGGGAAGAAGGAAAATAAATGGTGGAACCCAGGTGTTTTCTCCCCTAGCCCACAAAAAAGTTTTCTCTCCAAAATAGAGAGAAAACTGAAGAGAGAAATTTGGCATCATTTTTGGACGAAAATGCTCATGTACAATTGCACCTTCACCCACGTTGCTTTTCTTCACACTTTTTTTTTCTTTTTCTTTTTTTCCTTTTCTTTTGATTTATTAGGCAGGCTTGTCTAGTTTTTTTTTTTTTTTTTTTTGCTTTCTTTTGTGTTTTTTTTTGTTTGTTTAGATGTGATTTTTTTTTTTTTTTTATGTACATGATTTTTTTTTTTAATAAATTTAGGTGATTGATTTTTTTTTTTGTTGTTTATCACTTTTTGGGTTTTAATTGGACATCATTTTTTTTAATTAAGGTATATGCGTAAATTTATATAAACTCACTTTTTCCATCCCTCCATTTTTCCACTCCCAACCAAACAAAAAAGAAGGAAATTAAAATTTTTTCTATCCTCCCACTTTTCCATCATTTCACCATTTTCTATCCTCCCACTTCTCCACCCCTCCAACCAAATGGACCTTTAAACTCCCAAATAAGAGAATGAACTTTCTATTCCCTCCATTAAAACTCTCAAACAAGAGAATGGAAGAATATTATAAAATTATTATATTCTTTCATTTCCATTTCATTCTATTCCCTCCTTTCAAACAAGTGCTAAATACATTCCATTCCATTTTTTTCCATTCTCTTATGATCATTCTATTTCATTTCATTTCATTCCATTATGAACTCCCAAACGAAGGGTAAAACATATTTAGCATGTCTAGTAAGGTTTCGAACAATACAATTCCTTTGTTTCCGAGGGTAAAAAAAAAATAGTAAAATCAAATGACCACAAGAGCCTCACCAATCAAATGACCATAAGAGACAAAGGAAACATCATCACTAGGCAAACATCATCACCATTTCTGAATCAAAATGGTGATTAAGATTGATTCTCAAAAAAATAAAAATAAAAATAAATGGTGATTAAAAGATTGATCCCACTTTCTCATTATACGTGAGAGGGCCTACAGAATAAAAAAACGACAACAACGTTTTAAGTTCAGGGGAAACAAGCCCAAAAGAACGACAAGTCGTTTATAAGTTTTGGCGGCAATATATAAGAGTACAAACAAACGGCATCGTTCCTGCACAGGTTTATCTCGTCCAATAAGCCCTACTACTTCGTCTTCTTCTATAAGCGCCTCTGCTCTCTCTCTCTCTCTGTGATCTGATCGAATGGTATGCACCACTGTACTCATGGCCTACCCAGTAGATTTTCACCATTATCAGCAAAGTTCAACTAATAAGTGTTGGGTTATTGGTTGCAGGCTCCAAAGAAAGAGAAGGCTCCTCCACCTTCCTCCAAGCCTGCCAAATCTGGCGGTGGCAAGCAGAAGAAGAAGGTTAAACTCAGACCCATCCTTTTGAAAACACACACACACACACACACGCTAAAATTGTGCCTTTTATTTTGTGGGAGTGGGGGGTGGGGGAGGGTATAGTGCAAGTTTGATATGTTATGATGAATTTTTTATAGAAATGAGAAGTGGGTATTTAGTTTTGATAATATAAAGTGGAATTATGTTGTAAAGTTTTGGTTTTTGGTGTGGGGTGTATGCGTGTGCGTGTTGTGTGCTAAAGTTGTTGTTGTTGTTGTTTTTTGTGTGGGATGGGGGGTGTAGTGCAAGTTTGATATGTTGTGATGAATTTTTTTATAGAAATGAGAAGTGGGTATTTTAGTTTTGATGAT
The DNA here is from genome assembly GCA_030021035.2 of Notholithocarpus densiflorus. Taxonomy (NCBI): domain Eukaryota; kingdom Viridiplantae; phylum Streptophyta; class Magnoliopsida; order Fagales; family Fagaceae; genus Notholithocarpus; species Notholithocarpus densiflorus. The sequence goes on from JARYZH020000045.1 coordinate 1,947,162, forward strand.
ATAAAGTGGAATTATGTTGTGAAGTTTTGATTTTTGGTGAGGGGTATGCGCGTGTGTGTGTTGTGTGCTAAAGTTGTTTTTTTTTTTTTTTCCTGTGGGGTGGAGGGCGTAGTGCAAGTTTGATATGTTGTGGAGGACTATTTGGTAGAAATGAGAAGTGGGTATTTAATTTTTGATGAATGATGATATATACTTATATAGTGGAATTATGTGTGTGTGTGTGTTTGTGTGCGTTCTAAAGGTTTTCTTTTTTGTGGGGGTGGGGGGTGCAGTGCAAGTTTGATATGTTGTGAGGACTATTTGGTAGAAATGAGACGTGGGTATTTAAGTTTTGATGATATAAAGTGGAATTATGTTGTAAAGTTGTGGTTTTTAATGGTGGTTTACAGAAGTGGAGCAAGGGAAAGCAAAAGGAGAAGGTGAACAACATGGTATTGTTCGACCAGGGCACCTATGACAAGCTACTCTCCGAGGCTCCCAAATACAAACTCATCACACCCTCCATTCTCTCCGACCGTATGAGGGTACTTCTTTTACCTTTTTTCAAAAAAGTTGTATTGACTGAGTATTTTGTGTTCTGATTTTGTTGATAGTTTAGTAAGCATCTGTATTGATTTCGTCTAGGTGGTTTTCTTAACTGGAATTTCTAAGCGTGTATTTTTGTTATTATGTTTATCTTAAATCATATATGTTTAAAAATTATGGGAAATAAATTAAATTTAGTGAAGATGTTAAAATTACTGGACTTGGGATTAGTTCAGATGTGACCATCAGGGCTTTTAGTAAAAGAAATATCAAACTTAGGTAGCTAGTGTTATACTTGATAAAATTAAAATTTCCAAGGAATAATAGTTTGAACCTGATTTAAAACTTGATTACTCATTATATGAGCAGGTGGACAATCCGAAAATGGAAAAATTTATAAGAGTTGGGCAATAATCATGAATGGTCATGTATGGATCCACATATTTTTGAGGTGGCTGATTGTTTTCATAGGTTATTGTAGTGAAGATGCCACATTAAAGAAACCTGCTGTCAAGTATGTCAATCTGAAAGACCCACGTTGATGTAGTGAATTCCTGACAATTAAATGTTGTAGAATCCAAAACCCTAATTTGATGCATTCTACAAACCCATTGTGACTGAATTTTTGGTGAGTGACTTTCCCCCCCAATCAGTAGAAGATTCCTCGCTCACCAAAATTATCTCATCCACCCACAGTAGTTTGAACCCCAAACGGCCTTGTGAGGACTGAGGAGTACTACCAGGCCACTAGGGTGTTAGTAGAGGTAAGTGCCAATTTCACTTCATGATGTTGCCAAACCTATTTCAGTTTTAGTTTATGGTTGGTGAGTGCCTTAATGCACCATTGAGAAAGAGTGATTTGATTCAAGTCAAGGGAACAAGAAAAGATAAAAGGCTAAAAGTAACATTAGTAGAAGTTTTGTAAAAGGACATATTAATTAAGGAAGTAACAAAAATGATGATTTTGGAGAGGGTAGATTGAGAGAGAATGACGCACGTGGTAGACTCTAGTTAGGCTGTTGAGGATCCATAACCCAACCCAAAGTTTTGCGACTTAGGCTTTGTTGGTTTTGATGATGAGGTTATTAAGAGTGGCAATCTTTAAACTGTCCAGTTGTGGTCAGTAGTGAATTTTAACATGCATTTATAATTTTGGTTAGATTTCAATTTCAACGTATATTTTTGCTTCTTGTGATTCTTTAAATCAATATTTTTTGGTGTTTTCTTCTAGTGCGGTTCATGTTTGTTCATCAACATGTCCTGTTAGAGGTAGATGTCTAGTCAGAAATCTATTAATCATGCATAAAAGTTTGGTTAATAATGCGGATTTGCTGATAGTCTCAGCATCATCTATAGATATCTAGAACATTTCTGCTTACTACTTCCATGTTCTAGGTCTATGTTATTGATAGGATCATCACCTAGTTTTACTAGCGTTTGTCTACAAAGTTGATAAGTAGTACGTTCCAGATGAACCTAAGCAATTTGAACTTGCAGCTACATGCTCTTAATACAACTCCCCAAGCAATAATAAAAGCAGTTCCTTTTAATGATTGTTTCATGTTTAATTGTCAACTCTACCATAGGAGTTTTATGTTCCTTTTAATGTCTCATTTGACTTTGTATTCATTTCACAGATTAGTGGATCACTTGCGAGGAGAGCAATCAGAGAATTGATGGCAAGAGGTTTGATCAGGATGGTCTCTGCACATTCAAGCCAGCAGATACACACACGAGCAACAAACACCTAGTTTTCTTATTGTCTATGCTTATTTAGTTTTATCTAGTGGTGCTGAGTTTGACCGCTTTTATTATTTCCATCTTAAGATTTTCCTTCTGGGAATCTTATTAGTGTGCATCTGCTCAGTTCTAGACTATCGGCCATTTTTGCTGTTTAGGGGAGATCATATTTTTGTTTAGAAGTCTGTCTAATGGAGAGAACATATGGAGTGAGTTAGATTGTTTTTGAGTTTTGCTTAGAATATAGTATCTATTCTTAAAATGGGAATTTGGATATGTTGGTTTTGATCTTCATCATTTCATATTATGCTCTTTTCTACGCGCTTAAGGCAGGAAATTTGTGTAGTATGTATTAGGCTCAATTAGCATTAGCATTTTTGGCATTACAGCTTGTGATGGTTCCACTGATATCTGGGGCCTAAGCTAATGGATTCAGCTTTAATGTCATGTGGAAAGGCTGCTCCTTAGATATAAAGAGAAGATCACAAGAAACAGATTGGTAACTACTGGAATCCCCTGAAAAAAAATAAAATAAAATAAAATAAAAATAAATAAATAAATAAATCCATTTCAGCATAAGCTAGAAGGCTTTGGAGTCATATTACTTATTGAAATATAAATTCTATATAATATTTCCGACTATTGAACAGCCATTGTCTTGCTAGATGTTGCCACTGAATTATGTATCGGTGGGAAACATATGGAAGCTGGACAATTGTCAAAAAGGCAAATGTTGCCTTGTGAAATGGCTGTTACTGTTGGAGCTCTATGGTCGTTCATTAACCTGGATTATTCCATACCTAGAAACTCATAGAAGTGGATTCACATCACATGTGAAGACCACAATGGGGTTTCAATACTTCAAATCTAACAACTGACTGGGAACAAGCTTCAGTTTTTCTGGCTGTTGGTCTGAGTCTTCTGGGTTCTCTATCTGAGAGATTGGGCTTCAAAGTTTAAACATCACCCCTTTTTGTCCATACTTTGTGATGGCTCCCCAAAGAAATATATATAAATATATATATATATATATATTTATATACAAGATATAATTTCTACTCTAGCCTAATCTAAGTGTATATATGTGTGAAGCTCTCTCCTGGAGACTTGAACTCCGGCCCTTGCCCCTTACATCCTACAAACACTTATACTTATAGAGTGACCATCGCACTAAGGGTGTGCGGTAGTCAAAGAAATATATTTTAAAAAATATTAACTTAGGCACCTTTGCCTATGATCTCTTAGGTGTGCAAGTGTGCATTCAACTTATCAGTCCGATGAATCTGACCCAATATGACGTCTCAAGTTGGTTTTTGTGGATTGTCGGATTTAGTAGGTTTCTAAACTTTTTTGAAGCTTGGAGTGCTTTGAGTTTAGGTTGGCAAAATTTTCAACCCAAGTAATTTGATCCGACTAACGCTATTAATCATTTGGAAAATACATATTTTTAAATTTATTATTTTGATTTATTTTGATATTTTTATAATTATGTTTACAAAGATAAATTGTGCGAATTATAAACATTTATTATATAACAAAATAGCCCAACTCGACCTAATCCCTACAGTTTTGGTGAGGTTGTTTTTTAAAGCTACCATGGGTTGGCTTGGTCATATTAGATTAAAAAATTTCTAAAACTCAAGTCATCCTGACCAATACAGACAACTACTCCTATGGTTTATAAATGAACCTTTATAAACCAAGTTGCTCTTGAATAACTCAAATTTGACTTGTCACTAACCAAATGAACTAACGATTTGTTTGTTTCGCTGGAAAACCTTCTATAAAGATAGTTTTCCACATTTTCAGTGTTTGGTAAAAAAAAAAAAAAAATAGTCAACGGAAAACTATCTTTCGTCAACAGAAAACTCTTATAAAAATAAGACTTATTTTCTATAGGTTGTTTTCAAAAAAAAATTTTGGAAAACAATCTTTCTCTCATGCAACGCATAATTCCTATAAATATTATCTTCTTCTGACTCAAGAAACAATATTTTATTTCGCTCATTTAGCCTTTCTCACAATAAAATCTCTCATTTCTTTTCTTTCCTTTGTTTTTTCTCTCTTCTCACACCCTCACTATCACCCCTCTAGCCTCTTCTCTTCCCACAGATTTCCCTCTCTATCTGCCTCTCTTCTTTTTTCTCCCTATTTCTTCTCCCCTCTATAACACCGTTTTTTAATAATGTTTTTTTTTTCGTCTCATAGATCCGTCAACAATTCTATAACAATTTTTGGTATTTATCAAATTATTTGGCCTATGTGGCATTTTGAACTATTTAAAATGGAACTTATGGGTATAATGGTTATTTTGAATTATGAGAAGTATGGTTAATATATATATATATATATATATATATGTTGCTCTTGATTTGTGCCACTATAGTACACTTCCAGTGTACTTGGTTGGTTTTTTTCTAATAAAATTTCTTACGTTACTTATCAAAAATACTGTTCATATACATGAACAAGATGAGTATTTGAGATCATGAAAATTGGACAGCTAATCTTGATTGTATCCATTGTCAAAATTTTAGTTTGAAAACCAAATTCACTCTTGATTTTTTTTTTTTTTTATTTATATTGATTGCATTAGGTGGGTTTACACAATACACATATTATACATGTTTTAAATTATATAAGAAATGTTATAAAAATTGTGGATACCAAACACCAAAAAACGTTCTCAAGCCCATTTTTAAGGTTGTTACCAAACACCAGAAAATGAGATAGTTTTCTAAAAAATGGTTTTTAGAAAATAAATCATTTTCCAGAAAACGTTAATGCTGAAACAAACAGAGCGTAAGCTCAAAATCCAATTTCTTACTCATATATTTCTCACTACACAACTTTAAAGTTATGAGATCCTCAAGTTCTTGATTCTGTGCAGCATAGAGCCTCTGCATACACACACCACCAATCAGGATAAGGAATGGATTTGTTCTCATAATTTACTAGCATGTCTTTTTTTTTTTTCTTTTTTTCCTTTTTTTTTTCTTTTTTTGCTAGGTAATTGCGGGGGATAGAACCCCCGAGCTCATAAATACACATGGTACCGGGTACCACCAGGCTACAAGGCCCGGTGGTATAATTTACTAGCATGTCACGTGAAGTTTTTGTCACCTAATGTATTGTTGTTTTATGATCCTTATTTTTTTTCTTTTGTGTAAGTACTTATCATCCTACACCATTCTTGTTTGTGATGTTGGCTTTAGGTGTCACAAACCAAAGGGCCCACATGCTTGATATTCTTGAGCTCTATTTTCTATTCATCAACCTTACTTCTTTTGTGGACCCACAAGTCTAGTATTTCATAGCTCAACCTTTTACAATTTCCTTTTTGATGGTATAACATTCTAGTATTATACAATGATTTTTTTTTTTTTTTTTTTTTTTTTTTTTTTTGCATTTAGCATTATTTTTTAAACATTTTAATTAGTTGTCAAGTTTGCAAAACTATTTAACAAACTAGCATCTCGAGACTTTAAAACTCGAGTTTAAGGTAGAACTCAAGTTTCTAACACTCGATTTGCAAGGGATGGTACGCTGATGTGGGCAAAATATCCACCTGGAACTTGAGTCTTTAAGACTCGAGTTCTTACACATTAGCATCTTTTTTCTTCTTTTTCAGTGTTTTCCATTCTCCATCTCCAGATCTTCTTCTTCTTTGGCGTTCTACAGATCCGACGTTTTCCATTCTCCATCTCCAGATCTTCTTCTTCAGATCCGGTTTTCTTCTCCAGTTCGTCTTCTTCCTCTTCTTTTGATCCGGATCTTCTTTTCCTCTTCTTCTTCTCCTTTTCTCCTTTTGCTTCTTCAAATCTGCTCCTATGGAACTCAAGTTCCACATGGCTAGATTGTTCCACGCCAGCAATAGAACTCGAGTTTGAAAGCTGCAATTCTTGTCGTCGAACTCGAGCTTTTCAAACTCAAGATGCTAGTTTACAACATTGTTTCAAAATTGGGCTTACTTATTATATTGTTTCCCATAGTTGTGCTAGCCTGCAAATTACCCCCATTATACAATAATATATAGAACAATCAGGTCAGCATTACAACTACATTGGGATATGGCTTCATGGTAGAAATTCTCGAATTGTTTCACTTGGTGAGTAGTTAGAGTAATAGCCCCAATAAAGTTCTAGTGATATACGTTGTATTACTCATTGCTATCACGTGGTATGGAATCGATGAGTCCATACCGAAAACCCTTTAAAAAAAAAAAGAAAAAGAAAAGGTCAGCATTACAAAATCAAGTACAAAGAGTATATATATGTTATTGTTACACTTGCACTTGCACTTGCACAATGACGTCCTTTTATATGAAGACAAGTGTACGGTGAAGAAATACCCACCAACTAAATTAATCACTTGGGTCACTCTTAAAAATTAGAAGTCAAATTACTTATCAACATCATCACGTGATATGGAATCGATGAGTCCATACCGAAAACCCTTAAAAAATAAATAAATAAAAATAAATAAAAGAAGAAGAAGAAGAAAGAAAAAGATCGGCATTACAAAATCAAGTACAAAGAGTATATGGATGGGTTTGGATACCGCTTATTTGCTAAAAACTGAAAACTTATTGCTGAAAATACTATAACAAAATAATTTTAAAACGTGAACAATAGCCGTGGGTCTCAGTTTTAAAACACTGCCATGGGTCTTCATTTGTTGGCTGAACAGTAGTCGTGGGTCCCAGTTTTAAAACACTGCCGTGAGTATTCATTTGTTAGCTGAACAGTAGCCATGGGTCCCAGTTTTAAAACACTGCCGTGGGTCTTCATTTTAAAATGTGAAAAGTAGCCGTGGGTCCCAATTTTAAAACACTGCCGTGGGTCTCCATTTTAAAATGTGAACAATAGCCGTGGGTCCCAGTTTTAAAATGCCAAACACAGACGTGGGAAACGCACCGTACAATCCAAACTCACACTATATATCTTATTGTTACACTTGCACTTGCACTTGCACTTGCACAATGACACCCTTTTATATGAAGACAAGTGTACGGTGAAGAAATACCCACCAACTAAATTAATCACTTGGGTCACTCTCAAACATTAGAAGTCAAATTACTCATCAGCATCATATGTTTGGATGTTTTCCCAGATTGTTAAGCTCATCTACTCAAGCCATGTTGGATCAATAACCAAAATCACAAAGTTGCTCATCACTCCCTTTCACTGTCTTTATCTTGTTATATATTTCTGGAATGTGCACCCTATACTGCTTCAAATGTCTGCTAGCTTTCCATTTTGCACACTATAACTGTTCCTGCTCTTTTTTTTAAAGCAAAAATAAATAAATAATTGAATTTATGTTTGCTATAACTTACCAAAATATATAAAAGCCTTGTATAGTTGTAGGTTGTAGCTCAATTAGCACATTTTATTGTGTTCAATAGAGACTTTTTTATCAAATTATGAGAAAAACTTACTAAATTATACTAAGGGTCACAAAAAAATTCATGGTTTTTTCAAAGCTCTAATGCTTTCACAAGATTCTTACATAAGGACCTGTCTTTGATCTTTATTAACCAGTAACAAATAGTGGGACTAAAAGACTAGTGAAATGACAAACCACCATAATTTGTGTATGAAAGCTTGTGAGACTCTTAAGTACAATTCTTTGATTGAACTTCTATGTTTAACTTTCTACAATATTTAAACCGAAAAATTTTGGCCAACCAAAATCCACCTAAAATCATTACATCTAAAAATCAAGAAACTTAATAAGTTATTATTGGTATGCCATCCCTGTCTTATCCTATCTTCGAAGCAAAAAAAAAAAAAAATCCCCTCAAACGGATGCTCAACAAATTAGGACAAGACAAGATGAAGAAATTAATCATTTCTAATGAGAAGATGCCAACATTATTAAAATATAGATGAGAAAAAAAAAAAAAAAAAAAAAAGAATGGGTGACAATAAAAATATTAAAATAGAGCGTGGGCAAAGATTTGAAAATGATAATAAAATATGTAAGCATAAATTAAATTATAAACAAAATATGAAAAAAAAATTAATTCACATATTAAAAAAAATTTAGTAAGGCTTGATCCTGCCATGCTATCTTCATGTGTTTGTTGCAAATATCTACCAACCTCTTATCAGCACACACAATGACAACTCTGTCAAGTCCCAATTCAATTCTGTTGATTTGATCAGTGCCTCCACTTGTGCTTCCTAAATTACAAGATGTTGAGTTTGTCTTCCACTACTAGCTCCCCCTCTAAATAGAAGAGGACCGTCCATCTTTCCTTGCTTCAAATGCATAGCCACATCTTTTTTTGTTCTTCTATTCCTGATGCTGCCACCTTGATAAATATTTGCCAGCTCTGATTAAGGATAGGTATGTTAGAGTTTCTGACTTTGTCTCTGATCATGTAATTGTTGAAAGGCATCCCTGTACCTTTGTAGACCAAAAGAAAAATGTGCAAAATGGCAAAGACTAATTAAGTGGGTTAGGACATTTTGAACACCCCTAATATATACTTAGTAAAATCAATTAAACACCATATGATCTTACTACTCATTACCCAAAAAAAAAAAACTAATCTGATTAAATATTACTTATAGCAATTTTACAAATAAAAAAATTTTACAACATTTTTCATAACAACAAAATCAACAAAATTTTTACTTATTTTAATCTAGACTCGCCGTTAAAAACTACTCTGTTCGACACGATTAAAAATAATAATAAAAAGTTGTCAATCTATAAAATATCTATTTCATTTCATTTTTCATACACTTATTAGGACTAGACTGGTGAAGTGGGGTCCACCAATAAACAACATAGATACTGGTGAAGGCCACGAGTGTCAAAGTGCGGACACATCATGGGCTTATTTATTTAATGTGCAATGTAATAAGAACCGTCCACACGGTTTGGTGCGATATTCATATTCATATATTATTGTCCAAAATCTAAGAGGTCCGTTGTCAATGGATGGTAACACACCCTATGATTGAACCATCTACTTGTTTGGACTTGGGCTTATTTGGGCCCCACAACACCCGTTACTTCTAAAAAATAATCTTCCAAATATAACTTTGATATTGTACGACAAATATATATAAATACTAGTGTGGGTTACACGTGCTGGCCCTTTAGTGAGAAAATTAATATAGATTTTTTTTGTTGAAGAAGTATGAAGTCATGTACTTAAATTTAAAATAGCTATTTGAATATCTATATACTATTACAATTTCTTAAAACTTATTTACTAAATGTAATATCTACTCACCAAAAAATGCTACAAAGAATGATAATGAAAGTCATCATCTTTCTACAATATTTAAATTTTTGCAATGAATGATAATATATGCTACAATTTTTTTGAAGATCTTCATTAAATTAAATATTTGCAATCATCTACAATGAAGATTTTGTTATTCATATTTCATTCTTTATTATCTTATTTTATGAGTCTAACTACGATATTTAGCTTACTTATTTTTAATGAATACCCTTTTAAGCAGGAAAATAAATTTAAAAAATAACAAAATAACAAAAGACATATATCATTAAAGTTTCTATTAGATAAAATTATAAATCTACAAGATTTAAACCTAATAAATTAGTGTTCTCTAGGTAACAAATAGAACACCATATATCATCATTCTAACTTTCCAAGCATGACTACCAGTCTACCACATAAAATTCAATATACACAGAAATTTTTTGGGACATTAAAATTTAGTAGGAGTATATTAGACATTGCTCAATGGAATATTTTAGGAATTATAAGATTTTGTTAAGGTTTAACTAAGAGAGAAACAATAGGGGTATATGCTCATTTACAAAATATAAATGATGAAATTATTCAACTTTAGTTTAGGGGGGAATGCAACTACCCTGAACAATAAAGGAGGAAAGTGTTACTTCGTCAATTTGTGTGTGTGTTATGCATGTGTAAAACAATATGTGTGTGTGTGTGTTTTTATTTTTATTTTTATTTAAAAAAAAAAAAAAAAAAACTTGAAACAACTTGTTAAAAAAAAATCAACCTAAAAAAATTATGCATTAGACAATGAATTTATTTCAACAAATTGAATAAATCAAAAAAGAAGTCTAGAAACACAACAAAAAGTCACGATATTTTTATAATACCTTTATTCCTAGCTATGGTGGGTCCTAGTTTGATATTTTATTATATATTTTCATAATAAATCTTAGGTGATAAATTGCTACTGGTTTTAAATTGGGCTAACCACTTTTAACCGTGCATTTAAAAATAAAATAAAAAGCCAACTGAAGAAAATTGTGCCTAAAACAATGAATTTTGGCTTACTAAATTTGACTAAACAAAAAAAGAAGCCTAGGACCACAACAAAATGTTACACAAAAAAGAAGTTTAGGAATATAACAAAACGTCACAACATTTTCTTAATATTTTTTATTTCCAGCTGTGGTAGGTCCCAGTTTGATATTTTATTATTTAATTTTTACGTCCACAACATTTTCACAACAAATTTTAGGTAAAAAATTATTATTGGTTTTAGAATTATGCATTAAAAAAAAAAAACAAACAAAAAGAGAATACAAGAAAATTGTGTGTGAAACGTACAGTGAATTTTGACTCACCCAATTTGACTATATATACTAAAAAAGAAGTCTAAGAATACAACAAAATATTAAAACATTTTCACAATACTTTTATTTTTAGGATCCGAACAGATATATTTTTATTTTATTTGAGAGAAATGCTACATCCATAACATTTTTAGAACAAATTATAAATGATAAGTTGTTATTAGTTTTAAATTGAACCCACTACTGATATCACTTTTTTATCCTTCAAAAATACCTTGCCACATAAAATTTGTTACAAAATTATTGTGAAAATTTTGTGGACATAGCATTTCTTTTTATTTTATTTTATTTTGATCTATAAGGAACTGAGATCTCGCGATTGTGAAAATATTGTAAAAATTTGTTGCGTTAGTGTAATTGTGTATGCACATATAATATTTAAAAGCACAAGCAAAACCAGCGTATTGTGAAAAAAAAGAAAAAGAAAAAAAAGGGGGCCAATGAGCAATGCAAATTGTCAATAATTGTGAAAATATTGTAAGAATTTGTTAATTCAGTGTAACTGTACATACACGTATAAATATTTAAAAGAAAAGAAAAAAACAGCACAACCAAAACCGACGTACTGTGGTTTGTGAAAAAAAAAAAAAAAAAAAAAAAAAAAAAAAAAAAAAAAAACCCTAATGAACAATGTTGTGAAAGTATTGCGAAAAAATATTGTGAATGTAGCATTTCTTTTTTCATAATACCTTTAGTTTTAGTTGTAGATGATTCTAGTATGATATTTTATTTTAACCGATAAGGAATTAACATAACAACAATTGTAAAAATATTATGACAATTTATTGTGTTAACTAATAGCTTTATATATATATATAAATAAAAAAAATATAAAAAAAAAGTGGGCAGGATGATATTACCCCCCAAAAAAAAGCAGAGGAAAAAAAAAAAAAAGCAGCAACAGTGCAGAGGTTGACGAAACCAAAGCACTGTAGCTACAGTGATTTAGCGCACTTTTATATATATAGATAAGAAACAAAATGTCACAACATTTTTAGTTCTCAGTATGATATTTTATTATTTATTTTATTTTAACCCATAAGGAATTGACACATGCGTTACAACATTTTCACAATATCTTTATGTATACATTGTACTTAAAATGTAAATTTATATTGTAAACACAAAAAATTTGGCAAATTTTGTACACATTTACAAAATTTGTACAATATTTACCATTTTTGTGCAAATGTGTATAATATTAACCATTTTTGTGTATTTACAATGTAAACTTGCATTCCAAGTACAAAGTAAACATATAAAGATCTTAAAACAAAAAAAAAACAAAAAACAAAAAACAAAAAACAAAAAGCAAAAACAAAAACAAAGCTCAAACCAACTGGCATACTTGAAGGGAAAAAAAAAAAAAAAAAAAAAAAAGTGCACCTCACTAAAAAAAAAAAAAACTTTAGGCACTATAGAAATTAATGTTAAAATATTGTGAACTTAGCATTTTTTTATTTGACCTATAAGAAACTGAGATCTCAACAATTTTGAAAATATTGTGATAATAATAAGTGTTGTAACATTTTCTCAAAACATTTATTTTTAGTTGTGGTTGATCACACTCTCATATTTTATTATTTTATTTCGACTTGTAAAAAATTGACACGTCAATAATTATGAAAATATTGTGAAATTTATTGTGTCAGTATAACAATATATATACCAACTTACATAAATATTTAAAAGAAAAAAAAAACACAAACCGATTACTGGAGGAAGAAAAAAAAAAAAAAACTTTAGGCACTGTAGCTATAGTGCAGTGGCTCACGAAACCAAAATCACTGTAGCTACAGTGATTTTGCGCATTCATTCAGCCAAAAACACGTCGTTTGGCACTCCATAAACGGACAAAATAGAGTGACTCACCAAAATTGCACTGTAGATGAACAGTGAAAAATGTTGGAAAAATGTTGGATGCACAGTGGCAAAACACTGTAGGGGCATTGGCACTTTTATATATAAGATAACAAAGTTGAGTGAGCATCCTATGCAGTTCTCCTTAAAAATTTTGAAGAATCATCCTATGAATGGTAGTATTTTTGTTCTTTGACTAGTTGTTTATCAGTGATTGAGACCCAAATTTATAAGTATCATGTGCACATTTCAAATAGTTTAACGCATAAAAATACTGGACTTAAGTCCTATTATAATTGTGGGTTTCAATTACCTCAACTGATAAAATCTTTTATGGTTGAATAAGAGATTTGGAGTTTAATTCTCACCTCCACCAAAAACTGATTGGTATCTTAGTCTGATGAATAAAAGCGTAATCATCATAATCAAACGTGATAAATTGAAACTCTATAAAAATAAATAAATAAATAAAGTCTTATCATAATTTATTTTGAAATATTACCCAAAAATAAAAGGGAGAAGCTGCAACTAACCTATGGATTTGGTGGTTCATTTCAATATCAGGACTTATAAGGATTAGATCCAAATAAATGTGGTTGTTTTGATTAACTTTTTTTTTATATAAAGAATATGGTAGGTTTGTTTGTTTGTTTTTTTTTTTTTTTTTTTGGAAGAATCATGTAGGAATCAGCTTAATCAAAAAATGTGTTACTCTTTCACTTTTCTTTTAATTTTGCTTAATGAAATTGAGGGTTTTTTTTTATATGGAGAATAATTTTTTTCCACGTTTATTGGTTCTATAATATAAGATAGCTTTATGGAAAATGAAATTGGCATTGCTGTAAAGCAATTTCTTTGGAATATACCGATCTAAGAATATTGTAAAGGTGATTGATTGCAAGTCATGCACTTGATAGTCACAAAATGATTTTTTCATGTCTCTATCCAAACTCCATACCCAAGAAATGAAATGAGTTGTAAAAGTAAGCAGCCAAAAAAACATTGGTGTCCTTGTGGTATATATAAAACCACTGTGGAAAATGGAAAGGAATGTCACTTTGGCAAGTCTCACTGAGCCTCAACAATGAAACATGCTATTCTTCTGTCTGGCTATTATAGGTTTCCAGTTCAGACTATTATGTTTGAAGTAGAAATTCCCATTTCATTGCTCATGAAAATACACAAATATGGTCTAGGTTCTTTAATTTTGCCTTTCCTTTTCTGCCTTCTGAGATCATAATTGTACTTGTATAGTGAAATTTGCATGAAAATTTTAACACATCACATTGTAATAAGTTGTATATATTTTCTGATTTTGTTTAGCTCAATTGGTAAAGTTTTTAATGGTTGAATAAAAAATCTAGGATTTAATCTCCCGTCTATACTAAAAATTAATTGACATTTTAATCTAATAATAAAGAGTTATCATCAGAAACTATTGTCATAAGTCGAAAGTTTCTCCTAAATCTTGCCTGTATTTCTAATGGTCTAAATGCAGCAATGAAAACTTTGGTGACAACACGACCACAATAACAAATCCTTCCAAAACTCAGATTTGGATATTGCAGGGTGCAATTACCACTTGATGTGACATGTAAAAGTTAATATGTTTTTTTTTTTTTTTTTTTAAATTAACATTTTACCTTTTTATTACTTATTTGACTTTTGACTTTTAACTAAATTTACTTTTACATCTTACATTCAAGTGGTAATTATGTAGTACAATAGCGCCGGATCTACGTAACCAAAACTCTAAGATCAACTACGAATGCTCAATAAATTAATTGGGGCGTTCAAACTTGAATCTAATAAAATTTATTTATGAAAAGTGATCTTCGACAGTTCGACTTATTATATTCCTCTCATTTTGTCTAGACTTAAAACTAACTGGTAATAGAAAAAATGTAACACTAGTTTTAATTTGAGTAATTTCTGTTGTGTGGTTTCTTCGGTGAACATGTCAATAGAAGAAAATTGTAATATGTTTGAAATTGCCTGTATTTTTTTTTTTTTTTTTTACACCATATTCTAAAACCCAAACAGAGAATTTAAAAATAATATTTTTAAAATTATATATAAAAAAAAAACTAATCATTAATATATCATTATCACACAAGATACACGTACAAAAAAGATCAAAATTCCCGTGATGCCAAAGTACAAATTTGGGTCTCAATGATTAAGCAAAATTATAATTACACCTTTGAAAATCAGTCAAGTCATTATTACCAACATGTCAAGTGGTAGCAAATATCTTTTCACTGCTGCAAAATGCATAATGATTGAGGAGGGCATGAGCTAATTTCTTCTTTTTGCTACCAATTCTTACCAATGAATTTCAGCCAGAGAAAAACACTAAAAAGTTATTTTTATTTATTTTTCTTGAAAGGGACAGATGTTTGGCTCAAATGGCCTCTCATGGTACAATTAGAGGAGCCTAGAAAATTGGCATAATGGTAAACAGTGGACTCACATAGAGCATTGTAGCATGGCCACATTAATTTATGCCACTTTTTTTTTTTTTTTTTTTTAACAATCGCATCTATATTCTGTATATTTTATAAATAAAAAAAATTTATTTTTTCTATTTTACACCATCATTTTTACAAAACACTCACATTAGTTCATCTATTATATACTATATTTTATATAAATAATATTTTTATGAGTTGAAGAGAGAAATGGAAGAGAGAATGTGAGGTGAGAGAAATAATACTAAAATAATGTATAGAAGAGTTACAGTAACCGTGCATATATGTACGGTTATTATAGTACTTATGTATTTATGCACAATTTTACACATGATGTAGATGTTTTTTTAATTCAAAAATGTAAAATAAGCTATTTTTTGTATTTTGAAAAGCTGACGTGATTGCTCTTAAACACAGTATAAATACAAAAAATGCTGGCTTTCTCGTGAGAGCTCACAAGCCAACAAAGTTGAACAGCCTTCAACACCGTTCACGCATTTCACTCCCTCTCAAACTTGACTTTTACTTCCATTTCCACAACCATATAGTTCACTGATCACTCTGAACTATCACAGTTTTGGTGGTTTAAAACTTCAGGTCACTTTGCTTCTTTGCTTCTCTTTACTGTCATGACTTTGTTTTGTTTTTTATTGATCACTTCTGGGTACTTGGGATTATAGGAATTTACTTGGTCTGAGTGCTAAGAACTTAGCATTTCTCACGTGCTTCCTAGATTTAGATTTAGCTTTTTTGCTTCAGAAACTTCCTTTTGATGTTGCTTGGTTTTAAGGTTTTTTCTTTAGATATATTATTCTTAGTGTAAAACTTTGCATGTCTGACACAACTGTCATATACTATTTTATATTACCTTTGTGTGATCTATACTTTACTTAGATTTAGAGTTCTACTTCTACTTTGCTTAACCAAAAAAAAAAGTGTACTTTACTGGGATTTGGGATCAGTTTCAGTATTTTGTGAGAGCATCATTTATCTCTGATCCATTATCATCTGGGCTTACTGATTTTCTGGGTTGATCTTAGCAGTGAGGAAACTGTAATGGATTCTTGCTGTTTGAATTTGAAACCCAGTTCCCATTTGGCAAAAGCTAGAGGTGGTCTCATTCATGAAAATGATTGGTTTTGGGGGGACAGAATCAGGGGAAGCCTGAAAAATGACGTTTGGGTTAATCAGTTGGCAAAAAGTCTAAGAGCTGAGAAGAAGGCCAGGAAGTTCAGACCTGGTGTTTCTTTTGCTGTAATTACTTCAAATAATGCCAAAGAGGCTGTGGTAAGTTCATTCCATTCTGTGATCTATTTGAAATCTATGACAGCATTCACTTCATTAAAGTCCATTAAAATACTGTAGGATCATAGTAATTATGCATGTCAATTTGAAATTGTAAATTTAGTTCCATTGTCTTTGTAATTTTAAGTTCACCTGGCAGTTTTATGAATGCTTTTATTAATGATCTTTGGTTTGATTTCAGACCATACAAGCTCCAATATTTTATAGAGAAAAAGTGGAGCCAAGAAATGTAGCTTCGATCATATTGGGAGGAGGTGCAGGGGCTCAACTCTTTCCTCTTACCAGAAGAGCAGCAACACCTGCAGTAAGAAAATAGATTTACAATTACACATATATTTGGTTAATCTAATAAAAACTAGTTTAGCTGTTATTATTGGAGAAGATTATGTTCTCCCACATTGAATTGTTCAATTTGTGCAGTATTGATATGTAATGAATCTGATAGTCTGGTATGATGTGCAGATTCCGGTAGGAGGATGCTACCGGCTCATAGACATCCCAATGAGCAACTGCATCAACAGTGGCATAAACAAGATTTGTGTACTGACTCAGTTTAACTCTGCTTCTCTCAATCGCCACATTTCACGCACATATTTTGGAAATGGTATTAACTTTGGGGATGGATTTGTGGAGGTATGGAGACCTAGAGGCAAAATATTGACGTCAATTCCTTTTTGAATTCATTGGTACTTAAAGTAACATGAAAAGTTTGCCTGTTATACAAGAGATAAACTACTTAGGTCTGATAGATTTCTCTTCTGATAGCTATTTTATTGAGTATTGCAAAATAAAATCTGTACCATTGGCAGAGTCTGATATAAAAGCCTCGTGATATAATTAATGCCAAATGAAGTATTCAGTTATTAGGAGAGTGATACAGATCACAATTATCTTATGTTAATATAGGATTGGAAGGAAAAGTGCATCCAATTATATATATTTAAGTTCGTTTATGATATTGCTGCAAGTTCCTTGAATGTCATGACTCAAAGTAGCTCACTTGGCTAATAGGTTCTGGCAGCCACTCAGACACCTGGGGAAGCAGGAATGAAGTGGTTCCAGGGAACAGCAGATGCAGTGAGGCAATTCTCATGGGTATTTGAGGTGTGTATGGAACTTTGTAATCACTTTAAAATCTAAAAAAAAAAAAAACCCAGATAGAAATAGATGGACCTTGCACTTGATTTTTTTTCATTCCTCTCAACTGGAAATGGAGTCTGATATATTACAATGATTTTTGTAGGAGGCCCAGAATAGGAACATTGAAAATATATTGATATTGTCTGGGGATCATCTATACCGAATGGATTATATGGACTTCGTGCAGGTATACAACTAATTTCCTAATGAAGTGGACTCGGTTGAATTTTTTACACATTTTTAGAAATAATTTGCTTATCTATCTGCAATGAATTGACAGAATCATGTTGATCGAAATGCTGATATTACACTATCATGTGCAGCTGTGGGTAACAGGTCCGTTCAGTTTTCTTTTTGCCTCAGTTATTTCATCCTTCAAAATGTATCTTATTGGTTGATGATATATTATGATCATAAAACCCAAATCTCTTCTGCTGAGAAAGTAGTAAAAGGAAAATTTTTCTTTTTCTTTCTTTTTTTTTTCTGAATTTAATTTCCATCTAAAACTAAATGGGTATTTTCCAGCCGTGCATCAGATTATGGATTGGTGAAGATAGATGGCAGAGGCCAAATTGTCCAGTTTGCTGAGAAACCGAAGGGAGCTGCTCTGAAAGCAATGGTAACCACTAAGCAGATCTAATGCTTAGAACTGATTGCATTCTCCTATTCTTTTTTTTCTTTTTCCTTTTGCCTGATAAGTTCCTTGGGATATTCACTAGAGTTTATCATATTCACCAGTAAGAAAATATATAAGCACTACCTTGCTAATTATTTTATCTTAATGAAGCTAGAAAGTTCTTGCATACTCTTATTTTGAACCTTTTGTTGGCTAACTGCAGACATCAGAACATTCTATCTTGAAAGTTTACCTTCTAATTAATTCTATGCAGCAAGTAGATACAACTCTTCTGGGGTTGTCCCCACAAGAAGCCGTAAAATTCCCATATATTGCATCAATGGGAGTCTATGTTTTTAAGACAGATATTTTACTGAAGCTTTTGAGGTGGAGATATCCTACGGCAAATGACTTTGGATCTGAAATCATTCCAGCAGCTGTGAAGGAGCACAATGTCCAAGTAAGAAAATTCTAAAAGCTGAAAAAGATAACTGTCTTCTTATTTTGAAAGTACCTCCATTTTGTTCTTGCTAGATGGTGGGCTTGTTAGTTACTAAGGCTTGACTAACACCCCCCCCCCCCCCTCTCTTCTTTCACCACTTTATGTAAGATCATTTCTGATAGGACAGAACATTATATTACTGAGTGAAGCACCATACAGATCAGCCATTTGTTCATTTATATCTTATCTTTGTACTTTCTACATGCTGTATGCATACTTACTAATTGAATATGAAGAAAAGGTAATGTTATATGACTGATGTCTTTTCTTTTGTCAGGCATACATATTTAGAGACTACTGGGAGGACATTGGAACAATAAAGTCCTATTATGATGCTAGTTTGGCCCTCACTGAAGAGGTTTGTTTCATTGTTTTTAAAACTGACATCTTTGAATTTCATATTGGTTTAATCCCCATTCATAATTTCATGAAATGCACATTAATAGCACATGACAAAAGGGTCCTTACACCCAAGGACATAATGACCCTAGCTCAAATGGCATTTCCTCTGAGACGGGGGTGGAATTTGGAAAGCTAGGACTTGGATTCAAGACACATTGGGTTCTTGCATAGCTTACAAAGAAAATTAAAAAATCCACATCCTATGCCATTTTAGTGAAGCACACGGGCAACCTGTAATGCAAATTATAACATGGGAATCTGGATGTCATATGAATCTGTTTATGGCATTGCATTCCAACACATTGAAGGCTTCGGAGTTTCTAGTTTAGGCAACTTGTTTATACCTCATTGCTATTGTTAGTCAGACTTTCATTCCATATACAAAACTTATAAAATCTTCTTATTTCCTTGTAAAGAGATTAACATGTATGGTGACATCTCAATTTTGCAGTTTCCAAAGTTTGAATTTTATGACCCAAAGACACCTTTTTATACATCTCCTCGATTCTTACCACCAACCAAGATTGATAAATGCCGGGTATGCTAACAGACTTAGGCTCTTGTTTCTGGCTTCCTTGAGGTACCTGCCTTTCATGCTTCAATTTGGTTTTGCAGATTGTGGATGCAATAATCTCGCATGGATGTTTCTTGAGAGAATGTAGTGTTGAACACTCAATAGTTGGTGAACGCTCAAGATTAGATTATGGTGTTGAGCTTAAAGTAAACTATCAAGCCTTTTGAATTTGTATTCTTACAACACAAAGATCCTAATTGACTGGAGCACTTTATTATGGTTTTCTCTGTTGACCAAGTTGAGCGTCCATTTTCCTTTTCAGGATACTGTGATGATGGGTGCAGACAATTATCAAACTGAATCTGAAATTGCATCTCTGGTGGCGGAGGGGAAGGTCCCAATTGGGATTGGACGGAATACAAAAATTAGGTGACTGGAATTAAAAATTAAGAATCCTTAAATTTAGATAGAATATTATTAAGTCTAGTTCTGACTATGTTCATTATTTTCCTTGGAAGGAATTGCATAATCGACAAGAATGCAAAGATTGGAAAAGATGTGGTCATCATGAACAAAGATGTAAGCATAGCTCCCCATGTTAGCTCATCTTTTTGCCTTTTCAACCAAGTTTTATGAGCATAGACTTTCTTTCAGAGAGTCAGCTTTTGATTGAAGTAAAGTGTGTATTAGCATACCCCATCTTATACATCTATCTGAATAATGTCTTTGTAGGGTGTTCAAGAAGCAGATAGGCCAGAAGATGGATTTTACATTCGGTTAGGAATCACCGTTATCCTGGAGAAGGCGACAGTAAAAGATGGCATTGTTATATAAATGGATCTCAAGTACTTACACAGGTTGGTGAGGTGTTGGGAGAAGAATGCTGTAAAGAAAATTGCAACTGCTGCTAGGGAAAATGAGATGAAATCTGCAGCATTTTTCTCGAAGAAAGAAGCAAGCATCGTACTTGCTACCATATATGTAAACTAGAAGTTCCTTGCATGTAAAAAAAGAGTTGTTTATCCTATAAGAGTTCACAGATGAGAAAAGTACATAAATAAATCAGAGGGCAGGCTGGCTTGTTCCTTTTGATCGAGTTCTCTTCAATGCCGAGACATAGAGACTTTCTGTATCAATAAAGATTGAGAATAATTGTAATGAGATTATGAGACAGACCGGTACTAGTATCTAACTTTGACATTGGCATATGATAACTAAATAGCTCTCAGAAGACCCATCAATATGTTTAGATTAGAAAGATTAATTGGTGGTGCTGGCTAGGGCTGTAAATGAACCAAGCCGATCATGAACAACTCGGGCTCGGCTCGATAAAAAGCTTGTTCATATATGTTTATTTATAAATAAGTCAAATTTAAGCCTTAGTTTTAGGCTCGTTTAATAAACAAGCCGAGCCCAAGCAAAAAATTTTGTTCACAAACAAGCTCGTGAGTTATTAGGCTTGATACACAACAATTCAAGCATAGACTCATTTATAATTTTATACATATTGGCTAAATATACTCATTACACATATCTTAATAATGACATGGCTAATGTGAGACCACTACCTATATTACCTTAATTTTTTCCTTCCCTTTAAATTGATAAAGAACCACTTTAGACTATAGTTACATTTAAAAATAATTAATTAATTAAGTAGGCAACGTATGATCCTTCCCTATCAATCTTCTAAAGTAAAATTATAAAACATGTTAGTATTTTCTCATTCATAATAATTACAACATGTGTTTTTTTAGTCCTTCACCATCTAACGTGAATGTAAAAATTGTATTTTGAACAATTGCTAAAACTGTAGATAAAGAATGATGAATGAATGAATTAAATTATGTAAATTATTAATTTGAATAATAGCTAATCATAAGTAAGACTAGATGCATGATAAAATGAGTATACTATTTTATTTTTCTTTTTTCTTAATTTTAAAGATTTAAACATTTAATAATGTAATTTTTTAGATCTCAAGCTCAAAAACTTGACTTGAGCTCGAGTGTGAGCTTGATATTAAGCTTGAGTTTGGCTTAACTAATTAATCAAGTGAAGTCAAGCCAAGCCAAACTCAAACTTTTTGGCTTTCCCATGAGCTCAAACTTAAACACTATTTTTAGGCTTGTCACAAGCTCAAGCCAAGCTCGAGTTTTTGATTTCTCTTGACGAGCCAAGCTTGAATATGCACTACTCGACAAAGCTCGGCTCCTTTACAGCCCTAGTACTGGCCTTCTTTTTAAGGTGCATTTTTGTTTGCAGATTCTTAGTACACTTTATTTTTATCTTCAACTTTGAAAGTTGAGTTTTCTAGGTATATTCAGTGTCTGGTACCCTTTGAATTAGTCTAAAAACTAGCTTTGCTTCTTTTGGAAAGTTGGACTTTTTAACAGTTGAAAATTTGTTAGAAGCTTTGGTTCATACCAGCCCAAATGAGTATGCCGACATTAGGCCTCACCTAAGAATCATCGATACATGAATCATGACTCAAATTCACCATCAAGCGATGTTACAGTTACCAACTGACTTAAAGAATCATTGAGAAATGTATCACCAATATCCAATAACAACAGGTTTTCCTGCAAACAATAAAATCTCCTGGCGTTTTTCTATTGGCGTTTTTCTTAGAAACAAATACGTACACAGAAGAGAGATGGAATGCTAACACAAAAACACACCTAGTGATTAAAGCAATCATTACTTTTATATCGACCCATTATTAACATCATTTTTAACATGCACCAATCACAACAGCTCACGTTATTTATTGTAGTAAAAAAAAAAAAAATAAATAAAAGAAATCAAAGATTATCCAAATCAAGTATTTTTTTTTATTCCATAACAAGAAATTTTATGAGTTAAATCAGCTTACACCCACATCTAGATCAAAGCTTTTTTTCATTATTTTTTGTTTGACACAAGATTGAAATTGAGAATCTTCAGGTAACATTGCCACGTGGCTAACAATGTGTCGGCTATAACAACCAACACGTGGAACTGTTACAGCCCTGACACCTGTCTAGTGCATGAATCTCGAACTCAAGAGAGTATAAAGGCAAGGTGGAGAATTAGAGCAGAACACACAAGGTAGGACAAGACACTGCAAACATGGATCTGAGGTACATAGAGAATGTAATGAAAGACTCAGAAAGTGGGATGATGGAGAAGAAAGAGACCCTTATTTCCAATAGTAATAAGACTGAGCATGGCAACCAAGATGTTGATTATGGCACTGCTCTCCAACTCTTTCTTGATCACATCCCCATCAGCTCCATTCCTGGCATCAAAAACTCATCTGGTAGGCTATAAAAGCTTTATCTTTTCCAGTTTCATTGTATGAGAATTGAATTCAACCATGTGGTTCATTGGTCAATACAATTGCATGGTTGAATTCGATTGGGAACTTATGGTACAGTACTTAAATATTGCCAACATGTTAATACTTGATGCCACTTTCAATGATTTTTTTTTTTTTTTTTTTTCAATTTTGTTATATGAAGTTTTGGAATTGAGAACTGGGGATAGTGTGAGGGATGCAATACATATGTTGTACGAGAAGGATGTGTTTGGTGCTCCCATTGCTGATGTCTTAGACCTTGATGAGAGCACTAGTGCCACCAGAAGATTTTCGGATAAGTACATTGGTTTCATTGATTTTGCAAGCATGGTTCTCTGGTGTCTTGAGGTGATTTGTTTCTCCACCATCTTGCATTTGCAAACTGCAATGTACTGCACACACTGGAAGCCAAAACACTTTCTTTATACAGTGGTCTTTTGTAGGAATTGGAAATGGAAGAAAGGCATACAAATGGCAATGGAGGTAAAGAGATTAAGAAGAATGGTTTCACCACCATGCTAGAACAAAATCCTGACATTGGCCAAACCAAGGTCTTTTATCTTTTCCTTATGTTACTTTCATATTTATAATCAAATTATCCTTATTTTTTATGGTACAAGTTATATATATGATGCAGTTCTTTTTTTTTTATTCCATAATGATTGAATTTCAGGTCCCATACTAACCAGTAACCACATATTATTAAGGTCTTTGATAAAAAGGATGGCACAATTTTTACACCAGAAATAACTGTTTCTGCACATCTTCTCTCATATGATGGAACCATTAAAAAAATTCTAAAATATTATGGTGGAAATAAAAATTCCCTTTTAATACATAGTTATATGCAGTTTAACATTTTTGGTGTCAAAGATGTGGTTCATGTCAGTGGTGTTGTTCAATAGTGTAACTTACCCAAAAGAAATTAATTCAATTTCTTATCCTTGGGTTGAACTTTACAAGATGATAGTTTATGCACAGAAGACACTAATCTAGTGTTCTGTTTCATTGAATAATTACCCAATTCCATCTGTGTACAACAGGTCAGCGAGCTAGCCAAATCATTCCTGTGGGATCCATTTTTCCCTGTACAGTTAGATGAAACACTCTTTCATGTTCTGTTGCTTCTTTCAAAACATCGTGTGCAAGTTGTGCCTATCATAGAGCGGTCCAATTCTAATGTCATTGGTTTCATTACGCAGGTATGTATATCGGCACAAATTTGTTTTGTGATTGTACTAGAAATTTGAGAAGCCAATGGAGTTTTTGTAGTTGCAGAACAAAATGTGAACCTTTGTGGGCTATCAAATTGTTAAGCATTATATGATCAAAACATTTATGATATAGCATGATCTTTGGCTTGTTTAGATTGAAGTAAAATTATGAGTAAATTCTTGAAGATATTTTAATGCTTGGATAACTAATTGATTGTTTTGTGGCAGAATGCAGTCATCCAATTGCTTCTTAAATCGAGTGGACTAGAGTGGTTTGATAGCATTGCAGACAAGGCTTTATCAGAGATCAGGTACATAAGCTAATGAGTTTTATCCTTTTTTTTTTTTTCTTTTTGACAATTTATTTACTCCTTGTGGTTGACCCATTTCACATCTTACCCCATCTTTTGTTTTTTTATTCAGATTTGAGAATGAAGAGCATGTTGCTTATGTATATGGGGACCAAAGTATAGCAGAAGCCCTTCACGCACTGCGGGAGAGCCAAATTGGTGCCATTGCTGTCATAAATCGAGGAAATAAGAAGCTCATTGGTAGCATAAGGAGAAGTGACATTCATCTTATTATAGAGAATGACAATCTTCTTCATAATAGAAAGTAGGTCTTCACTTCCATCTCTTTTATGTTCCAGCCTAAAGTTCTCACTAACAGTGTTTGATTGAAGGCTACTACCTTATCAGCTATTGTAGATAGTTAATAAACTATTTACATGACTAAGTACTAGACCATTATAAGGCCAGCTTTGTTGCCAATTAGAGCTAATGTCACTTTTTGACATAACCATAGGAACCTAACTGCAGAGGAGTTCGTTCACATGGAGACCAATAGTGAAGACTTTGATCCATCGATTGAACAAGACCTTGGGGCTCTTTTATCATCAGGAACAATCTGTCTAAGAAACCGTTTTCTGCCAAGAATGGACTCACCAGTTACCAACAAGAAAACTGACACTCTCAAGCAAGTGATGAAAAACATTGCAGAGACAAAAAGTAGTTTCAGTTTTCTAATTGATGATATGCAGCAAGCAACGGGTGTGCTGACATTGAGGGACATAATCATTCAATTTGCTCCACCATGTATAGATTCGAGCATACATGGAGGTGGATTTTTTGAATCTGCTCTACAACAAACTGGGTGTCATGTTGAAAATGGAACTTTAGCTTGTAATCATTGATCTTTTGTATTCATTGTTTAAGTAAAAAACAATTGAATTTTTAGTCTTGGTTTAACTTTCTTGCAAAGCCAGATGTACAAGGTCTATGCCTTTTTTTTTCCAGTCAGATTCAAGTTCTGAAAATAATACACTGAAGAGACAAGTTTGTATGGAAGTACTGGTACCAATTCGTGTTCAATAGAGGAAGCCCCTTGTACTAAAAAAGGGGAAAAGGAAAGATACAGAACCTGAAACAGACCTCAAAGCAGTCTAAACAAAGTAAACTACATCTCAATCAGTTAATCATGAAGGCACAACAGCAACAAATGAAAACAATACAGAAGGAAGATACACCTGGCCAATACTCTTGAAAATAAACTTGTTTCTACCTTTTCAGTCAAAAAAAAAAAAAAAAAAACTTGTCAGCCGAAAATAGGCCATAATCAGATATGAATATCAAAATGGAAGAGAAATGAATCTCTTGGTGAATAAGAAGTACAGGACCTTCCTCCTTTTTTCAGCCAAGTGAAAAATGATAGCTCAAGAACATTTCAGTTGAGGCTACTAGGACAAAGCACATGCGTTGCATAATTCCTGTCCACTTCAACCATTGAGTAATCATAACTAGACTATTCTCTCCTTTTTTGATAAGGGATTAGACTATTCTCTCACAAAGTAGTCAACCAAAAGATACATTAATAATATCATAGGAAAGGTAAATACCAAAACTATTGAAGCATGCACAGCTTGACAGTATCTACAAAAAAGCAGAATTTTAAGGCCTCTCTCCCTCTCTTTAATTATATTACATGCAAGTCTGCCTGTCCTTGTGTGTTTTAGCATGTGCGCCCATTAAGATGCACATACTTTATCTCCTCGTGTAATTTCAATTCTTGGTTCCCATGCATTACAATGTTTCACTCCAGGTATTCTGGGAGGAACAGGAGGCCATATCAGCAGCATGGCAGATGCTTTCAACTTCATCAAATTAAGTGATGGCAGCATCCCCTACCCCCTCTTCCCCAGATTGCCACGTCGAGAAACATATCCTCTTTGGAATTCTTCTGACTGCTCATCAAGAGAACATATTCCTAAAGAGTAAAGAGAAATGAAAAATTACTAATAATTCAGAATCACCCAAAAAATTCCACAGCTTTTCCTTCTGATCTGATTGTGATAAATGGCCAAAGCATTTCTTGCCCCTTTTCAAAAACTAAAACGGGCACTATCCCTTTGATCTCTTTGATTACTCTTCATGAACCTTTACAACTCAGGGCAGAGTTATCTCAAAGCCCCTTTGGTATTCCAAACCACAAAAGATCCTCTTTTCTTAAACTCACATGGATGGAAACCACACATAGCCTTCCCCATCAATGCCATAGCAGCAGTGCTTGGAAATTGCTTCTTTTGAAACTCATCTATTGCTACCTTTGAACACTGTGGCTCACAAACCATCACAGCTTCAGGCTTCTTTTGGGGTGATGCAGTCTGATTACGACACCACCTCTGAATCCAAGGATGTGACAGTGTAACATCTGGACATTTCTTTACTGAATCAAGAGAAGAGGACTCACCATTCTTTAACAACATTGCATTTTGATCCAATGTCATCTTTTCTTTATTGTGACATCTAGCCATAGTGGTTTCTGAACTGGTTATGCCACATTTCAAAAATCTGCTGAAGAACTTACTGACATTTTCATGGGAAGAGGCTTCTCCCATTTTTGAGCTCTTGGTACCATGAGCAGAATCTGAAGCACCGTACTTGAGGCGTTTGACCCATCTGCTGCTTGGCTCCGGTCCCAGAGGGTCATCACGACAACCACTGGACTTAAAAGTCATGGGCTGCTCAGCATGGGAAAGGAGGTGTTCCGCATCCAAACTTTGGGTTCTTGAGGTGCTTGTATCCTTGCAGTCCGCTGGACTAACCAAAGCGGGAAGATCAGGAAGCACTTGGTTTAAATTACGAAACTCCATGTTCAGGAGTCTACCCCCCATTTCTTCTCCAGCTGAAGCATCTACAGCTTGATGTATTGGTGACTCCCCACTAAGGTACTACAAAATTATAATTGTTAATGACTTCAGTATCGCACCACATTAGGTCTAAATATTACCAGATATATTCCTCGATAACATGATTACTACAAGCCCAATTTACTTGGAAGACAAATAAGCCCATGTGGGAAGACTCAAAAACTACTAAGAGGCCACATTACGCAAATATCAAAACACAGCAAGCATTACCTTATTTGATGGGGACAAAGCAACACCTGCAACAAAGAGGCCACCATCAGCCGAAAAAGAGAGCATAAAACTTACTAAAAACATGCAAATTACGCATGATACTTAAAAAACTATTAAGTAAACTTCAGTGAGACTGTAAATATTTTTTTTCAGCACTCTAAAAAAAGCATGTTATTCTTAGTGTGATGCTGTAGAGCCTAGAATCCTATCCATCTAACATATTACAAAATGCCATTAACTAAAACCAGAATTTCTGAGATAGAGAGTGTACATACCGGAAAGATGGTTCTCCTGGAAAGCATCCATATCCATAGTATCAGTTTCAGCTGATGATTCATTCTTCAATCCAACTGCTGCGTTTACATCTCTGAGATTTTCTTTTCCATCACTGTCTGCGGAGCTTTCTAGAGGTTGCAGTTTCACTCCTTGCTGAACATGGAATTGAAAATCTGGAGATAAACTGAGAAGCTCGGTGAAAGTTTTTCGTTTGAATTTGGTTGATACCATTGACTCTCTAAACATTTGACCTCCATCGGATAAGTTAACATCAGTCTTTTTCGTAATCAGAAAATGACGAGTTGTTTGAGACAACTTGGAAGGGCCTCTAGATGATCCTTCTTTGGAGTCAACAGTGGTGTATATTCTCATAGTCTCTACATCATGAACAGAATGTGGCAGTCTTGGAAGTGAATAACATCCATGATATAATTTTTCTGATTTGGTCGCCTTTGGGGGGCTACTCTGGCTTGAGGACAACCACATACCAGAATGATTTTGCATATTCTGGTACTGCTTACCAATAAAACTTGATTGCTGATTACTGCTGGTTAAAGGATCATGTAATAACAGAGCTGCATCTTTCTGACTCAACAATGACTTCCCAGATGTTCTAGAGTCTAATTGGTTACTGATTTTATTCTCATGAACAACAGACTGCAATGGAGTCATTCTGCTGTTAAATCCATATGGCACAATTTTTAAACTGGACCTCATAGAATTATCCTGAGGAGATGTTGAAACAGCTAAGCTGTTTGTTTCAAGATCTTTATGAGATTTCGCAGGCTGCTCTGAGTACCCTGAGATGCCTCCAGGCTGAGAATGACATTCAAGAGTGTCTGTTTCAGGAGTAGCCCATGCAAACGTTGAAGGTAAATGACGCTTGCATCCATTGAGAAAAACAGTATCATGTCCAGAGTTGGAATCTTTCCCATGACACATGGCTTCGCCATTATTTAAAGCCAAAATACCCTCTCTCTTTTTAGAAATACTGAACATTGGAAAGGGCTGACAATCTAGTCTCTCTCTATCAACTGCCTTGGCTTTACTTGCTTCTCTAAACCTTTTAGTGTAAACCTCTGTTGCTATATCTGGCCCATTGAGTACAGGATGCTGTTTGGTATCATGAACTTCTTCCTTGGACTCATAATGAATTGATAAATGACTGCAAGCCTGAGTAGCTGACTTACGGCTTGTGCGCATCCAATGATCCATCCAAACAGATTTGCAACGATCCACTGATTTACCATCCACTGTGTCACCACCATGATACAATTGTACACCACGATCAGACATGGTACTTAATTATGTATCCAAATCAATTACTATCACGCAGCATCTCATCAAAAATCACCTGAACAACCAATTCAGCATGAAGTGTTTAGACTCCAACTTTTTATCAAATATATGAATATTATTAAACAAATGAACACATCAAAAATAAATTCAAGAAATGAAGGATACACAAACAAAAAACCAAAAATAAAAAATAAAAAATAAAAAACATAATGGGTGGTTTCATGGTTATGCAAATTAATCGTCCATTATAAAATTTGGTCGCTTCATCAAGATTTAACTCAGAGATGACCATGAGTCAAAATCATTCCCAAAAACTTCTTTCACTACAACAACAATCTTTAAAAACCCCAAACGTATTTTAGTCAGTTACAGCATTCATGGAATTCACACTCACGCCCCTCTTTGGAAAGTATGGAGAAAGGAAGTCTTACTCATTATTTTTAAGATTTTCCCATTACAAAGTGTTCTTGTTCTGTCAACAACACGACCAATTATCACAGAAATATAGAAATGCATAATTGGCAAGACAAGCAAAAAGAACCATAAACTAATGAAGACATTAATAACATCCTACTTATGAACCAAACACCCAATATGCTTAACCAATATGCCTGTCTCACCTCAATTTCACAAACCCCAGATATTTAACCTACAGAATTTCCACATCAGACTCTTCTGGGCCTTATCAAATATACATTAGTTATGCACCAAACAAGGCATAGGTAAAGTTAATTCTTTGAGATAATTAGTTCCTCCCAATCAATCATTTGTATTTCCACACTCTTTTTTTTTCATTTTTCTTCCTCAAAAAGGAAAAAAAAAAAAAAAAAAAAAAAACTACACCTCAAGCAAACAAGAACCACACACACACACACACACACAGAGTTATACTTATACACCACCATAGAAAAAACCCAACAGAGAAAGAGCTTGAATAAGCAAGAACTGTAAATAAATTCTGAAAAGAAACAAACTTACCAGCTGATGACAGAGATATCAAAGTTCATAGAGAAACATTAGATCCCAGAGGATGAGATTAAAGCAGAAACAAGAGTGAAAGAAAAGAAAGTTCTTTGTTCTTTTCTCTGTAGTGTAAAAAGAAAGATGTGAATTTTGTGGACACGGAGGAATGAAAAGAGCAATGAATAAATAGGGTCGGTGAAAAATTTTGGATGAAGAGAACAGTGTAAAAGGAAGCCGAGCTTCTCTTTGGTCTTTTGGCCTTTTGTTTTGCTATATATGCTTTGCTTAACTGAGCCGGTAAGAGAGAACGAGAGCTGCAGAGTTGGAAAGTGAGGGTCCCACTCATTCTTTTAAAATCTTAGTTTTTCCTTGACCCAGAAAGAAGAAATTCATTGCACATGGTACTTTTGTTTTTTTATTTTCCTTGTTTTGGTCTTGTGTACTTGTGCAAGTGTTTTGTTTAATGATTTTATTCCTACAAATGGAACTGAAATGGGGGGCCAGCTAATTTATTCAATACTTCGAAAACAACTTTTTTTAATAAAAAAGCACGCGCACACATATATATGATGTAATTTTGAGAGAGTTTCAACTTATGTCGTTCGCTCCTGATAATAGCTCTTTATCATCAGACTAAGATACCAATTAGTTTTTGGTATAGGCGGGGATTAAACCCCAGATCTCTTATTCAACCATCAGAGACTTTACCAGTTGAGCTAACTAGAACCCACTATATATGATGTAATTAATTGCACACCTAACCTAGTTCACGAGTACTTACATGAATAGGAAAAACATCTCGAGATCCATAAAATGTGTGATGGCAATAGACTCTTTGATACTTAAATCAACAACAGCTCTTTGAATGAATATTTGCTATGAAATTTTAAGGTGAAGTTTGTTCATACATTTCTTGGCAATTTTCCTCTCTTTTATGTATGTAAGGGGAGTAGATCACTCCGATGTTTGAGGTCAAGTTTGAAATTTGAATTATAATGCATCTTTCTCTTCATGGAATATCTCATAAAGTACAAAAACAAGATTTTTGGAGGACAAATTACATAGCTCGTTGTATAGATCACCAGACTAAAAATGTACATCAATCATTCTCAAAAAAAAAAAAAAAAAAAACGTACGTCAATAATCATTTTAATGATCATATAGTGGGTGATTTTTTTTATTTTTTATTTTCAAACCGACTTAGAGTTAAACTTTGTCCATAAATTATGCTTAATTACTTTTAAGAATAACCATAAGTCAGATACAAGCTTGACATACAAGAAGATTGCCTACAGCTTTTTGAAGGACTGTTTAACACTTAAGAGTCTTTCTCTTGGTTGCACGTAACTTAAAGAGACTAAAGAGCAATGTTAAGGACATAAAAAATGTCATAACGTTTGTCACATAGTGAGTTGCAAGTGATGAAAGTGTAGACCTACTATTTCACCTCCATACAACTCGTCACGTAGCAAATTATGGTAAAAGTAGTGAAATTTTTTATATTCTTAGCATTTTTTAGAGACTAAGTTTAGAATGCAACAGGGATAGGGACCAACAACAGTTGCAATTTTTTTTTTTTTTTAATAGGGACCAACCACAGTTGCATTATTAAGAGGTTAAAAATGCCCATGCATACTTTGTTGCGTGTACAAATCTTGTAGGGCCGGACAGATTGAAGTGCGTTAACATGATAAGTGAATAGGGATGGCTCATCAAATCAAAGTTCAAACCCGTGCTTATTACACTTTCACATCATGAAATGGATAAGGTTAAGTGATTAACTTGGGTAAGTGCTACTACTGCTAGTGCTTACTATAGGACAATCTTCACTTGATTAGAGGGCTCCATTCCAATGCAGTGACAGATGCGCTCCATCTACCAAGGATAAGTGCTGCTTTAAAAAATTGTAAGATGAGGCGAATGGTGTCAATTGTGTTAAACATGTCCATTTCTAAGTTCTAGCACATGGCTGCTTGTCATTATATTTCTTTAATTTTACAGCAAATTGGACCTACAGAAGAACTTTCCTGAATGGCTGAATCAAACGCCAATTTAAAAACTCAATTAATTGTTTAAGTGACAAGGTCGCTCTTTGTGCTCCTAGGGTTAGCTACGCTAATTTCTACGATCTCTAGTAGAGCTTTTCTGTCCCTGTCCTAGTACAGGTTTCCACGTCCCCTACTGTGCTGCTAGTACCATAGGGCTTTCATCTCTTACAATCCCCCTGATTGCCCCAATTGATTCTTTAGAAAGTTTATGGCAGAACCTATCCCTTTCAGATTTGGAGGAATCTGGAATTTCTTGTCCCAAAGATTCACTGAACCCCCAGTTTCTCTTGGCTGCAAAGTTCTTTACAAAACGGGTGGTTAACATCGATTCATTTGTGCGAACTTTTAAGCCTCTTAGGAGAACACAGAACGATTTCAAGATTAAGGACATGGTTGATAACACACTCTTCTTTGATTTTGAGGATGATTATGATCTCCAACAGGTTGTAAAGCATGAGCCGTGGACATACGAAAAACATCTGGTCATCTTTGAAAGGGTTCAAATTTCAAAAGAATGTCCTTATTTCGGATCTCCGCTTTCAATTTACATTCTTTTGGATTCAGATACATGATCTACTGATCCATTGCTTAACACCAGCAATCTAGGAATATATTGGAAGATTGCTGGGGAAACTCCTCCACATGGCTGATTCTGAGGAGGAAGGTGGTAAGGGCAACTACCTTCGAGTCAGGGTGTGAATTGACATCACAAAACCTCTTAGCCGAGTACGGAAGGTCTGGTCAGAGGGAAAGGTCATTGGATGGGCGGCGCTTAGGTATGAACGTCTCCCTAACTTCTGTTATTGGTGTGGTCATGTGTCCCATGATGATCAGGATTGCAAGCGGTGGTTACAAAGCAAAGGTACTTTGACAAAATTTGACCAAAATTATGGGGAATGGTTGAGGGTAGAGGTGGACCTGTCAACTCGCAAAACCTCTATCATTGTCTCCAGTGCGAAACCACACAAACTGGTGCCTCCCACAAAGGAACGTGATGACCCCGAGACTCAGTAGTTGGGGACATTAGCAACAAAAGACAAGGGCATTGCCCATCCGGACCTAGCAACCCCCGACAAACCAACTCCGGCCAACCAACGGCCAGACAAGCCAAAATCGATAGACGAAAACATTACTCATCATTTATTACTCCCGGATTTTCAGGAACCTGTAGTGGTTACTGACAATGAATCGGGCACTAACTCCAGCATCAATCCAGGTACATTTACTACCCCTAAGAATGTAACAGCCATTTATGATTTTGAAAGTGGTACAGCGCGGGACTCGGGCATAATTAATCCTGTGATTAAAGTGGAACCCACAAACCAAACACAACCCAAACCTCACCCTGGCCCATTAGTTGGGCTACCCACACTCCCAAAGCCCATGCACATAACCCCTACTCCCAGACACACAAAACCAAATGGCCCAAAATCTACTTGGGTTCGCCTCATTAGGGAAATAAAAACCCAACCAGGTGAGATTATTGTGTATGATCCTGAATCATGAAGAGAACCCATTTGCCCTGAAGACCTTCGTGCACTAAAGAGATAGACCCTCCAAAATGATGCTAAACTTCAATCCCCAACGACGGCGGCTGCTCAACAGCCCCGCCGAGCCCAATGAATTGCATAAGTTGGAACTGCCAAGGCTTGGGGCAGCCACGGTTAGTACATGGAAATGGAGAGTAAAAACTCGGATGAGGTCAAAGTGTTGTAGGTTGGGTAGGTCGAATAGAGGCATATTGTCATCTTTAATGAATTGGTGTCGGTGCTAATGGGAGTAGACGGAGAAAAGAGAGGCAAGAGATAGTGTGTATTATGGGAATAGTCTATATATCACTTAAAAAATCCATCTCCTCCTCCAAAGTAAAAAATGGGGAAAAAAAAAAAAATCATCATCGACCCTTTTTCTCGAGAATAAAAAATTTACTCAAAATAAGACGAGACGAGATGAGATAAGACAACGAGTTTTTGAACTGAATGTAACTCATGCCCAATTCTAGGCTCAGCTCAAATAACCACACTACCTTTGCCTATCAGCAACATGTGTGTCTGAATTTGACACTCGATCCTCCTTATAAAATCCAATATAGACTGTATATAGTCATGAAAAATGTCACTGAAATAGTGAATTGATCAATTTGTATACAAGATTATGGTTGTGGTGGACTCGGCTAGTGTGAGTCAAGCCGAGTAGCAAAGGCTAAAGGCCTATAAGCTGAATGGGAAAAAGAAAAAGCACCAGCTGTTGCTGCATAAACCATTGGATTTTTGTTGGATGCTGCAATTGCCACGCACCAGTTTTGATTACCAAACAGGTTTACCAGTCCAAGCTCTGGCCACGGTTTGTCCACGTCATTTCGGTATAATTTAACAGGCTGTGATACTGATGTGTCTTTTTCTTTGATCTTGACTTTGAAATTTTGATTGAAAAATGGTATTGTGGGACATTATCATAGTATACTTTCATGAGATTCCTTGTAAACAACATTAATTGGAAAGGAAATTTGCTAGTTTACACCATTTAGAAAAGGAATTTTAGAGATTTTTGGAGCTAGAAGCCAAGATCTGTTGTGGGATGGGCTGATTCTTTGTCAAAATCTAAATCTTGAAGCAAACAAGCGTGTCGATGCACTTACTTGTTGGATTTTGTCCTTTTTGATATCCCTTTCGTCATAATTTGTTGATATTTTTAATTCCCACTTCAACGATATGTACTCTAACGAGATTTGTCATGACACTTTTATTGTTTCTTAGTTGGTTTAGTTTTAGAATGAATTATGTTTTTTTTTTTTTTTTTCAACAAAAGAAAGGGTTTTGTGGGGATTAAGTTTTTAGATATTATAGTTTGAACTTTGAAGGCAACTCCCTAATTTATGAAATTCTTTCAATTTAATAATTTAATCCCCTATCCATTTCTATTATTTATTTACATTGTTATAGACAATTATTGAACAAATAACTTATTTAAAAGCTTATGTCTATCTTTGCTATTTATTTAGGTTATTTTGGATAATAACTTGGCACAAAAAATGGAAAATTATAAATAGAAAATAATTTTGATTTTTTAGCAATCATCTTCTCACTCTAACCAACAACTATCTCTCTCTAAAAAGAGCGTTGTCTCTCTACCAATTTTGTTCATAGGCTATCAATTTGATTATAAATAAGCTTTAGGTGAAATGCAAAGTTTAAAAAATGGTTTTTCTACTTTTATTTCTATGCCACTACCCAAAATATCAGCAAATGAATAACAAAGATGCACATAGGCCTTAAATTAAAATAATTTTATAAATTTAGGACTTTAATTGACAAAATTAAAAAAAAAATCGATAATTGATCTGAAAAGTGGTATAAACTTTGGACCTTTTTATGTAATTTTCTCAAATTTTTAATGGAAATAAATTTATTGTTTTTCCCAATGAATATAGAAATAAGAAAATGGGTTCCAATTAGCTCAACTGGTAAAGTCTCTAATGATAAAGAGCTATCATTAAAAGCGGGCGTCATAAGTTAAAACTCTTTAAAAAGGAAAAATAAATAAATAAATAAAAAAAATAAATAAATAATAAAAGGTCCAATTTCCTTCTCAAACAAGAAATAAAAAAAATGATGTCTATTTTTTTTTGGCTTACATGAATATCAAAAACTCTTTGGACACCTGGTTGCCTAGTTAGTAAGTGAATGTGATTGTTTTAGGTAAAAAGTACAATACGCATTTTATCAACTATACGTAACATTCAACTAACTATAAATGATAAGGATAAATATTATAAGAGTCCAAGCAAACACAAAAGGCTCAAAATTAATCACTACCATAATTTCCTTATTCATTATTCTTTGAAAATTGAAATCAAAAGATAACTCACATGGCTGGTTGTTCCCTTGGTGTATGTAGCCACCCAATCTCACACACACTAGACAATTACATGGATAAATCCTTTAAGGGTGGTCCATGATCTTATGGATCTCATGAGATCTTGGAAACCATTAGACTAAGCCCTTAGAGTTGAATATGACAATGGCTTTTAGCTTTGCAAATATATTATCAATAACTTTTTCATCTCTTTTTATATTTTTTTTTATACAAGATAGAAATTCTACTTTATAATAATCTAAGTGTATATATGTGTGAAGCTCCCTCCTGGAGACTTGAATCTCGACCCTTGCCCTCCACACCTCACAAGCACTTATACTTGTGGAATGACCACTGCACCGAGAGTACGCGGTAGTTTTCTTCCTTGTATAATCATACATTTGGCACATTTTTGGTCACATAAATGCTTTAATAATTATTAATAATAATAATAAGTGTAGGTGCCCGAGGACCGAGGATGGATCCGAAGAGTTGCAATATAACTGTGGGGGTGTCGCGGTCCACGGACCCGAGCAGGAAAGCCTCCCGAGGAGGGGAAGAGATAAGTCAAAGTACTCTGAGGCATTCTAAATGGGAACAAGAATCTGAAGAGAGAGAATCAGTGGTCATAGGGGAAATTTCTAGTTTGGAGTAGCCTGTTGCCTCCGCATTTAATAGTGGGCAACAACTTTATCAGTTGCATTGATGAGGAAGTGACCTGAACAGTGTAAGTTACAGCTAAGCAGACTTCTTCCATCACCTTCTTTAGATGTAAAGAGCGACAAGTGTCATGAGAGGAGGGATGTTAGGTGAGGATGGATGGTTGAGATATGATAAAGAGAAGAGTATATAAGAAAAGGAAGGTTGACAGAGAAAATGACTGGGACACAAGTATCAAGAGACAAAGAAAGAAACAAGAAGAACACTTAGAGAAAAAGAAAGTGAACAGTAATAATTTTTATGTAATTGTGGTCGCCTCAGACTAGCTTGAGAGGATAAATTGGTTCACCTATCTAATATGATTGGCCTTTTCTTCTTGTTTTTGGTCCTCGGGTGAAACCCCCTTTTGGTTGTCTGGTTCCCTCTTTTACAAATTCTTTGTTTTGGGCCACGGTTGAACTGATCCAGCCACTATTCTAAGTGGGCTTAGGCCACGAGATCTTTTGGTCTTTACAATTGGCGCCGTTTGTGAGAACAACAAAGCGTGGTGGATTTGTCCTGAGTAATCATGGCTAACGTAGGCCAGGATAGGGAGGAATTGGTTGGTTAGCAAAGGGAGAACCAGTTTGTTAACCTAGAGCGAAGAAGAGATAGGCAACATACTCCGAGTGTTATGGTAGAGTCTTACCATACTGAGCGTATTGAGCGAAGTCATTCAAGGCCTAGGAGTCAAGTCTCACATGATCAGGAGACAAGGAAATTGCAATTGGAAATTGATTGCCTGCGCAAGAGGCTGAAGCGCAGGGAACGTGATAGAAGGAGTCCATCCTCCTCACCAAGCGATGGTTCTAGGGGAAGCAGGGACCGTTCATATCATCGTAGGTCTAAAACTCCATCTAGTGAGTCCTACTCAGCTTCTTCGCGCTGGGACAGGTTGGATAAGAGTAGTAATAAACGTGAGAAAAGGTCTTCCAACCATGGCATGGGAAACAATGCAATAAGTAAGGCTTTACGACAAATTTCTAAGTCACCCTTCGTCAGGAGGATTAACAAGGCAAAACTTCCTCATCGTTTTTCTCAGTCGACGTTTACCATTTATAATGGGAGGATTAATCCCGTGGAGCATGTAAGTCACTTTAATCAGAAGATGGTGGTCCATGCCAATAATGAAGCCCTTATGTGCAAGGTGTTCTCCTCCAGTCTAGGGCCTGTGGCTATGCGTTGGTTTGATGCCTTGGAAGAGGGATCGGTGGGTTCTTTCGAGGAACTAACGAGAGCATTCAGGGCAAGATTCATCACATGCAGTAGGGTTTCCAAGCCAGTTGACTCTTTGTTGTCTATGGCGATGAGGGAAGGAGAGACCCTCAAGACTTACTCGGATAGATATTGGGAAACATATAATGAGATTGATGGAAATTTTGAGGATGTGGCCTTGAGGACTTTTAAGGTTGGGCTTCCTGCCGAGCACGAGTTAAGGAAGTCATTGACGATGAAATCCGGCTTGAACATGCGTCAACTCATGGATCGCATAGATAAGTATAAGTAGGTGGAGGAGGACTAGATACAGGGAAAGGGTAAAGTTAAAATGTTCCCGGAGAAGAGGGATTCTCGAGAAGGAGGATACCAGGGTAAACGCCCCTGAAGGGAGTTTTCTAATTAAACGTCGCCTTCGAGAACTCAATTGGTCAACTCATTGTTTAAAGAGCTAGTGTATCAGATACTAGAGAAAATTAAGAATGAGACTTATTTTAAGTGACCTAATAAGATGAGCGAGGACTCATTCAGGAGAAACCAAAGCCTCTATTGCCACTACCATCAGGACAGAGGACATACTACGGAAGATTATAGAACCCTGCAGGATCACTTAAGCCAATTGGTGAAGGCAGGAAAGCTCAACTGGTTTTTACATTAGCCTCCAGGACAGTTCGGTTACTCGGGAGCTGAGTTTCACGGGAATAGCGCTCTTCGGCCAGCATTGGGTACATTAATGTGATCTTTGCCAAGCCAGGGAGTAGCGGGGGCTCGGGTGCTAGGGTTATGTCCATGAGTGGAGGTTGCGACTTAGAGGTCGGTGATCGGGCTCCCAAAAGAACTAGGCTGATGACCACCCCCACCCTAGGTTTCTTGGAGGAGGATAAGAAGGGAACCCTCCAACCACATGATGACACTCTGGTGGTTACCATTAGGAGTGGGGGCTATGATGTAAAAAAGGTGCTAGTTGACCAGGGAAGCGGAGCAGAGATTATGTACCCTGATTTGTACAAAGGGCTAAACTTGAAGCCCGAGGACCTGGAAAGGGATGATTCATCGTTGATGGGCTTTGATGGTAGGATGGTGGTTCCCCGAGAAATGATAAGGTTACTCGTACAAGCTGGAGGATGAGGAAGTACAAGTTGACTTCATTGTGGTAGAAGCATTTTCCCCCTACACAGCTATCTTGGCCAGACCCTGGCTTCACGCTATGGGCACCTTGTCTTTGACCCTACAATTAAAGGTTAAATATCCTACTCAGGGGAGAGTGGGAGAGTTGGTGGGTAGCCAGGCCACATCTAGGTAGTGCTTGGTGTCAGCAATTACGCGGCAACCTTCAGATCCTACTGCGGTGATGAAAGATCCAGCCCTATAGCAACTAAAGGGCCCTGCGGGGGGGCAACAGACTAGGGCATCAGGGGAGTTGTTCGAGGGGCTGGAGAGAGTTATAATAGGACAGGATCAGAAGCAGTATTTCCAAGTGGGATCCCAATTGCCACCCTTGGAAAAATTGGAGTTGGTGAAGTTTCTGGAGGCTAACATTAATGTCTTTGCATGGAGTACTTATGATGTTCCAGGGATTGACCCTGGGTTTATGTGTCACCAACTAAATGTTAATCCCAGGGCTTTGCCACATAAACAGCCTCCTCGACGTTCATCCAAAGATCATGCCGAGGCAATAAGGATAGAGGTAAACAAGTTGAAGCAAGCTGAAGCCATTAAGAGATCTTTTATCCCAAGTGGTTAGCCAACACTATGGTGGTTAAGAAGAAGAATGGGAAGTGGCGGGTTTGCGTGGACTTCACAGATTTGAATAAAGTTTGCCCAAAAGACCCCTTCCCCATTCCTAGAATTGACCAGCTGGTGGATGCCACGGTAGGACACCCTCGGATGAGTTTCTTAGCCTTTCAAGGTTACCATCAGATACCTCTATCATTACCTGATCAGGAAAAGACGGCATTTCATGCTCCCAATGGGAACTACCATTATCGGGTCATGCCCTTTGGCCTTAAAAATGCAGGATCCACATATCAGCGAATGGTGACATGAATGTTTGAGTCACAGATTGGGAGGAATATGGAGGCCTACATTGATGACATGGTAATAAAGAGCAAGCAGGTAAAGGAGCACTTGGCCGACTTGGGGGAGACATTCTTAGTTCTGAGAGAGCATAAGCTACACCTTAATGCTGTCAAGTGTTCTTTTGGTGTAAGCTCGGGCAAATTTATGGGTTACATGATCACTCACCACGGGATTGAGGTTAACCTCGAGCAGATTAAGGCTATCAACAACTTGCATCCTCCTCAGAACCCCAAAGAAGTGTAGAAATTGACTGGAATGGCCGCAGCTTTGAATAGGTTCATCTCTCGGTCTGCAGACAGGTGTCATCCCTTTTTCCAACTCCTCCACAAGTGGAAGGATTTTCAGTGAACTCAGGAGTGTGTAACAGCTTTTGAGGACCTCAAACAGTATTTGTCCAACCCTCCAATACTTTCTAGGCCTGAGTTGGAGGAAGTGTTGTATGCATACTTAACAGTCACGGACTATGTTGTTAGCCTCGTCCTGGTCAGAAATGAGGACGGAATTCAGAGGCCCGCCTACTACGTCAGTAAATCTTTAAAGGAGGCTGAGACGCGCTATTTACCTTTGGAGAAGGTGGTGTTGGCTATAGTACATGCCACTAGGAAGCTTCCTCATTACTTTCAAGCCCACACTATTGTGGTGCTCACCCAGCTCCTTTTGCAAGCTCTTTTAAGGAAATCAAATTATACTGGCAAGATTGCTAAATGGGGAACTAGACTGGGAGCCTATGATGTCAAGTACATGCCTTGGACTGCCATAAAAGGATAGATCCTAGCAGACTTTGTGGTGGAGTTCACCGAGGGTACCCCCGAAAAGGAGGAAGCAGTTATGGGGGTATTGGTCATGCCGGCCATTGTTATTCCCCCGTGGGAGGTTTATACGGATGGAGCCTCTAACCGAAAGGGAGTAGGAATAGGGATTGTGTTGATCACTCCTGAGAAGCTGATAATGGAGAAATCGTTACGGCTGGGTTTCCTAGCCACCAATAATGAGGCTGAGTACGAGGCCTTGTTAGCAAAAGTAGCTATGGTCAGACAATTGGGTGGAGAGGTGGTGGAGTTGTACTATGATTCTAGATTGATCGTGGGCCAAGTCAATGGAAACTTTGAAGCTCGGAATGAGAGGATGCAGGGGTATCTCGCTAAGGTGCAGAGTGCCTGAGCTCAGTTTAAGGGTTTTGTATTGAAGCAAATCGCTAGGGGATAGAACTCTCATGCAGATTCTCTGGCAATGCTAGCCACTTCTCTGGGGTCAAGTCTTCCTCGGGTTGTTATTGTTGAGGATATGGATAGCTCTAGTCTTACAAGGGTATCCTTGATAGGGGTGTACAGCCTCCATGTGGGACCGAGCTGGATGGACCCTAGAGTAACCTTTTTGAAGCAGGGATTGTTGCCCGAGGACAAGTGTGAGGCAGAGAAGGTGCATAGAAGTGCTCCTCGCTACTAGCTATCTAAAGAGCAGAAGTTATACAAGCGCTCTTACTCAGAACCATATTTATTGTGCATGCATCCAGAAGCAGTGGAGCCCTTGTTGGAAGAGTTACATGAGGGCATATGTGGGAGTCATACAGGGGGTAGGTCTTTGGCGCATAGGGCCCTTGCCCAGAGATACTGGTGGCCTAGCATGCAAAGAACCTCCTAGGAATATGCAAAGAAATGTGACCAATGTTAAAGGTATGCCCCAAATATCCATCAACCAGGTGGAATCCTAAATCCGTTATCTAGCCCTTGGTCGTTCGCTCAGTGGGGTTTGGATATAGTGGGACCATTTTCCCGAGCCATAAGGAATCGGAGGTGGCTCCTCGTCGGCACTGATTACTTTACTAAGTGGGTGGAAGTTGAGCCATTTGCTAATATCAGGGACGTGGATGCTAGGAGGTTTATCTAAAGGAATATTGTCACCAGGTTTGGAATTCCTCACACGCTGATCTCGGATAACGGTCTTCAGTTTGACAATAAAGCTTTTCGAAGATATTGTTGGGAGTTAGGAATTAGGAACAGGAACTCTACGCCCGCTTATCCACAGGGGAATGGTCAGGCCGAGGCCACCAATAAGGTTATAATATCTGGGCTAAAGAAAAGGTTGGTTAATGCCAAAGGAAAATGGGTGGACGAATTGCCCCATGTATTATGGACCTATCGCACTACACCTTGTAGGTCAATAGGAGAGACCCCTTTCTCAATGACTTACAGGGCAGAGGCTGTGATCCATCTTGAATCAGGATTCCCAATCTTGAGAACTGATCAATTCAATGCTGAAGAGAACAACCGTTTACTCCTAAACAGCTTGGATGTGGCCGAGGAGAGGAAAGAGGTGGCCACAGTAAAGATGGCATATTACCAACAGAAACTTAAGTAAGGGTATGATAAGGGAGTAAGGTTGAGGCCATTAGCCCCAAGAGACTTGGTATTGAGCAAAGTGGTGGGGACTGTAAAGAA
Source organism: Notholithocarpus densiflorus (assembly GCA_030021035.2). Lineage (NCBI taxonomy): Eukaryota > Viridiplantae > Streptophyta > Magnoliopsida > Fagales > Fagaceae > Notholithocarpus > Notholithocarpus densiflorus. The sequence continues at coordinate 1,989,679 of JARYZH020000045.1, forward strand.
CCCTGCCTGGGGAAAACTGGGCCCTAATTGGGAAGGACCATACAGGATCACTTCCATTGCTGGCATTGGGGCTTATTACTTAAAAGATTTGGATGAGAATGTAATTCCTCGCCCTTGGAATGTAAACAATCTACGACGTTATTATTATTAATAATTTCATTTACCACTCATGTCTTGATTGGTTGTGCCTTATTGTGGATGTATTTGTTGAAATAATCAAGCTGTGAAATATTCTAAGTATTAAACAGAACCTAGCCCTTGTTCGACTCCTCGAGTCATAAGTCTAGGGTAAATTAACATTGCATGACATATTCTAAATACTAAACAGAACCTAGGCCTTGTTCGACTCCTCGAGTCACAAGCCTAGGGTAAATTAACATTGCATGAAATATTCTAAGTGTTAAACAGAACCTAGGCCTTGTTCAGCTCCTCGGGTCACAAGCCTAGGGTAAATTAACATTGCATGAAATATTCTAAGTGTTAAACGGAACTTAGTCCTTGTTCGACTCCTCGGATCACAAGTCTAGGGTAAATTAACATTGCATGAAATATTCTAAGTGTTAAACAGAACCTAGTCCTTGTTCGACTCCTCGAGTCACAAGTCTAGGGTAAATTAACATTGCATGAAATATTCTAAGTGTTAAACAGAACCCAGTCCTTGTTTGACTCCTCGGGTCACAAGCCTAGGGTAAATTAAGATTGCATGAAATATTTTAAGTGTTAAACAGAGCCCAGTCTTTGTTTGACCCCTCGAGTCACAAGCCTTGGGTAAATTAATGGCTTTGGGAAAGACTTCTAAGTGTTGGATAAAATTTGGATCTGATGCAGCTTCTAGGATCACAAATGGAGAACAAAGTAATCCTTGCAAAAGGTTACTTAAATGGATGGAAACGTATAGCGCCTTGGGCACTTCCTCGGGTTTCAGGAGTAGTGCCATTGAGTTTGCTTTGAGATTCCAAGTCCAATTTCAAGTAACTGTTGGATAATGATTTGCCTAAAGTTCCACGAGTTAGTTTATTCATTATGTTATGATTAAGTTGCAGATTGCCATGCTAAGATTTATATAAAGGATAGGAAGTAACTTAGGATATAAAATAACAAGCGCAAAGTAAACAGTACAAAGAAAATGAATGACTAAAATGAATTTTAAACTTCTCTCATTAAATTTAAAGGAATTGGGGTACAAGGAAAACGATAGAGGGGCACTAGCTGTACTTGAGCCTATTACAAAATTGACTATGTACTTCCTAGTCTAAGGCTAAGCTAAGCAGAAGGCTGCTCTTCCTTTGCTCCCTTCTTCTCCTGTTCTTTCTCCCTCTTCTTCCTCTTCAGTTATGACACTTCGGCCATTTCTTCTTCGGTCTCCACGTCCAGCATCTCGGTCTGAGGTGGCAGTTCTTTTTCCTGTTCTTTGCCCTTGGCTAGAGTGGAAGAAGGAACAGAGACAGGCTGGTCCGAGGAGGTGGGGGGGCAGAGCTGGGATCTGCTGAAGGCTGTGGGGGAGTGGGCGCTAAACGCAAGGCTGGGGGGTAGTAAACCTTATCAGGAGCCCTGAGCTCTAATTCAATACTGATCCCAGCAGCGTTCAGAGCCTGGCCCCACACCTCCAGGCAGAAGGCCCGAGCGACATCCCTGAGTTGGGCAGTAAGACTCTCAACTGTCTTAGTCATGCCTACATCATAGGCTGCCTGCTCAGCCTTGGACATCTCAGCCTCTGTGGCCTCCAGTTTCTTCTTTGTCTATGTGAGCTCCACCACAGTCAGAGCCATCTTATTCTTCGTCTTAAGGACATATTTTATGTAATTGGCTAATCCTTTGACAAAACGCATTTTACTTGTATTTGGATAGATTTAAGATGTGTTTAATACTTCAAAGAACAAGAGTTCAAGTCTAGTATTGAAGCCATGCAAGTCTGTCCAAGAAACAAGTGAAGAAGTGCTATTTATTAAAGCTCGACACCTTCTCGACACCTCTTCGATTGATCGAACTTTACGAAATTCAGATTTTCATATCTGATTTTCGGCCCATGATGACATGTATGTGTAGGGTTTCTTTTCTCACAACCCTAGACCTATATAAGGCTTATTTTAGAGGCCGTCACATAAGAGAATACAAGGAGAACATATGCAAAAGGTGACCGAAGCCTTATTCTCTCTGAAAGAAGCTACTGCGTCTTTGGGCCTTAGGGTTTTGTAACCAAGTGCTTCTTGATCTTCATTGTTGATGAAGTGAAGAACTTTGCAGCCAACACCTTCTCAAGTTGGTGATTGAAGTCGCATACTGGGATCCGCGCAATTGGTTAGTCACGTACTGGGATTCGTGCATCATTGGTGGCGTTCATATATTGAAGAGTTCAGAGGTTCTGAAGCGATAGAAGGTTTCTGCTGTAAGTTCATCTACGGGGATTGTAGAGTCTAGGGACAAAGGTTTTGTACTAGATCTGAAACTTCTCTTTACTATAGTGGATTGCTTTTCAGGAAGGTTTCCCCCCAGGTTTTTTACTGTGAAACTAGTTTGTTTTATTGGTTTTCCTAGGTCATCATATCTTATTTTATTTATTTTTCCGCAGCATTTATTTGTGACATGATATTGATGTTTGTTTGTTTTAACAAGATTTATTCATAATAAACCTAATTAACAACTTGGGTTTAAAACTTGTTAATTCTGTCAACCGGGGTCTAAATTTTCCAACATTTCGCCCTTCTCTGGGCCTCCAAAGCTTCAGCAGCTTGTTTTTCAAAACTTTTAAGGCCAGCTTCAGCGTTTTTCTAGGCCTTCTCCATCTCGGTCAGCTGGATAAGAGTTACTTTGAGCTTTTTATCTGCCTCCACATGGGCTTTTTCAGCAGCCTCTAATTTATTCTCTGCCTTTTTAGCCATGTCCAGGGAATGGTCCACCCATTCCTCGGCCATAAAAGCAACTTGGACAAACTACAAAAAAAAAAAAAAAAAAAATGTAAATGTTATGTAGCGCATATACAATCTAATGTTACAAGCTAATAGGAGTAGTCATATACCTTAGCGAGGCCTTGTTTCAAGGCGAGGAAGACTTCACGCTTCCTGAAAGACCTCAACTTCGCCATATCTTCAAGTAGGCATAATGCCTTCTCCAGGCTCTCTGCCACCAGGCTTGAGCTACCCTTTTTGGGGTCCCTCAGGTTGGCGTCGTCCAGTATTGGATTGCCTGAGCTGAGGGTGAAAATGGGCCTCCAGATAGAAGCCTTCTTTGATTGGTCTCCCCCAACCTCCTTAGAAGTCCCAGTGGATGTGGACTTCTTTGGCTGCCCCTTCTCGGTCCGGGCTTCTTTAGCTAGGGGCTAGTGGGAGGATTGAGTAACCTCCCCCTCCTCGGCACCCTCGGTGCCCTTGCTTCCCTGGGCCCTCTTCCTTTACTTGTCCGGGGAATCAGCGGAAGATGCTCGCGTAGCGGCAGGAGTGGGTGGTCGGGGCACCACCACCACAGCTAGCGAAGAGCCCCCAGCGTGGGCCGTAAGTAGGGCAAGTAAGTCCGGGGTCTTCTCTTTGAAACTTATCCCTTCTAAAGTGTGAGCTTGTGATGCACTAGGAGTGTCTTTGCGGTAAAAAACCTTGAAGTCTCTATCCATCACTTCTTGGACAGGTTCAGGGGTGGGCTCTTTTGCTTCCTCATCCGCGGATAGAGGTTATTCTTGGGAGTAGAGGAGCCTAGCAGCTAAAGGGGCTGGAAGTTGGGCGTCCTGAGTTCCTTCCAGAGTAGGTTCAGCCAGTTGGAATCCTGGGACGGTGCTTGCTCACTCCCAAGTGCAGGAGATCGTAGCAATATAATTCTCGGAGTACCGAGGTCAAATCACAAGGAGCGGGATAAATTCAAAAACAATATAATTAAACAACAATTTGGGTGAAGAAGAAAAGTACTTTTGCTTGGTGATTGTTAACAAGAATAATAATAAAAACTTATTTAAATCAATAATGTAAATACTAGGGCATCGGGGTGTTTCCCTATATCGATATGAAATTCTTTGTGATCTAAGAAAATATATATTTTATAATTGATTGTTCTTGTACAATTAAATACTTATGATTCAGTTGAACTGAGACAATTCAAGAACGCATGATAACTTAGATTGATAATGTGGTTAGAAAAGTTTTCAGAAAAATCCATTCACTTTAAAACCTGATTTCTATTTGAAACTATTAGAAATTCATCTAAACAATAAGAAAAACATGATTGAACTTATTGAAAGCATGGAAGAACTAATACTTCAAAAGAAATCTGAGTGAACAATCAAATATGTCGTTGATAAAATCCTAGAAAGAATCACATTGAATATTCATACCGTATAGAAGAAACATAACCCCTAGCCCTAGCAAAGAGTTTAGGCTGCCATTAGAGAAAGGAAAATACAAGGTTTTCTCTACCAAAATTCGTTCTACACAACCTCCCTTAAAAAACCCTAACGTCAAAGTATCCCAAGAAAATAAAACTTTTACTATTTTAATTTCCGTTCAAGTTTACAGCAGTAACTTGTGAGTTAATTTCGGCCTTCAAAAATTAAGAATTTCGAAAAACTCAAAACTGGAAAGTTGTAGATATTTAAGTCACAGTTCCAACCCATCTAGCCTTGTGTCAATTGAATTTTTAAGGAGAGAGATACGCCCAAAATACTGATCAGTGCTCAAATCAGATTTTTCCTTATCAGATTCTGCCTTTTTGATTTCTTTCCTTATTTGAAGCTTCCAATCATGGTAGATAATCCAAGCACTCCAGATGCACCTCCTTAGACATTTAAGCATGGTCCTTTAGCTCCACTTTAATTCTAGTTTGGCCTCCATTCTCTCACAAATTCCTGTAAACTCATCTTTCTCACATGATTTCCTGAAAGTAGAAAATTACACACAATAAATAGCATCTTATTCAAAAAATTATGTAACGATAAATAATAGGGACTAATGCAAATCATGGTTTAATTATACAAATTAAGCATAGTAATAAGGAGATAACGACCACATAAATATATATAACAAGTATATATTTTAAGGCGTTATCAGACGGCTACGTCAATTAAAGCCAAACGGGGGTCCCTGGCTTTAATAATGTTCTTCGGACTTTGAAAATGTTTGGTGGAAGGCTTGTATCCAAGAATGATGTGAGCTGCTCGAAGTTGGCCATCCCTGTTTAGGAAGATCTCTGCCCTGAGGATACAATTCAAGTCCTTGAAATTCACCAAGTGCTTGGCTGGGGCGGTATGGTATTCATCTGCCAAGTAAAACAAGGAGGGTTGTGAGTAAAAAAAAAAAAAAAAGAGAAAACTTTCATACTAATAAAGCCAAGTAAAATCCTATGTGTGACTCCGGTCCTCAGGAACCCTACCTGGTTCCCCTTCTTGGGTGGGACAGTGCATTCCATTGTGCCAGTTTCTCGAGACGATGAGGGAGTCCTCGTCCATACCTTTGCTCGAGTCAGGTAGGCAGGAAATTAATCTAACAACGGGGACTCTACACTTGATGTAGTATTTGGTCTTTTCCCCTTTTTGGCAGTTGTACACCCATTTTACGTCGTGCCATGTCAGGTTGGTCCCCATTTTCCTATTTAACATATCTACACACCTGAGGACCCTAAAGACGTTTGGGGAGCATTGGGTGGGGGTCAACCTATAGTTTATTAGATAATCCCTAGTAACCCTTCCCATGGGAAATTCCATCCCACCTTCAATAAAGGCGATCATAGGAATAACTATGGATTTGGGGGGTCTGTTCAAGACCAGCCACTCGCCATATTCATAGTGCCGGATTTCAACACCGTCGGGAATCCTATATTGTGCCCTAAAGACTGCCCTAGCCTCGGGAATGTCCACTAACTTAACGTATCTACCCATGGAGTTCTATGGTGTGAAATATTAAGCTTATGTAAAAATAGAAACAAGAGAATCAACACACCTATGAGTAACAGGAAAAATGCTCCTCGGGAGGTTACTTTAACTTAAATTGCTAGAACGTGAAAATGAGCCTCAACCAGCCCCAAGTTCTCCTTTTATAGGAGGAAACAAATGGGCGGTAGATTTCCCGCCCATAAGTGAGGGGAGATAGGAACCGTTAAATCCTGATCGAGCCGTAGAATGTGGGAGACAAGCAGCCGCTTGACACCATAAATATGAAATCGTGGATTCTGAAGTGTCAAGAGTGTGCTGGAGATAGGTGAAAGGACGTTAACACATGGGAACACGTAGGGCACGTGCATAGTTTACCTATGTGATTAAAACTTCGCTTTTGTCTCAGAGATAATAACGAACGTTTTAGGGGGCTGTTATGGGTGCCCAAGGATTGAGGATGGATCCGAAGAGTTGCAATATAACTGTGGGGATGTTACGGTCCACGGACTCAAGCAAGAAAGCCTCCCAAGGAGGGGAAGAGATGAGTCAAAGTACTCTGAGGCATTCCAAGTGGGAACAAGAATCTGAAGAGAGAGAATCAGTGGTCGTAGGGGAAATTTCTAGTTTGGAGTAGCCTGTTACCTCCGCATTAAATGGTGGGCAACAGTTTTATTAGCTGAATTGATGAGGAAGTGACCTGAACAGTGTAAGTCATAGCTAAGCAGACTCCTTCCATTACCTTCTTCAGATGTAAAAAGTGACAAGTGTCATGAGAGGAGGGATGTTAGGTGAGGATGGATGGTTGAGATATGATAAAGGGAGGAGTATATAAGAAAAGGAAGGTTGACAGAGAAAAGGACTGGGACACAAGTATCAAGAGACAAAGAAAGAAACAAGAAGAACACTTAGAGAAAAGAGAGTGAACAGTAATAATTCCTATGTAATTATGGTCTCCTCGGACTAGCTTGGGAGGATAAACTGGTTCACCTATCTAATATGATTGGCCTTTTCTTCCTTGTTTTTGGTCCTCGGGCGAAACCCCCATTTGGTTGTCTGGTTCCCTCTCTTACAAATTCTTTGTTTTGGGCCACGGTTGAACTGATCCAGCCACTATTCTAAGTGGGATTGGGCCACGAGATCATTTGGTCCTTACAATAAGATATTCAAATTGATATACCCAACTCTATATTTTAACACTACTCATCTTAGACTATTACTGGTTTCTTATTATTTTTCAAAAGGATTTAAAAAAGAAAAAAAAGAAGAGAAGATAGCGCCAAGGGAGTAGGAAGTAGGAACACTTGTAGCATCAACAAATATCTTTATTTATTTATTAAATATCTTTATTTATTTATTATAGGAGCATCAACAAATATCTTGAGTTGATTCGCTTGTCATCAAATCCATACAATGAAATATAAGCTATCAAGTTTTTTTTTTTTTTTTTTAGAACGATATCAAGTTCTAATTTTGTTGTAATATTATATAACATCCATTATTTATGAAGTGTTGCACTTGTAATTCTAATCACTCATAGAGAATCGAATCACCAATAATTTAGTGTGCGGTTGGAAAGCAATGAAAATTATAAATTGTTTCACTATTCAGCTTATTTTTGCTACCATTCACGAGTCTCACTGCACTTTTTAGTACTATTCATGAGCTCCACTGTACTATTTCAACTAATTTTTACTTTTATCTACAGTACTTTCAGTAATAAGTTTTCAGTTTCAGTAAAATAAGCGATATCCAAACAGACCCTTAATTTCCAAGATTTTGTGTTACAGTTCATCAAAAACAAAAAATTCAAAACTAAAATTATAAGTAGGTTTTGGTTAAAATTCAAAGTTAGCTCAACTCTCAAGACTCGACTGTGTTCTTTTTTTCCTCCTCATCGCCAAACAAATCAAATCTATCTACTTCCTACACAAAACAAATATAAACAACTTTCACTCATCATATTATGGTTTGGAACTTGAGAGGGAAGAAGGTCAATGGGAGAGAAATATGCACTGATGCATGAACTGGGTTTTGATACATCATGTCTTTTGTAGACAACATGGGTTCATTTGTGGAGAGTGTTGGAGCATTTTAATATTAATTAATTAAAATGAATAAATATTACAACATAAATATAAAGATGTGGGAGTGAATATGGAAGATGAGGAGTTAGTGAAATTGTTTAATCCCACATTGAAAATGAGAGAGACTATTTTACTCTTTTTAATTATGGTGATTAATGGGCTAATATGAATTAACTAAGATATTGGGCTAGATACGTGCACAAGAGGGAGGTAAAGGGTGGATGTGTCAGAATAATGGACCTAATTAATCAGATTAATTTGGGTATTAATTTCGTGGGGCTGTTAAATCCTGGGGGAGACAAGTCAGAGAAGGTCTACACCGGTTACAAAGTTTAGCCAACCAAGGGTTTGAATCTCCTTAAAGAGAGCAAGTGTCACACCTCAGTCCAAATAGTGTTGTGTATTTTCTTTCTCTTCAAATTAATAATATTCAGAAGTATTATTCAGTTTCTTTTTTTGTTAATTCCATTATTATTGTGTTTGCACTAACAATTTTAAGGAGATTCAATACATGGAGCCTACACAAGAGAAACCAAATAAGCCTGTTGGAGATCTCAACAAGCCCTTTCGCTTTAAGGGAGCCCACTTCAAGAGGTAGAAAGGAAAGGTCTTCTTCTACTTGAGTCTTCTCAAAGTCGCTTACATCCTCACTAACAAGAATCCGTCAAAGGTTTCTACCAATGAGATGAGTGAGGAAGAATATAGTCTCCATCAAGCAAAAATAGATAAGTATACAAAAGATGAATACAATTGTCGCTCTTATCTTTTGAATTGTCTTGTTGATCATTTCTATGATTATTATGATACAACTTATAATTCTGCCAAGGAAATTTGGAAAGCTTTACAAAACAAGTATGATACCGAGGAGGCTAGTGCAAAGAAGTAAGCTGCTAGTAGATTTTTTCGTTACCAAATGGTGGATGGAAAATCGGTGGTGGATCAAGCACAAGACTTCCAAATGATTGTGGCAGAATTGAGATTCGAAGGTATAAAGATTGGAGATAATTTGGTGATAGTTGGTGAAAGCTCGAAAATGTGTTGAAAACACAAGAGCTGTTTAGACCCCTAAATTAAAGTTACGGCTCGATAGATTTTACACTAACTTAATACTAAGTGCAGAATAGTGTAAATGCGAGCGGATAAACAAACAAGCTACTTTAATCCATATAAAAAGCAACTCAGCAGTAAAATGGAAATATAAAAGAGTAGGGAAGAAAAATGCAAACACAAGATAACACGTCGATATGTTATCGAAGAGGAAACCGAAGTACTCGGCGTAAAACCTCTCCGCCGCCCTCCAAACGGTAATCGATCCACTAGACAATCAGTTGGGATACATGGGTTAGCAAAAGACCCTCCAAGTCTAATCTACCCGATGTACCTAAGCCCTCCAAGCTCCTACTCCAACAAGGCTTCTCGGAACCGTGTCTTGTCTAGCTCTCCAGATCCCGCAACAAGCTCCAAGTTGCATCTGCCATCTTTGGCTTCTTCCAATGCTTCCCAGCAGCTCCAAACTATCACTTGACACTCTAAAAGGGTGTGGTAAGTGTTTGGGCTATCAACCTCTCAATGGTATGGAAATTGAGAGGTAGGAGTTGAGGAAAAACCACAAGCTATTGTGTTGAGAATTGTGGGTATAACAATCTCTAATTCTCAAGGTGTTTGGCTAGGGTTTTCTCTCAGAAGCACTTCTTCACATTTGTGGGTAATGTGGGTATATATAGTGTGGGTACAAAAAGTGTGTATCAGATAGTACAGTCTGGCAGAACAGAATGTCTCGCGGGTGTCTCGCGGGAAGGCCTTACTCGCAAGATACTCGCGAGACATAGCTGTCTCCATCCTGTCCTGACTCTTCGCATTCCAGCATGTGCAAGTCACATGAGTCACTTCGTGGAATGCTTAGTCGCGAGATACTCGCGAGAGCTCTTCAATCTTCAATTACTTGAGTCTTCACACACTCTCTCTCTATCACACAACCCTTATAATTAAATCCCACAATAAATACATGGTACAAAAGATTGAAATAGAATTACAATCAAATTTGGCACGGAATTAAAGCCAACAAAACACATAGTTGTAAATCACAACTTTACAATCTCCCCCTTTGGCTATTCCGTGACAAAACCCCTAAAACAGACTCTAGACTTAAACGTGAGTTTGGGAACAGTGGCAAAACTCACTTACACCTAATCTAGAAGTTATGAAGCACTTGCACGTATGTACCTGTAACCTGAAACGCTTGCACACAAACAAAACTTTCATTAAGCTTATGACAAGTTAAATACAAGGTACGTATATGAGCAAGTAAAATGCGATCAAGTTGGTAAGCACAATAGAACATGTAAGCATATCTTGATCAAACAGGATCAGTCATTAAAGAATGACTACAATGAACATTTAACAAGTAAATGCTCATCCGGACACGCAATGCAGTTAAGATCAATCCCACGGATCAATTGCATGTCCAACACTCAACCAATGCAAAATACATAAAGTACTTGCATCTAAGATACATAATTCTACTAAGGGCACAAGAGTGAAGCACTCAAAACATATTGACAATATCTTAAAAGTACAAAAAAAATGCTACAAAGTAATAAGGTAAACATCATACATAATAAACTGAAATTAAAAGACAATGTACTAAAAGCTTTAAACAAAAGCAGTAAACAAAAAAAAAAACTATCCAAGAGTTATAAATGCTGAAACAATTTAAACCAACACAAAAATAAAAGCTAAACCGCCTGTATAAACTAGAGTTTCAAAAACTAAGCTATGTTAGTGCTTTGCTCCCCCTTAAATGTGCAAGCTCCCCTTCAAAATGTTCTCCCCCTTTTTGACCGGAATGGCCAAAGGGCTAAAACTGGTCGGATTCTGAATCTGAACCTCGGTCAATGGACAAATCATCGATCTGAGATGATAATGCAGTAATCTGACCCTGGACATACGCAAACTAGTCCGCTGTGTGCTGCACATGGGAGTCTAGCATAGTGTACATCTGCTCTACTTTGGCTAGAAGGCAATCGAGTCTGTCTGGTCCTCGTACTGGCGCAGAAGAGGATGGCTGTGCTGAAGTCTTTGGAGCAGAAGTGAATCTATCAATCTCCTCCTCTGTATCTCCACCCTCGTCCTCAACATGATCTTGTGGTATCGTATGCACACCTGTTTTGGAGCCCTTGATGTGAGCGGTGCTTCTAGTGACTGTGTGTGCACCAATGGGATAATCCCTTTGAACTACTGTCAGACCACTCAGGAGTTTGAGCCTTGTCATCGCAATTAGGCCCATAATCAGTGAGGGAAAGGGTATTACAGTCCTTGAATTTTGCTTCTTAATACTCTTCTTCAAAATGTGGAAGATGTGTCCACAAATATCTATCTCTTTGAGGGTAAAGAGATCATACAGAAATTTTGTCCTTAGAGCTAACAATGTAGTGAGGTTGGTAACCGGGTACAGGTTATGAATCATCACATATGCTAATGTCCTCATCTCCGGTGAAAATGGGATTGTGTTCATGGATGACTTCTTCAGTGAACCCCCAAGTATTTGCACCATCTCTTCAGTGGACCCCAATCTGTCTTCATATTGCACTGTAATTGGTTGTGAGGGAGGACGAACTTGTAGGAACTCCTGAATACTTTCCCTAGTTATGACAAACTCTTTGTGTCTCACCTAGAAATATATGTGATCTTCCTCTACACTGGCATTAGAGAAGAACTCTTTGATGATCTCTGAGTACACAACTCCAACTGGGTTCAACAGCTTGGTCCAAGTCCTTTCTTTGAACACCTCAGGGATGAAGGTGTCCTGAAGGGATTCCAATTGAACCACTCTTTCCATGATAATGGTGGCTTTGTTGTAACAGTCATTGTACTTCATATCAGTTTCAGCAGACTTGAAGTAATCAGAATCAGTGCGTGCACGTTTGGAAGTTGGTTTCTTGGTGGCTGCATGCTTAGTATAAGCTATCTGTGCAAAGAGACACAACACAGAAAAGAACCAAGAGTGGAAACAGAACACAAAACTTGATTAGATTCAAGTTAGTTCAAAACAAAAATAAAAACACCTAAAATAGAGCAAAAACAACTCAAAACAGCATGCTAAAGGTGCTAAATCAAGTAAGCATAAACACAATTAATGAATTAAGTGACTATGCATGTGTGTGTCTAGACAGTGCATATGCTGGTGCATGTGTGTGCATCAGGAGATGCATGAGGTGTGCCTAGAGGGCCCTAGTGTGTGCAATATGGGCAAAGTGTGTAAAACACATAAACACTGACCAAAACATGATAAATATCATCAGTCAAGACAAAATCCACTCATTGGAACTCACTTGAGTCCAATTCAGCACAAGAATGTCACTGGGACATTTTGTCAAACACTTGGCATGCATCAATGAACTACACCAATGAACAATGCATGAACATAAGAGAAAATGCCTCAATACATAAGTAGAATGCCACACAGGGCCAACCCAGATACAAACACAGCAAATGGGACTCAGCCCAATCAAAGTTTTTGAAAAATTTTCACAAAAACTAAGAACCCCAACCCATTTTTGAAAAATCCCCAATTTTGAGAACCCTAACTACTTTTCTGCATAAACTATGACAAACAAGAAGAGAAATGTTTTAGAAAACATACCTTGAAGTTAAAATTGCAGAAAACAAGCTTGGAATTGATGGGGTTTGAGTGAAAAATGGTTTTGGGTTGAGAGAGGTTCGAGAGAGGCAGTGCGAGGGAAGTTAAGATTTTTTGAAAAGATGTCACATCTGCTACATTAAAAACTGAAAACACGCGTTTTTCGCGGGTTAGAAAGTCGTAATATTAGTTGCGAGACATACTGAAGCTTTCATGAGAAGCTATTAGTCACGAAACATTAGCAATACAGTCGTGATAGCCTCTATATGAACTTGAAAAGTTTCCATTTTTTGTCCAAAAAAACATTTCGTGAGAAGTGTTTAGTCGCGAAATACTCGTGAGGTAGTAGCAAGACTTTCTGTATGAAAATGTGACTTTGGAATTTCCCTTAAGCACATTTCGCGGGAAGCTCTAAGTTGCGAGCTGCTCGCGAAAAGACCTTTGAACCAGATTTTTAAAGAAAAACACAAAAAGACATTTTGAACAAAAACTAAAAGCACGAAAGTATAAAATCACTTTCAAAAACATATAAAACACTCAAAAATATTTTTGGGTTTGATCAGCAAGTACTTAAGCATACACATCACATTTGAACACGTACAATCACACAAATGAGATAAGCATTAATTGAATCAAAGTCTTGTGTGTTGTGGGTGAGTATCAAATGTGGAATAGTCCTTAGACCAGAGTAAAACTTCAATGATCAATTCAATCAAGTTATACACAACTGGTACGAAATCAAGTGGATTATCTCAATTATAGAAATGAGCATATATGATCTCCCACAAGAGAATGATTACAAAATTTAGAAGCTTTTCATTTGACTTCTGCATAAATCATAACAATTGATCATTTTTGAATAATACATCTCATTTTTGGATAATACATCTCCTTTTTGAGATCGGTGCTTGAAATTTTTGATATTTCAACATGTAGAGTTAGCCTTTGGCTTTTTGAGCACCATACAATTCAATACAAGAATCGCTTTCCCTTTTTCCTAGTCAAATACTAGTATATGCGACAGGCTTTTGCAGCTCATAATCTCTTTTTCATTGTGAGATTTACATTTGGTGAGCTCTATAGCAAAAACATAAAAATAAAGGTTGGAAGAGATATAGGCACAAGTCTATGCAAGAATCAAGACCATCAAGACTATTGACCAATCATTCATGACAAATTTGAAGATCTATTTACAACAATCACACATAGTTTTCAAAATTTCTCCCACAAAGATATATGTGCATACATAACAAACTAAGCTCGTAAATGCACTACTCCATAAGTACGAAGGTACTAGGTCAAACTCATATGTGATAAACACAACACAAGCAATCAAACTTTTTAAAGATTTTTCAATTTTTATGGGTTTTTGAGATTTTTGAACACACTAAAAAACAGAACAAGTAAAGTAAGATCAACAAAAACAGGTACAAACCAAAACAAAGAAAAATGCTATAAACCAGAAGCATTAATAAAGCAGATGGTGCAAAGTAAATAAAGCATGTCGTGATGCATGAACATATGTTCCTAAACATCGGAAGAATTAATGCATGAATATGTTGTAAAGCTTATGCATAAGTACCCCTTTTCACCCACACGACACGTGCGTTTGGGGTGATATCCCTATAGGATTGGGTACGAGAGTTGTGGCCTTCAAACCTTCTGGAGAAGCTTGCCAAACAGGTGGTGAATGCATCGATCATTTTCATCACATCCATCACTCCAGAATCACCATCTCGACCTCTTGATTGCTCAACAGCCCAATTCCTTTTGTCATTTCTTGGTCCTCTTGACCTCTGATCACTTGCATTCTTCAATGCCCTCAGCTTATGACAATTTAGTCTGGTGTGTCCTTAAAGTCCACAATGATGGCAGAAATGGTTCATTCTAAGACCTCTTTGTGATCTTGGAAGTGATTTCCCTCTGGCTTCAGACCTGACCACAGATAGGTTACGGGGCTTGTTTAACATTCGTTGGTCATCCACATTCTTCTTTTTCTCAACCTTTACCTTTTCCACAGTAGGGGCAACTATAACTGGCTCTTTGGCCTTCATAAACTTCACTTCTTTGGAGATATTCACAGCTAAACTACTTTCTCCGGTGTATCCTAATCCGGTTTTGTCGGAGAAAGGTTTTTGATGAGAGAGGACATCATCAAGCTTCTTTGTGGATACTCGCTCTACCTTGGCATTTGCTTGAACCACCTCAAGTTCAAGAAATTTTATCTTTGAGTAGGCTTCGGTCAGTTCTCCATTCAACGTCTCTATTTCACATTTAGCCTCATTATATCGCATTAGGAGACTTCTATAGTCCTCCTCTGCCTTCCTCATCTTTTTAATGGCTGTCTTGGCCACCCTTGTATATTCTCCTGACTTCTCAAGAAGGGAATTGTAGTTTTCTTGAAGTCCTACTGGATTTTCATCTTCTTCAGCATCAGACTCTTCTACTACTCCAATTGACTTCACTTCACTATGTTCACCGAGTTCTTTCACAAGCAAATTTAAGTCCCCTGAAGATTCAACATGGGCAATAGTCATAAATGCTGAGAAGTTACCTTCTTTATCACAGCTATCCTCCGAATCAGAATTGGAAGAATCCGAATCACTAAGAGTCGTGGCATATGCCTTGCCCTTTCCTCTCCAATAGTTTGGATACTCCTTTTTAAGATGTTCATGACCATTGCATTCATAACACACGATGCCTTGAGGGGGTTGTGAATCCTTTCCATCTTTCTTCTTAAACTCCTTCCTATCACCTTTGGAGGATGAAAATTTCCCTCTGCTGAACGGTTTCCCACTGTTCTTCATTTTCAGAAATTTTTGGAAGTTCTTTGCAAGAAATGCTACCTCCTTCTCCACTCCATCTTCTTCGGAGGAATCATCCATTCTTTCGGTGATGGTTTTAAGAGTAAGAGATTTGCTTGACTTATGAGATGGCAGTCCCAGCTCATACGTTTGGAGAGATCTAATGAGCTCTTGAATTTTGATCTCATCCAAATCTTTACTTTCTTCTATAGCTGTGACTTTTGCTCGGAAGCTCTCCGGCAATGATCGGAGGATTTTCCTCACTACCTTTGAGTCCTCCGTTTTCTCACCCAAGTTGAACTTGCCAATAACCACTTCATTCAACTTACTATAGAAAGAGTCAAATGACTCGTCCTCACTCATTTTTAGCTCCTCAAATCTGGTGGTTAGCATCTGCAACTTTGTATCCTTTACTTTCTTTGTTCCTTCATATGTGGTCTCCAATATCTCCCAAGCTTCCTTGGCTACTGTTATGTGGGAAATCCTGTGAAATTCATCTGGAGAAACACCACAAAAAATTGCATTCAAAACTTTACTGTTAGCGTTAGCTACCGCAAGTGCTGCCTTATCCCAAGTGGATTTAGCGACCTCCGGCCTAGTCCATCCTACTTCTATCGCATCCTAAACAATATCATCAATTGAACACAAGAATGCCATCATTCGGACTTTCCAAAAGGCATAGTTACTACCATCAAAATATGGTGGAACATTTAAGGATTGAGACCGGTCCATCACAAACGGGGTCAAGGATCACACACAAGTATTTAAACCACAGCGAGTGTACCCGCTCTGATACCAATTGAAAGCTCGAAAATGTGTTGAAAACATAAGATCTGTTTAGACCCCCAAATTAAAGTTACGGCTCGATAGATTTTACACTAACTTAATACTAAGTGCAGAATAGTGTAAACGCGAGCGGATAAACAAACAAGCTACTCTAATCCGTATAAAAAGCAACTCAGCAGTAAAATGGAAATATAAAAGAGTAGGGAAGAAAGATGCAAACACAAGATAACATACCGATATGTTATTGAAGAGGAAACTGAAGTACTCGGCGTAAAACCTCTCCGCCGCCCTCCAAACGGTAATCGATCCACTAGACAATCAGTTGGGATACATGGGTTAGCAAGAGACCCTCCAAGTCTAATCTACTCAATGTACCTAAGCCCTCCAAACTCCTACTCCAACAAGACTTCTCGGAACCGTGTCTTGTCTAGCTCTCCGGATCCCACAACAAGCTCCATGTTGCATCTACCATCTTTGACTTCTTCCAATGCTTCCCAGCAGCTCCAAACTATCACTTGACACTCTAAAAGGGTGTGGTAAGTGTTTGGGCTATCAACCTCTTAATGGTATGGAAATGGAGAGGTAGGAGTTGAGGAAAAACCATAAGCTATTGTGTAGAGAATTATGGGTATAACAATCTCTAATTCTCAAGGTGTTTGGCTAGGGATTTCTCTTAAAAGCACTCCTTCACATTTGTGGGTAATGTGGGTATATATAGTGTGGGTACAAAAAGTGTGTATCAGATAGTAAAGTCTAGCATAACAGAATGTCTCGCGGGTGTCTCGCGGGAAGGCCTTACCCGCGAGATACTCGCGAGACACAGCTGTCTCCATCCTATCCTGACTCTTCGCATTCTAGCATGTGCAAGTCACATGAATCACTTCGCTGGATGCTTAGTCGCGAGATACTTGTGAGAGCTCTTCAGTCTTCAATTACTTGAGTCTTCACACACTCTCTCTCTATCACACAACCCTTATAATTAAATCCCACAATAAATACAGGGTACAAAAGATTGAAATAGAATTACAATCAAATTTGGCACGGAATTAAAGCTAACAAAACACATAGTTGTAAATCACAACTTTACAGCTGGCATAGTTGATAAACTACCACAATCTTGGAGGGAGTTCCAAAAGACTTTGCGGCACAAACAAAAGGAGACATCCTTGGAGACTTTGATCACACGCATCAGTGTGGAGGAGGAGGTTAGAGGACAAGATGCACTCATGACACAAGAGAGCAATGGTAATTCCACCACAAAGGTAAACCTTATTTAAGCCAATAATAATATGCCCAAAAATCATTTTCCTAGAAATGGTCAATTGAAACCCAAAAAGAGAGCCTTTAAAAATAATAATAGACCTCAAGGAAGGGGAAACCCGAATAAAAATTACAATAATAAACAAGGACTGCCTTCACAAGATCAATTTAATAGATCATGTTTTGTCTGTGGCAAGAGTGGGCATATTGCTCGATTTTGCAAATTTCGGAAACGTGAATCTGTCCCGCAGGCTAATGTAATCGAAGAGCCTTTAGTGGCTATGATTACAGACATCAATATGGTGCAATATGTTAAAGGTGGTGGGTAGATTCTGGTGCTAATAGGCATATCTGCTATGATAAAAATTGGTTCTAATTGTACACTCCCTTTGATGAAGAAAAAACTGTTATGCTTGGTGACTCTAGCAAAACCAAGGTTCTTGAGAGTGGTGAGGTTGATTTGAAATTCACTTATGGACGTGTGCTAACATTGAAAGATGTACTTTACACACCATCTATGAGGAAGAATTTGATATCAAGTTTTTTGCTTAACAAAGCAGGCTTCAAGCAAACTATGGAATCTGATAATTATGTAATCACTAAAAAGGGATTATTTGTGGGCAAGAGTTATGCTTGTGATGGAATGTTTAAATTGAATGTTGAGAATAATAAAGCATCTACCAATTCAGTTTATATGCTTTCTTCTATTAATTTTTGGCATGCTCGTTTGTGTCATATAAATAGTAGATATGTGGGAATAATGAGTAGTTTAGGATTAATTCCAATATAGTCAAAAGATTTTGAAAAATGTGAAACTTGTAGTCAAGCTAAGATTACAAAAAGGCCTCATAAAAGTGTTGTAAGAAATATCAAATCGCTTTAGTTAATTCACTCCGATTTATGTGAATTTGAGGGAATTTTAACTCGTGAAGGAAATAGATATATTATCACTTTTATTGATAATTTCTCAAAATATACAACTGTTTATTTGTTGAAAAATAAAAGTGATGCTTTTGAAAATTTTCAAGATTTTTTAAAAGAAGTTGAAAATCAATTTGGTAGAAAAATAAATAGAATAAGAAGTGATAGAGGTCGTGAGTATGAATCAAGTGCATTCAACTCATTTGTTCAGTCTTTAGGAATTATCCATGAAACTACTGCATCATATTCACCTGCTTCTAATGGTGTGGCTGAAAGAAAAAATAAAACTCTAATTGAGTTAACAAATGCCATGTTAATTGAATCTGGTGCACCTTTACATTTTTGAGGTGAAGCTATTTTAACTGCATGTCATGTTTTGAATAGAGTGCCACATAAAAAGTCACATACCACACCTTTTGAGATGTGGAAAAGACATAAGCCAAATTTGGGATATTTGAGAGTATGGAGTTGTCTTGCTTATGTAAGGTTTATTGACCCTAAAATACCTAAATTAGGTATAAGAGCTACTACCTGTGCTTTTCTTGGTTATGCCATTAATGGTGCAGTCTATAGATTTTTTTTATCTTAAAAACAAAACAATTTTTGAATCTGGTGATGCAATTTTTCATGAAGAAAAATTTCCTCTTAAATTGAAAAATAGTGGGGGTGAAGAAAATATTTTGTCAGAACCTAATTCTTCTACTTCTCATTTACAAAATCAAGAAAATTTTGAAATGGAACCTAGAAGGAGTAAAAGAGCTAGAGTTGAAAAGGATTTTATGTTTTTAACATTGACAAATATCCCCAAAATTTAAAAGATGCTTTAACATCACCTAATGCTATATTTTGGAAAGAGACTGTAAATGATGAGATGAAATCTCTAATTTTTAATAGAACTTGGAAATTAGTAGATTTTCCACCTGGTTGTAAGACCATAGGTTGTAAATGGGTTCTTAGAAAAAAGTTGAAACCGGATGGATCAATAGATAAGTTTAAAGCTAGACTTATTGCAAAAGACTTTAAACAAAAAGCTGATTTTGATTTCTTTGATACTTTTTCTTCGGTAACAAGAATTACATCTATTAGATTGTTAATTGCTATTGCTACAATTTTTTATTTGAAAATTCATCAAATGGAAGTAAAAATAGCTTTTCTAAAAGGGACTTAGAGGAAGAGATTTATGTGGATCAACCCGAAGGCTTTGTAGAGCCTGGACAAGAAAGCAAGGTATGTAAGCTTATTAAATCCCTATATTGCTTAAAACAAGCACCTAAGCAGTGGCATGAAAAGTTTGATTCCTGCATGATTGAGAATGGTTATAAATCAAAGGCGTAAATGCACTTTTGGTCCCTACATTTTAGGCCGATTCTCGATTTGGTCCCTAAATTGATTTTGCTCGTAGGTTAGTCCCTGATTTCAAAAAATCGTTTTTATTTTGGTCCCTACCGTCAATCCAGTAACAGAAAAATCTGAGGTGGCAAACGAAGTGCATAGGTGGCATGTTAGATGCTGATATGGCAAATAAAATAATATTAAAAAATTTATTTTGCTTTTAAAAATGACAAGTTAGCATTTTAATTAATAAAAAAATAAAAAAAATTAAAAAAAATTAAACTGAAAAAATTCAAAATCAAAAACAAAAACAAAAAAAAAACTTTTTCAATTTTAAATATTGAGAAAACAATTTGTAGCAACTATTTCAATTTTTCTTGAACTTTCTTAAGAAACAAACATTAAGTTAACACCCCCTCTCATTCTAGGCTGGCGTGTCTGTGTTTGTGTTTGTATCTATTTCATTTTCTTCTTTCTTTTTAAGATAAACCAAAAAAAGAAAAATCAAAATAAAAATCACTTAATAAATAAATATTATTGGTGAGTGTTTGTGTCTATATCTTTTTTTTTTTTTTTTTTTTAGATCCTCTCTTTCTCTGTCTCTTGGTGCGTATTTGTGTTTGTATCTTTCTTTTTCTTCTTTCTTTGTTCAAGCTTTCGATCCTTCTCTCTCTCTTAATCTCTGACTTTTTCTCTCTCTCTAAACCTGACTCTCTAATCTCTGGGTTTTTCTAGTTTTTCGTCGGGTGGTCGGTAATGGAGGTGGAGATCGGTGTGGTTGGGGTGGTCGAGGTGGAGATCGGTGGTTGGGGTGGAGGTCGGTAATCCATGGGTCTTGGATTATGGGTTTGGTTGGAGATGGAGATGGAGATGGCTGGGTTTGGTTGGAGAGGCTGGATTTTTCTAGGTTTCAGTGGGGGTGGGCTATGGCCGTGGAGATCGGTGTGGCCGTGGAGATTGGTGTGGATCTTGGATTTGTGTTTATAGGTTTGGTTGTAGGTGGGGTTTTTCTGGGTTTCTGTAGGGGTGGGTGGTCGGTAGTGGAGGTGGAGATTGGTGTGGCCGTGGAGATCAGTGTGGCCATGTTTATGTTTCGGAGATGGAGATGTCTCGATGAGTTTGGTTTCGTGTTTGTGATTTTTTTTTTTTTATGTGGATTTGTATGTTTATTTCTTGGATTTATTGGGTTTGATTTACTAGAGGTTTATGGGTTTGATTTCTTGGATTTATTGGGTTTGATTTACTAGATGTTTATGGGTTTGATTTCTTAGATTTATTGGGTGGTTTATGAGTTTGATTTCTTGGATTTATTAGGTTTGATTTACTGGATGTTTATGGGTTTGATTTCTTGGATTTATTGGGTTTGATTTGGGGAAGAACATGAAGCATGAAGTTCATATCCTGGGGAAGAAGAAGAACAATGTTCTTCCGAAAAATAATGAAAAGCAAAAAAAAAAAAATAAATAAATTTAAGGTGTTTAAAAAAAATTTATTTCATTATTTGTTTTTTTAATTTTCTGAGATGGCTTTTTCATTTATTAAAATGCTAACATGGATGCTAACGTGGTATTTATTAATGTTATTTTATTAGCCATATCAGCATCTAATATGCCATCTATGCACTCCGTTTGTCACCTAAGATTTTTCTGTTACTAGGTTGACGGCAGGGACCAAAATAAAAACAATTTTTTGAAATCAAGGACTGACCTAGGAGCGAAATCAATTTAAGGACCAAATCGAGAATCGGCAAAATGTAGGGACCAAAAGTGTATTTACGCCTAAATCAAATGAATGTGATAAATGTATTTATTCTAAATCATGGAATAATTTACATATTATTAGCCTCTATGTGGATGATATGTTGATTTTTGGCTCAAATATGCATGTTATAAATGAGACAAAAAATATGCTTAAAAGCCATTTTGATATGAAAGATCTTGGTAAGGCTAATTTTATTTTGGGCATGAAAATTACAAAAACATGTGATGAAATATTTCTTGATCAATCACATCATGTTGAGAAAATATTGAGAAAATATAATTTTCATGATCACAAAAGTGTAGCTACTCCTTTTGATTCTAGTGTTCATTTATTTCCTATGAATAATGATGATGAGATTTTTAATTGAAAGGATTATGCTAGCATCATTGGTAGTTTGCATTATGCTACTGATTATATTAGACCTGACATTGCATATGCAGTAGGAGTGCTTAGCAGATTTACTAGCAAGCCTAGTAAAGATCATTGGCTAGCTATTGAGCGAGTCATGAGATATTTAATTGGTACCAAAAGCTATGGCTTATTTTATAAAAAGTACCTTGCTGTGATTGAAGTTTTTAGTGATGTCGATTGGAATACTTTGTCAGGTGATTCTCTCTCAACCACTGGTTATATTTTTACCTTAGGTAGTGGTGCTATTTGTTGGAAATCTAAAAAGCAAATAATAATTGCTAATTCAACAATGGAAGCTGAATTAATAGCATTAGCTTTAGCTAGTGAAGAGGCAAATTGGCTTAGAGATTTGTTATATGAAATTCCACTTTGGGAAAAGCCAATTCCACCTATATTAATTCATTGTGATAGCACTAACGCAATTAGTAGAGTTAAAAACCGTTACTACAACGGTAAATCCAGACCTATAAGAAGAAAGCATAGTACCGTGTAATCTTATTTGAGTAGTGGTATCATAACTGTAGATTATATTAAGTCTAATGATAATCTTGCAGATCTATTTACCAAGGCCTTGGCGAAAGATAGAGTCTGGAATACATCAAGGGGGATGGGACTAAAGTCCATAGATTCATGAGCCATGTATGAGAATACCCAACCCAAGGACCAGAGATCCTGAGAATTGGGTTTAATGGGAAAAACGAACCATACAATGGTCGTAAGAAATGCACTAATTATTTTGTAAATAATTTTTTAATTGTTCATCCCTATGATGTATGTGCATTTATCCTGTAATGTGGAGAGGTTAAGTAGAAAACTCTTAATGAAATTTGTAGCTCATATGAGTGGGGTGTCAGAATTACAGGAGCACCCTTGACAAAATTTCACCTATGTAAGTGTGGGGGTGGGGCCGCTCCCTATGAGATTTGGACTTAATCTCAAATACACTCATGAAACTAGGATCAGCACACAGCCGTAAAGTGCTAGCTATAAAAGCTCATGTCAACACCTGGGTTGTTATGTGTAAGCAGTGACACTTAATTTCCCTAAATCAGTCATAGTTCAAGTCGGAGACCACTACGACTTTGGAGTTGAGGTTGCTGTTTTACTAAGTAAAGGTTCAATGCAGAGCACATCTTCATGATGCATAGTAACCCGTCTTTGCCTGGTAATCTCTCTTTAACTAAAAAAAAAAATTAACATTAAAATGAGTGGGGGATTGTTGAAGCATTTTAATATTAATTAATTAAAATGAATAAATATTACTACATAAATGTAAAGATGTGAGAGTGAATATGGAAGATGTGGAGTTAGTGAAATTGTTTAATCCCACATTGAAAAGGAAAGAAACTATTTTATTCTTTTTAATTGTGGTGATTAATGAGTTAATATGAATTGACACAGATATTGGGCTAGATACGTGCGCAAGGGTGAGGGTAGAGGTGTCAAAAATGGAAATGAATCAGCCTCTTAGATCCTTTTACTTGACAGCCCATTCAAAATAATTATCATATCCGTTGGTGAGTAAATGACTGGAATTAATGCTCCATTTTTATTATGGAAAATGAAGAGCCATTAACCCACTTAAAGGATTATCTGTTTGGGCCTTTTCATTCTTTAGAAACTCCTTATCTTACCATTAATTGTGTAACTCCAGCCCATCATATTAATATTCAGCAATTAATCTTGTAACACCCATTATATCATAATAATGGACCTAATTAATCAGATTAAATTGGGTAGTAATTTCGTGGAGCCCATTGAGCTTATAAATAGACTCATTCAGACCCAATCCAAATTACTGTAATATACACTAAAACAAACAAAGAGGTTCTTGGCAAGGAAGGGTGTTCTTTCTTGTGGAGTTTTGGGCTTGAACACTTTGTGTAGAGGTTGTTCTAGCTATATGACACTTGTTGGGTTGTTGTATCCTGGGGGAGAAAGAGAAGGTATGCACCGATTACAAAGTTTAGCCAACCAAGGGCTTGAATCTCCTTGAAGAGAGCGAGTGTCGCACCTCAGTCTAAATAGTGTTGTGTATTTTCTTTCTCTTCAAATTAATAATATTCAGAAGTATTATTCAGTTTCCATTAATATGAAAAGTTAAGACTGTCCAATGTGAGCAGTTAACTACAGTCTCCAAGAACGTGAAAATGTGTTCAAAATGGTGCATCTTTGAAAGAGTTTGAATCGATGCCGTATCCAAAGGTGCTGACTTTAATAAGAGAAAGCAAAAATCGACTAATAGTAGAAAAACTTAACTATGATAGATCGAGTCTCTCTTGCAAAAGAACATGCTCGGCTTGTGCAAGGCTTAAATGGTAATCAGAGAAGAAGATATATGATGTTGTTAGCAAATCTGTATCATCAAGTAGTGGTGGATTTTATTCTGTTTATGTCCATGGAGGAACAAGAAAGAGATATATGTGGACCAAATTAGACCAAAGTGGACCGAACTAGACCAAGTAGGATTGAAGTGGACCAACGTAGGCCGAAATTGACCTAAGTGGACCGAAATTGACTGAATGGACCGAATTGGACATAATGGATTGAAGTGGACTAAATTGGATAGAGTGGACCGAAGTTGACCCAAATGGATCGAATACACCAAAGTGGACCAAAACGGACTACTTGATTGAGTCTAATAAAATAACACATCCATGAGGATTTTCCCCCTAATTTGGACTACACATTTGGCACTTTACTTTCATATTTGCAATTTTTTTTCTATACTATGAATAAGGAATTAAATAATATAATAATTATTTTTTATTTTCGTTATTTATTGTTACAAGTCTAAAAAACTAGAATGCCAAGAAAAAATATATAAAATAAAATAGTAACAAGAAGAGATAATAAATGTTAATGGTGCAGAAGAATATGTCAATGATGAAATAATTTTACAAGATAATGAATATGATAATATCATTGACATAGATGGAATTGATTAGGCAAGATGATGAATCGTATGAGAGAGAGAGATTATTATTTCGTTCGTATGTTATATATTATGATGTGCATGAAATATATACAATAAAGTACTCACATATCTACATATTTAGCCTTACTTTTATGTTATTTTGTGACTGATTATATAATATCTTTGTGTTGCAGGTAACAAGGGCTTTACATGCAAAGTGAGGCTAGGCCAATTGAATCAAGCCAACTTACATCCAGCCAGGTATGAATTCAAGAAAAGACCAACCCAATTAAATTTAAGTCCAATTGGAGTAAGGAATCAAAGGAAATTTATACCAAATCCAAGTCCAATTCGGATTAGGATTCCTGCCTGCACATTAGTTAGTATTTTTGGCATAACTTTCGACTCAGAAGTCCAATTGAGATGATTCAAGTTGGGCTGGAAAGTTAACTTAGAGGGCTACAACTTTTTAGTTTACCAAAAGTCCAAATTCTGACGTTAAATGGGCCAAAATCGTCGGTTAAGTGAAGCCTAAAAATCTGGGATTTTCTCCAAACGGAAATTCAACTTGTAATAGGATTCCTTGACCTATTTAAAGGCTCTTTAGGGCAAAATTCAGGGAGGCTAGTGCTAGGGCTGAGGGCTGAATGTATAGAGAGCTGCGGCTACCTCTTCCATGACAGTTAGTTTTATTTTATTTGTTTAGTTTAATGTCTAGTATTTTTATTTTTGTATTTTCTTTCAATTATTATGAGTAGCTAAATTTATAATTAGGGTTGAGGATGAAACCTTGTTAAGGATTATCAGTAATATTTATGTGATTTGATTTTTCCCACAATAGTTGTTCTTTAATGATTTAAATTGTTCTTGCTTCATATCAATTGACTAAGATGGGATTCTAGATATGAGTTCAATCATGTTTTTCTCATGATTTAGGATTTATCTTAATTAATTGAATTCTTGGTTTATTAATTCTTGATTATAAAATTGGATATCGCTTGTGATTTGTCTGTCAATGGATACAATTTATGATTTGATTTTATGAATTGGATATATCTTGTGATTTGTTTGGCTACGGATACAATTGATGATTTGATTTTATACTTAAGAAGCGAAGAAGAACATGCTTTATATTTTTAAACATAAGTTTTAATGATGATATTTTCCATGATAGCAAGATTGATTTCTAGATTATCATGCAATGCTTGGAAAAAATTAATGATTATAAATATATGCTGATATGACTTACATGGCGGATTCCAAAGCCTTAATTCATTTCTCTTGATTGTTTACCTCTTTTTATTGCTTTATATCTTTTGCTTAGTTTAATTATTTGCTTAATTTTATTATTTGCTTAGTTTATTTAATCTTAGAAAAACCAATTTCTATTAAACTAGATTAGGATTAATTTGGTTAAGGTTTAATTAATTTTCCTACGTTCATTCAAGTCCCTGTGGGTTCGATCTCGTTCTTGTCAAACTATACTTCGGTACGGTTCGTACTTTTGCGAGTACTTTAAAATTTCACAACATATTACATTTTTGGGTTTAATCAATTCGAAGTTGGATATTATAAACACGTTAATTTGATTTATTTAGTTAGTTTTATTAAATATTATTACATAAGTGATGATTAAATTAAATTAGTCACTAGTTTCTTTTTTAGAAGAAAATTAGTCATTAGTTCATTCTAAAAAGAAAAGTCATTAGTTGAATATGTTTCAAATTTATAATAAATATACTTTTTATATCTATATCTGTATTCTATTAAGTGTTTTTTTATTTTATGATGTACGATATGATATGATACAATACACAATAACAAAAAAAAAAAAATCATTCACAAAAGGATTTACATTAACGCTTTGTTTGTTCAGCATTAACGTTTTTTGAAAAATATGTCATTTTCCAGAGATCATTTTTTGGAAAACTACCTCATTTTTTGGTGTTTGGTAACAACCTTGAAAATGAGCTTGATAATGTTTTCTAGTGTTTGGTATACATAATTTTTTTAAATAAAATTTATTGTATAATTTAAAACATGTATAACATGTGTATTGTGTAAACCCAACTAAAGTAGTCGATATAAAAAAAGAAAAAAGAATCAAGTATGAATTTGGTTTTCAAACTAAAATTTTGACAACAGATACAATCAAAATTAGTTGTTCAATGTTCATGATCTCTACCACTCATTTTGCTCATATATATGGATACAACGCTTAATGGTAGTGGATACAAAACTCAAAATTAGTTGTTCAATTTTCATGATCTCTATCTGCAACACTAGTGCATGTTATTAAATTCCAAATATTTGAGCAGACTGATATGAAAGTACTAGATGAAGCATTAATTCAATTCAAAATGAAGTCACTAATAAATCATCTCCACAAACCTTCCCACAATTCAATGCAAACTGATATGTTTTTTTTTATAGCTAGGATTTTTGTGCCTTGGTGAAATCATCTCCACAAACCTTTACCACAATTCCTCCTAACGATGTTTAGAACCTGTTAGGGTACTTTTTTTACACCTAACTTTATTTGAGTACCACCTATTTATATCACTATAAGTTATTGGGTTTTTCCAAACATTTTTTGGCTCTATTATTATGTTAATCACAAATATTTCATATCTCATTATCTAAATTGGGTCATGATATAAACTATCACAAAAAGCCCAAAAAACTCCTATTTTATCCAATTTTATTATCATTATTTAGCTAAGCCCAAAACCGGCCCTATGAACCCAATACACACATCTTATTCTATTTGAAGCCCAAGAATACTTATGCTTGGCAATATTTGAAGAGCCCATGATTCAAATCCATGGCAAAACAATTTTATCAATGGAATTCAAATCCATGATCAAAGCCCATGGTTTGAACCCATGGCGATTTATTTATCCAAAGCCCAATTCACATTGGCAATATCAAAGCCCAATTCTCATTGGCAACATTAAAGCCCAATTCCCATTGGCAACTTCCCATTGGCAACATCAAAACTCAATTCTCATCGGCAATATCAAAAGCCCAACTTATGTTGGCACTATTAAAAGCCCAAGCTAACTACTTGGCACTATTTATCAAAAGCCCAAGGTTATCAATACTTGGCAAAATACTATATCATAATTATTTCACCTAAAAGTCCAATTATAAACAAAACTTTAGATTCTTAAACCTATTACTATAATATTACAAGCTCATAGGAATTTATGAATTATCTACTCTCAAAACCCATGGCGATCATCTTATAAAAGCCCATGGAAAGATATGATTATTAGACCCATGACATTTACTTATTTCATATTATAAACTCATGCTCACTATCCATCTTACATCACAACATTCATAATATTTATTACCAAAACTCATGGTAATTATTCATCCTACATGTCCATTATGATTATCTATAGAGAAACTCATGAAAACATCACATTATTCCATTATAGTGATTGTTACCATATTTATTTAAAACCCATGATAAATATTATTCTCAAGAAAAAATATTGGAGGTCATTATCATTTACAAAGTAATCCATAGCAAGAATTATGAGAAACTGTACAAGTTGTTATTTAAAGCCCATGGAAATTAATACTCAAAATCTTTATTAAAACTCATGGATTCATTTTATTTCCACTAACAACTAAAGCCCACGAGGAGTAAAAAGCCCATGGCAAAGCACGTTTTTAATGCCCATTTTGTAGGCCCAAGAATCTCATGGAGTAAGGAACAAGCCCAAGCAAAGAAAGGGCCATGTGGCCCAACTAAAAGTGCTGAAATGGAGCAAAGTTCCAGCCTAAAAAAGGTCCCCAGCAAGAGGCTTGAAAGTGGGCAATCAGCCCTTGTTCATCCCTAAAGAAACAACTAGAGCCCCCTACAAAAGGACCAAGCCTTTGAGGATGAACTAGGGCCTGTCCCATCAGTTTTCTGCCACCCTCTACCTGACGTGAACAGTGCCCAAGGGCTGTCATATCAGCTAAAGTCAAAAGGATGAAGGGACTCCATCATCTTTCTCAAGATTGCACCTCCAGCGGAAGGGGAGCTGAAACCAAATTATCTAAACTTCAACAAATTGATGCTATAAATGTTAAAAACGTTCAAGACATGATTCATGTGCCAAGCCCATGAATCCTAAAGGGGAAAATTTGGGAACATGTGGTTTGGAGGGCATAAAGGGATCTCCAGCAGAGCCCTTTAAAGTGGGCTTAAACTTTGACACCTGGCTTGGGGTGTTGAATCCTACTTCCTAGGGTCCAAATTTTAGTTGCAGCACTAGGATTCTTCCTTAATACTTGCCTTAATCCCATTGGCTGAACACAATCTCAGCAATCTTAGCATTTAATGCAAGATTACTCCAAATACTACCTTGCCCAAAGAAGTAAAACAGCCCCAAAAGCAAATCTCCCATTTTTAGGCCAAATCCAGGTTATTAATTCAGCTAACCTGCTCCCTTGAATCAGACCTACGTTTTGTGGATGCTTGTTAATTAATACTTCTCTAAACTCCATTATAAAAGCATAAGCACCTCAGCCCACAAAAGGGAGCTACTCCCTCTGAAACCCTTGCTTTATTTGCCATTTTGCTAGTAGTTTAGCTCTCCATAAGCTCACTACTCATTCCCTTCAGCCCACATTCATCTAACCTCAGACATTCTTTCCTCTCTTTTACACAATCATAGCTCATAAATGCCTCCCACTACTCATAAACAGACCACTACTCACAAAAAGCCTTAACCTCAGAGTTAATCTCATCCCACTCACTCAAAACAGCCCATATTGTCTCATTCATGCCTTATGAACACACACTCACCAAAATCTTAGTCTGTACTTGCTGCACTGAGCTGGGATCCCTCTCTCCCTTCATTCCATCCTATTTTTCCTCTTTTATTTGTAACAATGAAGCCTTTAATCCTTGTTTAGTATTATTATGATGAAGGCCATAATGTTTTGGAAACTATCTCTTCCCATGGAACCTTTAATTTTTAATTTTTATTTTACGGTTGAAGGATATAATGTATATGTAACAATTGAACTTTTCCCTCACATTGATGTAATGATGGCTGAAAGTACAATGAATTCCCCTGATCGAGACATGCAAGGACCTCCAGGAGTTAACACATTCCTAAACTTATTTAATTATTGACCATTGGATTGTTTAAATCAGTTTTTTCTGGACTAAGTGTAATTTTACCCTTATCGCTAAAGACTAATTTGAACTATGATGCTGTAAAAGGACTAATAATATAACAAACTAACAACAGTAACATGTTTATTGTGCTTTGTTGTTGTCTTCTTGTCAGGGTGCAGCCTTTATCTCTTGCTTGGGCAGGCTTACACGACACCGAAAGCCTTTGGGCTTTATTTCAAGAGCCCATCGTCGAGTTTCGGCTTGGCTACCCCATATTCTATTTGAGAACATCAAAATTTTCCCCTCAACAGAACCCAAGCTCCAAATCAATGGAGCTTGCTGCTATGATTGTAAGCGCAACTTAAAAGTATGAAGACAAAAAATAAACCAATATGCTGAATACAAATGGACACAAATGCATGGACAAGACAAACACAACTATATTAATGCAATCTTTTGCCTTTGTTGCATTGGAGGAATTGGCTTTACGAACCTAATTGAAGAAGAAAACAAAAAACCTTATCAAAATTATAGTGTTACAGAGGTGAAGGGAAACAAGGAGAAAAGAGGGAGAAGAGAGACAGACTGAGAGCGAAATCGATGACCAAAGAGAGTGACAGTGAGAGAGATTACCATGAGAAAGACCTTGAAGTTGAGAAAGAAAATATTGTTTCCCGCAGCCAAAAGAAGATAATATTTATAGAAGTAGTTATGTGCCACATGAGAGAGAGTTTGTTTTCCGACTTTTTTTAAAATATTTTTTTTAAGTAAATCAACCTATAGAAAATAAGCCTTATTTTTGTTAGGGTTTTCCATTGACTAAAGATAGCTTTTTGTTGACCAATTTTTTTTAGAAAAGTGCTACGTTCACAACTTTTTTACAACAAATTATAGGTAGTTAGTTATTATTGGTTCAAATTTGAATCTATCACTGAGATTATTTTTTTGCCCCAACCAGTAACAACCCACTATTTAAAATTTGTTGTGAAAATATTGTGAACATAGTATTTCTTTTTTTCTTTATACTACTAAATATTGAAAAATGTGAAAAACTATCTTTATAAAAGGTTCTCCAACGAAACAAACAAAGCGTTAATAACTACAGTAACACCAATTTTAGTAACCACACTCCCCTAACCACTAATAAGTTATCATTATTAGTGCAATTATTATTACAACAAAGTTTCTTCCAAATCGGTTTGGGAAAATCTCTTCCTACCCATAACGCGGTGTTTCATAAAACCCATTAACTTATTTAGTGACTAAAATACATGCAAAAAGTCTTATAAAGCGCCAACCACAGAGAACGCAAATTTAGAGGTAAACTTTTTACTTGTTACTGTTAGTTGTTACTACAACCCTCACTTCAAATAGGTGAAATATATATATATATATATATATATATATATATTTTTTTTTTTTTTCTAATAAAAAAATAAACACCGACACCCCCGGTGACTCCATTTCCACCACTGTGTCATTCTCATTTTGTAGTTAAAAAAACAAAAAAAATAATAATAATAAAACCCAATAAAATAAGAAAAATAAAATAAAAATAAAAAAGAAAAGAAAGAAAAACTATTAGCCCCTCCTAAGCTAAGCCTATCATTCATTCTCTCCGTGTGTAATCGCACAGATCTGAGTCTCCTTTTCTTCATCATCCTCCTCCTCCTTCTCCTCCTAATTCTCAAAACAGTCCTCCTAAGGTCAGCTCTTCTCTTACCAATTCCATCTCTTTTTCTTCTCTTCCCATTTTACCCTTCTCTCTCATTTTCTTTCCCTTTCTTAATTTTCCCATCTCATTTTCTCTTTCTTTGAATCACAGTGTTTTTTTTTTAGTAATTTATTTATATTTATTTTCTGGTTTTTGTTTTATGCTTTGTTAGTTTGTAGATCTTGTATAACATTGCACGTTTATGTATCAAAACCCTAACCCTAAAACTGTTTGGTTTCCGAGAAAATTGTTGGAAAAAAAAATAAATTCAAAAAATTGATCATACCCTTTTGTTTTCATAGCTCAATCAGAGCTGATTCGAAATGGGGTTCAAGTATTTCTTCATTTTAGTGAAAATCTTAGTCATAGCTGTGTATAAATGCGTCTATGTTCAATGTATTTGATGGTGAATGCTTGGTTTTGATTGGAGCTTGTTGTTTATATATATATATATATATATATATATATATATATATATATATATATTTGGAAACCCCTAATTACAGGTTGATAAATCGAAATGGGGTTCAAGTATTTCTTCATTTTAGTGTGCTACTCTGAAAATCTTAGTAAAAACTGTATATAAATGCTGTCTATGTTCAATGTATTTGATGGTGAATGCTTGGTTTTGACTGGAGCTTGTTGTTTATACTCTATGTAGTGAAGGTTGAATTGAATGGAAGGAGTTGGGGCCGATGGTGTGGGGTCTGGTACAGCACCTGCGAACCAGTTTTGGATTGATGTGTCGAGGCGGTATCAGTATTATCTAGATAAGACTACTCCACACGCAATCTATAGATGGATTGGGAGTGCTGTTATAGTGTTGATTTACATTTTGAGGGTTTATTACATTCAAGGGTTTTACATTATCTCCTATGGTCTGGGGATTTATCTCTTGAATTTGTTGATTGGGTTCTTGTCGCCTTTGGTTGATCCGGAGATGGAAGTTTCGGGTGGGGGAGGGCCTTTGCTGCCGACGAAAGGCTCGGATGAATTCAAGCCCTTCATTCGCCGGCTTCCTGAGTTTAAGTTCTGGTAACTGAAGATCTTTCTCATTGTTTGGTTTTTTTGGTATAGTTGGTGTTTGTTTTGAATTATCTGCTTAAATTGCTTTGTGGGTTCTTTTATTAAGTGATTTTGGTTCCAACATTCAAAAGATGATTGCATGATTGTCATTGTCTTGTTTCTTTATAGGCTGGCTTAACTTACTAGGGGTTTTATGGCTGTTAAGTTTCTGTTTCTATATCAAATGTTTTTCATCAGTTACTGCAGAAAACATGTTTTTATGCTGGCATTATTGAGGGAAAAAAAGTATATGGGAAATAGTGAAAGAAAATAAACTCTACTATGAAGAATCTAAGAAAATTTGGGACTGCATAAACTATTTTAATTGTCCAAAGCTCTAATTATGCTGAGGGATTTTTTTACCTGGACAAGTAATTATGCTCAAGCATGGAAACAATATTCACCATTTTTTGTATGAGTAGTTATATCAATGAATTGCCAGTGAGCTCTTGGTCAAATGGTGCCTCCTCCTCCTATAAGAATGGTTTGGAAGGTGAGGTCATGGGTTCAATCATGCTAGATGCCTATGTAAAAATTTAGGGATAAAATAAGAGTACCATAGCTGTCAGACCTAAGTCCAAAGCAAGGATAGCTGCTAAAGAAAGAGGGGGAAAAAGAACTACAAACCTAAAGAATAAGACTGCTAATAAGGGAAGGAATCATGCCTTTGCCTGTGTACCCTGGAGCATGGTGGACTGCTGAGGCCCCCCAAGGAAAAATACTAATGCATAATATACTATAAAAAAAAATATCAATTACACTAGATGATTGTTTTAAAATGATAATAACTGTTTCTGCAGCTCAAGTAAATTTGTTAATTGTCATTGTAAGAAATAAGTGATATGACATATTCGGTGCCTTATTGTTTGATACTACATCTTTACAATGGAGGATATTATTAAAGAAGTGGACAAAAAATTACCTTCCTCTGTCAGACCTTGATTCTGAGCCTCAGAAATTTCAGTAGCATGGGATTTCTAGCAGAGGCAGATGTCGGATAGGTAGTACCATATAAAGGGTTATGCATCCAGCATCCTTTTACATTTTTTTTATCAAAACTATACTGGGGTGTGAGGTGTAAGTTGAAATTTTATCTTACACTGAGTTCCATGCTCAGTTAAGCTCATTGTCCCTTATCTCAAGGTCTGCAAACTATTCTCAATTCATTTTGCAGACCTGACTGGTGACAAAGGTCACATGCTAAACTTGGGGTCAGTTGACAATAGGTTTTGCTTACAATTAGCAAACATCACCTACAGCTAGAGTATACTTCATTCTCTTAATATGCTTCTCAACTGTGACATGTCATATTTCTATTTGCACTTAGACGTGCATTATCCTGTCTTTTGTTTTGGAAAACCTTAAGTTTTATTGATGTGCTTGTTTATTAACAAGCGGACATGTTTCTAACCTATTTATGTTCAGAAACTCCACTTGTTATTTACCCTACCTAGGCACTTGACTTCTGATCACCCGAACCACTTTGATTCATAAACTAGTTAAATTGTTCCTTTCAATTTTTTTTTTGGCCTAACATATCATTGTAAGATTCCTTTGGGAAATCTATTAATCGTAAGTGTGTTCCAATTTGTTCATTTTCACCTCCTTGCCTCATTAACTAGCTTGTGACTTCAAGTACAAGAAGACTATGAATGTTCAGAATATGATGTTTATTGAAAGGGATCCAATCCTAATGGGGAAATTTAAAATGATTTGTCAACAGAGAATTTTAGCATAGAGTTGTATGGAAACAACTTAATTGATCAAGTTTAGTGGCTCTGAGCTGATGTATGCCATTCTTCTGCTCCCTTTGAAGTTGGAAAGGCTTGAAAATTTCACTAGTCACTCTAGTATCTCTTTATCCACTGGAAGCATGTGAACTTGCTAGATTGATAAGCATGTATCTCAAGTCACAAAAGCCTTTCCCATGTTTTCTGGGGTTGGCTTCATGCGTTCCTTCTTGATAATTATTCATTGGATAATATTTTCTGTTTTGCTGTCATGGTTCCAGGTACTCCTTCACAAAAGCTTTCTGCATTGCTTTTGTTATGACCTTCTTTTCTATGTTTGATGTTCCGGTATTCTGGCCTATATTACTTTGTTACTGGATTGTTCTGTTTGTCCTTACAATGAGGCGCCAAATTGCACACATGATCAAATACAAATATATTCCATTCAACATTGGGAAGCAGGTGAGATTCGTACGGTTATAGTTATCCTTGTGTATTTGGGCACAACCACCTTGGAAGCCCTTTTGTTTGTCATAAGCTACTGTTGCAGTAGGAGCAACTGATCTTAAAATTGACTTCTGGTGCTTGAAAATTAACCTTATTTTTAATCTTCGACAGAAATACGGCGGCAAGAAAGCTTCTGCAAGTAGCAGTGGTTCTCGCGGAGACTGATGCTCATCTAAGTTCATGATTAGAGCAAATTTAAATTTACCAGATTGTTAAAAAAAACATTTAGGCATTGTGAAGATTTAGGATAGTACAATTTTTTACTTTGGACGTGTATCATGTTATGGATTTAAATATGCAGTCACAAATATAAGTTCAATTGCCCGACTTTATGGTGCCAGGAGTGCTGTTGTTGCGGGGAAACTTTATTTGCTTATACACATTAAGATTGAATTATGCTTTAGATCACTGTCAATGTAACTGCATGATGCAGAATATTTTTCACTTGCATGGTCTCTATTATTGAGAGCAGAAGATTCTTGTGCTAATAAATGCTTTGCAAGTGAAATTCCTCCCAACTGGAATTGCCATCCGATTGCATATATTGCAGTTGCAACAATATGACATTGCATATTCCTATTGTTACGGTGGAATGAATAATAGTACTCTGGTTAGGTGGTAATGGAGACAGCTATACTTAAACTATCGAAAGGAAAATAATTACTTGCGCAAATAAACTCTGAAGCGTATTTTAGAACTTATAATATAAGTAGCTGGCCCAAATTACAGCTTCATTTGGATACAGTTTATTTTGCTGAAAACTGAAAACACTGTAACAAATAAGTGAAAAACGCGTGCGGATTATTTTTGGGTCTGAGTACTGTAGCTCAACTAAAAACGCGTTTTTACTTTACTTTAGTTTTATTTTTTAACTCCTCACCCATCTTAGCTAACGCCTGTGTCTAGAGAGTTCCACGCCCACGAGAGAAAGGAAGAAAGGAAGACCTACATTTCAGCGATGTCGGCGAAGAGCTCAGAATGTAAATCCACGAGAAAGACAACCCAGCTTGATGTCAGCGAAGAGCCGAGGGAGACAACCCAGTCCGATGCCGGCGAAGATCGGGTTCCCTCGGTGGTGGTGGATGGGTTGATCGGCGGTGGGTTTGATTTGCGTTTGCTGGGTAGATCCGTTTGATCAGTTACTGGGTTTGATTGGTTGCGTTTGCTGGGTAGATCCGTTTGATCTATTGCGTTTGCTGGGTTTGATCGGTTGATCATTTGATGGGTTTGATTTTTTTTCACATGGGTTTGATTCATATGGTTTTGGTTTCATTGTTTTGATCTTCTATTTTGATGAGTTTGCTGGGTTTCAAGAACATGAATAGTTATGTTCTGGGAAGAACATGAAGAACACGCATGCATTTGAACATCTTGGTGGCACTGTTGATTGGTGCGGTGTTGGTGGTGGTGCACGCCGCAGTGAGAAAGACTGATGATTTGTTCTTGGATGAAAAAGCTTCTGGGTTGATGACTGGTACTAGTACAAGTTCTTCCCAAAAAAAAAAAATAATAATGAAAAGAAAATGAACAGTACATGCCCAGTTTGATTGAGACAGTACACGCATTGAAGGAAAAATAAGCTCAGCGTTTCATCTTAGCGTTTATTTCGTTCTATTGTAGCGTGGGTCCCAGCATAAATAAAACGCAAACGCTAAACGCAGGAGAAAAACGTTAATCCAAATGGACACTTAATATAAGTAGCTAGCCCAAATTACATCCACCTTTAATAAGCTTCAGTTCTTAACTCCTCATGAAAGTTCTACCTGAGACATATTGGTTTTATTAATTAATTATAGGGAAGAATATTTTGGTATGGTGTCGGGATGGCCATGGACTAGGTTTGGGTTGGGTATATCCAAACTCACCTGAAATTTTTACTTATGGATATCAGGTTTCTAACATTCATTAAGCACTTACTTAATTAAGGGTCTATTTGAAATTCATTTATTTTGTTGAAACTGAAAATTTTTTTGTTGAAAGTACTGTAGATAAAGGTAAAAGTTAGCTAAAATAGTATAGTAGGACTCATGAATAGTACCAAATAGTGCAGTGAAGCCCATGGATAATAGTAAAAATAAGTTGAATAGTAATATAAGTTGGCTGTTTAATTTTTGCCAAACACACATTTAGGGTCTGTTTGAGATTCGCTTATTTTGCTGAAATTGAAAACTTTTTGCTGAGACTCATGAATAGTACCAAAAAGTGCAGTGGGGTCTATAAATAGTACAGTAGGACCCATGAATAATACTATCATGGGTCTTACTGCACTTTTTGGTATTATTTATGGGTCCTATTGTACTATTTCAGATAACTTTTACCTCTATTTATAGTACTTTCAGCAAAAAGTTTTCAGTTTTAACAAAATAAGCAGATTTCAAATAGACACTTAATACCCAGATATTTATCCATGGATACCCAAACCTAACTCGAAACTGGTTTTTCTGGTTTTAGTTTATTTTATTCTATTTTAATTTTTTAAATGTGATTCTATCCAAACTTTTATTTTATTTAGACTCTTTGATTTTTCTATCTAATAATTCACTTGTCACAAAAATTTAAAAATTAGATGAACACGTAGTGCAAAATTAGACTTAATTTAAATTCAATTTAGAATCTAATTAGATTTGGACTCTTTAATTTTTATACATAATAATTCACATGGCACAATAATTAAAAATTAGATGAGAAACCTGGTGCAAAATTGAGAACCAATTGAAATTTAATTGAATTTTCTCTAAGTTTTGGTTTTTAATATATATATATATATATATATATATACACACACAAAAAGAGAGTAAACATTTGTAATATATAAATAAAACTACACAATAATTGCAGAAGACACAACCTTTATTTATAATATATAAATTCTAAACTCCAATCTAATTAAAAAAAAAAATTAGGAGTAAACATTTTATATAATTTAATTAATGTTTGCCACCAAATAAGAGTTTGGACTCTAGATGAACTTATTTGATTAAAAAAATAAACGATGTAAAGCTAAATTTACAATTATTTATTTGAATATTAAAAAAAAATACTTTGAAAAATATATCCAACGAAATATATAAACAAAATCGTTCATCAAAGATTAAAAAAAAAAAAAACTAAAACAAAAGAGTTCATATGTAATGTAAAATTTTAATTAACCTTAAAAATCACTAAAACCCTCCTAAAAGTTAAATATTAATAATAATAATAAAAAAACACTAAAACCCTAATCCAACCTTATGAAAAAGAAAAATACAAAAAACACAAAACCCTAGCTCATCGTGCTGTCTCTCTCTCTCTCTCTCTGAAGCCAAAACCTCAAAATCACAACCCCAACAAGCAAATTCACAGAAACCCAATAAACCCAAATGGGTAAAGTAAAGGGAAAGCACAGGTTAGACAAGTACTACCGCTTAGCCAAAGAGCACGGCTATCGATCTCGAGCTTCATGGAAGCTAGTCCAGCTCGACTCTCGCTTCGACCTCCTCCGCTCATCGCGCGCCGTGCTCGACCTCTGCGCCGCCCCAGGTGGGTGGATGCAGGTCGCAGTGCAGCGTGTCCCAGTCGGGAGTCTCGTTCTCGGCATCGACCTCGTCCCCATAGCTCCCATTCGCGGCGCCGTGGCTATACAGCAAGATATCACGAAGTCTGAGTGTAGGTCTAGGATTAAGAAGTTGATGGAGGAACATGGGGTTGCGGCTTTTGACTTGGTTTTGCATGATGGGTCGCCGAATGTTGGTGGTGCTTGGGCTCAGGAGGCTATGAGTCAGAACGCGCTTGTTATTGATTCTGTTAGGCTGGCCACGCAGTTCTTGGCTCCCAAGGCTAATTTTGTTACCAAAGTAATTTTCTTTTTTCGGTTTTTGAATTGGGTACTGGGTTTTTATCTTGTTTGTGAAAATGGGGTTGCGTTGTTTGTGTTTGTTGTACTATGTTTTGGTTTTTTGATGAAATTTTTATTGAATTGGGTAATTGGGTTTTGATGGATTTTTATGTTATTGGTGGTAATGGGGTTGCTTTGTTAGGTTGTTGAATGGGATATTGGGGTTTTGATGGATTTTTATGTTGTTTGTGGCAATGAGGTTGCTTTGTTTGTGTTTTTGTTTGGGGTTTGTTTTTTTCAGGTTGTTGAATGGGGTATGGGGGGTTTTGGGGGATTTTTATGTTGTATTTGGAAATGGGGTTGCTTTGTTTGTGTTCTTGAAATGAATATCTAAAATTAAGGGACTTTGATGATCATTGTTTTGGGAATTGGGTTTTTGATTCCATTAGTTTGGTTGTTTTGTGGTTCATTTGTTGATGTTTGTTATATTGTTTTGGGTTGAGGGATTGGATTAACACGCCCATGAATGTATTGTATTCGCTTGCAGATGTAAATTCTGACAAACTTATGAGTGGTAACAGATTGGGGAGAGGGGGGAGGGGATCATTGTTGAATAATGAGACTATTTGTTTTCAATTTCATTACTGTAGGTGTTCTTTTGTACAATTTGTATCATTGGATTAACCTTTAAATCAAGTTTGTGTGTCTGATGCATATGGAATGCTACTCTGTGTCGATTACATGCTGAGTGCTTGTCTATTGTATTGTATCAGGTTTTTCGGTCACAAGACTACAATTCTGTCCTCTACTGCCTCAAGCAGGTGATCTTCTGCTTCTTTATTGAAATATTTTGCTTATATGTATAGAACGCTGGATTTTTTGTGCTGATATTGGAATTTTTTTTTGCAGTTATTTGAGAAGGTCGAGGTAGATAAACCAGCTGCTAGTCGTTCTGCATCTGCAGAGATATATCTTTTAGGTCTTAAGTACAAGGCGCCTGCAAAGATTGATCCGCGTCTTCTTGATGTGAAACATTTATTTGAGGGATCTGTAGAACCACAGAGGAAGGTAAATCAAATAGGAACTAACATTGAAATGACTTTTCTCCAGTTACATTTTTATTTTGCTAATTTTTAGTACTTCTATTGCATATGGTCATTTTTCTCACTGAATGAATCCTTGATATAGGTGGTGGATGTACTTAGAGGAACAAAGCAAAAGAGACATCGTGACGGGTAAGCCTTCTGTATTTATGTGTTTAATTAAATTTGTGAATTTCTTCGACCAGCCACATTAAAAATGTAATTTGAGCTTCAACCATTTATTTTAAAGCAAGTTGACTGCCTGTGCTTCCTTGTGTAAAAAGGTTTTTTATTCATACCTCATATTGTTAGAATTGATTATGCTCATGGATTTCCACATCCGAATAAAATAGGTTTGATCATTATTGTCTAACCTGGTTGTAGGAAAGTTTTTTGCTTGGGATATGTAATAAGAGTTTTATTGAAAATGACGATGGCACGTATTTTTCGATGTTCATTAAGATTGATCATTCATGTACGGGCATTGTGGGTTAGTTTAATTTTTGGAAAGATAACTTTTTAACGCTCTATTGCCCTTAATGGTAAGTTAGACACCACCTGATGGGTTTTGGACCCACAACCTCACCCTCCATCTTATAGGAGAAGGAACTGCCATTTGAGTTAGAACTCGTTTGTTTTAAAAACAATAGTGATATAAATGTTTATGTTATGGTTGTTGCTAATTATGTCTGATACAGGTACGAAGAAGGAGAGACGCTTATAAGGAAAGTGTCTTCAGCTGTTGATTTCATTTGGTCTGATTCTCCTCTTGAGATCCTTGGTTCAGTTACTTCCATAACCTTTGATGATCCAGCTTGTTTGCCAATTAAGGACCACGCCCTAACAACGGAAGAGGTAAATTATTGTATTTTTTATTTTTTCATTCTATAGAAGTGTTATTGTCTTGGAATGCCATGAGAAGTTTCAACTACGATGTAGAACGCTGTCAGCAGTTTCAGCTATTTAAATGCTATTGTCTGGCAGGTTAAAAGTCTTTGTGATGATCTGCGTGTTTTGGGAAAGCAAGACTTCAAGCATCTACTGAAGTAAGATTCTCCCTTATAAATGAACTCTTTGTGATTTTCTGCAATGCCAAACCTTGTCTCTAGCATTTATTGGAGTTTGAGACAAGACACTGTAGACACAGATTCTTCGTGACACTTTAAAATTATAGCATATGTAATGTGCTTTATTAGCATTCTTGCTGCTGTCGTTGGTTTGTATAGTTGTAAATTAGCCTCTCTGTTTCTAAGAGCATTATTGCTTATACATCAAGTAATATGTTGTCAATTCTGTTTCTTAATGCAGGTGGCGTATGCATATAAGAAAGGCTCTATCTCCTATAGCAAAGGCTAAGTCTACTACAACTACAGATGTTGAAAATGAGAATAAGGAGGATGTAGATGAAGATGATAAGATACTTAATGAAATGGAGGAGCTGACATATGCTATGGGGCGCAAGAAGAAAAGAGAAAAGAAGCTTCTTGCAAGAAGAAAAGCCAAGGTTTGTAGCCTTGTTCAAGTCTCTCTCTCTCTCTCTCTCTCTGAGTGTAAAGACAATTGAATGCACACTGTCATAGAACTTGGTGTTAAAGCATATTAGGGTAGTAAATGAAATCTAGACACAGTACATTTAAAAATCTGAGCATTTTTCTTGTAAATTTGCTGAAGAGATGAATATTACATGGGTTTTTATTATAGGTTCAATCAATTTTTTGGAAATCAGTTTAATCAATCTTGATAAGAAAAGAAGATTAAAACGTTATCTTTTATTTGGTTGAGACATTTCTTGCATAATAGCTGGGTACTCCCTCTCCTATTTTTTTTTTTTTTTCGGGAATAAATTTTATCTTGTTAAGAAAAAAGATTGTATGCTTAGGGGTTATACAACAACCTCTACCTGCTTCTAAGTAAATTCACATTGTCTTTGCTCTCTCTCTTCTGGAATTCATTAACTAGAACTCCCTAAATATGAAAGATTGCTAAAAATTCTGCTTCACTGTTATTCCAAAACATAGAATGCCCACTTTCTTGCCTGTTAGGAAATCTTCTGGCTGAGTTCTTTCTTCATTTCCTTTACATGTGGCAGGACAAGGCGCGGAAGGCAACTGGGATGCAAAAAGATGTAACGGAAGATAGTTATGTTGATCTTGAGTTGTTTTCTCTTTCTTCCATCAAGGTATGCTTTCAACTTATGTCTTGGCTTTGGAAACAGGGAATTCAATGTCTGGTTTCCTAACCATGATATCTCCATAATCTCAAGCCACACCCAGTATGGGCCATTGTTTCTCCAAACCTAATA
The DNA here is from genome assembly GCA_030021035.2 of Notholithocarpus densiflorus. Taxonomy (NCBI): domain Eukaryota; kingdom Viridiplantae; phylum Streptophyta; class Magnoliopsida; order Fagales; family Fagaceae; genus Notholithocarpus; species Notholithocarpus densiflorus. The sequence goes on from JARYZH020000045.1 coordinate 2,031,781, forward strand.
ACTTATTGTTACTTCATTCTTCTTTAGTTTATTTGTTGTGATGATTTGATGGTCTTCAGGGTAAGAAAGATCTGGTAGCTGTGGACTCGAATGAACATGATGATGAAAATGGTGACTTGAGGGATAGTGATAATGAGGATGTAAATGATGAAACACATGCACATTCATCCAGTGATATTGACTCTGAAGAAGAACGAAGAAGGTTCTTTCTTCTATCCATTATAACTAATGCTAAAGTTGAGGAATACTATTGCTGATATCGTATTTATATTTCACTAAATGATGGTTCTCTGATATTAGATATGATGAACAAATGGAAGAGTTTCTTGATGAGGCTTATGATCGATTTGTGGCAAAAAAGGAGGGAAGTACAAAGCAGCGTAAGCGTGCAAAAAAAGAAGCCCAATCTGAAGATGCCAAACTTTTGGAGGTATGGAGCTCCTGTATTGCGTATATAGTGGAGAATTCATTATGCTGTATTGCACTCTCTTTCAGTTTCTGATTTCTGCAAGATCTTTTCCCTTCCAAGTATTTCTCATGTTCTTTTCCTTCCTTGTTAGTATGTAGGTCATGGGTGATTTAAAATTGTGCCTAGTTATAATTCACAACTATTATTTTGTTGTGGAAATGCAGTATTGAGTCATAGAATAACTTTTGTTGTACGATTGTTTGTGCTTATAGATTTAGTTCTCCTTTTGCTGGTGCAGAGCGGTGACGGTGATGATATTATTCAGTCAGATTATGATTCAGACAGAGATCAGAATGATCAAGAGAAGAATCCTCTCATGGTACCACTTGATGAAGAAGTGGCAACTCAAGAGGAGATTACAAACAAGTGGTTCAGTCAGGATATCTTTGCTGAAGCTGTAGAACAGGGAGATTTGGAGGATGATAGTGATCATGAAATGCAGATAGATAGGCAGGAGGAAAAACTTTCTGTCCCAAAAAAGCCAAAGGAAAAGGCAGCAAACCACACTGCAGGGTTTGAACACCCTAAAAAAAAAGCTTCTAAGGCAGATGATGATTTTGAGATAGTCCCTGCCCCTGATACAGATTCAAGTGATGACTCATCCTCAGATGAATCTGAGTTTGATGATCCTTCTAAAAAAGCTGAGATATTGGCTTGTGCAAAGAAGATGCTGCGGAAAAAGCATAGGGAGCAGATTCTTGATGATGCCTACAACAAGCACATGTTTGATGACAAGGGCTTGCCTGAATGGTTTGTGGATGATGAAAAGAGGCACCGACAACCAATTAAGCCTGTGACCAAGGAGGAGATGGCTGCAATGAGAGCACAATTCAAAGAAATTGATGCCCGGCCTGCAAAGAAAGTGGCAGAGGCGAAAGCTCGGAAGAAGCGGGTTGCCCAGAGGAAGCTTGAGAAGGTACGCAAGAAGGCAAATGTGATATCTGACCAAGCAGACATCTCTGATCGCTCAAAGAGCAAGCAAATTGAACAGCTATATAAGAAAGCTATGCCCAAAAGACCTAAAAAGGAAGTAGTTGTTGCAAAGAAAGGAGTTCAAGTGAAGGTTGGCAAGGGGAAAGTCCTTGTTGATCGGCGGATGAAAAAAGATTTGAGGAGCCATGGCAGTGGTAAGGGAGGGAAAGGCAGGAAGGGAAAGAACGCCAAGGCTCAGAAAGGTAAAGGATCTCATAAAGGAAAAGGATCGGCAAAGAAGGGAGGAAAGGAGGGGGGGAGCAAAGGAAGAAAGATGAGCATGCATAACTGAGCTTAGCTAACTTCAGAGAGAAGTTGGTTGCTGCTGCTGACTTGGCCTCAATGTAGGTTTTAAAGGAACAGGCCTCAATGTACTTGCCTTATTGTTTTAGTTCTTCATGTTTTGCCCCTTTTTTGTTTAATTTTGTTTGTTGGATTTAATGGAACAGGCCTTGAATTGAGGGAAAGTTGTTTTGAATTCTGAGTTAAAACTGTTGTAGACATCAAGGTCCAAACCAATTCTTTTAGCAAAGATACCAAAGGGCTTTCTTTCTTTCTCTTACTTTATATAAATATATATTTTTTTTTTGTAGAGATTGGAAATAAGAATATTATCAGCTTTCTATTGTCCTATAATCTGCATTTTTTTGTAGCGTATGACGAAATTGTTAAAACTGTGTATCACTAACACTTCTTGCAGAAGTCTGAACAATTGATTTCTTTGTACTCTTACTCTTCGAGAAGCATATCGAGTTAAGAAGATGGTACTGAAATCTAAGCGAGGTTTATGCCTTATGTAATATATTTTATACTATTAGCTCATTAACTGGCATAAAATAATGACACAGCTCCAGAGGAAACAACATGAACAAAGGACTAGGAGACTTGAGATTTATTCTTATCACAGAAGTAGTATAGCATCTTCTCTGAAATTGAAGATGGTTTTAGAACGAATATTTTCAATTGTATTGTTGCCACGAAAGTAGCAAAGGATCTTTAGCAAAAACAAGTTGAAATCTAACAGAACCAAGGCAGGTTTAAGAATATTTTTCATTTCAAAATATTAAGGTTGTGTTTGGATATCGCTTATTTTGCTGAAATTGAAAAATTATTATTGAAAGTACTATAGATAAAAGTAAAAGTTAGTTGAAATAATACAGTGGGGCTCATGAATAGTGTCAAAAAGTGCAGTGAGATTCATAAATAGTAGCAAAAATAAGCTGAATAGTGAAATGATTTTAATTTTTAAGTGTAACCCAAACGCACACTAATAGTAGTCAAAGTAATAATCCTCCATTTAATAAATGATATTTTAAACAACTAAAACGCATATTTTTAAGTATTGCATTGTCTAAAAAGTATGACATAAATTCAAATTCTATGACTAGAGTATGATATAAATTCAAATTCCTTATATCACCATTAGGAAACTAGTTCTTGTGATTATAATTTCTCAAGAATTTAAAACTTGCGAGAGTTGAAATACTCAACATTCGAGCATGCTTAATTAGAAATTTTAAACCTTTGATGGGTATTCCTTTGACTACTTAATTCATGTTTATTTTTCTCATCAAAAAAAGATTCAATGTTTATTTAAAGCCCCATGACATTCATCTTTGCAAGGTAAAAAACACTAGTAGAAAATTATATATGTAATGTATACATATATCCAATGTTAAATGAGACTTTTTTTTACCCAGAGTCCAGAGAAAGGAAGAAGAAATTCATGGGCCGACTTTGTTGATATATATTTTCTACCTTAAAAATTGGGTCGTTTTAAGGGAATATTTCGGCGTAATTGGATCGATCTAAGTTTTTACTTTTCAGTCTCAGTTCTCATTTGCGTACACTAACCAAAGATACACGTTTGGCGAGTCAGAAAATTTGGTCAATTTGTGTAATTTTAGAACTTGGTATTAGACAAAATACATATAGAACAAAATCAGTTAAACTTATGATATGATTTTATTTCAAAGTTGACCAAGAATCCAATTGAATAAGTTCTCTGGTTTGTTAAACACCCTGCTAAACTTTGAAAAAATTGACTTGTAATTGGTACGTCTCTTAGTACGTGGTCTGGGGTTTGATAACATGATTATATATATATATATATATATATATATATATATATATATATTTCACAACTACCAAGTTATTAGTTGGGGTTTAATTTGTTGAACCAATAACTCTACAGACACAAATATGTTCACAAAAAAATATTTCACAATTACTGATATAGTAAGTTGTTAATAGTAGATGATAAAGTAATGTTCGTAATGGACTTAAATAAGCGAGGCAAGGTTAGAACTTTAGATATGGGGTGGGCAACGCATGAACTATATATTTATATATATATATTTATATAAAAATTCAAGAACAAAAAAATACTAAAATTGAAGTAGACAAGTTTTTAAACCCTAAAAATCGTATATGATAGATTATGTACTAAATTTTTTTTAGCAATTTCCCTTTTAATATACATATTCAAAGAATCATTATATATATATATATATATTACAAAATATAATTTTATTAATATTCATGGTTGAAAATTTTCGTTTCATAGTTGCAATAAAAACATTGAAAAAGTAAGCATGAGTACAATAACTCTGTAAATAAGTTGATAGATCGTTGATTTTATACTCTTTACTAAAAATAATTGATGAATAAAAAATATATACGTGCTTTGGATTATTACTGTCATACTCATCAAATTTTTGAGGGAAAAAAAAACCTAATATGAAATATATTGATAAAAAAAGAGGAAATATATTATTAAAAAAAAACATCGCTTGAAATTAAAGTCATTAGCTTCTTATTTCTTGGTTTAGCCTTAATTAATCCTGATTAGGAGATGATCTTTTGAATACTAAACGATTTTGGCCGCATGAAACACGTACAAAAGACATAAAAACTTATTTTTTAAATGTTTTATGTTAAAAAGTTTCTTTTTTGTTTTGGAGGAGGGCCATGCATGGCCAATGCTCATGGACTAGTCGACCATTTCGTTTTTATTTATTTATTTTTATGACCCATTTGGGTCCAGTGAATTTAGCTAATCAAAATTATATATATATATATAAATATATTATTTTGAGATGATAGGGGACATATATTATTAAAAAATTTGGAGGTGACCCCTGGGTTTGACATGGTTTTATCTCTGCAAGTAAGAACGAATAAAAAATGATAAATTTAAGTATTGTAAAAGAAAATTTCTTAAACAAATGTGTTGTGAGTAAGGTACATATTTGTATATACAACATTATACACATAAATGTAAGATTCATCTTGCTAGTTCAATGTAAACTTATAATTAGTTAATTATCTATTGCAAAAATAGTGTAGTCTTGTAAAATAATATTATGTTTCGTGTGTATACACTACTCTCATAACTGTGGGTCTTACGTCACATGTTGCGTGAGTAGGTGAGTGTATACACTCGAAACATGATATACACTATCTCAGCTAGTCTAAGTCTAATGCTTGGGAAAGTAGCATAAGTTAAATAATATTATGTTTTAGGTGTATACATTGACTCTCTTGTAACTGTAGGTCACATCACGTGTTGTGAGTAGATGGGTGTATTCACTCGAATATACCATCTCTCTAGTCTACTGCTGTTGAAATAGGAGAGTGGCATGAACCTAAATCAAAAAAAGGAAACGACGAGGTACGAGGTGCAGTAGCTGCAAAGGCAAGTCACTGATGATGTGATGGTATGGCAAAAATGGTGGGCCATTTCACAAGATATGCAATGAACTTTGAACCATTTAATTTTTTTTTCTTCTTGTAAACTCGTGCTTGATCTGTCATATAAATCTTTTAAAGACTTACGTTTTTTCCACAATCCCAAAATGGGTCATGTACTTATGTCGTGCCGTAATCCCATATTAAGTGGCTTATACCTTATGCACGCGACTTCTTTATTTATTTATTACACGGCGTCAAAATATTCATAAGAATAAGAATAAGACTTCCATTTCCCTAGTTTTGAATTCTTATTCAAAGTATTTATGACGTGTAAAAAGGTTTGCAAAAAACTAAAGCCGAAAACTAATATTTAAGCTTTAGACATTCAAGTCCAAAGTAAAGTAAGCATGTTTGATGTTTCCACCTAACAAAACTTTAAATAAGGGAAAAATATTTGCTTCAAAACCGAGTTTTCTTCGTTCAAAGAACCCAAAGAGAAAGCAACTGGTTCAAGGGCTCAGTCAAGAAAGAGCTTAAAAATAATTTTCATTATACAAATATTAATCCAATTACTTAAAAGTTTAACAAAGAATTTTAATAGGTGTAACTTGATTGTGTTTCAGTTTGACACGAAATTTGACATGGATGTCAAGAATAAGAGAATAAAAGAATTATACCTAGTGTGACAGCTGAATTTTTTTTAAAAATATTAATATAATAAAAGTTATTAAATGATGTAACAATAAAAACTTATATTAAGTATAGTTTGATGACTTTGATCTCTCTCTCCCAAAAGTATACCTTAATTATTCTATTGATCAGAGGGTTATAAGTTATAGAGAATGAAAACTCTGGAAAGCTTGGGCCATATATCACTTAATTAAGTTCCTCTTATAATATCTCCCTAATTCCATTCCACCTCTCTATCATTTTAGCAAAATCTTAATATAATCATGAATTTTAATTTATATTGTAATCATTGATTTCAACTAAACCGATATAAGGTTTATTATATAGAATACACGATTTTATTTTATTTTTTTAAAGAAGGAATACTCAAAATTAATTTTGAAAGTAAGTGTTGGACCTATTGGTTGATGTTGTAAATAATAAACAAAATTAAGATAAGGAAATCATTTGAATTTTGAACTGAATCCTTAAAAATTCTCTTAGAGAGTATCATATCAACCTTATTAAATCTTTGAAGATACTATTGATGCACTGATGGGTAAAAGTTAAAGCAAAGAGCCATTCGCATTATTCAAAACTTTTGCTCCATTACACAAACTAACAGGTCCTGATTAGCATGTTAATACCTTAGGGTTTTAATGGACAAATTTCAACTTTATTAGGAGAGGGCCAAGCAGCATTGGGCTCCGTTTTATTTGCGTGCCCTAACCCCTAAGGCTGGCTAATTTGCTATCTCTCCATTTAACTGTTCAATGCATGACTTCTTCATGCACGTGAAACCTGGAGCTGGACTTCAAAATTCAAATCAACAGCAGTTTCCTACTTTCTGACCCATTCAACTTTTATTTCTTAGCAAAGAGAGTCAAGAGTAAAATGGTTAGAACATACTGTTCCAAGTCATACAAGTTGATGCATATAAATAGAACCCAACTCGTCCTGATCATATTCATCAATATTCTTCATCAAATTGTTAACTTCTATCTTAGTTTACACAACAAGATGGGGTATCCAAATGTGTTTCCAGTAGTCATAACATTGCTTTTTCTTATGAGCATGCATGCAAATGAGGCTGGCAGAATCTTGCTTGGAGGAGAGCAAGAATTGATGAACAAAAACTCAATTAACCAAAGGGCTATTGTGGGTGGTCACAACATGGTTTCTTTACAAGGCATGTTACCAAGGGGTCCAGTCACACCATCTTCACCCAATCCAGGCACTCACATTCCTGCTTCAACAATTAATGAAAGAGCCTTTGTGGGTTACTATTTGGATTCCATACAAGGGTCACTACAAAAGGGTCCAGTCTCACCATCTGCACCTAATCCAGACACCCATATTCCTGCCTCAACAATTAGCCAGAGAGCCTTTGTGAGTCACAACATGGATTCTATACAAGGCTCACTAGCAAAGGGTCCAACCCCACCATCTGCACCTAATCCAGTCACTCACAATTCTCGTTTAACAGTTAGCCAAAGGGCTTTCACGGGTTACAATGTTGCTTCTTTACAAGGCTCACTACAAAAGGGTCCAGTCACACCATCTACACCAAATCGAGGCACCTACATGCTAGCATATATTCCGACGGTATGTCAACCCTTCTTAGAAGGGATCGATTAGATAAGAAGTCTGAAGAAGCTACATTTGTTAGCACTGATAGTATCAGGATGACAGGAAGTGTGAAGTTTGAGGTCTTTGATAAGGATATTCTTGTGTTATTAGGGGCTTTAGAATTGTGTAATAGTAATGGTTCTGTTGGAGAATCAAATACTCAAGGCCAGGGATGGGGCATTGATTGTGAATCTGATATAACTCCAGGTACTGGCTTCTTTAAGGGTAAGCAATTGATAGGGCCAGACTTGGCTTCACCTACAATTGAGGTCTACATTGCTGGGTCCTTTTTGAGCACTCCAATTATCTTAACAAAGACTTTGCAGCTTGGTCATCGAAAAAAGCATATGAGGAAGGGCATGTTGGATTCGATACCTGAGTATGAGACGACTGAAAGCCAGAAAGATGCTACAAAAGGGTCCAACCCCACCATCAGCACCAAATCCAGGCACCCACATTCCTGCTTCAACAATTGGCCAAAAGGCCTTTGGAGGCTACAAAATGGCTCTTTTCAAAAGCTCACTAAAAAAGGGTCTTGTCCCTCCATCTAGACCTAATCCACCCACACACATCCCATCTTCATCTACAACAAATTCAGGCACCCACAATATTCCAGCTTCAACAATTAATGGAAGGGCCTTTAGAGGCCACAATATGGCTCTTTTCAAAAGCTCACTAGCAAGGGGTACCGTCCCTCCATCTGCACCTAATCCACCCACATACAACCCATCAATTAGTGGAAGGGCCTTTGCAGGTCATCATTTTATAGGTCATTTGCAAGAGTCACTACAAATGGGTCCTGTCACTCCATCTGAACCTAATCCATGCACCCACATCCGTTAAACCACACTTCCAATCAACCAAAGGGGTTTCCCAAGGCACCTTGAAGTCATGGTTACTCATGGTGTACAGACAGATGAGATACAATCCGTTTAACATCAACATTAGTTAAATAAGAAAAAGAAGAAGAAGAAATCTAATTCAAAACGTTTTAATGTATTTAATTACATGAATAACGGAAACACACTCGGCTAACAGCCTTTCTTTCCAATTTGTTTTGCTATATTCTTTGTACGATTCTTGCTATTTGCTACAAATGTGTGTACTTGAAAGAATACAATGAATTTGACAAGATTATTTTATTTCTTTCTTTCTTCGTTTAAGTTCATCGATGTGTTATTTATGTCCTACAAAGTAAAAGTATATATATTCTAATTCATTTTATCTCACTAGGTGATGAATTGCATGATGCGCATGCAAGTATTATTTTTCTTTAAAAGATTTATAAGAATTTTTTTTACTGTAGCTAATGTGTAATGCTCAGTTTAGTTTCAAATTGTATTCATGTCATGTCACTGAGAATAGGGAAAAATATCAAGGAGAGTAGATTATTAAACACACATATATATATATATATATTTATATATTCTATTTTTTTTATACAAGGTTAGAAATATAGTTATTCAATTGATAATAAATAAAAGAATGATAATTAATACTGTATATAATTTTTATTTTACTTGTGTCGTATATAATCAAATATTAATTGAAAGCACAGAAGCTTTCCATGTGATTTAATCCCTTAGTTGGTTTATTAATATGGATGAGATCAACAAAGTCTATGTAGATTAGGATCAACTAAATTAGCCTTTGTATAATTCTTTACTATGTTACACTACTGTATAACCTTTTATTATATTAAAATTTTAAAAATAATGGTTTGAATTACATTTTTTTCTTAACATACATGCCAAAAGTTTCATATTAAATTAAATTGTAAATTACACCCTTAAAGTTTAGGGTTTTGATTTTGCTCCTTAAAATTTCAAAATTATGATCCGCTCCCTAATGTTAGTTATCATTTGGATTTACTCCATTCCGTTAATCTCAATTACTCAGGTGGCCATTAAGCACCATTTCAGATCAATACAATGTAGTTTTAATGAATTAAAACGACTTCATTTCATTCATATCAGTAAAAGAAAATTATTTAACATTTTTTTAAATAAATTGTTTTTCTATAAGTTTTTACTTTTCCATTTTTCTCCAATATTGCCTATTCTCATTTTCTCAATATTTTCTTAGATAACAAACACAAAAACCATCGTCCATTCTTTTTTCTTATAAAATAAAATTTTCTTTGAGAAACAAACATAAAAATCAGCAGCCCTCATTTTCCCAAAAATCAAGATTTAAAAAAAAAAAAAAAATTCACAAAAACCACCACCATGCCATGGCATCACCACCTTGTTTGCCCAAACCCTCAAACATGCTCGGCCACCATAGAGCACAGAGCTTGGCCATGGACCAACTATTAAAATTGTATGCTTGCATTTAACTGCCACGTCATTAATTGATATGGATAAAAGGGAGAAAATCCAAACAATATCTAATGTTAGGACGGGATCAAAATTTTGAATTTTAGGTGACAAAATCAAAATCATTTCAAATTTTAAGGTTGTAATTTACAATTTAGCCTATATATTATTTAGTTTCCATTGTCCAATTTATAAACTCGTATTTTGAATATAATTTTAAAGTTAAAAACATTTGATTTTTATTTTTTTTACTAAACAAACCTTAAATTTGAACATTTTATCATGAGATAGTTATTATTTTCCGACCATCTTAAGCATAGAGAATATAACAAGAATATATATATATAAATTCACACCAGCCAACTTATTTAGGGTTTACTTTATAAGAATATATATAGTAGTCGATTCTGGGTCAGAACCTGAATACTACTAATAAGCAACCAAAAAGGACAAGGCTCTATAGCATGAGAGACTTTATTAATCAACGTAAGATCACATATGGTAAACTGCGTGTTCATCAAGCAGAGAATACAGATGGGATGGGTCGGGTCGGGTCCCTCACTCTTTTCTTATTTTCATTTGAATAATTGTTCAAAAGAAAAAAAAAGTAGTTATATATATGCGTGTTAATGAAGACTGAATTGAAAGATGTTAATGAAAATCATGAATGAATAAATGCTTAAATTTTTAATACTCTACAGTTGAATTTGACTGTTCTAATTAAATATTAATCTAGTTCCGAGTTCCATTTAATTTAACTGATAAAGTTTTTTATGGTTAAATAGGAGATCTGAGATTCAATCTCCGCCTACACCAAAAATCAATTGGTGTCTTTGTTTGATGATAAAAAGTACAATCATCATAAACGATTACCATATATAGGTTGGAACTTGGAACTCTATATATAAAAAAATTGATCTAATTGGAGAAAATGAATACAATTCTTACGCTACTTTGCAAACATAGAAAAATTTATTAATTTTTGTCAGGCCTTTTTTGGCCTTATGGAAAAAGATATTTCACTAATTTATTTAATGTTAATTATTATCTTATTGCAGCAAAAAATAAATTATTATCTTAATATCTTATGGAAATTTGGTGGAAGCAAACATAGCCAAGCAAGGTTTTTATGCCATTGCAGAAATTTGTATGCAACTCATTATGTGGCAGTTAAAAAAATTATTCTCGTACTTATAGTTTCATGACATTTTTAATGAATTGCGTAACTTACTTAAATAATATATATGGATAAATTTTTTTTTTTACTGCCATGTCGGTTGAATAAAATTTTTTGTAATCTTTTTATTTATTTATTTTTATATTTAGAAAGAAAAACAATCTAGGTTGCATAAAAACCTTGTCCATATCAAATTAATGCCCTATAATTGTTGGTTCATAGACCTAGCTAGCAAACAGCTTTGAATTCAACTCTTTTGGGTATTGGTCAAGCCGGGTCAAAAACCAATTAGACCAAATCAGATTGTAAAACCTTAACCCGTATGATTGTATTCAATCTTGGGTCAACATGACCGCATAGCTTTCACATAAAAATATAAAAATAAATAAATGGGTTCTTAGGATTTCGGATTGGAATAGGTTGGAAGAACAACGTAACTTTTGTGAATTTCTAGGTTTATTTTTATTTATTTATTTATTTATTTTTGCTGAATTTTTATTTATTTATTTAAATCAAAGAGACTTAAGAAACTCCAAATTACAGCAATTTTGAAATTATAAGGCTCATATTAATGAAATTAAAAATTTCATGGTTTAATATTTAGAATTACATTACCTTAGAGTGCAATGGTACGTATCTAACCCACCATAAACTTGCAACTTTTCAGAATTCATAAATAAAGAAACCACATAATTATTAGTTTCTATTATTGAATACTTTTACATTTTACGATCTTAAAATTTAAACGATTATTGTGATATATACACATTCTTCAACTGTACATATTACACCCAATAGATCCACTAGAACTAGTACATGATAGCCAGTGCCACGGGTGGATATACATATATAGAAAAAGTCTAGAAATACAACAAAATGTCATAACATTTTCAAAACATTCTTTTTTTTAGTTGTGATGGGTTCTTGAATAATATTTTATTATGATTTATTATGAATTGACAACTCAATTGTTGTTGCAATGCAAAAGAACTCGTGACAAAACCTACTTAATTATCCATAAAGATAGTGAAACTCAGTTTAGAAGATTAACATGAGACTTCTCATTTTGTTCAAGGCTCTTATGGTATAGGTGCTAAAGTCCTCTTCTCTGTTAAAAATTGCCGCAGATTATTATTATTTTTTGCACCGCGTCAAAATATGTTTAAGAATAAGAATGAGACTTCCAGTTCAATAGTTTTGAATTCTTATTCAAAGTATTTATGTCGTGTAAAAGGTTTGCAAAAAAAACAAAAGCCAGAACTTGAGCTGCAGACATTGAAGTCCCAACTCCCAACTAAATTAGCGTGTTTCCACTTACCAAAATTTAAAAAAGTGAAAATTATTTGCTTCAAAACCAAGTTTTTTCCGTTCAAAGATCCCGAAGAGAAAGCAAATAGTTCCAGCCGGGCTCAGTCAAGCAAGGTCTAATAAAACCTTTTTCATTTTCTGTCTTTCAATCCATTCAAAACGCCGGAAGAGAAAGCAAAGTAGTTAGGGAGTAGTTGTAATTGTAGTTTCAGCTGCAAAGTATATATTAATTAATCCAATTAAAAGGTTGACAAAGAATTTTAACAAAGGTAACTTGAACCGATTGACACGAAGATCGACGTAAATGTTAAGAACGACAAGAATAATAAGTTATAATATTATGTGTGACCATGAAAATTTTAAAATATTAATATAATAAAAATTTATTAAATGGTTTAACAATAGAGTTTTATATTAATGTAGTTTGATATATATATATATATATATATATATAAAATATAATATATCTCTCTCAAAAGTTTAAGGGCTGTAGACTGTTGTAGTACCGTAATTATTCTATTGATCAAAGGGTTGATCAAAGGGTTTCAATAATAGAGAATGAAAACTCTGGAAATCTTGGCCCATATATCACCTAAGCTCCTCTTATAATGTCTCCCTAAGTCCAATCCAACTCTCTATCATTTTAGCATTTGAGTCAAAATCTTAATATAATCAAGATATTAATTTATATGATAATTGTTGATTACAATTAAACTGATCAGTAAAGTTAATATAAAATACACGATTTTATTTTATTTTTTGAAAGAGAGAGGATACATAAAATTAATTTTGAAACTAAATCTTGGTTGATGTTGTAAATAATACACAAAATTAAGATAAGGAAATAGTTTGAATTTTGAATTGAATCCTTAAAAATTCTCTAAAAGATTCTCTTAGAGAGTATCATATCAACCTTTTAAAATCTTTGAAGATATATTGATGCACTAATGTGTGTACAAATTAAAGCAAATATTGATTAGCATGTTAATATCTTAGGGTTTTAATGAGTAAATTTCAACTTTAGAAAAGGGTCAGACAGCATTGGGGTTGATTTTATTTTTGTGCCCTAAGCATGACTTTTTCAGGCACGTGAAGGTGGTGAAGGCTGGAGACTTTAAAATTCTAAATAATTAAAAAGCAATTTCCTCCTTTCTGGGGTCCCAACTTTAATTTCTTGGCAAAGAGCCAAACCGAGTCAAGAGTAAAATGGTTAGAAATTCATATTGTTCCAAGTCATACAAGTTGATGCATATAAATAGAACCCAACTCCTCCTCATATTCATCAATCTTCATCAAATATATTGTTAACATCAATCTTAGCTTACACAACAAGATGGGGCATCTAAATGTGTTTCCTATAGTCATAACATTGGTTTTTCTTATGAGCATGCATGCAAATGAGGCAGCCAGAATCTGGCATGGAGGAGAACAAGAATTTCTGAACAAGAATTACAATGTTGCTTCTTTACAAGGCTCACTAGAAAAGGGTCCTGTAACTCCATCTGAACCTAATCCATCCACCGACCAAATTCATGCTTCAACAGTTAACCAAAAGGCCTTTGGAGGCCACAATATGGGTCCTTTCAAAAGCTCACTAGCAAGGGGTCCTGTTCCTCCATCAGGACCTAATCCATCCACACATACCCCAACTCCATCTAAACCTAATTCAGGCACCCACAATATTCCAGTTTCAACAATTAGTGGAAGGGCCTTTAGAGGTCACAATATGAGTCTTTTCAAAAACTCACTAGCAAAGGGTATTGTCCCTCCATCTAAACCCAGTCCACCCACCTACCTCCCTTCTCCTCATAATTAACCCCGCTTCAATTCAACCAAAGGGGTTTCCCATGTCACCCTGAAGTCATGGTTCCTCAAGGTGTACAAATTATCAGATGAAATAAAATCCGTTTAACGTTAAGATTAGTTAAATAAGAAAGAAGAAGAATACAATGATGTTGTGAATGTATTTAAATAACTAAATGAATAACGGAAACACACACGGCTAACAACCCTTCTTTCCACTTTGTTTTGCTATTTTCTTTGTATGATTATTGTTATTTGCTACAAATATATGTATTTGAAAGAATTCAATGAAGTTGACTATATTACTTTTTTTTTTTTTTTTGTGTGTGTGTTTAAGTGCATCGATGTAATTTATGTCCTACAAAGTAACTCAATAGTCTATATATATCCTAATTCATTTTATCTTACTAGGTGATGAACTGATGAATTTCATGGTTTATTTATAAGATTTTTTTATTTTTTTATATTTTTAATGTCGCTAATGCGTAATTCTCACTTTAGTTTCAAATTATATATTCATGTCATGTCACTGAGGATAGGGAAAAAATTATTAAGGAGAGTAAATTACTATACAATATACATAATATATTCAATAATTTTTTAAAATCATATTGAATATATTATATATATTTAATAATTAGTTATGGTTTCCCTAAAATTAGTTACCGTTTGGATTTGCTCGATTTAAATATCAATTGCTTACGTTGTCATTGAGCGCCACCTTAGATCAACACAATTTTGTTTTAATGAGTTAAAAAGGCACTTTCTTTATATCAGGAAAAAATATTTAACAATTTTTAAAATAAACTATTTTTTCTGTGGATTTTTTCTTTTTCTTTTCTAGTTTTATTATTTTTTCTTCTCTCTTCTCCAATACTGTGCCTATTCTCATTTTCTAAAAAAAAAAAAAAAATTCTTACAAAACAAACACAAAAACCAATCCTCCTTTCTCAGTTTCTTAGAAAATTAAAATTTCTTTGGGAAACAAACATAAAAATCGACGGCCCTTTTTCATTTTCCAGAAAATGAAAATTTCACAAAAAAAGAAGAAGATTTTCTTAGAAAAAAACATAAAAAACTAAATTACACAAATTAAAACCAGCATTTTTTTTTAATTCAATAATTCCATTACAACAAGAACCAAATTACACAAAGCTGTTGTAGAGATCCAGAAGGATCCTCAAGGCCAGAACCCAATTATAGCCAAAACCCATTGATAGGACCTAATGCATCACCACTACATCACGGCATGACCTAATGAATAGAGCACGAAGCTTGGCCACCACAGGTGGCTGCTGAGAAGCCCCAAACACACAAAAACTTGGCCTAACCAAGAGAGAGAGAGAGAAGAGATGAAAATATTATTTTTAATAAACATAATTTTCTCTTTTTTTTTGCAGCTCTACTCATCTATCAGTTATTTTAATTTAACTTCTAGCTTTCTAGGTCGCCCCCTCTGGGATCCAACCACAAAACCGCAACTCAATTGATTCTATAATTAATAAATAAATTGCACTTGATTACTTGAGATGGTGGTCGGCTCTGATACTAAATCTGTGCTATCAAATCCACATAAGCGGACTTACTTACTATTGTCTTAAAAAATTCCGATAATTACCTGTTGAATATAAACAAGGCAATAAAGTTCAACAGGGCCATAATATTCTCATTATTATTATTTTAAAATACCAGATAATAATATAGTACTCGATTTTTGGTAAGAACCTGAATAAAAGTACAAAGCTTTATAATAAGGATGAGCGTCGATTCTCCCAAAAAAAAAAAAAAAGATGAGCGTCACGAGCATGAGAGACTATTAATCAATGATTCATCATAATAAGATCAAAAGGTATTATGATATTATCACATATGGTAAAAATAAAATGCGTGTTCTTCAAGCAGAGAATACAAATGGGATGGGTCCCCCACTCTCTTCTTATTTTCATTGAATAATTGTTCAAAAGAAAAAAAAAATATATTTATATATATATGCATGTTTGTGTTTGTGTTTTTTTTTTTTTTAAGAGTTTCAATTTATGTCGTCATCCGCTTTTGTGATTTTTGTTCTTTATTATCAGACCAAGACACTAATCGGTTTTTAGTATAAGCGAGAATTAAACTTCAGATTTTTTATTCAACCATAAAATATTTTACTAGTTGAGCTAATTGGAATTTATTATACATGTGTGTTAATGTAGATTGAAAGATGTTAATAGAAAGAAAGCATAATGAATGAAATAAATACATAAATTGAGTATTGATCTAGTTAGAGAAATAGAATACGGTTCTGAGGCTACTTTGCAAACCTGGAGAATTTTTTATTTATTTATTAAAATTATGGAATGATTTTGTAAGGCCTTTTTGTCCACATGGAAAAAGATATTTATTTTTTTATTTCCTTAGTTGATTTAATGTTAATTATTATCTTATTCCAGCAAAAAATAAATTATCATCTAAATATCTTATGAAATTTGGTGGAAGCAAACATAGCCATATCAAATTAATGCCCTTTGTTTGGCTGTTCATACTTCATAGACCTAGCAAAGCTTTGGATTCAACTCTTTTGTATACAGGTCAGTTCAAGTCAAAAATAGGTTAGACCAAAGCAGATTGTAAAATCTATAACCTTTACGATTGTATCCAGTCTTTCACAAGTTGGGTCAATCTTATGATTTATCGTATTGCTTTCACATAAGAATATATAAATAAATAAATGGGTTCTTGGGATTTTGAATTGAAATATGTTGCAAGCAGAGAGAAACTTGCAACATATTTCAATTCAAAATCCCAAGAACTCATTTATTTATTTATATATTTTTGGGTTTATTTTTATTTTTATTTCTTATTATTTATTTATTGGTTTAAATAAAAAAGACTTACGAAACTCCAAATTACAACAATTTTGAAATTATAAGGCTCATATTAATAAAATTGAAAATTTTCATGGTTTAATTTTTAGAATCACATGATCTTATATATAATGCAACCCACCATAAACTTGCAACTTTTCAGAATTCATAAATAAAGAAACCACATAATTATTAGTTTCTATTTTTGTTGCATTTTACGATCTTAAAATTTAATCAATATATTGGGATATATATACATTCTTCAACTATAAATATTACATTTACCACAAAAAAAACTATACATATACACACCCAATAGATCCACTACAGCTAGTACATGATAGCCACGGTCCATCCAGGAACCCATGCCAAACACGGTCTTATAAAAGTAGAAATTACTTGTGCAAAAAGATATTTAGAGAAAGTCTAGAAACACACCAAAATGTTATAACATTTTCACAACATTTTTGTTTTTAGTTGTAGTAGGCTCTTGAATAATACTTTATTATTTAATTTAATTTATTATGACCCATTATGAATTGACACCACTCCACAACTATTGTTGTGATGCAGAAGAACTCGTATAGATATATATATATATATATATATATATATATATATATTTATATATAAAATGAGCCATGCATGCCTACCTAATGAGATACAACTTCACACAAGAAAGAGATGATGCTTGTTTACACACTCAAATGAAGTGCACTAAATTGAAATTATAGGACCTCTTTGAAAATGACCCAAAGTTTAAGGAGTCTTTTTGTGTTTTGTGACTTTGTCCTTTGTTTTTCTTTTTTCTTTTTGCTTCAACTGTTCTCAAATATGTAAATAAATTAGTTAATTTGTTTTCTTTGATAACATGTATTCTAATGTAATTATTTTTAAGGCTAAGATGCAAAACTTACATTTTAAGTTTTTTATTTATTTATTTATTTATTTTTATTTTTAGCCTTCTAACTTTGCTTTCATTCATTTCAGTCATCTAAATTTTAGATTTATTCAATTAAGGCTTTTCCGTCAGCTTTTGTTAAATTCTTTTGAAAAAAAAAACTCTAAAATATTTGAATTTTTTCAATTTAAAAAATTTGAAGAAAATTTTAAAAAATTGGAAAATTCACCACAACATATAACAAAAGTTGAAGGAAAAACTTTAATTGAATAAACTTGAAAGTTAGGGAACTAAAATGAACAAAAGTAAAGTCAGAGGATTGACATTTCAAGTCAATTTTAGGCCCTCTACTTATTAAATTCATAAAATTTTTAACCAAATCCCTGTGTTATGGACTCATGGTTGCTCAAGACTGAGGCAGTATTCATTGATTTCCATTTGGATTATATCAACATAGTAACCCAACATTTCTCCAGAATCAAAGTAGGCACACAAAGAGGCAAGCACCTACTTTCAATTACACATCCTGAGACAGCAGCAACTATCTTCTACTTCTCTAGCTCCCAGCCCAGACACAACCTACTTAATTATCCATTAATTAAGGTAGTGAAACTCACTTTAGAAGATTAACATGAGCAAAGTTTTACTCTTAGACAAACTGATTGAGAAACTCATCCACTGGGGTGTATTTAACATCATGTTATAGCTGTGAAGCTTCCACTCCAAATGATGGATCAATTTCAAAGTTGGTTTGATCTCCCTTCACGAAGATGGAGTGAAAAATCGCAAAGACCAAATTGAATGGAGGTGAGGCCTGTGTAAGAAGTAAGAAAAACAAAGACAAAAGATCATTGTATGACCGTATGAGTAAGAATGAGACTTCCAACTTTGTTCAAGGCTCTGATGGTATAGGTGCCAAAGTCCTCTTCTGTGTTAAAAATTGCTGCAGATTATTATCATTATTTTTTTCCACCGCGTCAAAATATGTTTAAGAATAAGAATGAGACTTCCATTTCCATACTTTTGAATTCTTATTCAAAGTATTTATATCGTGTAAAAGGTTTGCAAAAAACTAAACCCGGAACCTAATATTTAAGCTGCAGAAATTCAAGTCCCGAGTAAAGTAAGCGTGTTTCCACTTACCAAAAATTTAAAGGGAAAAAAATATTTGCTTCAAAACCGAGTTTTCTCCGTTCAAAGAACCCAAAGAGAAAGCAACTGGTTCAAGGGCTCAGTCATGAGTCAAGTAAGGTCTAACAAAACCTTTTTCATTTTCTGTCTTTCAATCCATTCAAAACGCCCGAAGAGAAAGCAAAGTAGTCAGAAGTAGTTGTAATTGTAGTTTCAACAGCAAAGTAGTATATATTAATCCAATTAAAAGGTTTGCAAAGACTTTTAACAAATGTAACTTGATCGTGATTAACACGAAATTTGATGTGAATATTAAGAACAAAAAAAAAAAAAAAAAAAAAAAATTTATAATGTGTGACGGTGAAATGTAATTAAATAGTGTAATAATAGAGATTTATATTAATGTAGTTTGATCTCTCTCTCTCAAAAGTTTAAGGGCTGTGGTACCTTAATTATTCTATTGATCAGAGATTTACAATTATACATAGAGAATGAAAACTCTGGAAATATTGGACCACATATCACCTAAACTCCTCTTATAATGTCTCCCTAATTCCAATCCACCTCTCCATCATTTTAGCATTTGAGTCAAAATTTTAATATAATCAAGGATATTAATTTATATGGTAATTGTTGATTACAATTAAACTGATGTTTGATTTTATTTTTGTGCCCTTAGCATGACTTCTTAAGGCATGTGAAGGGCGAGAAGGCTTGATAATGCAAGAGTAAAACCAAAATTATTTTAGAATTTACATTTTCAGATTTTTGTATTTATCTCATAAGAAATTAAATAATTGTAGACTTTTATTTGGATAGGGATTAGATTTGAGATTAAATAGGGATTAGTATTTGAGTTTAGTTAGGATTAGTTTTCATTATGTTGTTATCTTTATCTCTTTATTTTCCAGTTCTAGCTCTATATAAGAGACTAGTTTATTTGTATTTTGGGTACAGACCTGATTAATGAAATTCAGATTGGATATTTTTCCAATTATTAGGTGCTGACTCCTAACACCTCTTAGGTGTTGATTCCTAAGAGTTTAGCTTGGTGCTGATTCCAAGCAACCTAAGTGTTGATTCTTAGGTTTATCCTTTACTTTTCTTCCTTTTTTTTTTTTTTTTTTCCCTATTAATTGTCCCGTATCACTGGAGACTTTAAAATTCAAAGTAAAAAGCAGTTTCCTCCTTTCTGAGTCCCAACTTTCATTTCTTGGCAAAGAGCCAAAGAGAGTCAAGAGTAAAATGGTTAGAAACTCATATTGTTCCACTTCCAAGTCATACAAGTTGATGCATATAAATGGAACCCCGCTCATCCTCATATTCATCAATCTTCATCAAATATATTGTTAACTTTTATATCTTAGCTTACACAACAAGATGGGGTATCTAAACGTGTTTCTAGTAGTCATAACATTGCTTGTTCTTATGAGCATGCATGCAAATGAGGCTGGCAGAATCTTGCATGAAGGAGAACAAGAATTGATTAACAAAAACTCAATTAACCAAAGGGCTTTCGTGGGTTACAATGTTGCTTCTTTACAAGGCTCACTACCAAGGGGTCCAGTCCCTCCATCTGGACCTAATCCGCCCACCCACCATCCTGCTTCAACAATTGGCCAAAAGGCCTTTGGAGGCCACAATATGGCTCCTTTCAAAAGCTCGCAGGTAATTGATTTTCTAGGTTGTGGGCTGATGAAGGATGTTCTTGGGTTTAATTTTGAATTTGTGTTCTTGGGTTTGATTTTCTGATGTATTTTTATGTTTTAAATTTTGTTTTTATGTTTTTTAATTTTGTTAAAATTAATAAATTAATTTTTTAAATTTATATGCTGATGTGTCATGGGTGATGTGGCATTTTTATAATATTTTAATTCCTCCGGCTGCCACCTTAGCTATTTCCGTCGGTTGACTGACGGAAATGACGAAAATAACACGCTTTAATTGGTTTAGGGACTAAATGTGGTAAAATTAAAATGTAGGGACTAAAATGAAAAAAAAGCCAAAATGTAGGGATTAAAAGTGCATTTACGCAAAAAAAAAAATCATGGCTTTTTCCAAAGTTGCAACAAGGCATGTATTGCTTTGTTGAAGGAGAGAAATGATTCAGTTGTTGTTCTTGGTTTTCTTTGCCGTGGTGGTGGGTGGTTGTTTTGGGTTTGGGTTGATGGTGGGTGGTTGAGAAAGAGAGAAACAGAGAGACAAGAATTAGAGAGAGAACGGAGATAAAGAGAGAAAAGAGAGATTTTTTTATATATTATTTTATTGTGTAATTTATATTATTTTATTGTGGTCTTAGCAACGTTTCATTCGTGCTCTCTTGGTTCTCATTGTATTAGTATAGCCTGTACTAGAAGTATAGGATATACTATTGTTATACCTATTTCTTGCTTCCTTCCGCATCAAATTTTTATACTGATTGATTGATTGCAAAACAAATGTTCAATCAAATTATTTTTTTTATAAGTATAATAGATTGATAAGTACCATATTTAACTAGGTGAATCTTGAGTTTATAAATAATTACAAGACCCTAATTGTAACTAATAGAACATAATTTTTGGTAAACTTGATTTGTTAATATATATATCCTAAGTATAGGCAAAAGTAATAACATATTGTACTACTCATTTAAAACCTATTTACAATAGTCATTTTGTTGTATAATATTTATTTTTTACCACAATATTGTTGAATGCTTTGAAACTAGGTTATTTGAAGTGAGTTTCCTTTATTTCCACAACCCATTTTAGGAAAATTAAAGCTTTTGCATTAGTGCTTCAAATCTTCTTTTTTTTTGTTTTTTTGTTTATAGCTAATATTGTTCTGGTTTGTGTTTTTCTTGTTCCAATTAGAAAGAACAAGTGGGTCTCTACAAGGAACCTTCTTGCTTTTTGTTAATGGATGGGTCTGTGGATCTATGAATATAAAAAACCTCATTTTTTAAAGCTTAAGACTTGTTTTGGTGAGGTGAGTTTTTATTTATTTTTGTGAATACTAATTGGCATTGGAGAGAAAAAAAAAATCATTGCTTTCTCCAAAGTTGCAGCAAGGCGTGTATTGCTTTGTTGAAGGAGAGAAATGATTCAGTTATTGTTTTTGGTTTTGTTTGCCGTGGTGGTGGGTGGTTGTTTCGGGTTTGGGTTGATGGTGGGCGGTTGAGAAAGAGAGAAACGAAGAGACAAGAATTAGAGAGAGAACAGAGATAAAGAGAGAAAAGAGGGAGATTTTTTTTTTATATTATTTTATTGTGTAATTTATATTATTTTTGTAATGTGTTGTATGTAAAAATAAAATTTGGGATGTTGGGTGTGCTGTAAAATGATATGGTATAATAGATAAAGTAGCTTTTGAGATGGTAAAATGAGATATTATTTTAGAAATTGGATGCTAATGCTCTAAGTATGCATACACATCTTATGTGTTTAGTGATTTTTTGTACTCTAAATGTCTCATTGTGTTCGTATAGCCTATACTAGAAGTATAGGCTATACTATTGTCACACCTATAGGTTGATTCCTTCCTCATTATATTTTTATACAGATTGATTGACTGCAAAACAAATGTTCAAACAATTTTTTTTTTTTTTTTTACAAGTATAATAGATTGATAAGTACCATATAATAGGCTAACATATTTTTATCGTTAAGTTAACTATTATACCATATGTGTCAAGCTGCAGCCTCTACTTCAACATTTGTGAATGTCATATACATGTCCAGTGTCTCTAAATGTTACATAAATAAAGAAAAACCAAATTTAAGTAAAAATCTAAGTATACATATAAGTTAGAGTACAAATTCACCTTTGTAGACTAAAATGATTTTGTTGGCTATGTTCATTTGATTTGAGTCTCCATTGCTCTCCAATGTCCTCATAAAACTTAGAATCCTTTTACATAATTTTTTTTTTAATTTTAAAAAATAGCATTTTTTTTTTGAAGAAGAAACAAGTGTGTAAAAAAAAAAAAATCCCAATATAATATATTAGATTTTTTTAAGTCTCATGAAGGAGAGAAAGATACATACATTATTTTGTTTTTCTCCTACAAGTGTCATTGATACTCACCCTCTTATTGCAGGTTCCATCAATGCGTGCAAGTGTCATTGATACTCACCCTCTTATTGCAAGTTCCATCAATGCGTGAATGTGAGTGTGGGTATGTTGTGTGGGCATGTATTAAGTCCCACATTTGGTGTTAACTAGGTGAATTTTGGGTTTATAAATAATTACAAGACCCTAATTGTAACTGATGGAACATAATTTTTTTATTTTTTATTTTAGAGAGTTTCAACCTATGGCGTTTGCTTTTGATGATAGTTCTTTATTATCAGACCAAAACACCAATAAGTTTTTTATGTAGGCGGGGATTGAATCTCAGATCTCTTATTCAGCCATCAGAGAATTTACCAATTGAGCTAACTGGAACCTACGATAGAACATAATTCTTGGTAAACTTCATTTGGTAATATATACATCCTAAGTATAGGTAATAGTAATAACATATTATAATGCTCATTTAAAACCTATTTACAATAGTCATTTTGTTCTATAATATTTATGTTTTACCACAATATTGTTCAATGCTTTGAAACTCAATTTTATAAATTCATATTTTATGTAAAACAAAATGTTATAGAATTGGTTTCTAAATATTCAGTGAAATCGCTCTACTAATCTAAATTTCGAAGGTTGAAATAGTCAAGATTTTTGGACATTTCTAGAATATTAACATATTATATTATATGTAGACTTTATTTTTTAAATTGATTAAATAATTTTGAAATTTGAAATTTATAAATTTAAATTCAAAGCATTATATACTTTCATATCCTATAATTACAAAAATTCAAACAACCTCCCAAACACTTCCTCAATTACTCCATTTTTACAACCAAATATCGAACCACAAATCTCAAACACCAATTTCATTATCTCAATGAAAGGAAATCATTTGTTAGTACCGGCATATAGAGAATGTAATAAAATAAAGAAAAAATGGTTAAAAACATTTCCATTTATAAAGATTTAATTGCCTTTAGCTATGCTTCCATGTAAATATATATAAAAAAAATTAATAACATGAAAAAAAAACTCTAAAATCAACATTGACTTTCAATTTTATCGTCACAGCTCATATTGATATTGCACTAAATAGTAGTAAAGAACTACAAAGAAACCTAAAAATTATGAGTTCTAAAACATTAAAAAAAAAAAAAAAAAAAAAAACAACTAATCTAATCAATAATCAATTAGAATGTTTTTTTTTTTTAATTTCTCTTTAATTCTAAAAAAAAATACAATTATGACTTTCCAGCACCAAACACCTAAAGATCCAAAGCCAGTCACATCCTTTATAGAACTTAGGAATGGCAACAAGTTGAGTTCGGGACGGGTTTCTTTATGCCCGAACCCGCCTTGCCACCCGCCCTCGAAACTTGCCAGCCCCATTTAATAAACGAGTTTTTTTTAACCCCCAAATCCGCCCCATCGGGCCCCCGTAGGCCCCGTCCAGCCATGCCACTTCAAGGACCAATTCGTGGCCCAAACTGTGGCCTAATTAAAAAAAAAATTATGTTTGCCTGAAGCCCTATACTGTGGCATAATTCAAAAAAAAAAAAAAAAAAAATTGCTCAAATTCAAGCACTATACCATGGCTCAAATGCCAAATCAAACATAAACTTAAACAATAGGCAGGTGGGTGCTAATTTTTTTGCAGAAGCCCTCTATTAATTTTATGGGGAATGCTTTGTCAACAAATTAGCAATTGTAGCTGTCCTATTAAAAACCGACGATCCAACTCAAGTTCAATGAGATTTGACTCATCTTTTTAGATATACAAGTAAAAGATACAGCATAAAGGTTTTGGTAATTTATATCATTTAGGAGCATGTATGTTTAAAATGAGATGAACACATAAGACTATCATGTATGTTTAAAAGGTTTTATTTCACTAGCTTTGATTTATACTATATGAAATTTGGCATGCATGTTCCCAGATACAAAAATTGTTGAAAAATAATAAAGATATGAACTTTGGTAGAGAAAATCAAAGAATGAAATTTAAAAATTTAAAAATTAAAAGACCAAAATTATAGATGAACAATGACCAAAGATTTCATCCACCATAAACTATGTAATGAACCCAAAGTTATAAATAAATAAAAAGTAGTGAACCTAAAAAAAAAAATGGAGAACGACGATCCTATGGTCCTATGGAGAACGAAGAACCGGCGGTGATGCAAGGATAAGGGAAGGCTTGAGGGGTATGGCCGGCAGTGGTGCTGTAGGGATGAGAGTGAGAACGAGTGAGGGTGAGAGACTGAGTATGTGAAGGTGAGAAGTTGAGAGTGCGTGAGGGAGGTGAGGGGGGGCTGAGGCTGAGATTGAATGAAATGAGAGTGAGAGAGTTAGGGTTAAGGTTGGGTTAAGTGGCAGTTATATTGTAGGGGTTTTTTTTGTAATTTTCTCTAAAGGGTTTTGGTTCGAGTTCGAAGTGGGTATTATTAAAACCTGCACCTGATCTAAACCCTTTGGGTTTGATATTTAAAACCTAAACCCAACCCTACTCTTTCGCAGGTTGGGTAAAACCCGATCCATTAGGGTTGGGTCAGGTACCTGTGGGTCGAGTGGGTTTTGCCATTCCTAAAAGAACTCAAAACATCTGATCTCAACATCAAAACAATAAGTTATCATCGTCACTCAATAAAAAAAGCAAACCCACTTCCTTGGTTATAGCTAACTGATACAAGTTAAGATTAGATGGGACAATGAAATTGAAACTAGGAAGGTGTCATTGAAAGGTTGAACATATATGACATCATTCTTGGTTGAGATGTATTTGAGATGAGATGGCATGAATGGTTGTGTGCATGTATATATAAAGGAGTTGAAGTGCAAGAGTTTTAAGCTTGAAACATTTAACCAAAGAAAACAAAGAGTCTTACAAAGAATCCTTATTTTTTAATAGGAAAAGTCTTGAAGCATTAAAACAAAAGTCTTTATTTTTTTGTTCTTATCTTGGTGCTTTAAAGACTATTTCAATTATCTTTTCAAAAAGAGCGTCATGACATAATCTCATGTTCTCCCGTATATATAAATATATATATATATATATATAAATATATATATATTTATATTATTGATTTATGGGGGACCATGCCCCTTGAGGCAATGTTGAATGAGCTCTAGCCATGTGTATTATTGAATGATCAAATCACATGAAAATTTGTGAGTTCTAGTTTGATCAATTGGTGAACTCTCTTGTTATCGAATAAGAGATTTGAAGTTCAAATTTGCTTACACTAAAAATGAATTGATGTTTTATTCTAATGATAGATAGCAATTATTATGAAATAGATGTCAAAACTTAGTTTTGAACCAACCAAATGTAATTAAGACATTTAGGAAATTGAAAGACTTGCAATATATAAGACTGATTTATTTAGGCGAGAAGAACAGCTATCTAGTTAACAAAGCTTTGCACTGTTTTCGCTTGTGGGTTTATCCTAATATGGTTTCAAGAAAGATAACACTCACTAGAAATCTAGAATTGATTATAGCAAGAAGCTAGCTAGACTAAATGTTTTGTCGAACAATTTTTTCTTTTAACGTTTTAGTTTGTTTGTTTATGCACAACTTGTTAAATCCTCATTTTTACCGGGTACAACTATATTTTAATCAAATTTCATCATATAAACAAAGTGTTCATCCAAAAGCACATTAAATAGACATCAATAATAAAGAGCCAGCAATAGACCATTCTTTGCTCAAGAATTACAAAGTCCAAGTGAATTCTATTCAATTTTGCACAGAAATATAACTTATTAAGGAACCAAGTTCGTATTCATTTTAGATAATAATCTTATGCAAATCAATAAATATGGTAGCTAGCCTTTTCACTTACTACACAAGTCACATTTTGGCAGATGCAACCACGTTCATTTCTAGCTGTGATGAAGACATCATTGACTACAGCTAGACCTTTAGATGTAACTAATAAGGCCAAGGTTGGAAGCCTGACCCTATGAACATTCCCTATACAAAGAACTATAAAGTATGATCTAATGAAGGCTAGAAATTCTTCATACGAAAATTTCCATAATATTGGCCCTGCATGTCAACTCGGTACCTCCTGGCAATCATGTGACTATTAAATCTGCCATGAATGTGCACAAGTGTTTTCCTAAACATCTGAAATGTCTTTAATTATTGCTTTGTGAATGAAGAATTCCCATTCATCCAAAAGTGGTGCTTTTGGGAGGAGTTCCATATACAATCTAAGCCTGGGGCAGGACCAAACGATGAAGCGTTAACATAATCATGAGAGATAGTACATATAATCAAGTGAAAGAACATGTCATGTCTAATCATTAATTAAACGAACCTTGTAATAAAAAACCAATTAATTATGCTTGAAAAACACGTCTTCTTCTCACATAAGGGTAGGTTTTTTTTAATGAAACTTTCAACATATTAAGTTCTTAACCCCATGCATTGCGGAGCTCACATGTCTAGGAGAGAAACGATACAATGTCATATGTATAAGATAATTATTGAACGATAGGACGAAGTGAACATTAAACACTGTCTTCAAGAAGGACGGTCTTCATTTGCTTCCTTCTTTGCCTAGAGGAATTCAAGCAAAGTACGAAACAAACGAGAACAGTGAGAGCCATGAAAATCACAAAAACCTTGGTCTTGAATATGCCCAATGGTGGACCGATATATTCCACTTCTTTTGTAGCCATTATTAAGACCGGTGGAAGAATCATGAAAAGAAAAAAGAAAAGAAAAGCACGCCAACAGACAGCAAAGTCTCCCCATTTCCGATTGCACCTCGTCTCCTCCATTTCAACATTGATACGGGTGCCAACCTGTTCTCTATATAATTTTTTCTCATTCTTTCTTTGTCTACTTCTTTGGTTTTTTTACCACCCCAGCTAATTCAATATGTATAAAATAAAATGCCAAAGTTGTTTATGTTCTTGTAATTAATCTATAATTGTGCAACAACATTGTTCCTAAAATTCTGAGAAAAAACAAATAGGCTGGTATGTAGGGACGTGGCCTATGAAAATACTTGATATCACATTTGTTACCAAGCCACTATATTGTAAGAAAAGTACACTATATTTTCACAATACTTTTACAACAAATCCTAAATAGTAGATTTTTAATAACCTTTAATTGCGGGAAAAAAAGTAATTTAATTGGTAAGTTTAAATTAGAACTAATAATAACTTACTGCTTATAAACTATTATGAAAATATTATAGATCTAGCACTTCTCATATCAAAATTATTTTAATACTTTTTTATTTTTAATAAACAGAAAGTTTACTAATTTTGTTTTTAGAGTTAGAAAGCTTACTATTAATAAAGAAAGAAATGGATGATCGATTGGATACGTTAAAAAGAGTATGTTGCATGTTATGATTCATGAAGCAAAACTTCAATCTCTATTTGATGATCAAACAGCAAATGCAATTAAGAAAACGCCAGCAAGGAGGAGTTGTGGACAGGATCAATGGATTTGGACCAAAGCTGCAAATGGTAATTTCTCAATTCGATCAGTTTATTGGGATTTAACAGCCCATGATAGTGGTGGATCAAATGCAGTGGTGGCTGGTAGTTGGAAAACAAAAATCCATGAAAGACTAAAAATGCTTTTGTGGCGCATAGCCTCTGACGTTTTGCCGACAAAAGAAAAATTGGCGAGGTTCATTCCAAATATTGAGCCGCCCCATGTGTGAAGCACCTTTGGAGTCTGCTCTGCATATCTTTGTTTATTGCCCACTGGCTAGAGGCCTATGGTTTGAATGTAGTGGAGGAATAAGAATTGAGTACCTCAATTTGTCCTCTACAAACCAACTTATTGAGCTGATAATATCACCTCCTTCTAATTGGAACCTAAACTCTCTTGAGAAGACCCAGTTAATTTCTATCTTTGGGTGCAGTGATTGTAGAACAGCTTTGGAAGGCTAGAAATATAGCCTCATTTGAAAGTGCCCAACTATGTCCTGACAGACTAAGGCAAAATATTGTAGCTCGTTGTCTGGGGTTTTCTTTGGCATTTCAGCCAAGCTATCATGGTTTAACCCCAGCTAGGTCTTCCATATGGTCAAATCCTCCACAAGGTACAGTCAAAGTTAACTGTGATGCAACCATTGGCAATAGTTGGTCCTATGTTGTGATTGTTGCTGGGGATTGGAGAGGGGCATTGGTTTTTGCTCTCTCAAAACTAGTGGAAACCACTATCACTGTCCAAGCAGAAGAGAAAGCAATTAATTGGGCAACCCTTCAGGTGGTGTCTCATGGTATTGAAGTAGCAATTATTGAGAGTGATGCCAAGGTATATAGAGATGCTCTCACTAATCCTAGTTAAGTAGTCCAATGGAGAATTTCAATTCTAACTCAGGATACTTTGAGGCTAAAGTCCTCATGTTGCAGACTAGAGTTTAAGTGGACCCCTAGAGTCCAATAGTGCTGCTCTTGTTTTAGGATCTTGGTCTCTCTATAATAGATTTTCTGGTTGTTTTGTTTTGGGTTCAGCTCCAAAGGTTTTTGTTGATGTTATTGTAAAGGAGCAAAAAACGCATAGCTCATTTGGTAATTTTATTACTTCTGCTTTCATTGATTTTACTATATAAATGAAAGAGTAATGATGATGATGCTCTGAGATCGTCAATGAGTTGTAGGTTCCAAAGCACTCCGATGGATACCTGTGAAATAACAACAAATAGACCAAACATAGAACCCTCCGAAGATCAAGTTAGTGAATGAGAAATCTCTAAGAACTCTATAGTGAGAGAGCTAGGGATTTTTCGCGTACCTAAGAGAAGTGGAGGTCTGGAGTTTATATAGCGGTGAGTGGTGAATCGGAATCCCTTGAATGTAGGGATCTTTCCTTGCGAAGAGGGCTTAGTGAGTAGGGCTTCCAAGATTTCAAGGCCCCTTTCCATGTAAGGGAGATATGGGTGAGTATTGGGTTTTATTTGGTGCGGTGCGCAAGGCATTACCATGTATAGGCATGCGTGGGGACCAAGCAAGGCCATGGTGGACCCGCCGGTTACCCTCCTCGTCGGCCCCTAACGGGTTTCCTGTCGGCCTCCTAGAGGTGTCCTGTTGGCCTTATAGAGCTGTCTATCAAGCGCAACCCGGGGGGTCATCAAATGGTCAAGTCGTCGGCCTAGGACTCCTGTCGGTTTACGTGGAGCTAACGGGTACGTAGGCGCCGCCATCATCCTGGAAGGGCGCATTTGGGGGCTTTAATTTTCTGCCAAAAATACCCCTATCAAGTAATATTAGTGATATTTAAATATAAACCTTACAAATGGATGTGTGAACTTTCATATTTTATAAATAAAATTATTACTCCTTTTTTTGGAGAAGAAGTAAAAGCTTACTAATAATAAAGAAAGAAATGGATGTTTGATTAAATACGTAATGCTAAATATTTGGTTCCAAAAATAAAATAAAAAATCTTGCAAGACTAATTGTATTATGTCATGCTTCTAATAATTTTTTTTTTTTTTTTTTAATTTTAAACTTTGGGTGTTTTATAAGGAAAGAAAAAAGAATGTGTTGCAAGTCGTGATTTCTTTTTTATAGAGTTTCAACTTATAGTGTCTGCCTATGATGATTGTGTTCTTTATTTTCAGACTCTAGACATTTTATTCAACCATCAGAAACTTTATCAGTTAAGCTAATTACTGGAACTCACTTGCAAGTCATAATTAATGGAACATAAAGTAAAACACCTAAAATGGAACGGAAGAATTTTTATTACTAAACGTTTTTTCTTTTTGAGAAACAATTTTTATTTCTAAATTGAAAGGCTAGTAGCTGTTCAAAACCTAGCTGGTATATAAAATAAGAACTTGGCTTAAAACACATAGCTCACTAATTTTATTGCTTCTGCTTTCATTGAGTTTACTATATATTATAAATTTTATTATATAAACCTTATAAGTTAATGTGTGAACTTTCAAACACAAAACAAAAAAGTGATTAAAATTTATATTTATTATATTATTATTTGGTATTAATTATATTCATTATCATGTCAATTTGTAAACTTTTTATAATAAAATTGATGATTTTTAGAAATTTGCTTAACTTAAAGTCCCACCAAACAGTAAGAAATGATTCAAATGATAGCATAAAGTGCACCAATTGAAAATGAAATCATAATTTCCACATCTATATGGTCCTTCCACTCTTCTATTCTAAGCAATATTGGTTGCCAAGAGTCTTATAATTAACTCGATTAATACATTCTAGTATTCCAATGGATTGAGAAGTCTAGGGTTCAAACTTCAAACCCCTCCCTCCCAAAGATTGCATTTTTTTTTTTTTTTTTTTTTTTTTGTCAATGGTCATTGGCCGACTTATCTCTTTTTATACTTTTCCCTCCGTAAATACCATACTTGCCATCATTTAATTTACAATTTCCCAATTTGTGTCTGATTTTATGAAATTGGTTGATGGATGATCTTAACAGTGGTCTAAAATTGTCTCCAAGATAAGTTAATTGGTTAGGCCCTTTGACTTATTAAATTTTCAAAATCAAAACAGGAATATGAACACACACACACACACAAAAAAACGTGTGAAAATTTGTTTACAAGCAGTGTTGTGTATGTTAAATCCTAAATTAAGACTCTTACAACTTACTAATAATAAAAGAAAACATTTCTTACAAAAGAATCATACAAATTTTCATGACTCAAAAAATAGTACAAGTATGTCATAGAGGAATAGAAAATCTTAAATGCGGGCCATCCTCTATGGAAAAATAAAAGAACTTAATGCTAAAAATTGCCAATTAATTAAACTTAACAAACACATCACCTTCTCACATAACTACATAAGGGTAGGGTTTTTTTTTTGCATGAAACCACAAATGAGATTCACGTGCATCATAATTCTTACAGTATATTAATTATAACCATTTTTTTTTTTTTGGTAAATTATTAATTATAACCCTATACAGTGTGGAGCTCACATATTTACAAAAGAAATAATACGTATCATATGTTATATGTGTAAGATAATTATTGTGCTTAAGGAGGAGGACCAAATGCATGTACAACACCTTCTTTGAGAAGGACAGCCTTCATTTCCTTTTTCTTTTCTTTTTTTTTTTTTTTTTTTTTTTTTTTTGGTCTAGAGACAATCAAGCAAATTACCAAACAAAGGAAGAGAACGGGAACGAAGGACACTACAAAACTCAAAGTGTTGGCTTTGCCTGGAAATGGATGAATGCCCTTTGGGGAATGTTCCTCAAAATAAAAGTCTCTTGGGTGACCTTTCACTTCCCCATTCTCTGCTTTTTTAGACCTTAATTATCAAAATTAATGGCGAAATAAAACTCACAATAGCAAAACTCATAAAAACTCATAATAGCAAAAGCTTACTCTCAATAAAGATAGAAGCTACAATTAATGTAAAACAATGTTAATATTTGGTCCATAAAAAAATAAAAAATAAAAACTCTTGTTTTTTTATTTATAGAGTTTCAATCTATGGTGGTCACTTCTGATAATTTTGTTTTTTATCATCAAACCAAAACACCAATCAATTTTTGATGTAGGTGGGAATTGAACCTCAAATCTCTTATTCAACCATAAGAAACTTTACTAGTTGAAAAAAAAAAAAAAAAAAAAAAAAAAAAAAAAAAAAACTTGTTGATCAATGGTGGTGAAAACAAGAGCCGGTCACTTTTTTTTTTTTTTTTTGTTGGCTAAATGATGAATTTTATTGAGAAGAGAAAATTCAGGGCCGGTCCATCTGCCATCTCTACCTCCAAGATGTGGGCAGAAAGATTGGAGATGGGAAAGGCTCCAAATACATTACAAAAAGGTGCTCGCAGCTACGCCATGGTAGCACAATTGGCTAGCCTAACAACAGGAGCCAAAATGAAAAGAGCAAAGATAACTGGTTTATATCGGCAATAATGAAAGAGATGGCCCAATGTGAGGGTGATTGAAGAATTCTGAATGGGCTTTATGACATTAACCCCAGATTATGTGCAGATGAGACAACTAAAAGTTCAACTTTAGCTTCAGCTTATATAGGTTTGCCACTGACTTCAACACTTGTCCATGCATTGATAAATTTATGGGACAAGATTAAGTCTTTTATCATCAGTTAATATCTTCTTGTATTAAATTAATATTTTAAAAATTCAACCGTTAAATTAAATGTGTTATTGTTCTTCTAAACACACACCAAATTAGTATTAATAAGATATTTACTATTTAATTTATAAACTCATTTTTTGTGTATAATTTTAAATTATATAAAATTTAAAGTTTAATAATTTTATAGATAAGATAGTTATTGACATATTTGATAATTTTGATTATCTTGAAATTTCCAGACTCCAACTTTTCTGAATTATTCATCATTTATTTGATGGATAGTTTTATCTCATATCTTCTCCCAATATCATACACAAGCTAGTTGTCAATTGACTGAATTCCGTAGTTCGTGGCAATCATGTGAATGCTAAACCTGTCGTGTGTGTAGCCATGTGTTTATATATACATTAATGTGCAATAGTGTTTGCTAAACATCTAAATTGCCTGTAATGCTTTGTGAATGAAGAATTTCCTTTCATACAAAAATGGTGCTTTTGGAAGGAGCTTCATACACAATCTAAGCCTGGGGCAAGACCAAACTAACTATGCCAATATTTGGGTTGAAAATGGCCTCCTAGACCATGTTAATTTTCTTATTACTGGGTGGGTGGTAATTAATAATGCATTTATAACATCCTCTTTCACTCACATCCACAAGCATTGGCATATGTCAATTTGTAAATTCTTTGTAATAAAATTGATGCGTTTTTTAAATTTTCTTAACTTAAAGTCCAACTAAACTCTAAACAGTAAGAAATGATTCAAATGATAGTACAAACACAAACTGAAAATGAAAGCATGCTTTCCACATCTATGATCCTTCCATTCCTCTATTCTAAGCGGTTCTTAGCTGCCAAGAATCTTGTAACTTATTTAATACTTCTTGGTGTTCCAATGGGTCGAGAAGTATAGGGTTTAAATTTCAAATCCCTCCTCCCCCAACGATTACATAACTATTTTTTGGCCGACTTATCACTTTTTATATTTTTCCCTAGGTAAATACCACAGTTGCCATTGGCTAATTTACAATTTCACAAATTGTATCTAACTATGTGAAATTGGTTGATGGATGCTCTTAACAGTGATCTAAAATTGTCTCGGAAATAAGTTGGTCAAGCACTTTGACTTATATATAATTACCAAAATCAAAATTGAAATATGACAAAAAACGTATATGGAGATTTGTTTACAAGCTTGTCAAGTATGTTAAATCCTAGATTAAGACGCTTACAGCTTACTAATAATAAATGAAAACATTTTTACAAAAGAATCATACAAATTTCCATTACTCATAATATGAAGGGAGAGGCTTAGGTCCAGTACTTTCTGTGCACTGGACCAGATAGGATGTTACCACGTGACAATATTTGGACACATAACAATATCCTACTAGGTTCAATGCAGTAAACACTGGACCAAGGCTAAACCATAATATAAAATAGTACAAAAACAGTAAATTCTAAATGCACACCATCCTCTTTGGAAAAAAAAAAAAAAAAAAAAAAAGAACTATATGTGTAGCCACTCGATTTTGCTCCCATTATTTAATCAAGGAAGATGACTAGAGTGACAATTCATATACCCAAAATTCATGATTGCATTACATGCATTAATTCATATTGCATATCATAAAAATAATTTTGAGATTCTAACGGTTACGACGGTAGGCCCGATTTCCAAATCGGACCGTCGGATTGAAAGATATCGCATGATCAAGTTTGCACGATCTGCATGCATTTTGTTTAGATAAAACCAACCACACATAATCCTTTGTAATGCATGAAGGCGCATCTTTTGGGGTAAAACCCAATATTTAAAAGAACTATATGCGTAAACACTCGATTTTGCACCCATTATTTAATCAAGGAAGATGACTAAAGTGACAATTCATATACCCAAATTTCATGATTGCATTATATGCATTAATTCACATTGCATATCATAAAAATGATCTTGAGATTTTAACGGTCGCGACAGTAGGCCCGATTTCCAAATCGGACTATCAGATTGAAAGATATCGCATGATCAAGTTTGCACGGTCTGCATGCATTTTGTTTAGATAGAACCAACCACACATGATCCTTTGTAATGCATGAAGGCGCATCTTCTGGGGTAAAACCTAGTAGATCAACATCCCTTCAGGAATTTGTCCCGACAGAGGTGACATATTCCAGTGGTGATATGGTAATTGCTTTACAGGAAGTTTTGTCTAAAAATTTACAATTCCATAATGGAACCTATTTAGAATTACCAGATTCTATCAAATTTATTCTTGATAACCTTCAAGCTGCTTTTACCAGAGACCACCGCAAACTTTTCCAGAAAACCCTTCGAGCACTTGAAATCCATCTTGTTAACCTTACTGCTCAAAATGAGGCTTATACAAGTCACTATGCTAACCTTGCTTCAGAATATGCCAACCTTGTTTCAGAAAATAAGGCTTATAGAAGCCATCCTGCTAACCAACCAAATGTTGCAAATGAACCCTATGATCTTTACAATAGTCAACTCTTTGACAAAGAGGAAATCCATTCCATGGATAAAAAGACTATAATGGGCACTGACTACGCAAAATTGAGTCTTAAGACCCAATCTCTATTGAGAAGTGCTGTTGCCAACTTGCCAACAGACATACAATTTCGTATTCTGGAAAGCAAGGCTATGTTTAAGTCTTTCGACCTATGGTTTAAATATTTCAAAAAACTTGTTACAGCTACTATTCCTGATCCTAATGAATTGGATGAATTTGATAATGTATTCATCCAACTAGATTGGGAAGAACACTTTGGGAGTAGTCTCAGAGTGTATGAAAAGAAACATCCATTTCCTGGTCTTCTGATTAATTATGACGATGGTTCATATGTTGCTGATGATGATGATGATAGGGATCCTAACTGGCTTTCCCAAATGTTTATATGGCTTTATCAGATTCATAAAATTAACAAGCCATAAACAAGCCAATCAGCTTCCACAAATTATACAAACTGCTATTAAAGGGTTTGAAAATTCTTTTGTTTCCATCAGATGCTAGAGCACTTTGCCAAAATGGGAAAAAGATAACTGGATGAATGTCCAACCCTCAAAGCATCTCATTCTCATTAATGGTCACACTCACCAAGAACAATGGTTTAAAGGAAATTCTCACTTATCCTTCAGTGATCCTTATGCTCTTGCAGAATGTTGGAGAAATTATTTCAATAATCAAATTCTTGATGTTGTTCAGAATTTATGGAAATATTATCATTTCATAGGTAGCGCAGATTGAATTTCTGTTTTTGGTCCCAGACCCTATGCTAATGCCCTTGTTCACTTGCAGATAGCAGATCATCCTAATCCAAGAAGTCTTCTCATCCCAGGAAAAACCCCAAAGTTTGAGCCACTTTTATATTGTGGACTATGTAATAAATATGCTATCTATCATGAGCATGCATGTAATGATAATTCTTCATGGGATTCTTATGATAGTTATCCATCTGATGCTCCTTCCACCGATTGATGAATAGTCTCCTTAAATTAATGATACTACTAAAGGAATTCTTATCAAGACTCACTAATAAAGTTGATTCTCTAGTTTGTCTGGCTTGCACAAAAGCCAAAATGCTTCAATGTCTTTGAAGAATATGTTACTGAAAATTTGGAACTGTTTCAAGATACCCCAAATTTGGCTGAAGATTTTGATTCTCCTATTTGTCTAGCCTGCACAACGGCCAAAACACTTCAATATTTACCACTGCTAAAAGCCTGTTTCCCACCAATACAATGCTTCTGAAGATTCCCAATAATAGTGCTCATTTGGTTTCCTTTAGCACAAGAAGACAACAATGCTTCTGAAGGATGGTGCTCATTAGTTTCTTTTGGCACACAACGACACCAATTATGGCCTAGACCCTTAAATTGCAGGCCTTTGAACTCTACGGAGGATTCCTCAAAAAATTTGAGTCAAAAGTGAGAAAATTCACTTTTACTATTCATTTGTCACTATTTACCTGTCACTATTCATAACAATGTTCCCTCTGAATTTTGCCTATTTAAGGGGGGTTGTCCCTTAAGTTTAAATCAGGTTTTTTCTTAGAGAACTTCCTCTTAGAACTATTCTCCTTCTTGAGAGCCTTTCTTTGAGAGAGTTCTTTGTTTCACCTTAGCATTTCCTACTACCTTACAATCTTGTAACTAGAACTAGTACAAGCCTTGTAATTGTTAACCTATTCTCTTGAGATCTTGTAATCACTACTACTACTGTAAGTGTTTTGTTCTATTTTCAATAACAAGTATTTTCAGATTTCAGTTCATTATTATTACTTGTTGCTACCGCCATCTTGAACAGTTCTAATTGCTTTCAGTTCATTATTATTACTTGTTGCTACCGCCATCTTAGATGGTTCTAATTGCTTTCATATATACCAAGTTAACCCACCATGCCTATAAATTTGCAGATATTAGTGTGTTTGGTTTAATCATTTGCTTATATAGTGTTTTAAAGTTTTACTTTTTCTAACCTATAATAATATTTTATCTACTTTCAACAAATCAGGACCTAATCCACCCACACACAACCCAGCTTCATCTACATCTACATCTAATTCAGGCACCCACAATATTCCGGTTTCAACAATTAACCAAAAGGCCTTCGGAGGCCACAATATGACTCCTTTCAAAACTTCACTTGCAAAGGGTACTGTCCCTCCATCTGAACCTAATCCACCCACCTACACCCCTTCTCCTCGTAATTAACCCACACTTCAAATCAACCAAAGGGGTTTCAAAAGAAATAAAACTAGCTTGTTTAACATTAATATTAGTTAAAAAAAAAAGAAAGAAAAAAGAATACAATGAAGTTGTGAATGTATTTAACTACATGAATAATGGAAAACACACACAGCTAACAGCCTTTCTTTCCACTTTGTTTTGCAATATTCTTTGTACTTCTTGTTAATTATTTTGCTACAAATATTTGTATTTGAAAGAATGCAATGAAGTTGACGATATTATTATTATTATTTTTTTTTGTTTTTTTGTTTTTTGTTTTTGTTTTGTTTTTTTTTTTTTTTTTTTTTGGTCTAAGTGCATCGATGTGTTATTTATGTCCTACAAAGTAACACTATATATATCCTAATTCATTTTATCTTACTAGGTGTGATGAGCTAATGAATTCCATGATGCGCATAATGCACGATATAACCTTTTAAAAAAAAAAAAATTTAAAAGATTCTTTTTATATGTAGCTAATGTGTAATTCTCACTTTAGTTTCAAATTATATTCATGTCATGATAGGGAAATAATATTAAGGAGAGTAAACTACTATACATAATATATTAAAAAATGAATATATTATCTATATTGGAGTACTATTTAAGGGGTTTCTTTGTTTGGACTGGACATTTTTTTTATTCCAATATACCCCTATATCCCCAAGTTCAAATAGAGACAAAACTAAAGGATAGTCTGGTAAAAATACATGTCTAACTTGCATTAAAACATTGCTTACAAAAATGGAACGCTCTCTCATTAATCCATTTTTTTAAAGCAACTATACGTTTATTTATTTTTAAATAGAAAAATAAGTTAAACAATCCACGTTGCTGTTGTTTTTTTTCCTATAAAAAAAAAACCTACGTTTCTAATACTTTATTATTATTTAAAATAGACACCCCTAAGTTTTTTTGTAATTGGAAAATGTAGTAATCCCAAATTATAATAGATACAAATTATAATGGATGCAAATTATTAACTTTTTTCCAAAAAAAATTGAAGAGCCTCTTAGCACGCGTGTGAGCATGCTCAGAGGCTAGTGTTTAATAATTTAGTTATGATTTTCCTAAACATTAGTTATCGTTTGGATTGCTCCATTCCGTTAATCTCAATTACTTACGCTGTCATTGGGCACCATCTCATATCAACACAATGTAGTTTTAATGAATTAAAATGATGTCATTTTCTCCATATCAGGAAAAAAAGTATTTAACATTTTTTTTAAATAACAATTTTTCTGTAGGTTTTTCCTTTTCCAGTTTTATTATTTTTTCTTCTATTCTTTTCCATTACTGCCTATTCTCATTTTCTTTATAAAAAATATATATTTATATTTATATTTTCTTAGAGAACAAACACAAAAACCAATCCTCCTTTCTCAGTTTCTTAGAAAATTAAAATTTCTTTGGGAAACAAACATAAAAAACAACGGCCCTTTTTAATTTCCAGAAAATGAAAATTATCCGCAAAAAAAATATTTTCTAAAAAAAAACACAAAAAAAAAAAAATCTAAATTACACAAATTAAAACCAGCATTTTTTTTATTCAATAATTCCAATATTACAACAAGAACCAAATTACACAAAGCCATTATAGAGATCAAGAAGGATCCTTAAGGCCGGCCAGAACCCAATTATAGCCAAAACCCATTGATGGACCTATTGCATCACCACATCACGGCATGACCACCCTGTTTGCCCAAACCCCCAAACTCACTCGGCCACCATGGAGCACAAAGCTTGGCCACCATAGGCGGTTGCTGAGAAGCCCCAAACATATATACTATAACTTGGACTAACCATGAGAGTGAGAAGAGATATGAAAATATTATTTTTGATAAAAATTAATAATTTTTTAAGGTTAATAATGGTTTTATTTAATGAAATGTATCCTTAGATCAATTTTTTTTTTTTTTTTAATACAAGATAGAATTTCTACTCTAGTCTAATCTAAGTGTATATATGTGTGAAACTCCCTTCTGAAGACTTTAACCTCGGCCATTACCCCCCACACCCCACAAGCATTTATACTTGTGGAGTGACCAAGGGTGCGCGGTGGTAATTAGATCAATTGTTAAAATTGTATACTTATTTGATATTTTACCGCTAGGTCTTTAACTTATGTGGACGTAAGGGGAGCAAATCTAAATGATATCTAATGTTGCATGTTAGGGAAGCGAATTAAAATTTTGAATTTTAATTTGTGGGTAAAATCAAAATTTCCTCAAACTTTAATGGACTAGTTTGCAAATTAGGTTAGATATTGTTTAGTATCTAATTCATAAACTCATATTTTGCATATAATTTTAAAGTGAAAAATATTTGAATTTTTTTATTTAATTTTATTTAATTTAAACATTTTAGAGTTTCTTTTTATTTTTTGGATAGGAAAACATTTTATAATGAGATGAAAGAAGGTAATATAATTGAACAATTGATTTGTCTAATATATATATATATATATATATATATATATATAAATAAAGTTCAACAGGCAATGCTATTCTCATAATTTTTTTATTTTTTTATATAAAAAGGCAATAATATAGTACTCGATTATTGACAAGGCTCAATAAGGATGAGCGACACGAGCATGAGAGACTTTAGTAATCAACGTAAAATCAAAATGTATTATTACATATGGTAAAATATATTTGTGTTCTTCAAGCAGAGAATACAGATGGCCCATCACTCTTTTCTTATTTTGATTGAATAATTGTTCAAAAGAAAAAAAAAAAAGGTATATAAATGCGTGTTATATAAATACATAAATATTCACCTTTGGTCTCTTTCAAGTATACTTTTTGACTGCTCTAATTGCGTATTGATCTAGTTGGAGAAATTGATTACAATTCTTACTATACTTTGCAAACTTGGAGAATTATTTATTTATTTATTAAAATTATGGAATGATTTTGTAAGGCCCTTTTTGTCCATATAAAAAAAGATATTTCATTTTTTTCCTTAATTTATTTAATGTTAATTATTATCTTATTGAAGCAAAAAATAAATTATCATCTTAAAATCTTATGGAAATTTGGTGGAAGCACACATAGCCATATCAAAATGTCCTAGACTTTAAAAAAGGGAAAAATATTTGCTTAAAAACCTAGTTTTCTGCATTCAAAGAACCCGAAGAGAAAGCAAATGGTTCCAGGGCTCAGTCAAGCAAGGTCTTACAAAACCTTTTCATTTTTTGTCTTTCATTCCATTCAAAACGCCTGAAGAGAAAGCAAAGTAGTTAGGAGTAGTTGTAATTATAGCTTCAGCAGCAAAGTACATACAAATATTAATAATCGAATTAAAAAGTTGACAAAGAATTAATAAGTGTTACTTGATTCCAATTGACACGAAATTTGACGTGAAAATTAAGAACAAAGAGAATAAGAAGTCATAACAAGTGCATGTGACAGTAAAATTATATTATACAGAATACACAATTTTATTTTATTTATTAAAAGAGAGGGTATATAAAATTAATTTTGAAAGACTAGTGGTTGATTTTATAAATAATATATACTCAAAATTAAGAAAAGGAAATAATTTGATTTTGAACTGAATCCTAAAAAATTATCTAAAATATTCTCTCAGAGAGTATCATATCAACTGTAGGGTAACAAATTGTACCCTTAAGTCCAAAACATGCAGGACTTGGGCCCAATAAGTCCATTGCAATAAATTTGTAGAGAGTGGGTTAAAGAATTAGGTACAAATGACGTGGATTACGTTCAACTTATTCTTAAAAACAAACTAAAAAGCTAATAGAAAGACTCAAAGCATATTGAGATGATTTGGTATAAGTAAGTTCTTGTTTCGATCCGAGGAGACATCATGTCATGTAATTCACGTTCTTTTTCTTTCTTCTTTCTTTTCTTTCCCAAAAGTCCCCCTTTCTCATGGAGGGGGTGTTACACTATATAATCAACTTCTAGTCATCCTAACCTTACACTTGTCATTTATCTAAGGCGTCGCTTGATACTTGTCCCATCAGACATTTTCTTTGGCTTCCTTGTGAGCTGTAATAGTTTTGGTAACACTGTTTAGAGGTCTTCTCCACATAAATGCGGCCAGAAAAGTAGTTGCAGGGTATTTAATGTGGTGGTAGCAACATTTCTTTAGATATTTTGGGATTTTTTCTTTTCCAGTAAGTTCACAAAGGCCATTTCTATCATCGAAGATTCCAGGAGGATTACTCCAATCGATGGGATACACACTTGAACCGTACTCTTCTCATCCGAGGACTATATTCTCCTCGGACAGAATTCGTTCGTTTCCCATGTATGAATCTTTTGAAAATAGAATTTTTAATAAATGCCACTCTGCTCGGCCCATGAATCTTCCTCGGATTAAACCCACAGCCCAAGATGCATGGCTCTTGGTTATTTGTCCCCACAATAGCCTCTCAAAACTTCAATTTTTCCCTTCCATCCGAGG
Organism: Notholithocarpus densiflorus; assembly: GCA_030021035.2. Taxonomy (NCBI): domain Eukaryota; kingdom Viridiplantae; phylum Streptophyta; class Magnoliopsida; order Fagales; family Fagaceae; genus Notholithocarpus; species Notholithocarpus densiflorus. The sequence continues at coordinate 2,074,029 of JARYZH020000045.1, forward strand.
AGAAAAAAATGGGGTTTTGACTTTTAAGAGATAAAGGCAGTCGATATTTAATCCACATGTGCGGGGATATGACTTAATTGCGTTTCATAATTACCTCTGACACTTCGCAGTCCCTGAAGCGTTTATTAATTACTCCAGGAGGCGTCTTGTCCCCTACATCCAACGGTTGATGCGCGGATCTGACGGCTGATATTTCCCTCAGAATTCTGAGCGGGATAACTTCCCTTCTCTCTCTCCATTAATATAAAACTTTGAGGGAAACCATTTATCTTCTTCTTCAAAGAAATTTTAAGCGCTCTAGAGAACTTTAATGCTCCTGCCTCTAAAAAACGCCAAACTCCCGAATCTCTGTTGCTATTTCTTGTGAGAAGTCTTCGAAGGTCTTTCTAGAAAGCTTTCAGATACTAGCGTACGTGCTCCCGTAAGTTTGTTTAGCTTTTATATCCGAATTTGTCTTCTTGGCCTGCCAGTTTTGCTTCCTTATCCTCAAAACTCACCTACTCTGTCTTTAGGTTGTAAAAAATGGGTAGATTCGAGCGTCTAGTAGATTCCCCCGCAAAAATAGAAGCCTTTAAACAAAAATATCATATACCCCAGGCGGTTGGCCTGCGATATTGTTTCTCAAAAGAAATTGTTTTACCTAGAGAAGCAGGAGAAGTGGTCATTCCTATAATAGCCTTCATAGAAAGGGGAATGACCCTTCCTATGGGTAGGATAACCCGAGAATACCTTATTAACCATAGACTATGCCCTCATCAGTGTGCACCCAACATGTTTAGGATTCTAGGGTGTATCGATGCTCTAGACCAGCATCTTCACTTGGGCCTCACATGGCACAATGTGGTTCACCTATACGAGTGCCACTCGCAAACCGACGGAGGGTTTTATCTCAAGTCCAGGTCGTCCATTGTGAGGCTCATCTCGTGTCTCCCCAAGTCCAACAAAGGGATGAAAGATGACTACCTCATCGCTTCAGGGGCATGGCACGATGGTCGACCCTGCCTAACTCGGGAGAGAGAGACAGGTAGGATACCTTAGAGTTAGATCCCCTGACATAGGATTTAGATTTTTATCCCCCATCCATGTTTCCCATTGTAATCTCTTTTGATAATAGACTTTCATTGTTTAACCGTATTTGACTTTTTGGTTACTTCTGCAGATAGGACGCTTGTTGCTCCTCGGCTAAGTTTTACTAACGTGGTTGCCCTCAACTACCTTCTTCGGTCAGAAATTTTCGTGAGCGAGGATCGACAATTACGAGCTGTTCACCTCGTCCTAGATTTCGAACCCATTTCGAGGGTTTTTTAGGAAGTCGGTAACGCTATCAGAGCTGATGATCGTCGGATTAACCGTATCGACGTGTCAAAACCAGACTTTCTGGCCTGAGACGATCTTCTTCCTGTCACCCTACCAGTCTCTCAAATCCCTCCTCAACTTGTGCTTCCATTGCAACAAGTCCCTCTCGGAACTGAAGTCGCAGAAGAAGAGGAAATCGCTTCTTCGCGGCTGTCCTTAGAAGAGGAAATAGATCAGTTCCGCTTTGAAGGAGAGGAAGGCAGACCAGAAAGGCCTGTGCAGCTCTCGAATTCTGAGGATGACTCTGACAGACTTTCCGCAGCTATTCAGCCTACATTAATTGTTTCCCGAGTGGATACAAGTTCAGAAGAACCAAGAGAGATGAGTCCGAAAGGAAGGTCGCCCCTGAAAGGCTTAGTAGCCAATAGAGGCAAGAAAGGAGCCTCGAAAGGCACATCCCAGACTCTGGCTCCTGCCAATCTACCACCTCCGCCTCCTCTTCCTGCTGATCTTGGATTACACGCCATCCCAGATTTGAAGAAGAAGAGACCAATGCAGGATATAGAAGAAGGTGAGGTGATCCCTCCGAAGGGCCCCAAACAGGAGAAGACTAAAGATCCAAGGGATAATAGGGCAAGCTCTGTTGACAGCAGAGAAGATGCTGAAGTGCGCCGACAACAGCGCTTCTGGGCCCCTCGGATAGAATTGGATGGGACTTAAATTCCCTGGGATGCCACTATCAGGGAGTTCCAGAGAGGTCACTCAGCCCATCTTGCTTAAGCTTTAGAGTAACCCCTTTTGCTCCCACGGGATATGGAGGCTTTAGGCGTACCAGGCAGCCCGAGCTTTTTATGTCATTAAAGAAGGATCTTGCCCTGGTAGGCTAAATTTGTTTTAGGAATTAAACATTAAAAAGTTATTGATCTTATCAGTGTTATTATACTTGCTTTTACATACATAACTTCTTTGCCATTGTTATGCAGGTCACTCAACAAGTCTATGTGGCCGAAGAGTGGGTTCGAAATGCCCATAACAGATATGAGGCTGAGTTCTACTCTCGGCGTGAAGTTGAGAAAGCCCTCGAGAGCCTAAAAGAGGAAAAAATGCAGTTGGCCAAGAAGCTGAAGATTTCAGAGCGAGAATGCTCAAGTGCTAAGGCAGGGCTAAAAAATGTTGAGGCTCAGGCCAAGGACCAGCGAAAACAGCTCTACACGACCCAGCTAAATTTGGTTACTAAGAAAGTAGCAGTGCTAAGCCTGAAAGCTGAATTGTAGAAAGCTAAGGAGGTAGCAATAAAGGCGATGGAAGCTGCTAAGTCCGCGGAGGAGGCGGCATATGAACGTGGAGCAGGGGAAACGGAGGAGAGGCTGACCGAGGAGGTAGTTGAAGTGTGCTGGGAATATTGCACGGAGACTTGGGTAGAAGCATTTAATCGTGCAGGGGTTCCTGCTGATTCCGAGCTGAGGAAACCTGAGAACGTGTTCTTCCCCGAACACATCAGAGAGATTCCAACCAGCCCTCCGATGGCCACTAATCTACCCCTCCCTCCTCCTGAGCAGATAGCTATTGTAAATGCCCCTGTCATAGCTGCTGAGGTTTCCAAGGGAATTGTCAAAGATAAATCCGCCGAGGATTCCCTTACCATAAAGGATGTTGTTTCTCAGGCCAAGCCAGTTGAGAAAAAATCTGACGCTGAGGATGCCAAGATCAAGACTATCTATCCCGAGAAGGATTCTCAATCTTCGAAGACTGAGGATGCCAAGATCAAGACTATCTGTCCCGAGAAGGATTCTCAATCTTCGAAGAAGTAGTTGTAGGATTTTTTTTTTTTTTTTTTGTTGTTGTTGTTGTTGTTGTTGTTTCGATGTAGCTTCTGCCAAGACTTACGATGTACTTATTTTTTTTTTGATTAAAGAATAGACTTGTCTTTCCTACCTTTTGTATTTATACCTTTGCCATTTGCTTTCATTAAAAATTGAGATGACTTCCTATTTACAAGCTAAGGCTTTTCATAAAATACTTGTAACGGATGAGCTTACCATGCTCTTGTTTTAAGGACTGACCTTTTCGTGATAAAGAATGACAGCAAAGACTTGTTATAACTTAAGATCTATTGAATACTTTATAAAATATACTAGGAAATTAATTCAATTGTATATGGTCAGAGGGCCCTGCAATAACTTAGGATTCATTTGAACATTCTGATAAACTGTTATTGTCTACTAACACATAAGTGTACTAATTTCCCCAAAACATCTGGTCCGAGGACATCAGGCATGACTAAGGTTTTGTTTAAACACTTTTATAATAAACATAAGTGTATTAATTTCCCTAAAGCATCTGGTCCGAGGACATCAGGCATGACTAAGGTTCTATTTAAACACTTTTATAATAAACATAAGTGTAGTAATTTCCCCAAAGCATCTGGTCCGAGGACATCAGGCATGACTAAGGTTCTGTTTTACAGTGAGGTGTTAGAAATAAAATCTCACTGTAGCAAATTGCTAAAATTTTTAAAATTTGACACCTTTAATAAAAATGAATTTTTATGATTTAAGGTGTTAAAAATGTTAAAAAATAACATTTAGTATTTTTAACGCGGATGAGACTTGTGGGGGAGGCTATTACAAGAACGTCGTTGTGTACAAGAACGTATATGTACGGACCTCATCAATTAGTGTTGAGACTTGAGGGGGACGCTATTAATTGTCTCGAAGATTCATAAATCTTTACTGTATAATATAGAGAGGTTGCCCATCGTTTTCAATACATCGGCCTTGTGACCTGCGCTTTAACTTGGATAAGCACTTTTTATAATAAACATAAGTGTATTAATTTCACCAAAGCATCTGATCCGAGGACATCAAGCATGACTAAGGTTCTGTTTAAACACTTTTATAATAAACATAAGTGACAGGAATTCCCACATCTTCACACAACACACGAGTTTAATGATAAAGGAAATTCTTATTAATAATAATACATTTTCAGGTTGTTTACATTCCAAGGACGTGGTATTACACGCTCGTCTAAATCTTCTAAAAAATATGCCCCTATACCTGCTTCTGAGGTGATGCGATATGGTCCTTCCCAATTGGGCCCTAACTTTCCCCATGCTGGGTTTTTTGCAGTGCTCAGAACTTTCCTCAAGACCAAGTCATCAGGCGTTAGTGGCCTTAGCCTTACTTTAGCGTCGTATCCTTGCTTAAGTTTGTGTTGGTAATACGCCAATTGGACCAGTGCACTTTCCCTTCTTTCTTCAACGAAATCTAAGTTTTTTTCCAGTAGATTATCATTATTATTTGAATTGAACGAGCTATTTTTTAGCGTTGGAAACCCTGTTTCCAAAGGAATGACAGCTTCGGCACCATAAGTCATTGAAAAGGGGGTTTCCCCCGTTGACTTGCGAGGTGTGGTTCGATATGCCCACAGGACATGCAGCAGTTCTTCCACCCATCTCCCTTTTGCATCATCTAACCTCTTTTTCAGTCTATTTACTATGACTTTGTTAATGGCCTCGGCTTGTCCATTCCCTTGGGGATAAACTGGGGTGGAATATCTATTTGTAATTCCCAATTCGCCGCAGTATCTCCTGAAGGCCTTACTATCAAACTGAAGACCATTGTCCGAGATAATAGTGCGAGGGACCCCGAACCGAGTGATGATGCTCCTCCAAATAAATTTCTTAGCATCCACATCCTTGATGTTTGATAAAGGCTTGGCTTCAACCCACTTAGTAAAATAGTCAGTGCCGACTAGCAGATATCTCTTGTTTCCTGCTGCTTTGGGAAAATGCCCGACAATATCCAAGCCCCATTGAGCAAATGGCCAAGGGCTGGTTAGTAGATTAAGGATCCCTCCTGGTTGGTGTATGTTTGGTGCGAATCTTTGGCATTGGTCGCACTTCTTTACGTACTCATGTGCTTCTCTTTGCATATTTGGCCACCAGTAGCCTTGCGTGATGGCCCTATGAGATAAAGACCTGCCTCCAGTGTGGCTCCCACAAATCCCCTCGTGTAGCTCTTCTAGGATGACTTCTGTCACTTCAGGGTGAATACACAGTAGATATGGTCCGGCAAAAAAGCGCTTGTACAATTTTCGATCCTCGGACAACTAGAAGCGAGGTGCTTTTCTTCATATTTTTTTAGCCTCCAATTTGCTTTCTGGCAAGAGGTCTTCTCTCAAAAATAATATGACGGGATCCATCCAGCTAGGTTCCACTCGGACCAAACAAATCTGGGCCAACTTCCCCTCTGCCTCCGCGGGCTTGTACAAGTCTTCTACGAGGATAATTTGAGGTAAGCTCTGCGCCGAGGAGGTTGCAAGTGTAGCCAGAGAATCTGCATGCGAGTTACTGCTTCTAGGGATGTGCAGCAGACTGAATGATTCAAATTTTAACCGCAACTGTTTAACTTGAATTAAATACTTCTGCATTCTTTCATCCCTTGCCTCTAATTCGCCCTTGACTTGACCAACAACTAATCTGGAGTCTGAAAATATTTTTACCTCTTTTCCCCCCATCCTTTGAACCATGGACATTCCTTCTAGCAAAGCTTCGTACTCGGCCTCGTTATTGGTGGCTAAGAAATCCAACCTCAACGATTTCTCTATTGTGAGTTGTTTAGGAGAGATTAGGACCAGTCCCAATCCAGAGCCCCTTTAATTTGCTGCACCGTCGACATACACTTTCCAGCATAGGGGTTCTTGCAGCGAGATGATGCCAACCGATTTTTCATCCATGTGCTGCGGTGTTGGCACATTCTCTAACGAGGCTTCAGCAAATTCGGCTACCAGGTCTGCGAGGATTTGACCCTTGACAGAGGTGCGAGGCATGTACTTGATGTCAAAAGCCCCTAGAATTGTACCCCATTTAGCAATCCTGCCTATATAGTCAGCACTTCGAAGTACAGCCCTAAGCGGGAGTTGAGTTAAGACGATGACAGTGTGTACCTGAAAATAGTTGGGAAGCTTCCGTGTACCATGTACCACAGCTAAGATGGCTTTCTCCAATGGTAAATAGCGCACCTCGGCCTCATGTAACGATTTGCTAACGTAGTAAATCGGCCGTTGCACGCCACCGTCAACTCGGATCAACACCAGACTTACAGCATGAGGGGCCACGGCGATGTAGGCGTGTACCATGTACCACAACCAAGATGACTTTCTCCAATGGTAAATAGCGCACCTCGGCCTCATGTAACGATTTGCTAACGTAGTAAATCGGCAGTTGCACGCCACCGTCAACTCGGATCAACACCAGACTTACAGCATGAGGGGCCACGACAATGTAGGCGAACAGAACCTCATCCTCCTGAGGACTGGACATGATGGGAGGCCGAGAAAGATACTCCTTAAGCTGCTGGAAGGCCTTAGAGCACTCCTCGGACCACTCGAATCACTTCCACTTTTTCATCAAGAGGAAGAAAGGCCGGCATCTATCTGCTGAACAAGAGATAAACCGATTTAAGGTGGCAATCATTCCAGTAAGTTTCTGGACCTCTTTGGGATTACGAGGAGAGTGTAAATTGTTAATCGTCTTAATTTGATCGGGATTGACTTCGATTCCTCTGTGGGTTACCATGTATCCTAGGAATTTGCCCAATCCCACACCAAACGAGCACTTGGAAGCATTTAGGCGCAACTTGTGTTTCCTCAAGATTTCAAAGATGCTTCCGAGGTCATCAATGTGCTTGGACACCACTTTGCTCTTCACCACCATATCGTCTATGTAAACCTCAATGCTTCTTCCTAATTGAGGCTCGAACATTCTCGTTATCATCCTTTGATAGGTTGATCCTGCGTTTTTTAAACCGAAAGGTATCACCTTGTAATGGTAGTTTCCGATGGGGGTGACAAAAGCAGTCCTCTCCTGGTCTTCCAAGGCTAAGGGTATTTGGTGATATCCTTGGAAGGCGTCCAAGAAGCTCATCCGAGGATGTCCCACTGTCGCGTCCACCAACTGATCTATTCGTGACATGGGGAATGGATCTTTTGGGCAGGCCTTATTTAGATCGGTAAAGTCCACGCACACTCGCCACTTGCCATTCTTTTTCTTTACCACCACAGTATTAGCCAGCCATTCAGGGTAAAACACCTCATTGATAGCCCCTGCTTGCTTAAGCTTTCTCACCTCTTCCTTAACAGCATCTACATGCTCCTTGGATGGGCGCCGAGGTGGTTGCTTTTTTGGAGTAATGGATGGGTTAACGTTTAAGTGATGATAGATAAAGGTCGGATCCACCCCCGGGGCCTCGTAAGTGCTCCAGGTGAATACATCAACGTTCTTCTTAAGAAATTCTATCAACTCCTCTCTCTCGTGAGGCGGCAACTGGGACCCGACTTGAAAATATTTCTCCAGATCATCCCCTATAATGATCTTCTCTAAGTCATCACATTTTGCCTCCTCGGAATGCCCATTGATTGGCAACTCTAGAGTTTTTAATTGCTATGAACTTCCCTCAGCAGCTATCGACGATTCAACCTCAGGTTGATGAGATATGGCAGCCACTAAGCATTGTCTAGCCATTGACTAGTTTCCAAGGATTTCTCTAACCTGACCCTTGGACGGGTACTTCACCCTTTGATGCAGAGTAGAGGAGACAGCTCCCAGAGTGTGAAGCCAAGGTCTGGCCACAATAGCCGTATACGGTGAATAAACGTCCACCACAATGAAATCCACCTCCACCACTTTAGGACCGGTTTGTACAGGTAGCCTAATCTGACCTTTCGGCATAACGGTTCTTCCCTCGAAACTAACCAGGGGGGAGTTATAGGCGGTTAGATCCTCGGACTTTAACCCTAAACCTTTAAATAGGTCGGGATACATAACCTCCACGGCACTCCCTTGGTCCACCAACACCCTCTTCACATCATACCCACCTATCCTAAGTGTAACCACCAAGGCATCGTCATGAGGTTGGATAGTTCCGACCTTGTCCTCGTCTAAAAAACCCAGAATTGGTTGGATTTCCATCTTGGTTCTCTTTGACTCAATATTATTATCCTCGGCGAATGACCGAGCCACAGATATCACTCTGTACGGACAGGATCCTATTCTCCCGGGGGCAGCGAAGATGACGTTTATCGTTCCTAGGGGGGGCCTGAGGAAGCTCCTCTTCTAGAATCAAACCCAGCTTGTCCTACTTGGCTGCTGGAATGATACAACAGATCCTTCAATCTTCCTTTTCGGACCAACTAATCCAAATGGTCCCATAAATTCCTGCAATCTTCAGTAGTATGTTCTTGATCTTGATGATATTGGTAATAGAGGTTTTGGTTACGCCTCATAGCGTTCCCAGCCATTTTGTTCGGCCATTTAAAGAACGACTCATTCTTAATTTTTTCCAAAACCTGATGAATTGGTTCTCGGAATACCGCGTTGACAGCTTGGGTGTTGGAGGAATCTGACTGCCCGGCGAACTCTCTCCGAGGCCGATTGTTACTGAATCGGTCCGACCTAAAATCCCTACGCTCCTGAGGGTTAACCTTTGTTTTACCCTTTCCTTGCTGCTGGTCTTCTTCAACTCTTTTGTACTTGCTTATTCGATCCATAAGCTGACGCACATTGGTGACAGGTTTACCAGTGAGGGACTTCCTTAATCCATGCTCGGCAGGTAAGCCGCCTTTAAAAGTACTGATGGCCACGTCCTCAAAGTCACCATCTATTTCATTGTACGTCTCCCAATATCTGTCCGAGTACGTTTTCAGGGTTTCCCCTTCCCGCATGGACAGAGACAATAAAGAGTTCAAAGGACGAGGTACCCTACTACATGTGATAAAATGAGAGCCAAAAGCCTGCATAAGTTCCTTAAAGGAATTTATGGAGTTAGCTTTCAACCCATCGAACCACCTCATGGCCATGGGTCCCAAACTGGAGGGAAAAACTTTGCACATCAAAGCCTCGTCCCTAGAGTAGACAGCCATTTTCTGGTTGAACTAGCTTACGTGCTCTACTGGATCCGTTCGGCCGTAGTAAGTGGTGAAAGTGGGTTGATGGAATCGCCGAGGAAGTTCTTCCCTTTCAATCCGACGCATAAAGAGGGATCTAGAGATTTGATTCAACGCCTTGCTCATGGCGTCATTTTCCAGGCCCTTAAGAGGTGGACTCTTACGTCTCCGCTTATGAACGTTTTCCTCGTCACAGGAAAAAGACTCGCTCGGTGGTGTCCTAGACCTGCGTCTATACGTGATATCCTCTTCATCATTGGAAGAAACGCCAGAACTAGAAGGAGCTCGTCGTTGGTGTGCATGGCGTAGCTCCCGCTTTAAATCATCGATTTCCCTCTGCATGGCCCTGTTACTCCGCTCCTGAAGGAAGTGACTCCCCATTTGAGGGTGACTTCTGCTAGTCTGTGTGGTATGCGGGCTACCCTCCCTATCTCTTCTACGTTCAAGATTATGGAAGGCATCTTGTTGATGGGAGGCCCTAGATTCCTGCTGATAGGAACCTGATCCTACCATGGTCAAACATCGCACTCACTCTTACACAAATTCTTCCCACAGACGGTGCCAATTGTAGGGTAACAAATTGTACCCTTAAGTCCAAAACATGCAGGACTTGGGCCCAATAAGTCCACTGCAATAAATTTGTAGAGAGTGAGTTAAAGAATTAGGTACGAATGGCGTGGATTACGTTCAACCTATTCTTAAAAACAAACTAAAAAGCTAATAGAAAGACTCAAAGCATATTGAGATGATTTGGTATAAGTAAGTTCTTGTTTCGATCCGAGGAGACATCATGTCATGTAATTCACGTTCTTTTTCTTTCTTCTTTCTTTTCTTTCCCAAAAGTCCCCCTTTCTCATGGAGGGGGTGTTACACTATATAATCAACTTCTAGTCATCCTAATCTTACACTTGTCATTCATCTAAGGCGTCATTTGATACTTGTCCCATCAGACATTTTCTTTGGCTTCCTTGTGAACTGTAATAGTTTTGGTAGCACTGTTCAGAGGTCTTCTCCACATAAATGCGGCCAGAAAAGTAGTTGCAGGGTATTTAATGTGGTAGTAGCAGCCTTTCTTTAGATATTTTGGGATCTTTTCCTTTCCAGTAAGTTCACAAAGGTCATTTCTGTCATCGGAGATTCCAGGAGGATTACTCCAATCGATGGGATACACACTTAAACCGTACTCTTTTCATCCGAGGACTATATCCTCCTCGGACAGAATTCGTTCGTTTCCCATGTATGAATCTTTTGAAAATAGAAATTTTTATAAATGCCACTCTGCTCGGCCCATGAATCTTCCTCGGATTAAACCCACAGTCCAAGATGCATGGCTCTTGGTTATTTGTCCCCACATCAATCTTTTCAAATCTTTATATATATATATATATATATATATATTTATATATATATGTAATTTGATGCACTGGTGGGTACAAATTCAAGCAAGAGCCATTCGCATTGGGCCAAAAGTTTTGCTCCATGACAAAAAATGAACCAAGTCATGATTAGCATGTTAATATCTTAGGGTTTTAACGGACAATTTCAACTTTAGAAGAGGGTCAGACTGCATTGGGCCGTTGATTTTAAGTGTGTGCCCTAACCCGTAAGGCTGGCTATTAATGCTATCTCCATAAAAGTATTCATTGCATGACTTCTTTCTGAGTCCTAACCCATTCAACTTTCATTTCTTGGCAAAGAGAGTCAAGGGCAAAAATGGTTAGACCATATATTGTTCCAAGTCATACAAGTTGATGCATATAAATGGAACCCAACTCGTCCTCATGCTCATATTCATCAATCTTCATCAAATTGTTAACTTCCATCTTAGCTTACACAACAAGATATATGGGGCGTCTAAATGTGTTTCCTATAGTCATGACATTGGTTTTTCATTTGAGCATGCATGCAAATGAGGCTGGCAGAATCTTGCATGGTGTAGAACAAGAATTGATGAACAAAAACTCAGTTAACCAAAGGGCTATTTTGGGTGGTGCTTCTTTACTAGGCATGTTACAAAGGGGTCCAGTCCAACCACCTGCGCCTAATCCACATGGACTCATGACAGTTCTCCTACAAATAGCCAAAGCACTTTTGTGGGTTACAATCTACAAGGCTCTCTAGCAAAGGGTCTAGTCATACCATCTATACCAAATCCAGACAAACACATTCCTACTTCAACGGTTAACGAAAGAGCCTTTGTGGGTTACTATTTGAATTCTATCCAAGGCTCACTACAAAATGGTCCAACCCCACAATCTACAGGTGATCCAAGAACCTACATCCCTTGAAGTCATAGTTCCTCATGGTGTACAAACAGATGAAATAAATTAAACCTGTTTAACATTAACATTAGTCAAATAAAAAATGGAAACAAACATGGCTAACAGCCATTCTTTCCACTTTATTTTGTTGTTATATTCTTTGTATTCGTCCTGTTATTTGCTACAAACATATGAATTTGAAAGAATATTATGAAGTTCATGATGAGATTATTCTCTCTCTCTCTCGTATGTTATTTTTGTCCTACGAAGTAACACTACTATTACATTATTTTATTACATTTTTTTTCTTAATATATGAATACCAAATTTCATGTTAAGTTTTATAAAATTGTAAATTACACGCCTAAAGCTTTAAAATTTTAATTCACTCATTTGATGTTAGTTGCAGTTTTAATTTGTTCCCTTCCATTAATCTTAGTTGCTGAGGTGGCTGTGCCACCTCAAATCAACACTTTGTAGTTTTAATGAGTTTAAATGACGTTGTTTTGCCCATGTGAAGAAAAAAAAATATTTAACCTTCTTTTATGAATAAATTGTTTTTCTCTAGGTTTTTTCTTTTCTTTTCATTTTTACCATTTTGTCTTCGTTGCTTCTCAAGCACTGCTAATTCTCATTTTCTTGGAAAACAAACATAGAAACCATGATCCTTTCTCATTTTCTCAAAAAATTAAAATTTCATTGGGAATAAGGAAAAAAAAAAAACTGCCAACCCCTTTTCAATTTCCAAGAAAATCAAAATTTATATATATCTAAAAGCTAAAGCGTAGCATTTATTGTTGCTACGCTCCTGTTGAGCCACATCAATAGCCACATCATCTACCTATTTCCCATTTCTCTCCGCTACTTCCAACCATTATTTCTCTTTTACCTTTTTATTTCTCTACTACTCTCAATCTTAATGTCACTCTTCCTCTATCCATTCCTCTTCCCTTATCCATTCCTCTTCCTTTTATTTTGGCTCTTCTTATCCCCATTATATTACTATAAGGTTATTACTCTCTCTCTCTCTCTCTCTCTCTCTCTCTCTCTCTCTCTCTCTCTCTCATGTTTTATTTGTGTGTGAATTTTTTATTTTTATATCTCTACTTTTGATTGAAGAATTTATGTGTTCTTTAGAATTTTACTTTGGGTTGATGCAATTTGGTTTTGTGTTTTTAAGTTATTATCTTCTTTCTTTTCTATGATTGTTAAATGTTATTGTATTGCATATAAAGATAGTTTACAATAATATAATGTTATTCTATTATATAGCATGGCTTGGATAATTTTGTGTTTGACTTATGACTACATTTTTTATTTTGACGCTTCTTCTTCTCAATTTATGAGATATACAATGCATTACAGACGTATGATCATTATGATTTTTGTTTTTAACATAATACTTAGTTATTTTGGAAGTGAGATTTTGATTTTATATTAAAATAAAATCATGGCTATCTATTTGAATGTGTCTATCAACTATTAAAACCGCCTTAGATGAATATGTATAGACAATATTTTTGTTTTAATTTTTCATTAATTTATTATTTAGTTATAAGATTAAACCTAAAGTAGATGAATATGTAAAGTTAAAACTGCCTAAGATGAATTTGTAAAGCTAATATATTTATATATTTAGTATTATCAAAAAAGTAAAAGTAAAAAATAAATAATAAAAAGAATAATGATGTGGCGAATGAGAAGGCTCAACAGGAGTGTAGAACCAAAAATGCGTTATAAAGATCCAGTTAAAGACAATTAAATCTTAATAAATGAAAGGGTCTAGTAAAAAAAAAAATGTTAGATCACATTCTCTATATGTTGTTATACAAATTATTTTCTTTCATTCAATAGGTGAAGTGTTCAATTTTAAAAATAAATTCTACTTTTTTCCAACATATTATTTTAAATATTAAATTTATAATATGATATAGTCTCCTAGGAATGTCTAAAAAATATGCAATTTCAATCTCATGTAAATGATGATATATTTTTTGAGATAGATAAATGAAAAATAATTTTAGAAATTGTTTAATTTTTTGAGAGAACAAATCATTTTTCACAAAATTTAGAGAACAAATTATATATTATATCATAACTAAAATTTAATTATCTATTCCCACGCATCGCGTGGGTCTGCGACTAGTTTTCTTAATTAGACAAAAACTTACAAATTACACAAAAACTAGCATTGTTTTATTTTTTTAATTTAGCAATTCCATTACAACAAGTCGTGGAAGAGATCTAAAGCTAAAGAACTTAATTCAGTAATTCCATTATAACATTCTCAAGAGCATGCCAGTTGCTGTCATCCATGAGAAGAGCCTTGATCAGTCTTAGGCATTTCAAGTAAATTTTAGGCCCTGTACTTGTTAAATGCATAAAGTCAAACCCCTGTGTTATGCACTTATGGCAGCTCAAGACTGGCAAAAACATGTCTAGAGTGTTAAGCCACCAAGCAACATGGAAACCAGGATCTAAAGAAGCAAAAGGAAGCTATATTAATTGATTTCTATTTGGAAATATCAACATATTAACAAAACATTTTTACAGAATCAACCTAAGTAGGCATACAAAGAGGCAAGCAACTACTTTCAAATTTCAATTATTACACAGCCTGAGGCAGCAGCAACTATATATCTTCTACTTCTCTCCCAGCCAGACACAACCTACTTAACTATCCATTAAGATAGTGAAACTCACTTTAGAAGATTAACATGAGCAAAGTTTGGCTCTTTAGACAAACTGGTTGAGAAAGTCACCCACTGGGGTGTATTTAACATCAGGATAAAAATGTGTTGAGGTCCAAAATATTACAAGTATCAAGAACCAAAGCAAATGGGCCTTCAAAAATAAGGAAGGCCCAATCCGTGAGCCAAGACCAGTTTAGAATGGGCAAAAGGAAGCCCAAGTCCATGAATGGGTAAGCCCTGGGCCTTAGAGAAGAAAGAAAAGAAAAGTAAAGGAAGTTTGGCCTAGCTCTCTATAAAAGGGGCTCCCAGGGAACCTAGAGAGAAGAAAGGGGCTGGACCAAGATACCTTGGAATTGTCATAACCAGGGAGGGGATCCTCGGGAAATGTAGAAAAGAATCAGCTAGGATTTGGATAGCTCAAGGAAACATGCTCATGGACATAAGGAACGAAGAAAACTATGTCCCATTAGCCGCCCACAACTTAGAAGAAAAGCCTTGGAAATAGATGGTGACTTAGGAATCAGCACCTGATGAAGGGAGTCTAGTACCTCGGGGAAAGTAGGAAGGTGAACCATGAAAGAAGGTGGCTGGGGATCTTTGAACATGATAGGGAAGAATCTACCTATTTGAAGGAAAAAGAAAAAAGGGTGAGGCAGCCAAACAGGGGCTCTAAAAAGTCTCTTTAGAAGCTTTGGAATAAAGAATAAAAGTCAACCCCATTAAGACCCCCCAAAAGAAGAAGGTCAACTGGGAATTTTTTGGTGGGTAACCTCAAAAGAAGAATGCAATGAGAAAATAAGGAAAGGACCAGCCACCAATGTTGCTGACACAACATTGGTTCTGGTACCCAGGGCAACAAAAGAAGGGAATCAATGGCATACCAAAAGCCTTAGGAAGGTACTATAAAAGGGAGATTAAGTCATCAGCAAAAGGGCATTCAGCATCTATTAATCAGAGCAAAAAAGAGCACTAGAGAGACTCATTAAGCTTCAGAAAAATAGAGAGAAAAGGGAGGCATTGTGAAGGATCCTGTAATAAGTACTTGAGGATACACTTAGATTCAAGGGGATTCAAACCTCACAAGTCTTGGAAGCTTACAAAAAGCTATCAAAGTCTGTGACTTTTGAACTTAATTGAACCTCGTGGCATATCCCAATGAGAAATAGGGTCCAATGTACCAAAAAAAAAAAAAAAAAACTTAATATAATGACACATCACTCTATTTTTTGAGGATCACTGACGTTCTTACTTACATTTTTTTTTATAATTATTTTATTGTTCCTTAGCCACTTGTTTTACAATATATGTTTGTATGTATGAATGTATATGTGCTGTAGGGCTCATGTTTTGTGCACAAATTGGTTCGCAACAGCCCAAAATATAGCTGCGGTGAACCAAACCCAGTCCACCAACCAACAAATACAATTTCTTTGGAGGCCCAGGATCCTTGTTACCATTTAGGCCTGGGTATTGTCCAAAATAGGAACCCACAAGCTGTGAAGCTTCCACCCCAAATGATGGCTCAATTTCAAAGTTGGTTTGATCTCCCTTCACGAAGATGGAGTGATAGACCAAATTGATTGGAGATGAGGCCTCTGTAAGAACAACAAAAGAAGCAAACCAATGTTAAAACACTTGCGCACCCTTGCTAGCATTAGTCAATTGAAAATACATGAATTGCTTCCAATTTCAAGCAACTCAACTGAGAATTAATGCTGCTGAACATTAAAGAAATTTATTGGTAATTTTGAAACTCCGAGAACCAAATCATACGTGCCTCGTATTCATTCCCAAAATAATTAGGATTGCCTTTGGATTTGAAGAACAATTGCTAGTCTAAATTGCTTGATATAAATTTAATGGATGATGATTTAAGTTTTATAGATTTTGCTCAAACAAAAATAGTTGTGATATTATGGATTCGAGATGACTTCCTACACCTAATCATCAAATCCAATTTATAACTTATCAATCATGATATGATCATCGCTTTTCATTACCATGACTTTATACATTCTTGACCCTAAATGTAACTTATAATAGAAAATACATAAAATACAAACACCTTGTGTGAGAGACCGGCAAAGGTGCTCTCAAAAAAGAGATTTTCGAGTGCTTTTTTAGGGCACCTTTCTTTTTGGTTAAGTGGTGTGGAGTCGTTACTTATTTTTTATACAAAAAAATAAGAAAAAAACTAAATACAAATTTACATTATTGAAATGCTTCATTGTTATTGATTGAATAAAAATAAATACAAGCTTGATAAATTGAATCTTACAAGGCTCTGAGTCCTAGTTACAATATACCAAAAGAATACATGGCTTTTTGTCCTAGTTACATTCTACCCAAAAGTAAAAGAAAGACAAAGCACAGGTCTACCTATCCAAAAGAACTAAATTCGGAGGCTAAGTTACAGAATGGGAAGGTGTTAGGCACCCATTCCGCCCAGATAGAGTCTGGTCTTCTAGACTCTAATGACCAATATACCCTTTATGCATGATATGAATGATATGTTGCATACATGACACTCTTAACCAAACAAAGTCACATAAATCTATCTTATGAATGCATCCTCTTTTTTAGAAAAATTCAAATCTGGTTTTGTGAATTAAAATATTGATTTGATTCATTAAGAGGAAACCAGATCTGTTTTTGTATAGGTAAAAAAAATAGTTTTGTGAAGAAAATCAGATCTATTTTTATATATAAAAAAAGAACAAGGTTTTTGCTAAAAAATATCAGATCTGTTTTGGAGTAAAGTTAAAAAAAATAGTGATTTTTGGTTTATATGTTAAAAAAAAAAAAATTGTTTTGTAAATAAAAAAATTAAGATTTGTATAGAAAAAAAAAATCAGATTTGTTTTTTATGAATAAAATAAGAAAAGACTTTTTTTTTTAAAGAGGAACTACACTCATGAAACAAATCTATGTTACATGCATCAAATATTAAAAAATTACAACCTATCTTTCAATCCTTTCTTTTAAATTTCAAAATCTGCAATTCCATAAAGAAGAAAACTTTTTTTAAAAAAAAATTCAGATTAGTTTTATGACCAGAAAAATACAAATCTGCATCTAAGGAAGATTCAGATCAGTTTTATATTTAAAAAAATTCAGATCTGTATCTAAGGAAGATACAGATCTGTTTTGTGTTTGAAAAAAATTCAAATCTGCATCTAAGGAAGATACAGATCTGTTTTGTGTTTGAAAAAAAATTCAGATTTGCATCTAAGGAAGATACATATCTGTTTTTTTGTTTGAAAAAAAAATTCAGATTTGCATTTAAGGAAGATACAGATCTGTTTTTGTGTTTAAAAAAATTCAGATCTACATCTAAAGAAGATACAGATCTATTTTGTTTTGATAGTCCTTGCAGATTTTAAAGTTAAAGAGAAAGAATTGAAATAAACAATCATCTAAAAACATATTTAAAGAAAGAAAAACAATCTAAACAAAAGCATGGCAATTATATAAGAATTAGAAATAAAATAAAATAAAATAAAATAAAATCTTAAACCTATTCATGCATCATCAATCAAAAGAAAAGAAAAGAAATTAACTACCTCTTGCATGCGTGCTTTTCTTATTAAGGGAATATTTTAGGGTTCAAAGAAATTTATGCAATTATTTTTGAAACCTAAAATATCTTGCTTACAAAAAAGAAATTCCTAAGGCTAGAGCCTCCAGATTGTCTTTAACGTAAAAGAGAAAATAATAGAAAAGAAGAGTCAGAAAGAGGAGAAATCAGAGAGCGTGAAAAAGTGTGCTGAATTTTGAGGGACCTCCTCTATTTATAGAGGCTAGGATGTTCGAAAAAATAGCTAAATGATCAAAATACGAACTGGGACGCGTCCTTATCTCTAAAAAATCGAAAATGATGAGTTTTATCTCGATCTAAGTGCCCTTGGGCCGTGGCCCAAATTTGTGCCAATCGGCAGTTGAAAAGTGCTGATCGGCACTCCAAAAGTGCTGAATGGCCTTTTGGGTGCTAGTCTTGTGTTCGAGTATTGGTCCATTTTGGACTCATTTTTTGAGATTTTTTGAGCTGGGATTTGCACTTAAACGTGTTTTTAATCCACATTTTAAAATTTTAACTCTTTTTCTGATAATTCAGGTCTTTTTAGCAATGATTATCTTGTAGATAAATACTCCAAAAAGTCTTAATTATCCACAATTTTGTTGTTATTTGATTATCCTCTTTATTCCCATGCATGCAAGCCTATTTTTGACGCTAACTAACAACCAATCACAAAATTATTTAATTAATTTTAATTGTCTAGCCAATCAGAATTAATTTAAATTAATCATGTGTGATTGATTCTACCTAAACACAATGCATGCTGACCGTGTAAACTTGATCATGGGATATTTTTCAATTCGATGGTCCAATTTGGAAATCAAGCATATTGTCGCGACCGTTAGAGCCTTAAGATCATTTTTATGATATGCAATGAACAAATTAATGCATGTAATGCAACTCTAAATTTTGGGTACATAGATGGTCATTCTAGCCATCTTCCTTGATTAAATTATGGATGTAAAATCGAGTGTCTACACCTTGGACAAAAACACCATTTATTTATTTTTAATTTATGCTTGCCCGAAAAAAAAAAAAAAAAAATCACATTCCACCACTGTATTCACATTTGTATGCTAATGTAGTATTTAAAGCCAAATTGAAGGGTCCAGTTCCTCTCCCACTTTGAGAACTGTATGTCATTTTCATCACCTTTGAAAGATAGAGATAATAAAACTCTTAACAAGGTTTTTTTTTTTTTTTTTTGGTATTAAATATTACATGCAAGTGATTTCTTGATATACTTTTTTGTGGCGTACCAACTTTTTCTACATAGTATCAAATTTAACTTGAATAAAACCTTCAATCGGCACATAGAATCACAGACGCATGCATAAGAATTTAGTTAAAAATATTAATGTGATAACAAATTTGATTGATGTTACTTTAATAACAAACCAATTCCATCACTTTTTATTATTATAATAATTATCAATTTTTTGAGTTATGTTAGCTAATTACAAATTGGCATTTGGTTTACTTCAATCCATTCGTTTCAGTTTAGTCTATTTCAGTCCATTTGGTTCAATTTGGTCTATTCAGTCTACTTCAGTCAATTCGGTCTTGTTTGGCAAACTTCGGTCCATTCAGTCCACTTCGGTCTATTCCATCCAATTTGGTCCATTATGGTCCTTTCGGTCAATTTCAGCTTATTCGGTCCTATTTGGTCCATTTGGTCTACGTCGGTCCAAACAATCTATTTCGGTTCACATCATTCCATTTTGGTCCGATTTGGTTCATTAGTTCTACTTCTGTCCAATTTAGTCTTTTCGATTCAATTTGGTCCATTCTTTCCATTTGGTCTACAGTGGTTCGATTCAATCCATTTACTTAAGAATGGAAAAAGCAAGTTTGAGTTGATCATGGGAATTTAAATAATAATCTCAATTGTAATTATAATCCAATTCGGTCCATGAGAGTACTTATAATTATTTGAGTAATATCAATTGTAATTATATGATAAGTTTTTGTTATCATAATAATCTCCTTAAGTTAATGGGAATTTAAATAATAAATTTGAAGCTTAAAATTTTTAATTGTACCCAAAGAAATTAGAAAAATATAAAGCATAATAACAATAGTTAGAAGAATATATATGTTTGTAAAAATAGAGTAATGGAAATTACTTTTACATAATTTTTAATTATTGGGGGAACAAATTATCTACAATAAAATTTAGATTATACCACATCTCAATATAATTATATATTCTCATGCATCACGCGAATCTGCAACTAGTATTACATGCTCTATTCATGTCCATACATAATTTTTCATTGATCAATAGAAAATAATTTCATACTCTATTCAAGTCATTTAAACGAACCATAGATTCTTTTCTTCTCGATCCCCTTAAAAAATTCTAAAACTTATAAAGAGAAATTTCTCACTAACCTTTAACGTTCTTTTGAAGTTGTTCCTCTGGAGGATAGATTCTCTTGAGTGTTTTACCAATCTTGTTCTCCCACAAAGACAGAAGATCATTGTATGAGTAAGAATGAGACTTCCAATTTTGTTCAAGGCTCTGCTGGTATAGGTGCTGAAGTCCTCTTCTCTGTTAAAAATTGCTGCAGATTTTTTTTTCCCCACCGTGTCAAAATATGTACTCCCTCTGTCTCACTTTGTTTGTCCTGTTTGAAAAGTCAAACTTTTTAAGGGAACATCATTTATTGTCTTGTTAAAAATGTATAAGTTTCCAAAACTACCCTTAAATAAATTTATCAAAAAATTGAATTAATAAATTAATAGGGGTATAATAGGAACATTAATAAATTAATGACTTTTATTTTTAAAAACAGGACAATATTTTAGGACATCCTAAAATGGAATAGAGGACAAACAAAGTGAGACAGAGGGAGTATAAGAATAAGAATGAGACTTCCGTTTCCAGACTTTTGAATTTTTATTCAAAGTATTTATGTCGTGTAAAAGGTCAAAAACAAAAGCCGGAACCTAATATTTAAGCTGCAGACATTCAAGTCCCAAGTAAAGTAAGCGTGTTTCCACGTACTAAAACTTAGAAAATGGAAAACTATTTGCTTCAAAACCGAGTTTTCTCCATTCAAAGAACCCGAAGAGAAAGCAAATGGTTCCAGGGCTGAGTCAAGCAAGGTCAAACAAATCCATTTCATATTCTGTCTTTCAATCCATTCCAAACGGCCGAAGAGAAAGCAAAGTAGTCAGAAGTAGTTGTAATTGTAGTTTCAGACGCAAAGTATATACAAATATTAATCCAATTAAAAGGTTGACAGAGAATTTTAACAGGTGTAACTTGATCGCGATTGACATGAAATTTGATGTGAATGTTAAGAATAAAGAGAATAAATTTTTTTAACAAGTGTAACTATGGAATTTTTGAAATATTAGTATAATAAAAAGTTATTAAATGATTTAACCAAAAGAGTTATATTAATGTAGTTTGATATCTCTCTATCTCAAGAGTTTAAGGGCTGTGGTACCTTAATTATTCTATTGATCAGATGGTTACAAAGTATAGAGAATGAATACTCTGGAAAGCTTGGGCCGTTTATCACCTAAGATCCTCTTATAATGTCTATTGAATTCCAATATACCTCTCTATCATTTTAGCATTTGAGTCAAAATTTTAATATGATCAAGGATTTTAATTTATATGGTAACTGTTTATTACAACTAAACTAATTAATGTAAGGCTTGTACAGAATACACGATTTTATTTTATTTTTTGAAAGAGAGGTTACACAAAATTAATTTTGAAAATAAGTCGTGAGTTGATGTTGTATATAATACACGAAATTAAGATCGGAAAATATTTTGAAACTTAAAAATTCTCTTAAAGATTCTCTTAGAGAGTATCATATCAACCTTATTAGATCTTTGAAGATATATTGATGAACTGGTTGATACAAATTAAAGCAAGAGCTAGTCATATGGGTGAGAATGCCATGTCACTACAAAAAACTCGTCCAACGCCGGGATAACTCTAGTTTTTTGTTGTGATGTACTATTGCATTGGGCAAAACTTTTGCTCCATGACACAAACGAATTTGAGCACTCCAATTATCTTAACAAAGACTTTGCAGCTTGGTCATCGAAAAAAGCATATGAGGAAGGGCATGTTGGATTCGGGTTTAGATGTGTAGTTGATAAAGTGGTTGCTTGGAGTCAAGTTGCATTTTTTTTGCAAAAGTTACAAGGCATAACATGTTTATGGTAAACAAAGTTGCTTAGTAAAGAAACATTCATGAGCCAAATGTTATTTGGACAATAATGCAGATATAATACTGAAACAAAAACGAAGATAGAATAAGAAGTGAAGGTATTTGTGGAGATGGTAGGGTTTGAAGTAATTTGGTGCAAACTTTGAAAACCTGTTATATTCAAATCACATGCATAGTGAACCAGTCACTAATCTAAAGCTCATATATATCAGTGCAATTTTTATTGATTACCTGAAGCATCTCTAATACATTATCCAGTGCAGTTAGTGTTTTATAGATAAAGAAACAATAAATTTTGTGTGTACTGATACAATGAAGTCCAACTCAGAAGAATAAAAAATATATATCATAATGTGTGATCACTTGAACAAATTAAAAGACTATATAAAGGCCACTTGAACAAATTAATATTTTTTCCTCTTTTTTTTTTTTTTTTTGGTATTAAATATTACATGCAAGTGATTTCTTGATATACTTTTTTTGTGGCGTGCCAACGTTTTCTACATAGTATCAAATTTAACTTCAATAAAACCTTCAATAGGCACATAGAATCATAGACGCATGCATAAGAATTTAGTTAAAAATATTAATGTGATAACAAATTTGATTAATGTTACTTTAATAACAAACCAATTCCATCACCTTTTTTATTATAATTATTATTAATTTTTTGAGTTATGTTAGCTAATTACAAATTGGCATTTGGTTCACTTCAGTCTATTCGTTTCAGTTTGGTCTATTTCAGTCCATTTCACTACAAGAAATTTGTACTATTGCGGTGGTTTTTTTGCGGTGGGTGCAAAAACCGCTGCTATATGTCGCATATTGCGGTGTTTTTTGGGACTGCTGCTATAGGTATAGTCTTTTGTGGCGTCCTACAGCAGTGGGACATAAAACCGCCGCAATATATATGTTTTAGCGGTGGTAACTTATATATAGTGGCGCTCCAAAAACCCGCCGCAATAAATATATCATTTTGCGTAAATACTATAGCGGCGATAGAGAAAAACGCCATAATATGCGATCTGTAGTGGCGTTTGTATAACCGCCGCAATAGGGACTCCTTTTTGTGGTGCTATTGCTTAGTTATAGCGGCAGGTTGGACTGCCACTATAAACCTTTAAATTTCTCCCAAAATTTCCCTCTGTTTTTTTCGTCTTCCTTCTTGTTAGGTTTTCCCTTTTCCCTCTTATTAGGTTACTCCAAACTCTCACTCTCTCCAAATTTTCACTGCCGTCAACTCCATCTTCGCCTCCGCCGCCGTCAACTCCACCTTCAGGTCCCGACGCATTCATCTCCATCTCCATTTTCGCACTCGCATTCTCTTGGCAGAGGACCCGGCGCCGCGTGAAAGCCGTAAGTCTCTCTCTCTCTCTATTGTTCTATCACTATATCTCTATTGTTTGATATTTGTTAGGGTTTATCAAATTCATCTAGATTTGGTCAAGTTAGTAGCTCAAACACTGAATCAAACACCTAAAGAATCATTACTATGATTCAACCTCACAAACATGTGGCTGATATCTTTATGATTCTATAATTGCGGCCTTCATTGAAACAAATATTTGATAATAAGGAGGGAAGTGGCAGTTCTTAGTTTCTATAAGTGAAGACCTTCCATCACCCAAACAAAAAAAAACCCTGCGGGTGGCCCTTCCATCACTCTTTTCTCTTTCTACCCTCCTTGCCTGCCCTCTCTAGATAGTGAACACTACTAATTTTACTTTGGAAATTTTTTTATATGAGGCTGGTGTGGTATTGGCATTTTATTTTAGTTTGTGAGGTGCATAACTCTAATTCTTTTCTTATTACTCTAATTCAGGTAGTTGAACAGATACTAAATAACAAGGAGTTGGAATTCTACAAATGGGATGGTGACCTTTCCCAATTGTTGCAAAATGTGAGAGATTTCTATATATATTCAAAATGTTTAATCTTTCCTTGAATGTTTAATCTTTTCTTATTATAAACTTTACTATTGAAATTTGATGCATTTCTGAATTTTAAATTTAAGTATGCTTGTCTTTATGAATGAATGGGTTTTCTTTTTTTGGTGTGTTGTGTTGGTACTAAGTTGCTTAAATTTTGCAGCTCTTGGCAGAGGACCCGGCTCTGAAGCGATTCAAATCCCATAAGAAGAGTGTGAGTGCTTTTTTATTGGTTTGTGCACTAATTGAAAAAAAAAAATTCCCTTAAATTTATTGGTTTCCATGCCTTTGCAGTTTGCCTTGATGATACAAGTGTAGATGTAAATAGACCCTAACTAAGTTTATTTTTGAAAGTCTCAATTGGGAAAACAGACATTAAATTTGGAATGTGTGTGAAAAATTAAGAGGGAAAAAGCATTTAATTTGAGAGTAAGGAGGGGGAAGGGGGGGGGGGTTGAAAAGAGGGAAAAAGCATTTAATTTGTCATGTTTTTCTGTCCCAATTGATGGAGTCTCCCATGTGATGCAGATGTGGTGCTTGAAATATGTTATTTAAGCCACAATTAGCTCTTAGGAGAATTTTTCAATTAGGATTTGAATAAGACCATTAACCCCCCCCCCTTTTTTTGCGGCTGTAGTGTTATTCAATCATTTTTAAGTCTTGGGTTTTCTACTAATTCAAATAATTTATCCATTTTGTCTGTTTGTTGTTGTTGTTTGATTGCAGCAAAGTTTTAGGAATACAACGGCACAACAGTAAGTATGCATTGCTAATTTATTGTTGGTTAAAATTTTAAATCTTAGGTTGATTCTAGCTGACTTGGTGCATTTGCTTTTTACATGTGGAATTTGTGTAGCTTGTTAGTGGCTGAACCCGATTGCTTTGTTCAAGGGCATGATGGACCTGCTTATGATATCAAATTCTATGGTGATGGTGAAGATGCCTTGTTGCTAAGGTTTGGTTTAGTTCTAATCTCTCTCTCTCTCTCTCTCTCTCTCTCTACATGCACACACACACATAACACGGCAAACATTAACTAAGTGGTGACATATAGTTTCTTTCATCTATACTATTATCATGGAAGTGACCACTTAAAATGGAATAGGTACAACCCAATTGGTTAATCCACTTTGTTGCCTACTTTTCAAATATCCTAAAATATAATTACATATTTACATTGTTAAATTTAACTTACAAGAAATACTCTAGAGTCAAGATTAAGGTCCAAGAGATGATAAGATTATAAATTTTAAATTCTTACATATTAGCACATATATTAAGGAAAACCTATTTGCTTTGTATTAATTCAGTCTTTTATAAATGAAGATTATTTAGTACTTCTAAGATTAATACCCTCTCTTCTCAGATGAATAATAAATCCTTCCATAAATTTTCATGGATTAATGATTAAGCTGTTTTAATCTGTATCCTAAATTTTGACTTCCATTGTCATTGAATTATATATAATGGTTGTGTTCATGCATCGCATGCATACACTTCTAGTCTCATGTTAAGATTATAGCTTTTAAATCCTCCAATTACAGATTATAAAATTGTTAAACAAGATGCACACTACCCTAATACATTTTCAAGTTTCAACACAACTTTCCAAATTCAAGGTCCTTTTAGGTTAAAACAGCCTACATTAATGATGAATCAAAAATGCGGTATAGACTTTATAGACTATAAACTATTCTGAAGAAAGTATTGCATGCCATAGTCTCACACTCTCTCTCTCTCTTTTTCTCAATAACTTAAAAACATATAAAGAATCATAGTGCAAACATTAACTGTGCTATGCATTGGTTGAAAGTATGTGATATAAGATGGTATTAACTGATTTAGGAGCCATATATGGTTTTTCAGTGAATAAGTGTGTGGTGAGGATGAGGTTGTATGTATTGTATCTATAAGTTGTACGCTAATAGACTAGACAGGACTCCATTCCCATGTGCATCTTTTCTCAAGTCTTCAACTTTCTCAACTTATGTCACTAATCACTATCCTATCATATGATATCTATACAGTGTCTTGTCATTATCAAGTCTCCTTTGCTTTTTACAGGTGAGTGGTGACATATATAGACGAGCAAATTGCAGTAGTATTGTTGGGAAGATACAGGATCTCAATCCCTATTGATGAAATAATTAAGGTACTCTCTCTCTCTCTCTCTCTCTCTCTCTCTTTCTCTCTCTGTGCATGTGGTTGTGGTGGGTTGTTGAATTGGGGCAAGAAGGTGGCTTGCATGGAGTAATAAGGTGGTTTTATTTGATATTGAGAGTGTTGATTGTATTGTGTAATATTGGATGATTCTTGTTAAGTTGTTTTTATTTGATTAATTCATTTTAGGCTATTGCTAGTAATGATGTTATAGTTACCAAATATATTGATAACTTCTCTATGCGTTTAAATTCATTGTTTTCTTAGGAACATAGCTGAAAGTGAATGATTAAAGATGATTTGGTTCTTAAATTAAAGTGAAATTGTGTAAATAAAATGTGTGTTAACTCTTGCTTTGTGCTTTCATGAAATCACATTATAGGTATTTCTTATAAACACTTTATAGCAATGGATAGGAGTTGGATGAAAATTATGAATAGAAGGTCACGAGAATATTTAGATGGAGTCAACGGTTTCTAAATTTTGCATCTAACCATGCACACCCGAATGGAACGATTTCATGTCTGTGTAGAAAATGTGTGCATACAAATTCGTGGCCTATAGATGTCGTACAAGCTCACTTAGTGTCAAAAGGGATTTATAGGAGTTATAACCCTTGGGTTTTTAATGGGGAATCATCATCTGCATAGACTTCTTCTGAAATTCCTAAAAGTCATGTCCAAGAAAACCAAATAGACTATGTCGATCTTCGTGAGATGTTGCATGACATGTTCTCCATACAAAATATGGCATTTGGGCCAATGTAAGAAGTCCCTATTGTGCAACAACCCACAGAAGGTCCTAATGAAGATGCACTTCGGTTTATGAAATTGTTCAAAGATGTTAATCAACCTTGTTATGCAGGTTGTAAGCATTTTAGCAAATTGTTAGCTATTGTGCATTTGTACCACATGAAGTGCCTTAATGGTTGGACCAACAAATCATTTGCCATGTTGTTGCAATTTTTGCTTGATTTTCTTCCTTCAAATGCTAAGTTGCCAAAAAATTGTTATGAGGCTAAGAAGATTATTAAGGATTTGGGCTTGAGCTATGAGAAGATTCATGCTTGTCCTAAAGATTGTATTTTATATTGGAAGGAGAATGCCAACCTTGAAGCTTGTCCGAATTGTAACCGTTCAAGATGGGAAAGTAATGAGTCTAAAGGTCAACAAAGTACTAATGCTTCCTCCAAGAAAAAAAAGAAGAATCCTGCAAAGATCCTACGGTGGTTCCCCTTAAAGCCAAGATTGCAATGACTATTTATATCTCCTGAAACAGCCAATCATATGAAGTGGCATGCCAATGGTCATGTGAATGACGGGTTATTGAGGCATCTTGTTGATTCTGAAGCTTGGAAATCATTTGACTCTAAGTACATAGAGTTCTCATCCGAGCCTCGTAATATGAGGCTTGGATTATTAGCCGATGGATTCAACCCGTATGAAAATATGAGTAGTACTCATAGTACGTGGCCTGTCATTTTGATCCTATACAATCTCCCTCCATGGATGTGCATGAAAAAGTCTTCTTTCATGCTATCATTATTGATTCCCGGTCTAACCTCGCCTGGGAATGATATAGACATGTACTTGCAATCCTTAGTAGAAGAACTGAAGGAGTTATGGGATGTTGGAGTAGAAACGCTTGATGTATCTTCTAAAAAATCATTCCAAATGCATGCTACATTATTGTGAACCATAAATGATTTTCCTGCATATGGTGATATCTCAAGTTGGAGCACCAAAGGTGCTCTTGCATGTCTCCCTTATAACTATGATAGTCAGTCTTGTTGGTTAAGATATGGAAGGAAATTTAGTTACATTGGACATAGGCGATTCTTGGATAATGATCATAAATTCCGTAAGCAGAAAAATTCATTTGATGGGCATGTTGATACAAGATCAACTCCTATTACAATATCCGGAGGAGAAATTATGTTACAAACAGATGCTGTAGCCAATCATGTGTTTGGGAAGAAAACAATTAATTTGCCCAATAAAAGAAAAATAGGGGAGAAAGCCTTAACTATGTGGAATAAGAGAAGTATATTTTTCACCTTGCCTTATTGGGAGCACCATGTGTTGCGTTATAATCTTGACGTGATGCATATTGAAAAGAATGTAGTCGATAATATAATCGGCACATTGTTGAACTTGGATGGCAAGACAAAGGATAACTTGAAGGCACGTTAAGACTTAAAGGATATGGGTATAAGAAGTGAACTTCACTTGGAAAAAGTTGGGAATGATCAGACACGTATGCCACATGCCTGCTACCATATGAATGCTAGTGAAAAAGATAGTTTTCTGCAAGTTTTGAAGGATGTAAGAGTGCCAAATGGATATTCTTCAAACATCTCAAGTTGCGTTAAACTCAAAGAACACAAAATTAGTGGGATGAAGAGCCATGATAATCACATCTTAATGCAACAACTTTTTCTGATAACAATACGCGGATCTTTGCCCCCTGAAGTGAGTAGGCATTTAATAGACTTATCTTGTTTTTTTAGGGAGATATGTTCCAAAGTACTAAATGTGGATGAACTTGGGGCTCTTGAGAAAAGAATTGCATTGACATTGTGTGAATTGGAAAGGATATTCCCTCCCTCTTTCTTTATAGTGATGGTACATCTAGTTGTGCATTCGGCTAACGAAGCCAAAGTTGGTGACCTAGTTCATTATTGTTGGATGTATCCCATAGAGAGGTAACACATATGGTAACTTGGTCTATTTGGTTTTGTTTAACTTATCAATTTCCCGTTGTTGATCTTGGGTTTTCCAATAGGTACTTGTCAAGACTTAAGTCTTACGTGCATAATAAAACTTATCCAAAAGGCTTCATTGCAGAAGGGTATATAGCAGAGGAATGCTTAGCATTCTGCTCACGCTATTTAAATCTGTTGAAACTGCATTCAATCGGCCTGTAAGGAATGTCGAGGAATCCATGGGTGCAGCGGTGAGCATTACACTAGATTCAAATTCATGGTTCCAAGCACATCGTTATGTGCTATTCAATTGTGAAGATATCACCCCATTTTGCGAGTAAGTAATATGTCATTGCGTATCCTTTCATGACATTCAAGTACAATACTCTAAGTTAACAATAACACGTTTGTCTACATAGTATACACATAGCAGAGATCAAGGCTAATTCTCCTTTTCATGTAACCGATGATGTTATTCAAAAGCAGCGCATGGAGAAATTCTGCAGCTGGTTTAGGAACTATGTAAGTAAAGCATATATATACAACTTTATTGTCAATAATAGATGATGTCAATGTCCATATATAAAACTTGGTTGTAACACTTTAGATAGCATACTTATAATAAACATCATTGTCTATTATAGGTGATGTCAATGGATGCGTATGAGAAAAAGAAACTCTCTGATAAAGTCATATGGCTTGCTCAATATCCAGATAATGAAACAAAACAGTTCAAGCATTATGTTATAAATGGTTTGAAGTTTCGCACCAAAGACTCTAAGGCAACTAGGAAAACTGAAAATAGTGGAGTTTGTGTTGTTACTGAAGGTGGTGCTAATTATTATGGTGTACTAATCGATATTATTGAGTTGAACTACTCTGACAAGTATCGATATATATAAAACTTTATTGTCTATAATAGGTGATGTCAATAGGTTGACGTTATTAATGGGAGAGGATGCAAAAAAGATGAGTTTGGATTTTCCCTTGTCAATTTTTCACGATTGATACACACGGGTGATCGATTGATTGATGAGCCTTATGTATTAGCATCTCAAGCTTTACAAGTGTTATATGTGTGATGATGCCGTAAAATCACCAGTGAGTTACACGACCTTCCTACACTCGAAACACCACCTGCATAAGAAAAAAGAAGACCTAACAGAGAACACCGGTGTGGTGCCAGTCGAATACCCTCCGAAGGTTAAATAAGAACTTCTCACAACTCTAGAGTGCTTGAGAGGGTAAATTATACGTACCTCGATTTTTGAGGGTATTGGGGCTTTTATAGTAGTAGAAGGTTGACATCTCTTCCTTGGTGTAAAAGTCTTTTTCTTATAGGAATCCTCTTGAATAGTCTCAAATGTGATGGACAAGACTTTTCCTTATAGAGAAGATCTTCATTAATGCGTGTATCTTCCGGAATCCTTTTTGTGTTAGGATTCCATTCTCCTTAGGATTCTATGATGGCTAAGTGTGTGTCGCAAGTATTTCCCATCTAGGGTTTCTAGCTGCCATGTGGGTGTTCGATCCATCACTGTTGCAACCGTTCATGCAGGATTCGTAAATAACAGACATTGCACGCATTGGGCCTGTCCTTTATCGGCCCATGGATGCAGAACCGTCAGGCCCATTTCATGGATATTTGTCAACCTATATTTTTACCCTCTTCAGTTGCCCCCTCACCCCATGGGTCCGTCATCTTTTAGTGGAAGGACTCGTGGGGTGACGGTTTAAAGTTAAGGGGATGACGGTTTAAAAGCCTATGGGTTGACGGATTCAATATAGACTCCGTGAATCTGTACCTACCCCTGACAGGTCGTCTGAAAATCATTTATGACACGTGACACGTGTCGTTCTTTCATTGGGTATTGTCTCGGATCGAAGCGTCGCCTCATCTCCCGTGCACTTCCTCTATAAATATCACACTTTCCCCTTCTCATTTCTTTACTTTCTACTGAAAATACTATTAGAGCGCCTCCGTCATCCTTGTCAGAGACTACTTCGTTCAGTTCCTGAATCCGTCATCAACGCCCTTCTTCCGTTCACTTCGTTAGGTAAGTATTTTCTTTCTGCGTCTCTTTTTCCTTCGGATATACTCTTTTTTATTTTCTAGACTTTATACCCCCGTCACCCCTTCTAGACCCGTCAGAGTCTTAGGCTTTGTTCTCACGTGTAGGCAATGTCTAGTGCGTCAAGTAACCAGTCAGTTGTTCGTGACGGGGCGGATTACGAGGAAGTATACCCGTCAGGTCATAAAGACCAAGAAATTCCAAGCGAAGAAAGGAGTCCGTCCGCCTCTTCCTCGTCCTCAACAGATGAGGATATGGAGACGGCTGACCCCGAGGAGGGTTCTGATGATGGCGAGGAACAACCAATAAAGTCCGTCATAGGTGCTGATGGACTTAGGGAGTTCATCATGCTACCGGAGTGGACGGTGAATTATTTTATTTCCACCATCAAGGAGAAACACTTCAGCACTCTTAGGGTAAATTACCAAATCCCAGACTACATCCCCATCCGTCTGCCCTATAAGTCAGAAAAATACTATTATGAAGGGGTAGAAGGTGTCAGGGTGTATGAATAGATGCTGAAGGCAGGACTAAGGTTTCCACTAAGCTCCCTTCACCGTCAACTTCTCAAATACCTTGGCCTGTCCGTCAACCAAGTGTCCCCTAACGCCTGGAGGGTCTTCATAGCAATGGAGGTCCTGTATAGTGCTATGTCGAACGGTGCTAGGAGGTTGACGGTGCGGGAATTCCTTCACTGCTACCGTCTAGATGAAATAGACAAATCACGGGGGATATATAGTTTCGTGCCAAGGAGTCCATTGTTGAAGGTTATATTTGAAACCTCAGACTCCAATAGGGACTGGAAGAGCCGTTATTTCTTCCTAGAGGGTGACGGGTGGATGGGTCATCCAGGGAACACAAAATACATGCCCGTTGACAAGACTTGGGGCATATTGCCTCTGTCCAGTATGCACTCGCCCTAGTTTGCGAACTCTACATAATCTTCAGTTTATTATATTCTTCAAAACTTTTAACCGTCTCATTCTTTGCAGTTCGACGGCGTCCACAAGTTAATCTTGAGGAGTTCAGCTTTCTCGAGAAAATTTTTGCTAAGACCAAGTCAGAGGAAAGGACTTAGGCCAAATTAGTCACACTTGATACCATTCATTGGTATTGTGACGGACTTGAACCAACGCCAGCAGTGATCAAATACAACGCCAGAATTCGCCAACGTAAGTCCGTCCCCCTCATTCTGTTTGAAGGTTATTTCATTTTTATTATTAATTAACTTCATCTGTCCACCTCTACAGAGATGGACGACGTTAAGAGGAGGGCTTTGATCAAGGCACAGGCTGCCAAGAAAAAGGAGACCGGCGAGGTGGATCCCAAGGGGACGGGCACAAGCAATCCGTCCCTGAAAAGAAGGCAGCCGTCCAAAGCAAACCGTCCTCCCAAGAAGCCCAAGGTCCCTTTGGAGCCCGTTGTAGGGCTAATGGCTGAGGGTGTAAAGACGATCACCCTAGTGAAGCATGGGCTGGCAAAGGCCTTATGAAAACTCCGTCCACTAATCAGGAGAAGCCACCCGTCCTCCTCCGTGAAGATTCTAAATATGCATTGGAACAGCTTTCGTCCATCATAACGTTGGAGGAGTATGAGGACTTAGGCAATCACTCCATGGAAGCAATGGGAGAGACGAGCCTTTTCGCAATTGCTCAGGTAATTCTGCCCGTCGACATTCCGTCCATCCTTTCACTTAGCTTTCCATCTAACCCCCATTTTTTGCCTTTTCAGGCCATGATTATGATGAAGGGGCTGATGGGACGGTGTCTTAATCATGAGATGTCCTTGGAGCGTGTACGGGCAAAGGCAGAGCTGACGGAAGATGAACTGAGTCAGCTCAAAGCTTGGAAATCAAAAATGGAGAAGAAGTTCGATTTTTCCAAGAAGGTGAGGAAAGAGCTTTAGCAGAGGATGGAGGAGGCAAAGAAGGCCCTTGAGGAGAAGGATAAGGAGGTCCAGGAGTTGAAGGATCAGCTCCGTCAAGCTAAGGAGGTTGCGATCCGTGAATACCGCGACTCCGATGCCCTTCTGTCTAAGCTGGGTGAATCCTTCTTGGAGGGTTTTAATGACGCCCTCCGTCAGGTCAAGAAAGCTTACCCAGATTTGGATGTTTCCAACATTAAAGTTGAAGACCAAGGTCAAGCCTCCGTCATGCCTGTCGACTTGGAGGACACCGAGGATCATTTTGCTGATGAAGCACCCCAAGCCGACAGAGAGTCAGCCTAGGCTCAAAACGCTCAAGGACAAGATGAACTTGCAGAGGATGGTACCCGTCAGCCAGAGCAGGAGAAAGTGGCTGCCGTTCAAGAGTAGTTTTTTTTTTTTTTTTTTTTTTTTTTTTTTTTTTTTTTTTTTTTTTTTGTAAATTGTGAGAACTTATCTTTTTTATCCATCATGTATGAACAATTGCCCTTCAAGGGTTTTATATTATTATCTTTCTATAATGTTTATTTTGCTTTGTGGCTTATTCCGTAGTTTTTTATGCAACGGACCCATCTTATTTGACTTTCTATGTTGCCGGTGTGATTTAAGCTTTTGTGATACATCCAGTTTGCGAACTTTGTACTCGTCCATTTTTTGGACTTGCAACTTTCATCCACCTGGGATGATTCGTCTAATTTGTGGATTTTAGTTTATGTCCGTCCACTTTTTTGGACTTGTAATTTTCATCCTCGTGGGATGATCCGTCCAGTTTATGGATCTTATGCCCATCCACTTTTGGACTGAGAATTGTCATCCTCCTGGGATTATCCGTCCAATTTTAGTTTTTCATCCTTCTTGAATGAACCGTCCACTTTGTGGACTTATGTTTTTCATTCTTCTTGGATGATCCGTCCACTTTGTGGACTTATGTTTTTCATCCTTCTTGGATGATCCGTCCACTTTGAGGACTGTAGTTTTCATCCGTCCACTTTCTGGACTAAGTATTTTTCCATCCTCGTGGATCCGTCCTGCTAGTGGACTTTAGTTTTTCATCCTTCTTGAATGAACCATCCACTTTGTGGACTAAATGTTTTTCATCCTTCTTGGATGATCCGTCCACTTTTAGGACCGTAGTTTTCACCTGTCCACTTTCTGGACTAAGTATTTTTCCATCCTCGTGGATCCGTCCAGTTAGTGGACCTTAGTTTTTCATCCTTTTTGGATGAACCGTCCACTTTGTGGACTTATGTTTTTCATCCTTCTTGGATGATCCGTCCACTTTGTGAACTAAATGTTTTTCATCCTTCTTGGATGATCCATCCACTTTGAGGATTGTAGTTTTCACCCGTCCACTTTTTGGACTAAGTATTTTCTATTCTCGTGGATCCGTGCAGTTAGTGGACTAGACTTTTTACCCGTCCCCTTTTTGGACTAAGTATTCAGGTATAAAAATATAGTTATGTTTGAATATTCCTCTTATTAATTAAAAAACCATGCATTTGTAGAAAAGTACCTGCCCCTTGGGCTAAAAAGGTACTACATAAAGTATTATAGCATAAAATTGTCTAAGCAATTGTAGTAAAATTAAATAAACTGGGAAACTGGGGGTCGTGTTGTTCTTCATATTATCTCTACTGGTAGTATTTCCGTAGGTACTCCGTGTTCCATGGGTGCTGTAACTTTCACCCGTCCAACGTCTCGAGGTGGTAGGTACCCTTCCTCTGCCATGCTGCGATCTTGTAGGGTCCTTCCCAGTTGGGGCCGAGCTTTCCTTGCGAAAGGTCTTTAGTTGCGCCCATTATCTTCTGTAGCACAAGATCTCCAAGCTGAAAGTCTCTATGCCTGACATTGGAGTTGTAGTGTTTCGCCATAAGGTTCTGATACCGCGCCAGCCTCTACTTTGCTGTCGTTCGGACTTTGTTCACTAGGTCCAGCTGAAGGCGCATGACCTCTTCGTTCTTATCCTCGTCGTAGTTCTCCACCCGATATGTTGTGAGCCCTACTTCTGCTGGGATGACAGCGTCATATCCGTATGCTAGTCGAAACGACGTTTCTCTAGTTGGTGTTCTTGCTGTGGTTCGGTATGCCCACAAAACGCTTGGTAGCTCATCCGGCCAGATACCCTTTGCCCCCTCGAGCCGGGTCTTGATGATCTTGAGCAAGGATCGGTTCGTGACTTCAACTTCCCTATTGGCCTGTGGGTGTGCGGGCGACGAGTAGTGATTCTTGATGCCTAGCTCCGAACAGAAGTCCTTAAATGCGCTGTTGTCGAATTGCTTTCCATTGTTGGAGACAAGCACTCTGGGTATCCCGTACTTGCAGATGATATTCCTCCACACAAAACTTCGGATGTTTTTCTCCGTGATAGTGGCTAAGGCTTCTGCTTCCACCCACTTAGTGAAGTAGTCAATACCAACTACCAGAAATTTTTGTTGTCTAACTGCTGTCGAGAAAGGGTCCATGATATCTAGTCCCCATTGAGTGAATGGCTAAGGGCCATCATGGGGGTCAGCTCTTCGGACAGTTGCCTGATGAAATTACTGAACCTTTGACACTTGTTGCGGGCCTTGACATAAGCTTGTGCGTCCTTCAGCATTGTGGGCCAATAGTATCCGGCTCGGATCAACTTGTGCACTAATGACCGTGCACCCGAGTGGTTTCCGCAGATACCTTCGTAAACTTCTCTCATTACATAATCTGCTTCCTCGTGTCTTAAACACCTTAGGTACGGTCGAGAGAATCATCTTTTGTGTAAAACATCTTTTATCAATACAAATCGTGATGCTTGGACCTTCAGCTTCCTAGCGGCTTCTTTCTCGTCTGGTAACACACCAGTTCTTAGGTATGATATTAATGGCGTAGTCCAATTGCTTTCAGAATCTACTTCCTGCACATTCGTTCCGTCATCAATAAGTGAGGAGACTTGAACAAATGACAATACCTGTTCGGGGACAAGCATAAATTCTGCTGAGGCAGCTTTTGCTAGACGATCGGCACATTCGTTTTCCTCCCTTGGGATTTGATCGAATTTGACTTCGAGGTTGCTGATTTGATTCTTCACCTCTTCCAGATACCTCTTCATCCTTTCGTTCTTGCACTCATAGCCGCCATTAATCTGACTTATTACCACCTGGGAGTCGCAATGTACGACCACATTTTCAACACTTGCTGCCTTTGCGAGGTCTAGCCCCGTTACCAATGCTTCATACTTGGCCTCGTTGTTGGTCGTGGGGAAATCTAATCGGATCATGCACTTGATCTTATCCCCCTCCGGAGTTTGGATCACCACACCGGCCCCTCTTGCTCGTCTGTTTGAAGATCCGTCCATATGGATGCACCACTGTGTGGTGATTTCTGCCCCCTTGCCTTCCGACTAGGCAAACTCAGTGATGAAGTCAGCCATAGCTTGACCTTTTATCGCAGTTCGCGGGTGATACTATATATCAAATTCACTCAGCTCTACTGCCCATAAGGCCATCCGTCCGGCAGCCTCAAGGCTACTTATGGCTCTTCTCAGGGGCCGATCCGTCAAGACTATGATGGTATGTGCTTGGAAGTACGGCTTCAGTTTTCGTGCCGCGGTTACTAGTGCGAAGGCCAATTTCTCCATTTGGGGGTATCTTTCTTCTGCTCCTCAGAATGCCTGACTGATAAAGTAGACGGGTCTTTGGGATCCATCTTCCTCTGTTACTAAGGCTGCACTGACCGTTGCTTGCGAAATTGCTAAGTAGAGGTAGAGTTCTTCCCCTGGTTTGGACGGGCTGAGCAATGGCAGAGATGAAAGGTACTTCTTCAAATTTTCAAAGGCTTTCTGGCAGTCGTCCGTCCACTCAAATGATTTTCTTAGAGTGCAAAAGAAAGGTAGACATTTGTCCATCGTTTTTGAGACGAACCTGTTCAGGTCTGCAATTTTGCCATTCAAGCTTTGTACCTCCTTGATCGTCCTTGGTGGTTGTAACTCCATTATGGCCCGTATCTTCTCCTGGTTAACCTCTATTCCTCTTTGGGATATCATGAAGCCCAAGAATTTCCCAGCCGTTACTTCGAATGCGCACTTGTTTGGATTCAACTTCATGTTATATGACCGGAGGGTGTCGAAGGTCTCGCGGAGGTCATCTAGGTGATCATGTTTGCGTAGGCTTTTCACCAACATGTCATCAACATAAACTTGTACATTTCTCTCAATCTGGTGCGTGAACATTTTGTTCATCAATCTCTAGTACGTCGCACCCGCGTTCTTGAGCCCAAACGGCATCACCTTGTAGCAAAAGAGACCTTGGCTAGTGACAAAGGAGGTTTTCTCTTGATCAGCCTCCTCTATCTTGATTTGATTATAGCCCGAAAAGGCATCCATAAAGCTCAGGAGCTGGTGTCTTGCCGTCGAGTCTACCAAGGTATCTATCCGAGGGAGTGGGTAGCTGTCCTTCGGACACGCTTTGTTGAGGTCCATGAAATCGACACATATTCGCCACTTTCCATTAGCCTTCTTGACCATAACTACGTTTGCTAACCAATCAGGGTAGTATACTTCTCAAATGAAACCTGCTTCCAGTAGCTTCCTGAGCGAACACTCACTTTTTCTGTCAGACAGGTGAGGGTGAGGGTGCGGGGTTCACATTCAACCTGTGAACTATGACTGAGGGATCGATCCTTGGCATGTCCTCGTGGCTCCACGTGAACACGTCTTGATTCATCCTAAGGAATGCTGCGAGGGCTTGACGCATTGGCTGGCTGGCCAACGTCCCCATTCTAGTCGTCTGTTTAGGTCTTGATTCATCAAGGGTTACCTCTTCTAGATCTTCAACTGGCTCCGCTATGGTCCGTTGCTCTTCTATGTACATGGTCTATTGGTGATCTTCCATCTCCAGCATGGCAATGTAGCATTCACGTGCGGCCACCTGATTTCGTCGTAACTCGCCGACACCATAATCCGTGGGGAACTTGATCATTAGGTGGTATGTTGATGTTACAGCCTTCCACAAGTTGAGAGTAAGTCGTCCGAGAATGGCATTGTAGGCGGACAAGCAATCGACCACAAGGAATATCACATCCTTAGTGATCTGCTGAGGATAATCGCCTACTGTTACCGTAAATGTGACGACGCCTAATGGGAATACCCTTGTACCTCCAAAGCCAACTAGTGGTGCGTTCGTCTACCAACCGTTCTCTATTAATCCTCATCTGCTAGAACGCTGGGTAATATAGGATGTCTGTTGAGCTCCCGTTGTCGATCAGGACCTGGTGTATGTTGTAGTCCCCTACTTGTAGGCTGACTACAAGTGCGTCGTCATGAGGGTGGTGAAATCTACAAGCATCTTCTTCCGAAAACCCAATGACAGGGTTATCAATCTGCGCCATCTTAGGCACGAAGCCTGTAAGTTAGACGTTATGGACCATTCTTAGGTAAGTTTTACGGGCTTTCTTGGAAGATCCTGCAGCAGTCGTGCCCCCTACGATCATTCTTATATCTCCTATGGGTGGTCTAGGGCGCTCGTTCTCCCGTTGCGGGGCTTGCTCTTGGGGTGGATCGGTTCTTTCCTTGCTAACGAACCTCTGTAGCTTCCTCTATCTTATAAGAGCCTCTATCTGCTATTTCAGATCGTAGCAGTCGGCTGTGTCACGTCCGTGGTCACGGTGGAAACGGTAGTACTTGTTTCTTGACCTCTTACTAGGATCTCCTTTCAGCTTGTCAGGGAACATCAGGGATCTTTCATCTTTGATCTGCATCAAGACCTGGTCTATCGAGACTGTTAATGGTGTGAAGCTTGTGAACTTCCCAGTGGGGGGTTTGGAGCGCCTATCATCCCGTCGTTCCCCTGTTCTTGGCATCTTTCGCCCCCTATCCTGCCGTGTCTTCCTGTCTTTCCCTCTTTCTGGGCTTCTCTTCGCATGCCTGTAACGCATCCTTCGCGTTCATGTACTTAGTGGCCCTGTAAAGCACATCCGACATGGTCTTTGGGTCGTTCTTATATAGTGAAAATAGGAACTTATCCTTTCCGTAACCCATTAGTAAATGCTGCTACGAGTATCTTGTCGTCTGCTTCATCAATCGAGAGGGCCTCCTTGTTGAAATGGGTTATGTAGGACCTCAGAGTCTCGTCTTTGCGCTGCTTAATGTTCATCAGGTACGCAGTAGACTTCTTGTATCTGTGCCCTCCAATAAAGTGCGAAGTGAACTGGGCGCTTATCTCCTTGAAAGTATTGATGGAGTTAGGCGTCAGCCGGCTGAACCAGATTCTCGCGACACCCTTCAGTGTTGTGGGGAAGGCCCTACACATGATCTCATCCGCTACCCCTTGAAGGTGCATCAAGGTTTTGAAGGTTTCCAGGTGGTCTAGAGGGTCCTTCGCTTTGTCGTAGCTGTCGATCTGTGACATGCGAAACTTATGTGGTAGAGGGAAGGAGTTGACGGCTGCAGTGAACGGCGAGTCGGTGCGGTTGACCAGATCGTCAAGGTCGCTGGACACTCATCCCTTAAGGGCGTTCATCATAACCTCCATCTACTCCTTTATTGCTTGCATCTCCGCAGCAATATGTGGTGAGTTGCATTCGTGAGGGATGGCATGCTCAAATTTTGTCACTCTGGTTTGCTTGGAGCGTTACTGCCTTCTGGCCCCTCTCGTTCTCTCCTATCGGCGTTGGTGCCTTCTTGGTCCTGCTCTTGAGTGCCATGACCTGCGTTTTTTTGGTGTAACTACTCCTCCAGATCGTGGTTCTCCTTAGTGAGGCGCTCTACAGCGACGGCTAAGGTCTGAACCTACCTTTCGAGGGCCGCTGCGCGAGTCTCATCTCCCTGAACGTTGTTCGTGGTTGCCATCGAGCGAGTCAGCACCATGCAACTTTTTTTTCCGGGAAGCTTTTGTTATGGCTTACGAAAATGATTTCCGAGTTCCCCACAGACGGCACCAACTGATAATGCCGTAAAATCACCAGTGAGTTACACGACCTTCTTAGACTTGAAACACTGCCTGCATAAGGAAAAAGAAGACCTAGCAGAGAGCATCGGTGTGGTGCCGGCCGAATACCCTCCGAAAGTCAAATCAGAACTTCTCACAACTCTAGAGTGCTGAGAGGGTAAATTATACGTACCTCGATTTTTGAGGGTTTTGGGGCTTTTATAGTAGTAGAAGGTTGACATCTCTTCCTTGGTGTAAAAGTCTTTTCCTTATAGGAATCCTCTTGGATAGTCCCAAACGTGATAGACAAGACTTTTCCTTATAGAGAAGATCTTCATTAATGCGTGTATCTTCCGGAATCCTCCTTGTGTTAGGATTCCATTCTCCTTAGGGTTCTATGATGGCTAAGCATGTGTCGCAAGTATTTCCCATCTAGGTTTCTAGCTGCCATGTGGGTGTTCGATCCGTCACTGTTGCAACCGTTCATGCAGGATTTGTAAATAACAGACCTTGCACACGTTAGGCCCATCCTCTATCGGCCCACGGATGCGGAACTGTCAGGCCCATTTCATGGATATCCGTCAACCTATATTTTTACCCTTTTCAATGTGGAAGATGTGAGACATAAAGATTGGGCGGTGGTGGTCAAAACAAAACCTAGGGAGGTGTTTGATGTTGGTATTAATGCTTCACATGATGATGATGATGATGAAGTGGGTACCTATCTTGAGAATGTCTCTTATAATATAACTACTGATGATGCATGTGATGATGCAAATGACAGCCATGCTTGAGCTCGAGTTAATGAAGAATGAACCATTTATGATACACCATTGATCAGTGAGGATGAATTGCTTGATCAAGACTTTATCAATGATAAAGAGCTTAGCGATGATGTTTATGAGTCTAATGATGATGAGTCCAATGATGATGAGTCTAGTGATGATGAGTGTAGTTAATACTTTTGTTATCACTCATTATATTTTGCCTTAATGATTAGAGTTTCAAAAACTCTCTCTGGTTAGTTTCTTCTCCTTAAAATTATATCTCAATGTTTGTGTGAAATTTCTTAAAGAATTCATTATGTTCTAATACAATTATTTGAGACTTGGTTGTGTTGAGATTGGACTAATTGTTTGTATTGTTGGTGCATGTCAACTATTACATGATTGGCTTACCAGGAAGACTAGGGCCATTAGGAGAAGGCTTACCAAGCACCAGGTATGTCTATCTGCGAGTTTGATTCATATATGCATTTTTTTATGCTTGTTACTTTTTATGCATTTTTTTTTTTACATTTTGCGTTGTGTACTTGTATAGTCTTGTCCCATTAGCATGTTTATATTTAAGCTTGGGGTGTTTGGCTTGGCTATTGCCTGATTTGTTTTAATTTCTTTTTGTTTGCATAGGCATCATTGAAGACTGAACGGGAGAAGAAGAAGGATGTATTTCCCCATGAGGAAGTATGCTATCAAGGTGTAGGGTGTAGGGCCTTTAGTTTATGTGATCTTGCTACCTTGCTACCATAAATCCATTTGGTTTGCAAATTTTGCCATTTGTTTACTTAATCTTAATTTCATATTGGTGGGACTTGATCAATTGTTTAAATACTTTGGAACTTTGATTGTGGTATTAGCTTGGAACTTTGATGATGGTTATAGACAATGTTATGTATTTGATAATATATTTCTATGTTAATATAATGTTAGTTTGGAGACATTTGTGGTGTTATCTAGTTACATTTGTGGTAATGTCTTAGTGGAGCTAAAATTATTACAGGTTATTTGTAATAGAAAGGTGGTTTTAGAACCCAAGAAGAAAAAAATTTAACCTATAGTGGCGTTTATAGCCCACTACTAAAGCCTCATACATATAGCGGGGGGCGTAACCGCCGCTAAAAGGTGCGTACAGTATATTATTTAACAAACCCTATAGCGGCGCTTAATGCCCGCCACTAAAGGTTGTCACCTATAGCGGCGGGCCTATCCCGCCGCTAAAAGGTCACTTAACTCGAATGGTAACCTCATATGGCAGTGGTTTTTTGCCCGCCGCAATAGGCCAAAAGTGCAGCTAAATGGCCAATCTATTGCGGCATTTTTTGTGACCGTCGCAATAGATCTATAGCGGCACCGCAACAGTAGCGGGTAGAATCGCCGTAATAGCCCTCGCTGCAATAGGTCAAATGGACCTTTAGCGGCGGTTTTTTGGGCTTTTGCGGCGGTTTTGGCCCGCCGTAATAGTACAGTTTTTTTGTAGTATATGTTCTATTTAGTCTACTTCAGTCAATTCGGTCTTGTTCAGTGAACTTCAATCCACTTCGATCCATTCAATCCACTTCAGTCTATTCCATCCAATTTGGTCCATTACGATCCTTTTGGTCAACTTCAGATTTTTCGGTCCTATATGGTCCATTTGTTCTACTTCAGTCCAACCAGTCTATTTCAGTCCAAGTAGGTCCATTTTGGTTTGATTCGGTTCATTGGTTCTACTTATGTCCAATTTGGTCCATTCTTTTCATTTGGTCTACAGCGGTCCAATTCGGTACTTAAGAATGGAAAAAAACAAGTTTGAGTTTATCATCGGAATCTAAATAATAATCTCAATTGTAATTATAATCCAATTCGGTCCATAAGAGTACTATCAGTTATTTGAGTAATATCAATTGTAATGATATTTTCCTAAAAAAAAATTGTAATTATATGATAAGTTTTGGTTTTTATAATAATCTCCTTAAGTTAATATGAATTTAAATAATAAATATGAAGCTTAATATTTTTAATTGTACCAAAAGAAATTAGAAAAATATAATGCATAATAACAATAGTTAGAAGAATATATATTTGTAAAAATAGAGTAATGGAAATTACTTTTACATAATTTTTAATTATTGGAGAGAACAAATTATCTACAATAAAATTTAGATTATACCACATCTCAATATAATTATATATTCTCATGCATCACTTGATCAGTCAGCAACTAGTATCACATACTCTATTCATGTCCACACATAATTTTTCATCGACCAATAGAAAATAATTTCATACTCTAATCAAGTCATTTAAACAAACCATAGATTCTTTTCTTTTCGATCCCCTTAAAAAATTCTAAAACTTATAAAGAGAAATTTCTCACTAACCTTTAACGTTCTTTAGAAGTTGTTCCTTTGGAAGATTGATTCTCTTGAGTGTTTTACCAATCTTGTTCTCCCACAAAGACACAAGATCATTGTATGAGTAAGAATGAGACTTCCAATTATGTTCAAGGCTCTGATGGTATAGGTGCCAAAGTCCTCCTCTGTTAAAAATTGCTGCAGATTTTTTTTTCCCCACCGCGTCAAAATATGTATAAGAATGAGAATGAGACTTCCGTTTCCAGACTTTTGAATTCTTATTCAAAGTATTTATGACTTGTAAAAGGTTTGCAAAAAACTAAAGCCAGAACCTAATATTTAAGCTGCAGACATTCAAGTCCCAAGTAAAGTAAGCGTGTTTCCACGTACCAAAACTTAAAAAAGGGAAAACTATTTGCTTCAAAACCGAGTTTTCTCCATTCAAAGAACCCGAAGAGAAAGCAAATGGTTCCAGGGCTCAGTCAAGCAAGGTCTAACAAAACCCATTCATTTTGTCTTTCAATCCATTCCAAATGGCCGAAGAGGAAGCAAAGTAGCTAGTTAGAAAGTAGTTGTCATTGTAGTTTCAGAAGCAAAGTATATACAAATATTAATCAAATTAAAAGGTTGACAGAATTTTAAC
The DNA here is from genome assembly GCA_030021035.2 of Notholithocarpus densiflorus. Classification (NCBI taxonomy): domain Eukaryota; kingdom Viridiplantae; phylum Streptophyta; class Magnoliopsida; order Fagales; family Fagaceae; genus Notholithocarpus; species Notholithocarpus densiflorus. The sequence continues at coordinate 2,117,440 of JARYZH020000045.1, forward strand.
AGATGTAACCTGATCGCGATTGACATGACATTTAACGTGAATGATAAGAATAAAGAGAATGAAAAATTATAACAAGTTTAACTATGGAATTTCTGAAATATTAATATAATAAAAAGTTAATAAATGATTTAACAAAAAGAGTTATATTAATGTAGTTTGATATCTTTCTATCTCAAAAGTTTAAGGGCTGTAGTACCTTAATTATTCTATTGATCAGATGGTTACAAAGTATAGAGAATGAATACTCTGGAAAGCTTGTGCCACATACCACCTAAGATCCTGTTATAATGTCTCTTGAATTCCAATCCACCACTCTATCATTTTAGCATTTGAGTCAAAATCTTAAGATAGTCAAGGATTTTAATTTATATGGTAACTGTACTAATTAATGTAAGGCTTATAGAGAATACACGATTTTATTTTATTTTTTGAAAGAGATCTAGGTTACACAAAATTAATTTTGAAAATAAGTCTTGAGTTGATGTTGTATATAATACACAAAATTAAGATCAGAAAATATTTTGAACCTTATAAATTCTCTAAAAGAATCTCTTAGAGAGTATCATATCAACCTTATTAAATCTTTGAAGATATATTGATGAACTGGTTGATACAAATTAAAGCCAGAGCTAGCCATACGGGTGAGAATGCCATGTACTATTGCACTGGGCAAAACTTTTGCTCCATGACACAAACGAACAAGTCACTTATTGATTAGCATGTTAATATCTTAATTAGGGGTCAGACCCCTAAGGCTGGCTGATGCTATCACCATAAAATTGCTCATTGCATGACTTCTTCATGCACGTGAAATCTGGAGACTTCATAATTCAAAGCAAACAGCAGTTTCCTCCTTAATTTCTGACCCATTCAACTTTCATTTCTTAGCAATGAGAGTCAAAAGAGTAAAATGGTTAGAAACTAATATTATTCCAAGTCATACAAGTTGATGCATATAAATGTAATCCATCTCGTCCTCATATTCATCAATCTTCATCAAATTGTAAACTTCTATCTAAGCTTACACAACAAGATGGGGTATCTAAAGGTGTTTCCTGTAGTCATGACATTGCTTTTTCTTATGAGCATGCATGCAAATGAGGCTGGCAGAATCTTGCATGGAGGAGAACAAGAATTGATGAACAAATATTCAATCAACCAAAGGGCTTCTGTGGGTTACAATGTTGCTTCTTTACAAGGCTCACTAGCAAAGGGTCCAGTCACACCATCTACACCAAATTCAAACACCTACATTCCTACTTCAACAATTAATAACCAAAGAGCTTTTGCGGGTTACTATTTGGATTCCATACAGAGCTCACTACAAAAGGGTCCAACCCCACCATCTGAGGCCAATCCAAGCACCCACATTCCTGCTTCAACAATTGGCCAAAAGGCATTTGTGTGTCATGACAACATGGTTTCATTACAAGGCTCATTACAGAGGGGTCCAACCCCACCATCTACACCAAATCCAGGTACCCACATTCCACCTTTAACAATTGGCCAAAAGGCCTTTGTGAGTCATGACAACATGGCTTCATTACAAGGCTCATTACAAAGAGGTCCAACCCCACCATCTGCACCAAATCCAAGCACCCACATTCCACCTTCAACAATTAGTCAAAAGGCCTTTGTAAGTCATGCTACCATGGTTTCATTACAAGGCTCATTACAGAGGGGTACAACCCCACCATCTGCACCAAATCCAGGCACCCACACTCCACCTTCAACATTTGGTATAGGAACTTCACCCTGATAACCAGTATGCAATTTCTGTACTTATCTTGTGATCAGTTGAAGTCCACTGCAGCGCTTTAGGGTCTGTTGGGTGCAATAGCCCAAGTGTGACAATAATTGATATTGTTATTGCAGCTAGGATTTGATTAATTTTCTTTCATCTGATTTGTGTAATTTATTATAATGGTAATACTTGTCTCATGAATTATACACTTGGCACTTTTATCAGGGTATTAACAAAGATGTCTTCACCAAGAAGATTTTTATGTTTACATATGTTTTACATTGCTACTAAAGTTTACTTCCCATAACCTAGCACCCTGCTAATTTTATTTTATTCTGCAGATGTCAGAATTCCCAAACCACAAACCAGAAAATGAAGACTACAATAACCCCTACACTGGGACAGCATATTTTGAAGATGAAGATGGAGAACTTTCATGGTTCAATGCTGGCGTAAGAGTAGGTGTCGGGATTGGCCTTAGCATTTGTCTTGGAATTGGAATTGGAGTGGGCTTGCTGGTTCGAACATACCAAGGCACCACCAGCAACTTTCGAAGGCGACTACCTTAATCCACACTTTCCTTGTTCGCCCTTCTAGCAAAATGTCATCCTTTCAACTCCCCCATGATACAAAGGCAGCTAACTTAGTGGTACTTCCGACATGTCACAGTTGTTAATATGGAGGCTTATGGATTTTGCAATTAAGTGTAGGAATGCATGAGTTCAATCTTTTTCCTGGCCTCTGCTGGGCTAAGCCTTGCATCCATTACAAGAGGTTCATTTGTTTCAAATGTACAACTATAAATGCAGGAAATCTCTCAGCAGCACTTTCACTTGATTTTGTAGGGAATGAACTCATTAGTGTGTGCGACCCTCACATAGCAAGTGTTGTCTGCTGTGGTCTTCTATATCTGTGAAGTTCTTTTGTTTTGTAAGGAGTTGATAGCAGTAAAGTTTTGGTAATGGAAAGAAATGTAGATCCCTTTCAACGGGTCATGACTCAATTTGTCAAACTTGTCTTTGTACTAGTTATGTTGGCTTTGCATGCTGACTATATTGTCATTATTCTAATTTTAGGCTGTAGTTAGTCACACAATACCAAGTTCTAACTCCTACCCTCCGTGTTTAATTGATTTCCCTATTGTTGTCTAGGGGATTGATATGCCTATTTTTGACAAGCCGGAGAATATACTTGAATTGAAAAAGTTATCTTGTGTATTGGGTATACGCACTTCTCTCACTCATAACATGTGAGTTTCACATTGTGAGTCCACGTAATTGTAAAAGAGATAATGCAAATGCCAAATGCGTGACATAATTATTGCCTCGTTGGGAGAGTGGGTTCAAATTAGCAGCCATGCCTTTGGTGAGTGGCATTATTATCAAGCTGTGTAAGGGGAACATGCAAAACGAAACTTGGATTACTTAACTCTCAACTTGAAATACACTTAAACAAGAGTGGTACTCTATTTCAAGAATTATATAAATGTGGTATTCCTCGTTTCAGTTTCACTAATTCATAAATTTCCATAACAGAACTGGCAGCAGAAATTATAGATAGATACACTACAGAAATCTGGTGGCGTGGTTCTGTTTTTAAATTCATAAACTTATATACAAAATTATGTTTCAATAACACTTGCACCACTGAATCTGAGGACATCTTTTCAATTCTTGGCAATAGGAATATGACTAAAATGAACAGCCATCTTTTCAATTCTAACAACAAGAATGACCGTCTTTATTTTATTTTTCGGGGAGAGAATCTGTTCATTTAGGTGCAGAAGCTATATGTCGGGCTTTCAAATTTTCGAGTGGGAAGTGGAATAAAATGCATCAGATTGCACTCAAAAGCAGCAGCCTCAGTTGGCAAAAGATCTTTCCTAATGAAACTTATTTTCAGACAAGTACATTATCACTAAAGATGGACAGAAAGATATCTGGAAGGATTTCAAATGCATTCAGACTTGCTTCTGTTGCGGTCCTTGCGGAAGTGAGAATGATCCAGTTTATATACACAGTACACACAAAGTTCACCTCAAGTTTATATACACAGTACACACAAAGTTCTATCTAAACACTGGTTAATATGCACAATATTTGACAGGAAAGGCTAAACCTCAGTAATGACAGCATTACAATGGTGCAACAATAATCTATAACCACAACATAAACACTAGTACTTTCTAACAGAGGTCGTCTGTTTGTGGAGGTCGGGCAGCACGGCGGAACCAGGTGTTGAATGCTGTTAACAAGTGAGGGCAATCATCAACATTTCGTGTTGAAAAGCTGAGGCATTGCTGCAACAGCTCCTGTGAATCGGACATGGGCAGCGTAGAGATTATTCTTAGGAATGTTTCCTCCAGTTCCAGGTACAGTGATTTGTTACTGGGCGACATAGGTGAGACATTGTCCTTGCAAACAATAAGAACAGGAAGCCACTCTTTCACAAGCTTCTTTCTAACCTGAAACATATGAGAACAAGAAAACATATGATTTTTAGTTTCAATTGATTCATCATTCCATCAAAGTGCTCGCTTGTGGTTACAGCATTCAGTGTTATTTCAGTGGTGAAATAGGTGTATATGCCGAGTAGCATTAGAGATGTTCAGAATACATTAAGAACAATTTAAAAAACTATGTCTGAGAGGGATTACATGTCCACTACCCACCAAGGTTACAAAAAAGTCCTGCTAAGATAATTCTGACAAAAAACTTTCAATAATCAAGTTGAAGGCCAAGAGGGATATGGGCTTAATAGAGACAACCTTACAGACAAGGCAAACAATGATAAAACTTTCACATGTACTCAAACTAAGGAAACTAGGATTTTAGCACATTTTGGTGCTTAACTTGCTTCATTCCAAATCTTAACTATTTAGAATTAGAAGTTAGATTTAGCTTCTTATTATTATTTTCTCCTTCAGAAACATGGCACCAGATATAGGATTTGGAAACCAAATCTATAGTGAATAACAGAGCTACTTCCCCAATTCATCAACTCTTCATGCAACCTGCCTTTTGATCAATGGTGACAAAGGAAACATTAAAGACTTAATAGAAATATCATGAGAAAATAAGACACCGAACACTCCTCATATCGGATGAGCCATTAACAGTAGGAAGCATGACAATGACGATTTGACAAAGAACGAATACATCTAGTCTGGTACATACCACCACCTATCCTCTGGGCAAATATACTTGGTCAATGTTCCACTCCTGTTTCCAACTGCTCATTTTTCCCTCAAATCTAAAAGAAACCCAGATCCAGCACCAACTACCTAGACCCCATAACTATTTTAGAGAATAAAGCTGTTTTATGTCATCATTTTAAACAAATCAATGTTATTTTAACCTAAATCTTTGGCTTCACCAAATCATGTGGGACAGCCCAGAAGGATTAAATCACGACAGTGTCAAAAATCCACCTAAGTGCGCCCATATACTTAACCTATGACCCTACATTAGTCATGTATTGACACCATTGACAAAATTTGCAGAGACTACTACATCAAGGCTTTAAAAACAAAATAAAAAATCACATATAACTCGATCGATCAACATATAAATCATGCCCGCCACGACCAAAGTATGAATACCCATCACAAGTACAAACGCAGTTCAATCAACCAATACCATAATGTGTGCAATGTAGAGCTAATCAATTCACATATACTCAAATTCAAGTACATTTCATAAGAATCATAACAATAAGTTAATAACCAAGCAAGCAATACCTGTTTAGTGGCCAAAATGGTGCCGGCCGCGACAGCATTGGCGAGCTTAGAGGTGCACCTAAGCACGACAGCAGGCAAACCGGGGACAATATTCCGCCAAGCATCATCCCGAAACGCCCGCTGCAAATCAGCAGTGAATGAAGCCTGCTCGCTCCACGCCTTGACGGCGAAATCCGCCACCCTCAACTCAATCATCCTCTCGATCAACCAAAGCAAATGCTTCCCATTAGTCATAGCCTTATGAAGATTCAGCCTCTGTATCGCCTCGGTCTCATTGTGATCGCCTCTAAAATCCGGGCTCGAGTAGTCCTCGAGCGACTCCTTAACAACGCCAATACACTTCTCGAACTCGGCCTCGAGAACCCGCTTGGCGGACTCTCGAGACGAGTAGTCTCGAAGCAGCTTCGCCACGAAGGCCTTGACGAAGGCCATGTTCGGGTACGTGTTGATCGCGGACGAGACCAGAGAGTGCAGCATTTCTTCCGACGTGTCGGATTCGGTCGGAGGCGAGAGCCGAGAGAGGAGCTCTTGGCTCTCGTCTTGTTTCAAGAAAGGGACGATGCTCAGAACTCGCTGCTCCTCGGCCTCGGTCCACGGGACGGACTCGAGATAAGTGACGCACGATTTGACGAGATCTTCGAAGAGGAGTTCGAGGGCGATTGGGAGGAGATCGAGAGCCGTGGAGACGGAATCGATTGAATTGGAGAGATCGGGAGTGTAGAGGAGTTGGAGGACGGTTATGTAAGATTGGAGGGAGGTAGGGGTCGGTGGGATACCTAGATTCAGTTTTAACGGTTTTTGGGTTTGGGTTTGCCAGCGGTCGGATAAGAGGGCGGAGAAGTATTTGGAGCGGTGGAGGACGCGGGAGTGGAGGTAGATCTGAGTCTGGATGCCGTTTTCGTATATGCTGTTTTCGTTGGTGGAGGTGGAGGTGGAGGTGGGGGTGAAGGGGGGAATGGGGGTGGGGGAGGAGTCGAAGGGGGAGAGTTCGAAGAAGAGGCGGATGGCGACGTCGCCGGAGTTGCGGTCGTTGAAGAAGGGTTTTGTGGTGGTGGTGGTGGTGGGGGTTGTGGTGGAGGAGGTTGTGGAGGAGGAGGAGGAGGGGGTGGAGGTAGGGAGCACGCGCTGCCGTTTCTTGGAGGAACCGATTGTCATTTTTTGCCTTTTTTGGTGAGGTGAATTGGGATTTTTTTTTTTAGGGAGAGAGGGAGGGAGGGAAGAGGATAAGGATTTTGTAACGGGTTTTTATTTATATCGAGATTGTGGTAATGGAGGGATGCACGTGGAGTGGACAGGTGGGTAGTCGTGACTCACTTATAAACGAAGCCTCTAGATATATATATTTAATTTTTTTTTCTTAAGGATAATTAAGACATGTTTCGTAACTGTTTGTTTGAATATTGTTTATTTTTTTTAAAATTAAAAATTAAAAATTAAAAACTAAAAATATTGTAACAAAATAATTTTAAAACGTGAATAGTAACAAAACACTGTAGCAAATAATCTGCCATGGGTCTTCATTTGTTGGCTGAAACTACTACAGTGCCATGAGTCCGACTTTTAAAACGCAAAACACTACAAACATGCTAGGCAAACGCACGCTAAATCTTTAAGCAGTATGTAAACAAGAGGAAGTGTTAGTTTAGTTAGCACCACTAAATACCAAAATGTGGCTACATTGGTGAAGCCAAAACCATATTTTTTAGCTCCACAGCTACTTTTGACTGTATATTGTAGCTCATATGTAAAAAAAAAAAAAAATTAAATTGTTGTGTTATTACTGCTTTTAAAAAAAAAAAAAAAAAAAAACTCTTTTGATTGTGTTCACACTGCTTTTTAATGAATTTTTTTATATTATTTTAATTAAATAGCTAAAAATATAGATCTATTGATGTTGAGTATAATGTAAAATAGATAAAGTAGTTTTTTGTGGAGCAATATTGCTAAATTTATGACTCTACCAATGTGGATGCTGCCGATGGCCTTTTTTTAAATACTTAGGAGTTATTTGTTTCATTTTACAATATATTTCAATTAAAAATGTTTTTGAGATTTTTGTGTGTTTTGTAGTATTCTATAAAATATTTTCTACGCTTCTATGAAAAATAATGAAACATAAATCTACAATGCTATCTAGTCCACAATATCAAAATCACCTGAATCAAAATTAGAGTCACAAAATCAACCACATAAATCATGTCACAATACTTACCTGCACAAAATCAAATCCCTTATCCCACATATCTACACTTCTAGGTCATGGACTCATGAGTTGTTGGGTCGATAGGATGATCACCAAAGGGATTGGGTGGGTCGATGGGTTGGCCATCAAAGGCAAGAGAGATAAAGAGGGTTGCAATGGGTCGGTTGGTTCGCAATGACAAGTGAGATGGGGATCTATTGTGAACTGCAAGTTGTAAATTGTTTTAAGTCCCTTTAAGGGCGTAAAACAATTTACACTCCACAAATACTCCACAAATAGTTTATTTTACAATCAATCGGAATCATTTTCAGTTTGATCAACATTTTTAGATAAGTCATATACCAAAAATGGGAAACATATTTTTAGCCAAAACAAACACGCAGAAAAATTTAAACTATATGCCTAATGATTTTTTTTTTTGATGGAATATGCCTAATGAATTTTTACCCTTTCAGATTAAATACACAATAATGATATTGAAGTTTGGGAGGAGATGGTAGGACTATAGACACAAGACAACATAAAAAATATTATTCTTTTTGAACTATCACTTAAACTTTCAAGTTATCCACATCGCTTGTTGAAGTACAAAAACAAGATTTTTGGAGGACAAATTACATAGCTCGTTGTATAGATCACCAGACTAAAAATGTACATCAATCATTCTCAAAAAAAAAAAAAAAAAAAACGTACGTCAATAATCATTTTAATGATCATATAGTGGGTGATTTTTTTTATTTTTTATTTTCAAACCGACTTAGAGTTAAACTTTGTCCATAAATTATGCTTAATTACTTTTAAGAATAACCATAAGTCAGATACAAGCTTGACATACAAGAAGATTGCCTACAGCTTTTTGAAGGACTGTTTAACACTTAAGAGTCTTTCTCTTGGTTGCACGTAACTTAAAGAGACTAAAGAGCAATGTTAAGGACATAAAAAATGTCATAACGTTTGTCACATAGTGAGTTGCAAGTGATGAAAGTGTAGACCTACTATTTCACCTCCATACAACTCGTCACGTAGCAAATTATGGTAAAAGTAGTGAAATTTTTTATATTCTTAGCATTTTTTAGAGACTAAGTTTAGAATGCAACAGGGATAGGGACCAACAACAGTTGCAATTTTTTTTTTTTTTTAATAGGGACCAACCACAGTTGCATTATTAAGAGGTTAAAAATGCCCATGCATACTTTGTTGCGTGTACAAATCTTGTAGGGCCGGACAGATTGAAGTGCGTTAACATGATAAGTGAATAGGGATGGCTCATCAAATCAAAGTTCAAACCCGTGCTTATTACACTTTCACATCATGAAATGGATAAGGTTAAGTGATTAACTTGGGTAAGTGCTACTACTGCTAGTGCTTACTATAGGACAATCTTCACTTGATTAGAGGGCTCCATTCCAATGCAGTGACAGATGCGCTCCATCTACCAAGGATAAGTGCTGCTTTAAAAAATTGTAAGATGAGGCGAATGGTGTCAATTGTGTTAAACATGTCCATTTCTAAGTTCTAGCACATGGCTGCTTGTCATTATATTTCTTTAATTTTACAGCAAATTGGACCTACAGAAGAACTTTCCTGAATGGCTGAATCAAACGCCAATTTAAAAACTCAATTAATTGTTTAAGTGACAAGGTCGCTCTTTGTGCTCCTAGGGTTAGCTACGCTAATTTCTACGATCTCTAGTAGAGCTTTTCTGTCCCTGTCCTAGTACAGGTTTCCACGTCCCCTACTGTGCTGCTAGTACCATAGGGCTTTCATCTCTTACAATCCCCCTGATTGCCCCAATTGATTCTTTAGAAAGTTTATGGCAGAACCTATCCCTTTCAGATTTGGAGGAATCTGGAATTTCTTGTCCCAAAGATTCACTGAACCCCCAGTTTCTCTTGGCTGCAAAGTTCTTTACAAAACGGGTGGTTAACATCGATTCATTTGTGCGAACTTTTAAGCCTCTTAGGAGAACACAGAACGATTTCAAGATTAAGGACATGGTTGATAACACACTCTTCTTTGATTTTGAGGATGATTATGATCTCCAACAGGTTGTAAAGCATGAGCCGTGGACATACGAAAAACATCTGGTCATCTTTGAAAGGGTTCAAATTTCAAAAGAATGTCCTTATTTCGGATCTCCGCTTTCAATTTACATTCTTTTGGATTCAGATACATGATCTACTGATCCATTGCTTAACACCAGCAATCTAGGAATATATTGGAAGATTGCTGGGGAAACTCCTCCACATGGCTGATTCTGAGGAGGAAGGTGGTAAGGGCAACTACCTTCGAGTCAGGGTGTGAATTGACATCACAAAACCTCTTAGCCGAGTACGGAAGGTCTGGTCAGAGGGAAAGGTCATTGGATGGGCGGCGCTTAGGTATGAACGTCTCCCTAACTTCTGTTATTGGTGTGGTCATGTGTCCCATGATGATCAGGATTGCAAGCGGTGGTTACAAAGCAAAGGTACTTTGACAAAATTTGACCAAAATTATGGGGAATGGTTGAGGGTAGAGGTGGACCTGTCAACTCGCAAAACCTCTATCATTGTCTCCAGTGCGAAACCACACAAACTGGTGCCTCCCACAAAGGAACGTGATGACCCCGAGACTCAGTAGTTGGGGACATTAGCAACAAAAGACAAGGGCATTGCCCATCCGGACCTAGCAACCCCCGACAAACCAACTCCGGCCAACCAACGGCCAGACAAGCCAAAATCGATAGACGAAAACATTACTCATCATTTATTACTCCCGGATTTTCAGGAACCTGTAGTGGTTACTGACAATGAATCGGGCACTAACTCCAGCATCAATCCAGGTACATTTACTACCCCTAAGAATGTAACAGCCATTTATGATTTTGAAAGTGGTACAGCGCGGGACTCGGGCATAATTAATCCTGTGATTAAAGTGGAACCCACAAACCAAACACAACCCAAACCTCACCCTGGCCCATTAGTTGGGCTACCCACACTCCCAAAGCCCATGCACATAACCCCTACTCCCAGACACACAAAACCAAATGGCCCAAAATCTACTTGGGTTCGCCTCATTAGGGAAATAAAAACCCAACCAGGTGAGATTATTGTGTATGATCCTGAATCATGAAGAGAACCCATTTGCCCTGAAGACCTTCGTGCACTAAAGAGATAGACCCTCCAAAATGATGCTAAACTTCAATCCCCAACGACGGCGGCTGCTCAACAGCCCCGCCGAGCCCAATGAATTGCATAAGTTGGAACTGCCAAGGCTTGGGGCAGCCACGGTTAGTTCCTGAACTCACTAAATTGGTGAGAAAGCACTCTCCAACCATCCTTTTTCTCATAGAAACCAGAGCCAAAGAACCTTTCATCAAAAACCTTAGAAATAAACTACATCTTGAAAACGTATTAATTGTCCCAATGATCAATTCTGGTGGTGGTCTTGCTTTGTTTTGGAAAAATGGAGTTGATCTACATGTGTTGGATTCCTTCCCTACCTATATTGATGCTGTAGTGAACTCAGGAGTGGATGACGCTTGGCGGTTTACGGGTTTTAACGGAAACCCAGTGACGGCCAATCGGGAACATTCCTAGGTACTACTAAAACACTTATGCCTCAAAATGGAGTTACCGTGGCTTTGTGTGGGAGATTTTAATGAGATAGTGAGGTCTGGAAAAAAAAAAAAAGTGGGGCAAGTCGAAGAGAACAACAGATGGTGGATTTCAGAGGTGCATTGGATTTTGTGGCTTCCACGATTTGGGTTTTGTTGGCCCACCATTCACTTGGTGTAACAACCAATTTGATGGGGAAATTACTTGGATCCGGCTTGACAGAGGGGTGGCAACGCCATCCTGGTCCCAATTGTTTCCAACGGTTCGGGTCCATCATTTACCTAGATCATTATCGAATCATTGTCCCCTTTGGATCAGCTCGGACGATGAAAATGTTAGATTTATAAACGTAATCGCCCTTTCCGATTTGAAGAGGTATGGTTGAAGGATGAGCACTATGAAAGGGTTATAAAAAATGCGTGGGAGAGTATTGCTTATGGTAGTCCAATGGATCGATTAACTCGCAAAGTTGATGCATGCAGAACTCACTTACAAACTTGGAACTGGGTTTCCTTTGGTAACATTCGCAACTTGCTAAGCCAAAAAAAGAAACTATTGGCACATGCTGAAGCATGGTCCATGGCTGGAGATAACCATGAGTTGGTTAAAAAGTTAAAAGGTGAGGTGTATGAATTAATGGTTAAAGAAGACATCCTACGACAGCAACGTTCACGTGTGGAATGGCTTAAGTCAGGGGATTTTAACACGAGCTACTTCCATAGTCATGCAACTTAGCGCAACAGAAGAAACTATATTTCCAAACTTGTTTTGGATGATGGTTTGTCAATTGAAGGGGATCAAAAAATTGGGGAAGCTATGGTTGATTACTTCAGAAACATTTTCACCTCTGCTGCTCCATCAAATTTCAACCAAATTTTATAGGGGATTGAAACAAAGGTCACGCCCCAAATGAATTCAGCTCTAACCCAGAAATACACAGCAGCAGAAGTTGAACATGCACTAAAACATATGAAGCCTTTGTCAGCGCCCGCCTCGACTGTCTCCAACCTTTTATAAATCCTTTTGGAACATAGTAGGACCAAATGTGGTTGAAGCCTCACTCTCTGTCCTTAATACGGGTACCATACCAGCAAACTTTAACCACACCTTCATTTCCCTTATTCCCAAAATAAAAAAACCCAGAAAAAGCAAAAGACTTCCGCCCTATAAGCCTGTGCAATGTGCTTTATAAGATTATAGCAAAAACCATTGCCAACTGTTTCAAAAAACTCTTGCCAAAATTAGTCTCTAAAACACAAAGTGCATTAATGTCAAACCGCCTCATCTTAGATAACATCCTAGTAGCCTTTGAAACACTATACTACCTCAAATCCAAAAGGAGGGGAAAATTTGGGTTCATGGCATTAAAACTTGATATGAGCAAGGCATATGACAGGGTCGAATGGATTTTTCTAGAAAAAATCATGAAAAAATTGGGGTTTGATGGAACATAGATCTCTTTCATAAGCTCTTGTATTCGTTCAGTTTCTTTCTCTGTCACGATTAATGGAGAACCACATGGTCACTTCCACCCTCAAAGAGTTCTTTGCCAAGAAGACCCTTTATCACCTTACTTGTTTCTTTTATGTGCAGAAGGTCTCCACTCTTTGATACAACAAGCTGAAAACTCAGGCACGCTTAATGGAGTGTCTCTATGTAGTTTTGGCCCTAAGGTATCACACCTATTCTTCGCGGATGATAGTTTGCTTTTTGCAAGAGCAAATCTCACTGATTGCAGCACTATTATGGATATCTTAGCCACATATGAACTTGCTTCGGGTCAGCAAATCAACCGAGATAAAACACAACTGTTTTTTAGTTCCAACACACCTCGGTCTATACAGGAAAATATCAAAGCTTTGCTTGGTTTCTCGGCCACTTCCCATTATGAAAAATACTTGGGTCTCCCATAATTTATCGGAAGAGCAAAAAAACAAAGATTCATCTATATCAACGAATGAATATGGCACAAAATTTAGGGTTGGAAAGAGAAATTATTGTCGAAAGCAGGGCGAGAAGTCTTGATTAAGGCTATTTTGCAAGCTATGCCCACCTTCACCATGGGGTACTTTAAACTACCAAAGAGTTTATGTAAGGACATTGAATCTCTTATTTAGAAGTTTTGGTTCGGATACAAGGGAGATAACAGAAAAAAAATCATTGGGTTGGGTGGAATAAACTTTGTCACCCTAAATGCCAATGTGGACTGGGTTTTAAGGACATTGAAAACTTCAATTTGGCTTTATTGGGAAAACAGGTGTGGCGCCTATTACACAACACGAACTTGCTCTTCTACAAGGTATTTAAGGCAAAATACTTTCCAAATTGCTCTGTGTTGGGTGACAGTGTAAGGCAGAAAGGTTCTTATGCATGGCAGAGTATCTTGAAAGCAAGAGAAATGGTTGGGCTAGGTGCGGCTTGGAGGATTGGTGATGGGAAGAAGGTTTGAATTAGGGGTGATAAGTGGCTTCTGAGTCAGCAAGCAAGTCAAGTTTTGTCTCCCCAGAAACACTTCTCAAGCAACTCTCGGGTCTGCGCCCTCATTGATGAGGATAACCCAAGCTGGATTGTTAATCAAATACGGGAAGAATTTCTCCCCTCTGAAGCTGAAGCCATTAAGCACCCGCTCCACTGAGGACACCCTCATACAGTGAGGAACAAAAAACAATACCTATTCCAAAAAGAGTGCCTATCGTTTACTTGCAAAAACTTCAGCTGCTGCAAAACTAGGTTCATCAAATCCTTAGGCTCATAAGGCTTTTTGGCAGAAACTTTGGAACCTTGATGTCTCAAACAAGGTTAGACATTTCATGTGGAGAGCTTGCAATGAGTCTCTGCCAACAAAAATGAATTTATTCAAAAGGAAAGTCACTGCTAATCCCACTTGTGACCAATGCCATTGTGAAAAGGAAGATATGATACATGCTTTGTGGGGCTGCATTAGTCTTAAGGAAATTTGGTGGGAAGAACGAACTTGCAAAATCCACCTGCATGAAAGTTTTGCAAATTTTAGGTACCTTTTTCAAGGTTTTGTCCTTTACAAAAGACCAATGCTGGCTGAGACCTTTGCGGTTCTAGCTTGGAGTATTTGGTTTAACCGAAACGCTAAAAGAATGGGCAAGAGCTTCCTGCCAAACCACAAGATTTACGTAGATGCAATCGAGCGACTACACGAGTTCCAAATGGCTCAAGTGCAGCTCTCGACTCTCCCTCTTTCCTCGAGCACTCACCCTCCTCACTGACACCCCCCCACAGGTCTCACATACAAACTGAAATTCGATGGGGCTATTTTTTAGGATGTTCGAATGGCAGGTATTGGGACTGTGATCCGCGACTCTAAGGGCGAAGTGATAGCTGCTCTCTCTGAAAAAACCTCTCTGCCCCCTACTGTAGAAGATATAGAAGCTTTGGTTTGCCGAAAAGCCATGTCCTTTGCACATGAGGTAGGATTGCAAGATGTGGTGATCAAAGGGGACTCTGAAACTATCATCAAACACTTCAGCTCTGAATCGGATTGTCTGGCATCTTTTGGCAATATAGTGGAGGACTTATGCTATGTTTGGAAGTTTTGAGAGAGAGGAGAGTAGAGGGGAGTAGAGAGAAGGAGAGTAGTGGAGAGGAGAGTAGAGGGAAATGGTTATCCTCCACCTTGTTTGGATGTTTTTAAAATTAAGTAAGGGAGAGGGGAATAATTAGTCTTTTTATTTGTAATTTTGTTATATGGTAAGGGTAAATTTGATAATTCACTTGGTCAAACATTTTAATGCTCCACTCTCCCTCCAAATCTCTCCAATTTGGGGGAATTAAAAATGAGGGGTTGGAAGGAGTTCAAACCCCTCCAAACCCCTCCAAATCCCTCTCCCTCCTTCCTTAAAAAACATCCAAACAAGGTAATTAAATTACTCTCCCTCCCTCTACTCTACTCCCCCTCCTTCCCTCAACATCCAAACATAGCATTAAAGTGTGCTGCTCTAAATTTCCATTCATGTTCTTTTTCTCGTGTAAAACGTAATGGCAATGTCGTTGCTGATAAGTTAGCCAAATTGGTAAAACATTCTATTGCCCCTCAAATCTGGCTAGAGGACATCCATAGTGATGCTACCTACCTTGTTTGTGTTGACAAAAGTTTTTGTTGAAGTAATAATATTCCTTTCTGATTTCTCAAAAAAAAAAAAAAAAATGCCAATTTAACTAGGCAAGCCCAAATTAAGCTTGAGTCAAGTGAAGGCCCAAAACTCCTTCCTTCCTATTTGGGCCTTCCATGCCACTAAGGGATAGTAACATTGCTTTCTAACCAGCCCAATTGTATTCTGCTAGTTTCCACCATAAAAATGTATCCCCATGGTCATTCAAGTATTCCTCTTTAGTCTTAAAAAGAGTCCACTTATTATGAATTCTCTCAAACCATCACTCAGAAGTCAGAACCTCTTCTGAAGCTCACTTTCACTCCTACATTCCTCTACTCAATAAAACCTTTCTAATTTCTATCTACTTTCTATGTTTCTTGGGTATAAGTGTGCGTTTGCCAATAGCTGAAATTATATTTCAGCTGCGTTTGGCCTTTTTTTGGGGTCCCATGGCACTGTTCATGGGACCACCAAACTCAAAAAAATGCACATGCCAATATATTTTTTGGTTTTACAGTATTATTCACACATTTAAAAATTATTTTGCTACAGTATTTTTAACAATAAGTTTTCAGTTTTTAGCAAATAAGCGATATTCAAACAGATCCTAAATGTTATATTTTGTGAGTTTCTTCTTTCTAGTTTCTAGGTTAAAGTGTCATATTTTGTGAAGAGCATATTTGTGACCTTCCAACATGTATTCCAGTATTTGGTAATAGGATTTGTCAGCCGTAAGCCCATAAAACTTATAGAATGCAACTAACCGTTCTTAAATGTTAGGCCCAAATTACAAATTGTTCCACTTAGCTTTACCAAAAACTCATGCTTAAATTTCAAATTTTATTCATCTTTAATCCTCCTGTTAATGTCTATTAAGTGCCCAAAAATGTAGTCTTAAAAATCCCATCAATTAAATAAAAAGTATTTTTTGAAAAATTAAAAAAATAGAGGGCTAATTTACTCAAGAGGAATGTACTGAAATTTCAGAAAAGAAGAAGGAATAAGGACCAAAAATACTAGAACATAAAATATATATATAAAAAAAAAAAAGGCCAAATTTTATTATTATTATTATCATTTTTTATTTTTGCTAATAATTAGCCAAATTTTATTATTTGCATAGATATTAAATATTTTATGCGAACACTTCGCACACACAACATTCACAGCTGAGATTAATCATCATGTTCCCAAAAAGCACAATCAACCAGAGATTTCAATGGCCTTGACATCAGTTTTCTTCACCTCCACCTTAGGAACAGTAACAGTAAGAACCCCATTCTCCATCGCAGCCTTAATCTGATCCATCTTCACATTCTCCGGCAACCTGAAACTCCTCACGAACTTGCCACTGCTCCGCTCGACACGATGCCACGTGTCATTCTTGTCTTCCTTCTCTATCTTCCTCTCTCCACTAATCCGAACCACTCTGTCATCTTCGACCTCGACTTTCACTTCCTCCTTGTTTAGCCCAGGAAGATCGGCCTTCAACACGTGAGCTTCTGGGGTCTCTTTCCAATCAACACGAGTACTGTTAACGAAAGCAGAATTCTCTTTGGAAATTTGGGTTGGGAAATCCTTGAATGGGTCCCATACGTTTGCACCAAATCCAGGCACCCACACTCCACCTTCAACAATTGGCCAAAAGTCCTTTGTGAGTCATGACAACATGGTTTTATTACAAGGCTCATTACAAAGGGGTCCAACCCCACCATCTGGACCAAATCCAGGCACCTATACTCCACCTTCAACATTTGGCCAAAAGGCATTTGTTAGTCATGACAGCATCGTTTCATTACAAGGCTCACTACAGAGGGGTCCAACCCCACCATCTGCACCAAATCCAGGCACCCACATACCACCTTCAACATTTAGCCAAAAGGCCTTTATGAGTCATGACAGCATGGTTTCATTACAAGGGTCATTACAGAGGGGTCCAACCCCACCATCTGCCCCAAATCCAGGCACTACATGACTCGTCCATCCAATAGCCAGGTAAGACGAACCAAAAACAAGATGATTATTCCGAGCGTCTTGAGTGAGCTCGTCCTCGTATGGACGAGGTACCATGAGGATCTCGTCCGTCTTCACAATCGTTTGGACGAGATCTACTTCAACATTTGGCCAAAAGGCCTTTGTGAGTCATGACAGTATGGTTTTATTACAAGGCTCATTACAGAAGGGTTCAATCCCACCATCTGCACCAAATCCAGGCACCCACATTCCAACTTCAACAATTAACCAAAAGGCCTTTGAAGGCCACAATATGGCTCTTTTCAAAAGCTCATTGCCAAAGGGTCCTGTTACTCTATCTGAACCTAATACACCCACCCACATCCCTTCGCCTAATTAACCCCTCTTCAAATCAACCAAAGGGGTTTCCCAAGTCACCTTGAAGTCATGGTTCCTCGCTCATGGTGTACAAACAGATGAAATAAAACCTGTTTAAAATTATTATTAATCAAATAAGAAATGGAAACAAACACGGCTAACAGCCATTCTTTCCACTTTATGTTGTTATATTCTTTGTACACATCCTGTTATTTGCTACAAACATATGTATTAGAAAGAATTTTATGGAGTTCACGATGAGATCTCTCTCTCTCTCTCTCTCTCTCTCTCTCTCTCTCTCTGTCTGTGAGAGTGAATCCATGTGTTATTTTTGTCCTACGAAGTAACAGTCCGTATATCCTAATATATTTCATCTTACTAGGTGATGAATTGCATGATCCATGATGCGCATGCAAGCTATAATTTTTCTTAAATTATTTTATAGGTTTTTTTTAATGGTCACTCTATGCTATATGATGTTATTAATATTTAGGGAATTAGTTTCAAATTGTATTCATGTCATGTCATTGAGGAGAGGGGAAAAATATCAGGGAGAGTATATTATTAAACATAATATAGTTATTCAAATTATTAAAAATAATATAACTATTAATATTTTGGAAATAGTTTCAAATTATATTCATGTGATTTAACCTTTTAGCTAGTTAGTTAATATGGTCTAGTCGCAGAGAACCCATGCGATGCATGGAAAAATTTGACAATTTGTTTTTAAGTTAAGTAAAAAATAAAAATAATAAATAAGACTTATAAGTAGTAGTCCAAAACCTTTTTTAAAATGATGTAATCATTTTCTAATAAAATATAGTTTATACAATATATTAGATTTTCTAAATTAAGCTATCTATATTTATTATTTGAAAGTGTTTTAAATTAAAAAAAAAATCAAGGAAACATAAAATGTTTTACATTCAATTATTACACAAGGTGAGATATTTTGTAAATAATGTAATGTTTGATTAGAATTTGTTTCTAGTACTCCTTGCAAATTGTTCATTCTCTATACATGTTAAATAACCTAAAGAGAAGCAAATATATGTAAGTTCATCACTTATATTAGAAAGAAAAAAAAACGACTTTTTTTTTTTACTGAAAGAGGTAGTATATATATATTTTTAGAGAGTTTCAACCTATGGCGTCCGCTCTTGATAATAGCTCTTTATTATCAGACTAAGACAACAATCAGTTTTTGGTGTAGACGGGGATTGAACCACGGATCTCTTATACCACCATCAGAGACTTTACCAGTTGAGCTAACTGGAACCCACAATACGACTTTAATTACATAAGAAAAATGTAATTTTATCAAGAATTTAGCAACATTAAGTTGAGAATGCGATATAATTGTCAATGAAGTGGCTCATCTTTCTACACAAACCTCCCTTTCCAAAGCATCACCGAAGTGGACCGAATGGACCGAAGTGGACTGAATGGACCGAAGTAGATTGAAATGAACTGAAGTAAACCGAAATGAACCAAAATGCTATGCTAATGTGACTGAACAAAAACATATTAATAATAAATACTACGACTCAACTTTAGATATTATATAGATGGGATCAATAATGTCTATACAGATTAGAATCAAGTTAGAGTTTATATAATTCTTTACAATGTTACACTATAGTATAACTTTTTATTATTTTTAATTTTAAAATTCCAACGTTTGATTGCATTTTTTTTCCCCTTAATATGAATACCAAATTTCATGTTAAATTTTATAAAATTGTAAATTACAAACTTAAAATTTGTGGTAAATTTTTTTTTTTTTTTTGCCGTCTAAAGTTTCAAATTTTGACTTGATCCTCTAATATTAGTTATAGTTTGAATCTGTTCCCTTTTGTTAATCTCAATTGTTGAGGTGACCATTAAGTGCCACCTCAGATCAACACGATGTGGTTTTAATGCATGCTGACGAGCCTAATCTGACTAACAAATCACTTCTACCTTCTCCGATCTTTGTCGTTCTCCACTGTATGCTGCTGTTCCAGTAAGATCTCAACCACTTTTGGCAAGATCCAGTGAGTCTCTGCAAGACATAGTAGCTCCACATTTGACACATTTGAAACGTTAGGAACAAAATTGACGAATAATATAAATGTTAAGGACCAAAATAGTAATTTACCCTAAAGACAATATAAAATGGAGACAACCAAATATCAATTTGTGTTTATAAGTGTAGTTGATAAACTGGTCTTGCTAAATTGCTAGTCAAGTGAATATTGCATACAACAATTTCAAGGCATAGCATGTTTTATGCTACAAAAATTTGAGTAGTAAAGAAACAGTACATTCACGAGACAAATGTAATAATGCAGATATAATACTGACACAAAAAAGAAAGAATAAGAAGTGAAGGTACTTGTTGAGGTGGTAGGGATAGCAGTAATTTGGTGCAAAATTTGGAAACCTGTTATATTCGGATCAAATGCATAATGAGCCAGTGAGGACGGTCACAAATCTAAAGCTCATAAATATATCAGTGCAATTTGTTGATTACGCAAAGCATTTCTAATACATCTTCTAGTGCAGTTAGGATTTTATAGAGAAAGAAGCAATACCTTTTGTATAAACTGAGAAGGCAGATGGGATATGTATATGCCCCTCATTCTCTTCTTATTTTTATTCCATATTTGTTTTGGTTATGCATACTATTAGCATTTTTCTAGTGATAACATTAGCATCTTTAATACATGTATTGAGACTTTTTGTTAGTATATTTCTATAATTTCCTTGAATTTATGCTGTCAACTTTTTTCAATTTGTATCTTCATTTGTGGTTGCTAGTTTTCACTGTTTGGAACCGGCCATATAATTGGTTAACAATATTCTTATATACTAGCCACCAGTTGTTGGGCAAAAGCCTCAGGGTCACAATGTTTTTTGCTGGAACTCCTATAGCCACGTACTTGATTTTTGTTTGACATGTTCTAGGTTGTATTACTGAGACATTTTTGCAGAATGACAAACTATATTTTGCTCTAATAACATCATCTTGTGCTTTACGGCCGCCTTTGCCATTAAATTTAAAGTTAGATTGCCTAACTGATTTTTTAATTTGTGATTTTATCCCTCACTTCTAAAAATCCTGTAGTGGTCCAATCCCAAACCTCTTCTTTAATGAGGGAATGCCAATGCCAGAACTACAAGGCTATTGATGAAGAAAAACCATTTTTTAACTTTTCCAAACTATGTACAAATTTTTTAGAACAGCACCTTGATACTTCCAGAACAGTGGTGATATATTGCTAATTCACCTGAAAGGTTACTCTAGTGGTTTCATAGATTTTGATAAATTTTTTACCAGTTTCCAAATCATCTTATTGTCTTAATTAAACAAGGCATAAATAATGGCTGTTTTAGTCATCTCAAAATTGGCCTGATAACTTGGTCTAATCTATAACTTTCTCAACAGCATGCCTTCAGTTGCTGTCATCCATGAGAGTCTGATCAATCTTAGGCTAACATTTCAAGTCAATTTTAGGCCCTGTACTTATTAAATGCATAAAGTCAAAAGTGTTATGGACTTATGGCAGTTCAAGACTGGCACAAACATGTGCCAAGCCGCCAAGCAACATGGAAACCAGGATCTAAAGAAGTGAAAGGAGGCAATATTCATTGATTTCCATTAGGATTATTTCAACATGCTAACCCAACACTTTTACAGAATCAACCAAAGTAGGCACTCAAAGAGGCAAGCACCCACTTTCAATCACACAACCTGAGACAGCAGCAACTATCTTCTACATCTCTCCCAGCCAGACAGAACCTACTTAATTATCCAATAAGATGGTGAAACTCGATTTAGAAGATTAACAATAGCAAAGTTTGGCTCTTAGACAAAATGATTGAGAAACTCATCCACTGGAGTGTATTTTACATCGGGATAAAGCTGTGCGGCTTCCACTCCAAATGATGGCTCAATTTCAAAGTTGGTTTGATCTCCCTTCACAAAGATAGAGTGATAAACTGCTAAGTACACATTAATTGGAGGTGAGGTTTCTGTAAGAACAACAAAAGAAACAAACCAATGTTAAAACACTTGCACCCTTGCCAGCATTTAGTCAATTAAATATACTTCAATCGCTTTCAAGTTCAAGCAATTCAACAGAGAATTAATGTTGCTGAACATCAAAGAAACTTATTGGTAATTTTGAAACTCCAAGAACCAAATTACACATGCCTCGTATTCATTCCCAAAATCATTAGGATTGCCTTTAGATTTGACGATTTGAAGAACAATTTTTAGTCTAAATTGCTTGATATAAATTAAAGAACAGATGATGATTTAGGTTTTGGAGATTTTTCTCAAACCAACACACTTGCAATAGATTTGAAATGACTTCTTACACCTAATCATCAAATCCACATATTACTGAAGCTCAAGTCCATTCATAAGTTTTCATCAATAGAAAATAAATTGCTATTTCATACCCTATTCAAGTCATATAAACTAAAATTTGAAATCCAAATCCTCATTTTTAAATACTTTTTTTCAAAATGAACCATAGATTCTTTTCTTTCCCCTTATAAATCCTAAAATTTAAGAAGAGATATTTCTCACTAACCTTTAATGTTCTTTAGAAGTTGTTCCTCTGGAAGATAGATTCTCTTGAGGGTTTTACCAATCTTCTTCTCCCACAAAGACACAAGATCATTGAATGAGCAGATGTTTCCAGGAGGTCTGATGTAGAGAGTTTTGTTCAAGGTTCTTGGATCATCCACAGCTCTGATAGTATAAGTGCCAATGTCCTCTTCTCTGTTAAAAATTGCTGCAGATTTTTTTAATTAAAGGAAAAAAAAAACTTGTCATTCGCTTTCCATTTTGTTAAATATACAATACATTTTCGACTTTATCCATATACAAAGTGGGGGCCTGCATTGAAAAGTATGAGCAACTTAGGCAATGAGGATGCCTGCCAATTGCTTCACGTCTAGACTAATTTGTACTCCAGTTGCTTCGCGTTAAGATAGTCTTTGAGCAGTCAATTTTGTCCATATTGCAGTTCAAAAATTAAATCTTGTGAAGTCCTTTAGTCAAGTAGGATTAGATTGTGGGAAAACAATGTGAATCAAAAGTAAACATTATTACAGGTGTTCCATGTCCTTTCCAGGAATCTCTTGAAACTGTTGTGATCAAATGACAAGTACGAAGAAAACCCATAAAGAAGTTAATTTAATTTCATAATAGCATTATGAATGAAAAATGTTCTTGTACCTTTTGGATTTCCATCCCCTAAGATAATGACTCTTTCTCTGGGGGGTCCTGAGGCTCCAGTTTGTGCCAAAGTGGGGAGGTGGAAGCCAGAAAAACAGTTGGAACACACAATGGTGTAAGGAATTTTCTCAGCTGCAATGATTTGATGAATTTTAGACTTAATGGCAGATACTGTTTTTATAGGTTCAACTGCTTGGCAACGCTCTGCATCATTTGCAAACTCTGAAGGAAAGAATCTCTGACAATGAAAAGCGTTTTCACAATAAACCATGTAATTCAAAGACTTCCAACTCTATTCATTTAGTCAGGTTAGCACATCAATAGAAATTCATAGTACAAAAGAAAAAGTCTATTGGTTTTGGAACCATAATACAACAATGTATACTCATTGCACAGTCAGTTAATGGCTCAAATAATGGGAGGGGAAATAGTACATTATAGGAAAAAAAATTCTCATAATAAGATCATGCTCAAAATGAACGAAAAAAAAAAAAAAAAAACTAAGATGAGGAAAAAAAGCTCTAAAAATTATGCTCTACATAAGATCAGTCCAATTTTCTTTCTTTCTTATTTAATTATACGTGAATCTTAGTAGTCCTTAAAATTTTGCTCCATAATAAATTACTAAAATGGTGCCCTTCTTTTTCTTTTATTAGTTAATTAAACAGAGTGCCTGATCCTCCATTAGAAACTCAGCACATGGCTGTATTGTTGGGTTGCATTTGAATATGTATGAAAAAGGTTAATAGAATGCAACTCACTGTCTACTATGTGGTAAAGACCAGTATCACTGCCTAAAAATTCATCACCAAGAGAAGAAAATAACAACCAAATACCAAATATATAATTACTAGAACTCTAAAATCAAAATCCACATTTTTTTACTTTATTTTTATGTCAGGAATTATTATTCTTCTTTTCATTAACAATGTATTCAGAGTTCTTAAAGCAGTCAATTAATTCTTAGAGAGTTCTTAGAGTTCACTTTTTCTATTCTTTGGTCAATACATATGCAAAATTAGATACTAGAAAAAAAAATTGAAAAAAAAAATTATGGAGGCAAAGAATGGACAAATCACTATTTTTATCCATGAATTACGTGGCAAAGTTCATTTTCGGACCTAAACTATTGTCCCTAAACTACCACTTATGTAAATCTAGTTCCTGAATCTTTGGAAACAGTTCAATGTTACTCTTGCCCCCACTTTTCTTTTAGAAATCCAGTGATTTTCGTAAAATTACTTTACATATCCAGTAATATCTTATTAATATAAGACGATAGAGTTCGAATGATGCACAATTTATATGATTTCGATAGAGTTCCAGTTTTTTCTCTCATATTTGTCGAGAAGGTAATAGAGTTGCTCATAAGTTAGCAAAAAACTCTAAATTTTTGTTGTACCCTCAGATTTGGGTTGAGGACATTCCTGAGAATGTCTATTCTTTTGTATTTCATGACAGACGTTCTCTGTTGAATTAATAAATTGCCTCTGGTTTTGGATTCTCAAAAAAAAGAAAAAAAGAAATTAATACAATCAATAGTTTAGGAATGAAATTAAAATAACAGTTAGAAAAGAAATTATTATCTAAAATCAAGGATGGGTTATTACTCATATTACCTTAACATTACCAGCTTCTTTAATAGCAGCAATGATCTTATCTTGATCGGCCAAATCATGGTAACCAATCGCAGAAATCACCACATCCACCTCCTTTATTGCCCTCACCAAACTCCCATGATCATACAAATCTCCCTGCATATTAAACATGTAACACCATAGCAACATTAACCAAACGACTTGTCTTACTCACTTATTATTATTATTATTACTATTTGAACTGACTATGTTTTCAATGAAGAAATCCAGAGTTCAAAATTCATCTCCCCCATTGTAATTATAGAATCATCAAACAAAAAAAACCTACCATGTCATGATTAGTAAAGAAAGCATTAATTTTTATAAGGGTTAATTATTCTATGACAAAAGATTTGACAGTTGAGCCAACTAAAACCAACATTAATACTATTTTTGGATTGCAATCATATGGGGTCCTATAGATAATAAGTAATCATCACCTCCACCACAAAAACATGGTCTTATATTACTATAAACGTAAGTAATAACATTGAAAATGCATGAAAGATGTTGAAGCTTACGTACAAAGACAAAGAAGGCTCCTAAGGTGATTAAATGGTTGATGATTTTGGATTTAGCATGGTTAGAGAGGGAGCATTCTCGAACAAGAACAAAAGTAGGATGGCCAGCCTTAGCACTGGCTTCAAC
This sequence comes from Notholithocarpus densiflorus, assembly GCA_030021035.2. NCBI lineage: Eukaryota > Viridiplantae > Streptophyta > Magnoliopsida > Fagales > Fagaceae > Notholithocarpus > Notholithocarpus densiflorus. The sequence goes on from JARYZH020000045.1 coordinate 2,142,701, forward strand.
TATGAATTTTCCAATGTACCCAGTTCCTCCAATGACCAAGATCTTGCTTTTTGCAGCCATTGGAATTGTTTGGAACCCACTTTAGTAGTATTAAATTGCAGACACTATCATAGGGATTCGCAGTGGTAAGAAGACTTTGAGAAAATTGAGCTAGGAAGGTGCTGCTTTATATTATAGTTGGAGAGTTTTGTGTTTTGAGTTTTGACCGTTTCTGCTTATCAATGAGGGAAATTACCTTGTGATTATGATAGTTATAGGTTTGTTGGGGATTGACTAAGCTTTTTTCTTAGTTTATTAGCTAAATTTATTGTGCAAATTTGTGGACACAACTTTTGTTACAAGTTTGACATGGCAGATTGTAAATGATGGATCCATATAAAAATGATAGATAACAACTCACAATCTACTACATGCCTACATCAAAATTGTGGCAAAGTTGTGGTTACTTAGAACTCTACTTTAGGCAGGGCGGAGCCACGTTGCCCCTTGGGGGGGCCGTTGCCCCTGCCAAAAAAAAAAAAAGAAAAAGAAAAAAAGTCCACCAGCATATATACAAATTTTAATTGGGCCCCCCAATGATGTACATCTGGCCCCTCCTCCTGTTTCTGTTCAATACTTCAATTCACTCCCAGACTCTAGTTTCAATTGTACGCCTTTTTATCCTCTAATAAAACAAAACATGGCCCATAGCCCACTTATATTTAAATACCCAAAGCACTACCCAACAAAACAATACTTTATCACCCATTCTCCAACTCAAAATTAGAAGATTCAGAACCCTTTCTTTTGTTTCTCTTTTTACTCTCTTCTTGTCTACTGTGTACACGCCACCGCCCACTCCACTGGTTCCAGCAGCCCCTAAACAAAACAAAACCCTCAACTCAGCTCAGCCCTCCTCTCAAACTCGGACCTCACAGTCCCAAAAAAAAAATTTGACCATTATTTTCTTTCTTCTTGCTTTCTTATAATAAATCATTCAGAGCAGGGGCGTAGCCAGAGGGTGAGTTTTCAGTTTTCGCTTCATCTCTTTTTAGTGTGTGTGTGTGTGTTTTTTTTTTTTTTTTTTTCAACTATCTACTCTTAAATATTCACATGCTCTTTAATTTTTCATAAATTTTTAGAGAAATATATGGTTGAAGGCATGGGCATGGGGAGGTTGTTTGTGATGAGTATTGAAGGGATAAAGTTTTCACTTTGTGAAGATAAATTTTCTAAGGTAAATTTTTTTTGATTTATTACCTATTTTTGATTAGTTAGATATCATGTGGCAGTGGGTGTTGTTAAATTGTTTGGTTTATGTTGTGTACTTGTGTGTTTAATTTTTGCTTTTGTTAGTCTAATTTTTGCTTTTGTTTAAGGGGTTATTCTTAATTAAAAGAAATTAAAATACAAGAAAATTTTAATAATAGGAATGATGATGGGTTGATTGTTTAAATTACAGTGGAATTTTGTTTTTTCTTTAGTATGAATAACATCCATAAAACTAAGTAAAAATTTCTAATTAAAATTTTATTTTTTAAAGTTCTTTTCAGGTTAATTTTTGAGTCAGTCTTAAAGCTAAAAGAATTATGAGCAAACGAAAAACAATTGATGCATTCTTAAAAAAAAAAGATGTTAGCAATTCAGAAATTAGGACACTTGTGGCTGTAGAAACAAATGTTGATACTTCAATGTTTGATGAAAACCCCTCCAAATATTCAAGAATTCAATCTGAAGAGATAGATCGTGATCCAAGATCACGTAAACAAATATGTGAATTTCCTATCAACAAATAAGATGAAATCCGACGAGCTTATCTCAAAGAAGGTTCATATCAACCTAAAAATATAGACTATCCATACAACGATGATACTCATCATCGTCGATTTCAAGTTTCATGGTTTGAATCACATAGGGATTGGTTGGAATACTCACCATGGAAATGATTATGGATGAATTCTATTCCATGAAAAATCGTCGTCAGCCATGATTTTGATTTGAAATGTTTTTTCTTTCGTGTGGATATTTTTGTATAAATCTATAGTGAACTAAACAGTTTTTGTATGTTCATTAATGTTTAAGATATATCAAAATTGAAATGTCATATTCAATAGCCTTATGAATTATGTTTTTTATATCAATACTTCGAATTGGCCCCCCCATGTAAAAATTTCTGGCTACGCCCCTGACTTTAGGTACAATCTTTTGAATTAATATTATTTTCATTCTCATCTAGTTAAAGATTATTTTTATTTGGGGAAAAAAACCCTTAATAAAAAAAGAGGAAAAAAATTAGCCAGCTTATTTTGTCAAATTATTAAATTGATCCTTTAACTGGTAGATAAAATTCAATTTGGTCTTATAACTTTTATAAGCAACCTAATTTCATCCTTAATTATTCCTGAAACTCTAATAGGACCATTTGATGTGAAACAAATCATACTTCAAATCTTAAAAAAAAAAAAAAAAAAAAAAAAACTGCTCCTACTGTCACCTTAGATAATACTATCAATTTGGGTTTAGATGTGTAGTTGATAAAGTGGTTGCTTGGAGTCAAGTTGCATTTTTTTGCAAAAGTTACAAGGCATCACATGTTTTATGGTAAACAAAGTTGCTTAGTAAAGAAACATTCATGAGCCAAATGTTATTTGGATAATAATGCAGATATAATACTGAAACAAAAACGAAGATAGAATAAGAAGTGAAGGTATTTGTGGAGATGGTAGGGTTTGAAGTAATTTGGTGCAAACTTTGGAAACCTGTTATATTCAAATCACATGCATAGTGAACCAGTCACTAATCTAAAGCTCATATATATCAGTGCAATTTTTATTGATTACCTGAAGCATCTCTAATACATTATCCAGTGCAGTTAGTATTTTATAGAGAAAGAAACAATAAATTTTGTGTAAACTGATACAATGAAGTCCAACTCAGAAGAATAAAAAATATATATCATAATGTGTGGTCACTTGAACAAATTAAAAGACTATATAAAGGCCACTTGCATTTGATAATAGGAATTTTTTTTCTACTGCTGCTCAATTTGGAGCTTTATGGAATGTTGCATAAGATTTTTGAGCTGCAAGACGAACAGAGATGACAGCGTCCGGGAATTCTTTCGCAACACATCCAGCAAGAGGTTCCCTGGATGGATGTGTGTTCAAGTAGAGAAGGCAGATGGGATGTGCCCCGCATTCTCTTCTTATTTTTATTCCATATTTGTTTTGTTTAAGCATACTAATAGCATTTTTTTAGGGATACTATTATCACCTTTAATACATGTATTGAGACTATTTATTTGCATACTTTTATAAATTTCCTTGATGTTGTGCGCTTTTTTTTTAATTTGTGGTTGTTGGTATCCACTGTTTAGAACTGGCCATGTAATTAGTTAACAATATTCTTACCAGATACCAGTTGTTGGGCATAGGCCACAGGGTCACAATATGTATTGCTGGACTTCTCTAAAATAGTCATGTCTATGATTTTTGTGTGACATATTCTAGTTTCTATTAATGACAAGACGTTTTTACAGAATGACAAGCTAAATTTTGCTCTAATAGCATTCTTTTTGTTTTATGACTTTATCCCTCTCCCCTACAAATCCTGTAGTGGTCAAATCCCAAAACCTCTTCTTTAATGAGAGAATGACAGAATTACAAGGCTAGTGATTAAGAAAAATCTATAACTTGGTCCAATTTATAACATTGTCAACAGCATGCCTTCAGTTGCTGTCATCCATGAGAAGAGTCCTGATCAATCTTGGGCTAACATTTCAAGCCAATTTTACACCTTGTACTTACACAATGCACAAAGTTCTTAACCACATCCCTATGTTATGGAATTATGACAGCTCAAGACTGGCACAAACATGTCTAGAGTGCCAAGCAACATGGGAACCAGATTCTAAAGAAGAAGTGAAAGGAGGCAGTATTCATTGATTTCCATTTGGGTTATATCAACAAGGTAACCCAACATTTCCACAGAATCAACCAAAGTAGGCACACAAAGAGGCAAGCACCAATTTTCCATACACAGACAGCAGCAACTATCTTCTCCTTCTCTCCCGGCCAAAAACAACCTACTTTATTATCCAATAAGATAGTGAAACTCTTTAGAAGATTAATAATAGAAAAGTTTGGCTCTTAGACAAACTGATTGATAAACTCATCCACTGAAATGTATTTAACATCAGGATAAAGCTGTGAAGCTTCCACTCCAAGCGATGGATCAATTTCAAAGTTTGTTTGATCTCCTTTCACAAAGACAGAATGATAAACTGATAAGATCACATTCAGTGGAGGTGAGGCCTCTGTAAGAACAACAAAAGAAGCAAATCTATGTTAAAACACTTGCACCCTTGCCAGCATTCAGAGCCAACTAAATATACTTCAATAGCTTCCAAGTTGAGCAATTCAACTGGGAATTAATGTTGCTGAACATTAAAGAAACTTGTAATTTTGAAACTCTGAGAACCAAATTACACATGCCTAGTATTCATTCCCAAAATCATTAGAGTTACGTTTGGATTTGAGGATTTGAAGAACAATTGCTTGATATAAATGTAACAACAAATGATGATTCAAGTTTTGGAGATTGAGCTCAAACTAAAATATTGATATTATGGATTTGAAATGACTTCTTACACCTAATCATCAAGTCCATATATTAATGAAGCTCGAGCCCATTCATAAATTTTCATCAATAGAAAATAATTTGCTACTTCATACTTTATTCTAGCCATTTAAACTAAAATTTGAAACCCAAATCCTCATTTTTAATAAATCTATCCAAATAAACCATAGATTCTTTTCTTTTCCCCTTTGAAAATCCTAAATTTATGAAGAGATATTTCTCACTAACCTTTAATGTTCTTTAGAAGTTGCTCCTCTGGAACATAGATTCTCTCAAGGGTTTTACCAATCTTTTTCTCCCACAAAGACACAAGATCATTGAATGAGTAGATGTTGGCAGGAGGTTTGATGTAGAGAATTTTGTTCAAGGTTCTTGGATCATCCACAGCTCTCATAGTATAGATGCCAATGTCCTCTTCTCTGTTAAAAATTGCTGCAGAATTTTTAATTAAAAAAATAAACTTGTTATTTGCTTTCCATTTTGTTAAATATACAATACAATTTCAACTTATCCATATGCAAAGTGGGGGATTGAAAAGTATGAGCAACTTAGGCACTGGGGATGCCAATGGGAATAAAAAATAAACATTATTACATGTGTTCCATGTCCTTTCCAGAAATCTCTTAGAACTATTGTGATCAAATGACAAATATGAAGAAAACCCATAAAGAAGTTAATTTAATTCATAACATTATGAATGACAAATGTGTTTGTACCTTTTAGATTTCCATCCCCTAAGATAACAACTTTTTCTTTGGGGGGTCCTGAGGCTCCAGTTTGTGCCAAAGTGGGGAGGAAGAAGCTAGAAAATAAGTTGGAAGACACAATGGTGTAAGGAATTTTCTCAGCCTCAATCATTCGACGCGTTCTAGCCTTAAGGGCATATGTTGATCTTAAAGGATCAACTGCATGCATACGATCTGCATCACTTCCAAACTCTGAAGGCAAGAATCTCTGATAATGAAAAGCATTTTCACAATGAGCCATGTAATTCAAAATTTTCCAACTCAATTCATTTAGTCAGGTTATCACAATAATAGAAACTATTCGCCCACTTGATGCGTGAGAATAGATAATTATATTTTAGTTATGGTATAATATATAATTTGTTCTCTAAATTTTGTGAAAAATAATTTGTTTTTCCAAAAAATTAAATAATTTCTAAAATTATTTTTTATTTATCTATCTCAAAAAATATATAATCATTTTATTATTTGGATTTGTTTGATTGATATTATTCATTTTTTAGGCAGTCCATATTTTAATAAATTATGTTATTGTACTATTTTCCTTCTTTCTTTTTTTTTTTCCTGTACAACTAAATTGTTTGAGTTTCAAATATATTATTCAAAATTTTCATTCTCGTAAAAAGAGATTATTGAATTTATAATTTTTCTTATTGTAGGAGTAACTTCGAACTATTGATTGGGTTTTGTTCACTAATACAGATACATGAGATTGGAACTGCATATTTCTTAGACATTTCTAACAGACTATACCATATTATAAATTTAATATTTAAAACAATATGTAGGAAAAAAAGTAAACTTTATGTCTAAAATTGAAAAGAAAATAATTTGTATAACAACATAAAGAGAATGTGATCTAACAAAAAAATTTCTTTGACTACATACACTTTCATTTAATAAGATTTAATTGCCTTAAAGTGGATCTTCATATCGCATTTTTGTTGCTAGGCTCCTGTTGAGCCTTCTCATCCCCCAAATCATTGGCCATATCTTCTCATCCCTCAAATCATTGGCCATATCATTATTCTTTTTAATATTTATTTTTTACTTTTAATTTTTTGACAATATTAAATATATAAATATATTGGCTTTACAAATTCCTCTTAGGAAGTTTTAACTTGACAAGTTCATCTACTTTAATTTTGATGTTATAACTAAATAATAAATCAATGAAAATTTAAAACAAAAATATTGTCTATACATATTCATCTTGGGCGGTTTTAATAGTTGATAGACACATTCAAATACATAGCCAAGATTGTATTTTAATATAAATTCAAAATCTCACTTCCAAAATAACTAAGTATTATGTCAAAAAAAAAAAAAAATCAAACAAAAGCTATAAGAGCGAGAGAGTAGACCTATGATGGAAAGTTTTAAAAAATCAAACACGCTACCAAATTGTATTAACCTAAAATAGTATTATAAAAAAATACCAAAAAAAATACAGTGATTAAATTGCAAAAAAGAATAATTAATATATATATATATATAGAGAGAGAGAGAGAGAGTAATCACATTTTTCGGGAGAGAAATAGAAAATAAAATGAGAAGAAGAAGTGTCAAAATAAAAAATATAGTCATAAGTTAACACCAAATTATCCAAGCCATGTTATATAATAGAATAACATTAAATTCTTGTAAACTATCTGTATATGCAATAGAATAACATTTAACAATCATAGAAAATAAAAAGATAAAAGCTTAAAAACACAAAACCAAATTGTATTAACTCAAAGTAAAATTTTAAAGAATACATAAATTCATCAATCTAAAGTAGAGATACAAAAAAAGAAAAATTCACACAAAAATAAAACATGAAAGATAGAGAGAGTAATAAGCTTTATCATGTGAGAAAATATGTAGAGAATGGGAGAGAGAATGACATATTTATAGTAATAGAATGGGGATAAAAAGAGTCGAAATAAAAGAAAGAGAAAGGGATAGATGAAGAGGGACATTAAGGTTGAGAGTAATGGAGAGATGAAAAGGTAAAAGGGAAATTATGGTTGGAAGTAGTGGAGAGAAATGGGAAATATGTAGATGATGTGGCTACTGATGTGGCTCAACAGGAGCGTAGTAACAATAAATACTACGCTTTAGCTTTTAGATATATATAGATATAGATTCATAGTACATAAGAAAAAGTCTAATGGTTTTGGAAGAATAATCCAACAACATATTCTCATTGCACAGTCAGTTAATGGCTCAGATGATGGGAGGGGAAAATATTGCATTATGGGAAAATTTTAGTTTTATCAATATGGGGAATAAAACCTCTAAAAAACTAAATAAAATCTGTGCAATGTTCTTTCCTATTTTTTTAAACATGAATCTTATTACTCCGCTGCAATTTTGCTCCATAGTAAATTAGTAAAATGGCGCCCTTCTTTTTCTCTTAATACAGGGCTTTATTGTTGGGTTGAATTTGAATATATATGTATGAAAAGGTTAATAGAAAGTGGTAAAAACTAGTATCACTGCATACAAGATTCATGACCAAGAGAAAAATCACAACCAAATATCAAATGTATAATGACTAGAACCCTTAAAATCGAAGTCCACATTTTTTACTTTCTTTTATGTCAAGAAGTATTATTCTTCTTTTGATTAACATGGTGTTCTGTGTTATTAGAGCAATCAATTAATTCCTACACAAAATAAAGTTCTCCAATTGCAACTCAACCCAAGTTACCCAACTCACATAATTTTTTAATTTCCACCAAAAACTGTATTGTTATTTCCTTTTTCTTTTAGGTTATTCAAGCATCACAAACCATTGTTCTTCATATGATATCATTTTCTTTGGTTAATGCATATGTTATAATTAGATACTAGAAAAAAAACGAAACAATTATGGAGGCAAAGAAGGGGCAAAGCACTATTTTTATCCATGAATTATGTGTTAAAGTTCAATTTTGTCCCTAAACTATCACTTATATTAATTTAGTTCCTGAATTTTTTTGAAAGCAGTTCAATATTACTATTGTCCCCAATTTATTTTAGAAATCAAGTGATTTTCATAAAATTACTTTACAAATCTAGTGAGATCTTATTACACAAGACCAAGGAGTTCCAACAATGTACAATATATATGATTTCGATAGTTAACTTCAATGGTGAATGGGAGTAACGCTAACATTAAACCGTTTTCAAAACTTTGTGACCAAATTAACATAATTAATAGGCCAAGAGCTTTGTAATTTAACTGGTGCCTCATGGTGTTTCCAACAAGATGTCTAGGGTTCAAATCCCCCTTCCCCCAACTATCGAATCATAAAAAATAATAATAATAATAATAAATCAATAGTTTAGGAATGAAATCAAAATAATAGTTAGAAAAGAAATAATTATACAGAATCAAGGAGGGGTTATTACTTATAAATTACCTTAATATTACCAGCTTCTTTAATTGCAGCAATGATCTTATCTTGATCGGCCAACAGATGGTGACCAACCGTAGAAATCACCACATCCACCTCCTTTATTGCCCTCACTAAACTCCTATGATCGTACAAATCTCCCTGCACATTTAACATGTAACACCACAACAACGTTAAACAAATTACTTGTAGCTCAAGTCTCGCTCACATATTACTATTTTGAACCAACCATTTCATGATTAGTAAGAAAGCTATCATGAAACTCAATTCATTATTGCTCTTTATGATAGATATGATAGAATTTCAACCATAATAATTGTTCTTTATCATTAAGCCATGACAACAATTGGTTTTTGTTGTAATTCAAATTCCAGATTTTTTATTCAACAGCTGAGACACTTTAATGGGGGTAACTAGAACCCACATTATTACCTCCACCGCTAAAACTTGGTTTCATATATAACATTAAAAAGGTATGAAACTTGTTGATGTTTACGTACAAATAGAAAGCTGATGCCTAAGGCGACAAATTTGTGGATGATTTTGGTCTTAGCAGGATTACAGAGAGTGGATTCTCGAACAAAAGCAAATGTAGGATGACCAGACTTAGCACTGGCCTCGACCATGAATTTTCCGAAGTACCCAGTTCCACCAATGATCAGGACCTTGCTTTTTGCCTCCATTGGAATTTGTCTTTGTGCAGACAATATTATGTTAGAGAGAGAGAGAGAGAGTCTCGGTGGCAGTTTGAATTTGAGAGTAATATATTGTCCCTTAACATTATATATAGTTAGAGAGTTTTGTGTTTCAACTGTTTATGAGTCTTGACTGTTTCAGCTTTCTCAATGACGGGAATGCCCTTTTGATTGGGAAGAACTGAAGGTCAACTATTATGATAGTTGTTACTTGTTAGTAACAAAGTAGTTTATTGGTTGTTTTTCGAAAAAAAAGGTAGTAGTTTATTGGCTTAATTAAGAAATTATAATCTTCTAAAGTTTTTTTTTTTTTTTTTTAGTTGAAGGCTTAAAGCAATATATGCCAGTTATTTTACCCGACTCCACATTAAATGCATTTTTTTTAATAAAAAAAATTCTCATCCTTTTCTACGGTATTTGTAAATTGTTCAAACGGAATTAACGATAAAATAAACTAACCCCAACTCTCAGCCGCTGAACTGTCAAGTAATAAATAGGGTCCAGATTTTTGCATGAGTACAATTAATGGATATACAGTCAACCCCAACTAATCTGCCGAGGATCCAAAGTTGATCTCAAAATTTTGGGACTAAAGTTTTGTTTGTTGTTGTTGTTGTCGTCGGCGTCGTCAAGTTATTAATTTGATCCCTCTAAGTAATATATAAAAATTAATTTGGTCCTATAACTTTAAAAAGCAACCTAATTTCATCCTTAGTTATTCCCTCCATTAAAATTGTAATAGGATTATTTGATGTGAAAAAATAGTTAAAAATTGAACTGTTTTGTCTGTGTGGGATTGAATATACCAACAATGGAGACTTAAATGTTCTTCATCCAAACATAAGAAAAGCATTGCTCTTGCCTAGACAAATATTAACTTTTTTTTATAGATACAATAGAAAAAAACAGTTATCATGGAGTGGAAGACAAGTTGAATTTCTATTATATCTCTCAAACAGATATAAACTTTAGTGTCTACTAATAATGGACAAGGAAACCACAATTACATCTTCACGATTTACTTCAAAGTTGGTGGTCCTCGTCATAAATTAACTAGTATTAGTTGTTCTAATTCAATATTAAAATACATTGTTCCTCTTGAGCAAGATTTGAAAATTAAGATCTAACTCTCCAATTCATATTGTTCTTATTAGAAAAAGTAAATCACAGCTTTGATACCAAGTGAAAACAGAAACAAGAAATAAAATAATGTGAAGAGGCAAAGCGAATGCGGAAAGAAGTAAAATAATGTGAAGAGGCAAAGCGGAAGCATGAGACAAAATTACATGATCAGGTCTGACAGCCTACATCTACAGACAAAAACCCTTGATGACTACATCTTTATTATTAAGCATGGTGTATTATTTATAGGAGGCTAAAACCTAGATTAATAAGATTACAAGACTTGCAAAACAAATAGACTTAGGATTTCTTTAACAGCCACAAGTAGGATTAGACTAGAGCCTTGACTAGGAATTAAGCCTTATATATATTTAACAGTTATTAACTAAGCCAAATTCTAAGCACTGCTATTGACAATAAAAGTAAAAATTCTTTAAGATTTTCTATTCATGTTTTGAGATGACCAATAATTGCTACATACTCTGCAATAGTCTATTTTGTCTTTCAATTTAAAGCATCCTACAACAAGAACAATTATCCCCTGCAACAGTGAGACACTAAATGCATATACTAGCACAAGAGATATCTTCTCCTACAATAAGTAGTACCTCATTTAAGTGTAAAGAATGAAGGGTTGCATATGCCAAGGCTGGAAAGAATGGAATTAGCATACCATTGGGAAGTGGTCATAAGCAAGATGCCTATTATGAATATGTTGCCTTCTTCAGAAATATACAACATGCTACAAAAGGTCTGAGAGTTCAATTCTCCTAGACAAAGAATGACTTGAAAGATTATAAAGCTAGTTGGTCTGAAATTTTGGGTTATAGTTTCACCTTTCGGGGACAATGTGGATTGTGGATGTTGTGGTCAATGAATTCTTTCTCATCATCATCCCCTTCCTATCAAATCACAGGTATAACATTTGTAGTTTATTTTTTAACTCAAGTTAAAAAGACTTATTGCACAAAGTGTTCTGAAATTTTCCATCATTCAAGCTCAATGTTTTTCCTGTAAACACTTAAAAAGTTTTTTGTAAGTTTAAAAACAACTTACTTTTTTGCATTATACATGATGGAAATATTATATTTCAAATATAAGCACTGCTGGCTGCCAAAAAGGTACAAATCTATGAGATAAACTATATGACAATTTCACTCAAGAATGCAGCCAATTACAGCTCTAAATGTTAGAAAGATAATAGGTTGTTCAGTTACCAATTGACACTGTAAAATTGCTATTCATATAGTTTTTTTTTTTTATTATTATTATTATAAATTATTCAAATGCAAGCATTTTTTTTTAACCTTGTCAATGGTAAACTACACAATTGTCCTTGTAAAACAATGAAGTAGGGAAACAAGGATCACTGATTACAACTTATTAAACAACATTGACACATTGTTAGAGGTTCTTACAGTAAGGTGTCTAAATATTCGCTGATTGTAGTGTATTTCAGTTGTGGATATAGTTTTGTCCCGTCAACACCACCAGACAACTCGATATCAAAGTATGTATGATCACCCTTTATGAAAGCAGAATATAGGAATATGAACTTCATGTTCTCGGGATATGGGATCTCTGCAATCAGTACAAAAAATTAAACAAGAAATATTATAAACCAGAAAAAAAAAAAAAAAAAAAAAACAGTTCAAGTAAATAACCAACAAAGAAAATCTCAGTATACCATATATCTTAGTCTGGAAATAACACCATAATTTTGTCCTTTGAAAACCAAGCAAAAGGAAGTCCTAAATGTGGCATCTAGACTTCTGACTAAGATCTTGGACCAAGCAAGAAGAGTATTGAGCACAGAAGGAGTAAAATCTAACTTCTACATATAGCTATCTATGGTTGCTTTCTAGTGTAGATCTCACAAAGTAGCCAGTTACATGCATACTCCATAAATATCTGATTTGCAAGGATTAGACAGATGGAAAAGGAATATGAAATTAGTTTTTCCATGGAATTTCTACATTTTTTTCTCAACTGACTATAGTATTACAAAACTGCTAATAGTATTTCAAGAATAATCGATTCCAATTATTTTAAGATCATTTGGGAAATATGATCTCTGGTATTGTAGTGATTTGCAATTTATATTAAATTTTATTTCTTCAAAATTTCTCTCCTTTTGTTTTTCCTTTTCTCACCCCTTTTTAGTAGCTTAGGTGCCACTTTAAAGTCTTTGAGTTGACAAATTAGCAGCCACCTAGGGCACAAAGAAGTTTTTTGAATACTAGTAAAATACCTTTTATTTTCTTAAGGAGCTCTTCTTCTGGTTCATATATCTTCCCAAGCTTCTTCCCAATCTTACTCTCCCAAATCTCAATCAGCTCATTGACGGAGTACACATTTCCTGGGGGCCTCAAATACACCACCTTATTCAACGTGCGTGGATCGTCCACTGCACTAATTGTGAAGGTAGCAACATCAATTTCCTCCACAAAGACACCTGCAGAAAAGCCAAATAACCAAGCAGTAGATTACCAAAAGTCCTAGGTTCTAAAAAACAATCGAGACAGCACAGGGAGCTGAGTTAGATCTTGATCAACATACCTTTAGTATCTCCATAGCCAAAGATGGTGGCCTTGTCCCTTGGAGGAGTCTCTAAGTCTGGTTGAACAAGTGACGGAATTAAAAAGCTCATAAAAAAGTTGCAGGAAATGATAGTGTAGGGAATGCCTTCAGCTTCCACAAGACGTCGAATTTCAGCTTTCTGTGTGTAGAAGTTGTATGCCATGTTTGATATCTGAACCTTATCTGGGTCTGCTCCAAATTCTGATGGAATGAACCTCTGGATAAGTTTATGATTATCAGTATTATAAGATAAATAAAATATAAGATTGAGATGTTCTGTACAATTGTAAGAGATCATAACACAGTTTACATAGAATGCAAGAGATTCAAGATAAAAAATGGTTCAAATTCGGACCAGGAGATAGTCTAATTTGGACCAAACTAAATCGTAGAGATATTGTCTCTAAGATTGTTATGAAATTCACAGGTAATACAATGAATCTCATCCATTTTATTACCATGCTTTACCTAATTTACAAAGTGATGGGAAACCATCTTGACTTCATACATACACACATATGTACACTGAGAAGAAAGAAACATTTTTACATTCCTCACAGACTATCATTCATACTTAAGATTTAAGAATGACTCAAAATTTTCAGTACAACTTTTGGCAACTCAAGGAGAACAGCATACTTTGGCAGTATTTGTGTGTATGTGAGAGAGAGAGAGAGCGTGAGAGAGAGAGAAAGAGAGAGCAGTACAAGCTAAATAAACCATGACATTGTATTGTGATTAAAACCAACAAAGAACCTTAATTAATTCCTAAAAACTGCTAATTCTCAAAAGTGTTGACCTTATGGATGCAATAAGAATAAGAACACACAGGCTGCCTTTGGTTCATGAACACATTTCTTTTGTTTCATTTATTGTAAATGATCTTCTCTTATCATTTTGCTCACGTTCCCATCACACAAAGACACACATCTGAGGACTAAAATGGTCGTACCAAGTGCACAAAGCTCCCACGAATCCAAAAATGTCCCTATTAAACATAATATGGCCCAAGAGGCTCAAACCACTTGTAGGCCCATGTACTTATAGAACAAGTAAATAATGTATGTTTAGTCTAAGGTTCTCTAGTATGTAAACCCCTATATTATTGTAATACACCAACTTAGAGCATTCGCATCAATTTGGGCAAAAATTCCTGTCTATTTTAATTTTTAACTTAAGAACCCACTTTTTCTATTTACATAACCACTTTTCAAAAGCATCCACATTAGATTATCTATTTTACACTCTATTTTATTAAAATATTATTTCTTTATCAGTTTTTTATTAGGGTTTGTTTGGGATCCAGTTATTTGCTGAAACTGAAAATTTTTTGTTGAAAGTACCGGAGATAAAAGTAAATGTTAGTTGACATAGTACGAGACCTATGAATAGTATCAAAAAGTGAAATAGAATCCATGAACAGTAACAAAAATAAGCTGAATAATAAAATAAGAGGGCAAAAAATAAGCTAGCCAAATAGAGACTTACTCTCTCAAATCATCTCTTTTCCCTCTCTCTCTCTCTCTCTCTCTCTCTCCGTATATGAATAAAGAAGTACTAAAAAATAGATTTGTATGTGAATAGTAACCGTGTAAATATTTTTCTATTAACAATGAGTAAATTTGACTGATGTGGGTAGATCTTGGAATTAAATGTGTAAATTTGACAGATTTATCTATTATACACACTGACCTGAGTGCTTTCCCTCGTTGTAAAATCATTGTCTTTCTTCTGCGTTTTTTTAATTAATTTTTTTCAATCTCTCAATGCTCACAATTTAACACCAAAAGCATAAACAAATAAACTGGGAGTGAGAGAAGAAAGACCTTGATACAGCCAGCTTGTTTAATAGCTGAGATAAGAAGCTTCTGGGCAAGAACCTGTTTAGAAGAAACAGCAGAAACAACAACATCCACTTGCTTTATCGCCTCTATAAGGCTAGCTTCATCTTCCAGAGAACCCTGATATTCAAAAGAAATGCACATATTATATATCATATAACACTAAAAAGTAGAGAGAAAAGCAAAACCCAGATGGGAATAGGTGTGAAAAAGTGACCTTGAGGAGTGTGGCTCCGGAGTTGGAGAGGGAGTGAAGCTTTTGAGATTTGATGGGGTCAGAGAAAGCAGAGTCTCTGAAAAGAGCGAATGTTGGGTGAGAAAAATTGAGGCTGGCTTTGGCTAAGTGGAAACCCAGATTTCCTGTCACTCCAATTATCAGTATTCTGCTCTTCTTCTCCATCTCTCTTGATCTTCACTGAAAACTCAGAATCTCCAAAATGGCTTTCAGTTTAGTTTCGAAAAGTAAAATGTTTCCAAAGAGTTACTTCCTAAATCCACTTCTCCCTAAATCCCTTATTTATTTAACAAAAAAATATATTACCACACCAATATTCAGTGTGGCACTAAATTTACTCTTTATTTAAGGGTGGTGTTTCTTTCAATTACCAAAGGTTAAATTTAATCATTTTTAAAAAAAATATAATAGCATCAGTTAATAAAATAATGTCATTAAATTTAATTGAAGAATTATGGTATCCTTTTTTCTTTCGATGTCACTTGAATGGTACAATAGAACCAAATTATGTTATAGACTAAATGTTTGTTTGAGATCCGCTTATTTTGTTAAAATTGAAAACTTTTTACAAAAGGTATTGTAGATAAAGGTAAAAATTAGCTGAAATAGTACAGTAGGACTCATGAATAATACCAAAAATAAACTGAATAGTAAAATAAGTTAGCAAAAATAATTTTTGCCAAACACGCACTAAGAGTCTGTTTGGGAACAGCTTATTTAGCTGAAATTGAAAACTTTTTGCTGAAAGTATGGTAGATAAAGGTAAAATCTAGCTGAAATAGTATAGTGAGACCCATGAATAATACCAAAAAGTACAGTAAAACTCATGAATAGTTGCAAAAAAAAGCTGAATAGTGGTAAAAATAAGTTATATAGTAAAATAAGCTGATTTTAAATTCTAATCTCAAACACAACCTAATAGTAATATACCATAAATACTATGATTTAATCATGTCATGTATGTATTGTACCATAAATATTGTAACTTATTAAAGAAAAGCTATGGGATCAGATGAAATCTCCATCAAAGTTTGAAAGTGCTAAGAGCATTCTCATCTAAGCTTGTATAAGTGCTAAAATGCTATTTTTAACTTCTGAAACCATAAAATGCAACTCCATCAAACATGCTATATCCTAAAAAATTTGTCATCTTGCTACAATACGTTCTCAAAAATGAGAGCGGACTATAGCTCAAATCTTATAAAAAACATAATTTTTTATTACTTCTCTCATCTCTCTCAATGTACTCTTCTTTCTTTTTCTCTCACCGGTGTCACTTCTTCTCTCATTTCTTCTTTCTTTTCTTCTTTCCTTTTCTCTCGCTAGTCTCACTTCTTTTCTCTTTTCTTCTTTCTTTCTCTTTTCTTCATTCACTGGCATCCACAACTGAAAACCACAGTGGTAGTAGTGGTGTTGAAGTTTTTTTCTTTTTTTTTTCTTTTTTTTTCTTTTTCGGTGGTGGTGGTCTTGGTGGATTATTTGGGTTTTTTTTTTTTTGTTTGGAGGTAGCTTGTGATTCTGATGGTGGTTGTTTTGGCTGGTGATGTTGGTTTATTTTAATGGGTTTAGTGGTGGGTTGTTGATGATAGTGGTTGTTGTGGTGGTGGTTTTGTTTTGGGTTTTTTTTTTTTTTTTTTGCCGTGGGTTATGGCTGCCACAATGGTGGTTGTGGTGGCTGATGGTGGTTGTTTTGGGTTTTTTGCGATGGGTTGTGGCTACCATGGTGGTGCTAGTGGTGGTTCTAGTTTGTAGGTTTTTGGTGGTCCGATTTGTGTTTTTTTTTTCCTCCAGTGGTGGTGGCCGATTGTAGGGGTTGATGGCAATGGATGTGGGTTCTGATCAGAGTTATGGCAATAATGTAGTGGTGGTTGAGTGAGTGATGTAGCTAGTGGGTTGTGGTGGATGGTGGGTTTTTTTTTTTTTTTTTAGCTGGTGGTGGCTGGTGGTGGCTAGTGGTGGGTGTGGCCATGGGTTTATTGGGTTGAGGGATGAGAAAGAAAGATGAGATGTGAGTGGATTGCTTCAAGAGGAGAGAGAGACATATAAAAAATTAATATTTTAATGAAGTGGTAAAAAATATAAAATCTTAAAATTGATAAAGTAGGTTTTTGAGATGGTAAATGTTAAATTTTTTAAAAGTTTTGATGAGAATGCTCTAAGATCCATAACAAATTCTTAAAAAAATTGAGATAAAGGCTTTATTTTATTTTTTTCGTTTTTTCTTTTTATATTGCCAATTCATATTATATACTTAACATCTTTGCATTTTTTAATGTTTTTAACAGAGATGTCTATAGTTTAAATCTCTCTTTGCATTATTGTAATAGATGTATTTAGTCATATTAATAAGAGAGGTCTGACCTTGTATAACATAGTCCTTATAATATGACATAGGTGTTACGTGCTTACATATCTTATGATATGCTTTCCTCATGTAATTTTATTCCTATTTAAAATTATAATACTAAAATATTCAACAAATTAAAAAATAATGTCAATAATATTATTGAAATATTTTCTTTAATTTAACAAAAAGCCACACCACACAATGGGAGAGGGGATGGGGTTTTAATAAAAAGCCACATCACAAATTCCATTCAAAAGTCACAATAACTTTTAAGAGAGGGTTGAGCAAATTATAATATGAGGTTTAATTTAAGACAAGCATAAAACTAATTGGTGTTTTTGGACTTTCCCCAAAAAATACAATCTAAGATAATAGGCAATGTTTGAAAATGAATAATAAGTGTTAAATAGATATGCTAATGTCTCTAATTTTATATTGAGTAATTTACCTGACCATAATTATGCCACATTCATTTTAACTTTTAAGAAAATATACTCAAACCTCTTTATAATTTAAATTTAAACTAAACATTTAATGAATCAAGGAAAGGAATTGAAGCATTTTACACAATAGTTTATTTAAGGGCAAGATGCAAAAAGGCTCCTGAGGGTTGGGTCAATTGCAAATTGACCTTTTATACTATAAATTTTGTATTATTTATCTCAGATATTTAAAAATTATTCAAATTGACCCATCCAACTCAATTTCATTAGCTATTTTGATAGAAAAATGTCATGTGTTATGCACGTATTATTTTTAAAATGATTTTTTTTTAAAGTAAAGAGGTTATTTGCACACCAAGTGATTTTTTTTTTTTTTTTTTATCAATTATAGTTAGTAGAAATAAAATATGATAGTCAGTTTTGACGATTCTTAAATCTCGAAAGTCAATAATACAAAATTGATAGCACGTGAGATGAATTTGTAAAGAACCCCAAACTGTGTGAGCCTTTTTGCATTTTGGCCTTTATTTAATTCCATAGAAATGGTTTTAATTACAAAAAACATCTTAAATTATTTATTTTTTATAAATAAAAAAAATACTTGTACAGAAGCCTTATGAACGAAACGACATCATTCGAGCAAAGAGAAAATTCAAAATTGGGACTTTTCAAATCTTTTAACGGCTATTTTAAGAGAGCCTTTAAATTTGAAATTTGAAAGAAGGAAAATTGTAACTGAAGCCTTCTATTCATTTTATTTCTTTTGGAGGAGTATATATAGATTTATAAGCTGCAAAACCCTTCAAATATTTCCATTTTCAAACTCAGAGCAATTCCCCATAAGAAAAAAATAAAAGAATCATCAACAATCAAGCAGTTGAGCCTCTCTTTTTCCTTTCTTATCATCCATTTCACTTCTTCAAGGTCCTTTTATTTCTTAATTTCTTCTTCTTATTCATTATATTGTTCTTGAATCATGTGTTTTTTTTTTTTTTTTTTTAAATATTTATATCAATGCACTTTGAATTACAATGTTATTTCTAACATGGGATTCCTTAGATTATCAATTTGATTGCCGAGAAAATTTTTGTTTGTCAATATATATGTCATCTGGGGAAATGAAATTATTTAGTTTAGAATTTAGATATTACATTTAAAGGTTGGTTTGAGTTGAGCTTTTTTTGCATTTCTCAGAGAAAAGTAGAAAACAGAGCAAATCTTATTTTCCTCTGTTTTCGCAGTAACCAAATAGTGGGCAAGTGGTTGTTCTGTCTATGACCCATTATAATTTCATTTCAGATTTATTTTTGGAGAGATAAGAATCACAAGAAATTCGATTCAAGAATCACCTTAGCCTTGTTTCTCTTATATTAGTTTTCCTTCTTGCTTTGTTTAATCATTATTTTTCTGGGTCCTTCTTTGCGTTGGATTATGGTTTTGTTTGGTTGCAGAGAAAAATTTTCTTTTAATATATAATTGAATAGTTCTTCTGAGAAAATGAAAGAACTTTAGTTTAGAATTTAGACATAACATTTTAAGGAAACAGAGCATCCTTATTTTCCTCTGTTTTCTAGGTAAACAAATAGTGGGCAAGCATTTTATCTGTTTATTACCCAATTCTCATTTCATTTAAGATTTTTTGTTGGAGAGATAAGAATCACTAGAAAGTTAATTCAAGCATAACCTTAGCCTTGTTTCTCTTTCAGGTTGGTCTTTTGAGTTCGTCGCAAAAATGAATGATCTTATGACAAAATCGTTTCTTAGTTACGTGGAGCTTAAGAAACAGGCCATGAAAGACCTAGAAGCCGATCAGGATATCGAGATGGGAAAACTTGACCCTGCTGATGAACAGAACCTCTCACAATTTTTTGAAGAAGTGGCTGCAATCAAGGCTGACATGGAAGAGATCACCAATCTTCTTCTTAACCTTCAAGACCTCAATGAAGAGACTAAGTCTAGTCACAGTGCTAAAGTTCTTAGAGGGATAAGAGATAGGATTAACTCAGACATGGTCATGGTTCTTCGGAAAGCAAAAGCTATAAAAGCAAGATTGGAGTCACTTGATCGGTCTAATGAAGCTAATCGTAATGTGTCGGTGGAATACAAAGAAGGAAGTCCAGTTGATCGAACAAGGATTTTGGTGACTAATGGTTTGAGAGTCAAATTGAAGGATATGATGAATGACTTTCAATCTTTGAGAGAAAAGATTGTTAAAGAGCACAAAGAAGGACTAAAGAGGAGGTATTATGCTGCCACCGGAGAGGAACCAAGTGAGGAAGATATTGATAAGATGATTTTGGAAGGAGGGCAGGTCAATGTTTTTGAACGGAGGGCAGATTTGATAATGGAGAATAAGGAAAGGCATGAGGCTTTGAAGGAGATACAGAGGAGCTTGACAGAGCTTCATCAAGTTTTTCTAGACATGGCTGTGTTGGTGGAAACACAAGGGGAACAGATTAATGATATTGAAGAGAATGTGGCTCGCACAGCAGCTTACATTGATGGTGGAACCAATAAACTCTTCGATGCTAATCAGATGAAGAAGAAAAGAAGAAAATGGGCTTATTGGATAGGTGCTTTGGTGCTGGTTTTGTTGCTGATATGCTTTATTTCCATCTTAGCTTCTTGAAGTTTCTCATGAATTCATAGGTTGGCTAGAATGTGGTTTAGGTAGCTGGGGAGGTTTGGTTTGTGAATATACTGGAGCTTTTCTTGTGAAGGAGTTCTATACTGAATGCCGTGTTTTGATTTCCATTTTGGTTATACTTGTCATTTGGAGGGCAATTTGTGATGATATCTCTTCATCTTTTATTGTTGGTTTCTTTGCAATTTGAATTTTGTGAACAAAGTTTTTCTGTTGAGCTTTGTAAAATTGTTAATGAGAGTTTCTTTCACTATGCTTCTCTTCTTGTTATCAGATAGACTCATCTTTTAAGGCTGATATTTTACTTGTCTCCCCTCTCTCTATCTCTTCATGTGTGAAAGCAATTTTAATAGTTAGTTCTATGCAGGGCAGCTTGTCAAATGATTCTGTGCATTTTCTGATCATTTAGCTGAATCCTTAAAACATAATTGAACAATGAGGGCTCCCCAAAATTTAATTAGTAAACAGTGAGTGCGAGGCTTGTGCTTGAAACCTTTCGTTGATTAGTATTGCAGAACTTAATTGTAAACGGTAAGGCAGCTGGGTTGGGAAAGGGACTTGTTAATGTTGAGGCTTGTACTATTTATCTATAATTTGAAGCATGGATTATGTTAGATACCGTACAGTGAATCCAATGGCAGGAGTTTTTCATTTTTCCCATGATAAAATGAGTTGAAATTACAAACAATGACTTAAATTGTATAATGAGAGGGTTTGCTTGGCTCCAGGAAGCTTAAACATCCAACCCTTATGGACAAATGAATAAGTATACAATTGAGGTTTTAAGTTACAACTTGAAAAGAATCTGATACAAATTTTTAATTTTATCTCTCAACACGTTTTAGGAACTCAACTCAAGAAATTGTCACCACCTAATTTTCCCTTTAGTATTCTCAGGAGTTTCAAGCAGCTAACAAAGAGGGAGGTCCTTAGGTGGAGGCAAAACAGATTGATCCGCACCTTTTCCATTCTCCACCACAAATGCTGTCTTTAAACCCCAGCTAGTGTGAAGCTCCAGATGACAGTGCATGAACCACACACCTATACAATGAACAAACACCATATGAATATTTACAAGTTTTAGATTTTAAGAAAAAGCTCATTTTGATTGAGAATTATTGTTGTTTATTTACTAAACTTTCAATGCAGTCTTCTATTTGGTTATGTTGTTGGACATACCTGGATTATCAGCCCTGAACCTCATGGCAGTCCAACCACCTGTTGGAACCCCAACTGTGTTTCTTTCAGGAGGATCCACCAAGTTAAATTTGGCTGGATCTTTTGAAGGGTTGAAGTTCCCAACTCCAGTCCCAACAACGAAAAAATTGTAACCATGAAGATGGAATGGATGGGACTCAACACTGAGAAGGTTTGTGTCTTGTAAGACCAATTCCACTGTTGAATTAAAAGCAATCTTGCTAAGTCGGGTGCCTAGTGTAGTGCCAAGGTTGGCAGTAAGTGGTGCACCAGTATAATTGAAAGGTGTTGGAGGGCGGTCTGGGAAATCTGTTCTAAACACCCCCTTGATGTTGAAATAGTGAGCTTGAAGAAGGCCTATTTGGGGCATTACAAAGGTGATGTTGTTTAAGGAAGCAGTGAGTTGTGTTCCATTTAGACAAGTTGGACAAGGATTTATTCCCAGACCAATTGTGTAAAAGAGATGTCGGTCAACTTTGACTGGAACATTTGCTGGGAACTGAGGAGAATTGAGGCTTCGAAGTTTGGCATTGTAGCTTAGTGCAAAATTTGTGTCATTGAGTGCTGGCAATTGGGGAAGGATTGGGAGTACTGTGTTTGGAATGCCTTTGTATTGTAGCATTGCTGTGGCAGTTTTGTTGTCAATGGAAAGTGGTGCATCCATGAAAGGCCTAGCAGCCATAAAATATCTGTTTGGCACTTGGGAGGCTTGAACAAGAACATTTGTAGTCTGTCCTGGTGCTATCAGTATTGCTTGAGTTGTGAAGGGTTTGGTATACACTGCATCAACCTCTACCACTGTCAGATTATGACCAGCAATGGCAAAGAAAAGCTCATCATTAAGCGCAGCATTGATTATTCTCAAGAGGTATGTCTTTCCTTGTTCAACCTCCATTGCAAAGGTATCTGAAAAAGAAAGAAAAAGATAATGAAGAAGAAGCTGATAAAGGGAAAAGTGCATTTAAGGCACATTGAAATAGTGGCACCCAAAACTTCCTGAGAAGTGAATCTAGTGATGTTAAATAGATAATATTGATAGACTTCAAGCCTTCAAACTGATTTGACTTACGTTTATCAGAACATGGAAAGAGTGGCCCTGGCTTTCCATTAATGGTATGTGCATCAGACATGTTTGGTGGCAATCCTAACTTGTTCCCTTGATTAACAAGCTCTTCAACATCATTGTTCCACCATTCGCCTATAAAATTTACAAAAATTATAGCAATTGCATTTTGTTTTACGTGTAAATGTGAAAGGACAGAATTGCAGACTTATTAGTCTAATTCACCTAGGAGTATAGTTTCTTCTCTCTCAGGCTGAGGGAAAGGAAATGGAGTCCCTTGTTTTGGCATGATGACAATTGCACCATAGACAGTGGCCCTTAGCCAAAAGATATGTGCATGCCACCAGAGTGTTCCTCTTTGCCCCGTCACATTAAAATCATAAACATAACTGTTCCCTGTCTTGATTGGACATTGTGTTATATATGCTGGTCCATCTGCCCAGCCATTTCGATATTGCTTTAATCCATGCCTGCAAATAATGTCATATGTTACGTTAACAAAACCATATTGACTTATTTCATTGAATGAATGTTTTTCCAATAGAGCATGTTATGCATGTCTTACCAATGAATGGACATGTTATATTGGGCAGAGTTGGTCACATTTACTAGAACTCTGTCACCTTCTCTAACATAAATTGTAGGCCCTGGGAACATCCCATTAACCGTGACAATTGGCTTGGTGTGGCACAACCTGCTGATATTCGTCACTTGAACCTGAGAAACCAGAAAAGAAAACCATCATATATAGAACTTAAGCCAAAAGAGAAAACACCAAAGTTTACATAAAATTGCTAAGGTCAAATAGTTACATTGAACTGGTACTTCTTTACAGCAGCTTCGGTTGGAATAAAAACAAACCCAAGCATGCAAAAGAAGTAAAAGAATGGAACCAAGGGGAAATTTTCACTGTTCACCATGCCCATAACTGTAGCCTAAATATTTGAATTCTGTGAAGTATGTTTGGATGAAATATGAGGGTCAAGGTCTAAAGTATTTATAGGGATGAATAAAGGGGTAATAGTCCAATTATTAGTCTGTTTGTAACCAAAGGAGGAGAGAGAGAGGTGGTGTTGTTGAATTAGGTAGAGTTTGCGGAGGTTGTCAATTTTAAATAAAACCATGAGGTTGTCTATTGAAATCTTGTAAGCAAAATGCTGATAGGGAACAGTAGCAGTTGAATGGCCTCATGTTTTTATTTAAAATGGTACAGAATGAGCATGAGAGCTACATAGAGCCAAACTTGACCACCCGAGCTTAACCGTTAAGGAAAAGTGTTCATACTTAAACTTTTCCATTTACTTCATGAATGTACATTCATTTCTGAACTTTTTACCGGGTGGGATTTGTTTGGCAAGCTTAGTAAATGGTCAAATTTTAGATGTGAACATGTTATATTTGATAGATGAGTGTCATGTGAACACATATTGACTCATTGGGTGTTTACTAAGTAGATCTAAGCTACATAAACGATTACGAAGAACCTTAATTGTAATTTGATTTATACTTACATAAAGAACACTGATTAGCCAACTTGTTATAAGTCAGTTAAAAATGTTACTCAAACTTGTTAAGGGAGTTAAAAATGTAACCCAGTAAAGATTCATGATATATAGAACTTCTTAATTATTATCTTCCTCTTCACAAAAGAAGGGTAAATAAATTATTAAACTTTTTTGTGTTCCTTAAAATCTGGCAAGCAAAGAAGAAAAACCTTGCTTCTAAGCCTTTAAATATGTTGTTTGTTCAAACCTATGGTTGTTTAGTTATTATACTTGTGAAGGACTTCAACTTTTGTTACACCTATAAATGGTGGTTTTTTGAGGTAACCACGTTGCCAACCAAAAGAGGGTCGCACGGTACACCTTACTGTTGACAGGAAAACTTAAACTTAATTAGTGATCTTTTTGGGCTAGACAGACAGACCCACGGGATTTACACTTTGCAGTTGTGCTACCTGCCTGTGACTTATTCAGTGACCCAAAAGGGCCCAAATCGAATTTATTTATTTTAATAATGCATGATTTTGGATCTGTTAAATTACTGATTGTCTTACAAGTTTAGTTTTTAGGAAATTGTGAATTTAATTACTTAATCATAATTTTAATCCAAATCGAATTTCATCTCAACTTAGAAGTTAGAATCATATATGTGAGATTCTTCTAAAAAAAGAAAAGGAAAAAAACTATACATGTAAGATGTGTGTATAAGGCAGTCTTTAGCCTAGGAGTTGCAATAATAATACAAATGGTTCACATTAATAAAATACGTAGTTGGATGCCTTCTTTTTTGTATATATTTATGAGTAATTACAAATTGCAGTAAATTTGTTGGGTAGGGAAGAAGAACAGGACAAAAAGAATAAAGAAAGAATTTTACTTTTGATTCATATAATTATATTGGAAACGGGAAAAAACTTAGGTGCTCCAGGAGCAATGCTCCCTCCTCTCACATGAGGGGTGGGCCCCACACATGGGTCCCACCATGGGGCCCACCCCTCATGTGAGAGAAGGGAGCATTGCTCCCGGAGCATGTAAGAATTACCCTTGGAAACGTATGTCAGTATGTGTACATAGCTGTACAGTCATTCTGCCTCTTATAGAGAGCAGTGTTTATAACAAAATTTAGTGTCAAGTTAAATTTAAATGTAAATTACAAAGAATCAAAGAGTTCAATATTATAGAAGATCTTGTATGTTCTTTAAGTATCAGCCAAATAATTTATGATGATTAAATTCTATAAGAACTAGTCGCAGACTTAAGCGATGTGTGAGAATAAATGATTATTTTGTAATTGTAATATAATGTATAATTTTTTCCCCTAAAATTTGTTGAAGATAATTTGTTCTTTCTAAAATTTAAACAATTTATATTCGATCCAATTAGGTCTACTATGGTTCCATTTCATCCAGTTTGGTCCACTTGGTCTAATTCAGTCCACTCGGTCAATTTCGGTCCCCTTCAGTCCATTTTGGACTAATTGGGCCTTAAATTGATTCTTTTATAAACTACATTTTCAAGTTTAGTTCAAAAATTCATTTTTTTTCATAATTTTTGGGTTGAAAAGTATGAAATTTTATTATATTTGAGCTAAACTTTTTAGTTTTGAGTTAAAAAATACAAACAAAATAGACATTAAAAATTAGAAATATGAGCCCTAAAAATACAATAAAAATGATATATATATATATATATATTCAAAACTCCTATTTGGTCCACTTCGGTCCTATTCAATCCATTATGTCCTCTTCGGTCCACTTCGGTTTTATTAGGTCCACTTTGGTCTTATTCGGTCCACATTTGTCCACTTCATTCCTATACGGTCCATTTTGATCTACTTCAGTCCTATTTGGTCTATTCTGACCACTTTAGTTCTATTCGGTCCATATTTATCCTATTCGGTCCACTTCGGTCCTACTTGGTCTAAATTGTTCCTATTCAGTCCATTACGACTACTTTGGTCCTAATCTATCCACTTTGGTCCCCTTCGATCCTATTCGGTGTAAATTGGTCCACCATGTTCTATTCGGTCCAATTCAGTCCACCTTGTTCCCATTCAGTCATATTCTGTCCATTTGGTCCACTTTGTTCCATTTGGTTCATTTCGGTCCATTTTGGTGGACTTACATATAGGGAAAAGACATACTTGGGTTGAGGGCACCTATTTTAAATATAAATTTATTAAAAAATATATAGATCTCAAACTCGTAATATAATATCTAAAATTTTAAGCATAGCATTTATTATTACTACCCTTTTGTTGAGCCATATTAACGTAGCATTTCAGACCACTTCTGTCACGACCCAAACCTGTACTTCAGAATTTAAAGCATGACCAACATATTAATATCAAATTTACCTTAATACTAACACGAACTAACTAAAGCTGAAGGTGCTTATCAAAAATAGTTTCTTGTATTCCTTTTTATTTCCTTGCATAAAAGCCATAATATACAAAATTGATAAAAACTTTGAAACTTTATTTCATTTTGAACTTTGCAAGATTACAACTTGGCTGTAACTTAAGATATTCATGTAAATATTACATAATTAAATGCTTAGCAAAACTCTTATTTACAAGCCTAACCCCCAAAGACATACAACTGGGGTTCAAAACAAACTAAGGTTCTGAAATACATCTGTGCTCAAAAGGATCAAGTACATCTTGATTCCTCCTATACAACAAAAGAGCTAAACTACTATACAACAAAAAAACTATACATTCTAACAAACGAGAATAACATATTCATTGCCCCCTCTAATACTCTCCCAGCTTCTAGGAAAGAACCTATGCACTGAAATATAATAGGGTGAGCTGCGAAACCCAATAAGGTTTTAAGTTCCATGAGCATTTAATTAGAATGCATGTAAATCAAATATTTTATAGATATGCCAGCTTTGATAAATAGTCTTCATAATATTCATACTATTCTTAAATAACTTATGAACTTTCAAATGAAAATACATCATTTTCCTTTCATATAATAATAAAAGGACATAATAAGGAATTTAAACATAATTTAGTAACCTTATCTTTAAATAGACTATAAAATACTTTATCATAAACTTTCCATCAGACTTATAACACATTCAACATACATTTCTTATCATCATACTTTTCTTATAAATTCCAATAGCTCAATAGCTCATTCATAATACATATTAGTCAGTCCAATTGTAAGTCTGTCACAACTTTGGGAGGCTTCCAGCATATTGTGCCAGGCATTCAACATTCCCTACAATGCTAGGAAATCCCAAGATCATATCAGAAAGCATCACACCGCTTTCGATGTGGTCAAATCATCAACCATGAGATCGGTTGGCATCCTCCACAAGTTGGCCGTTCCCAACAAGGGCGGGTACAGCAGAGTCCTCACCACTTATAATGGCCAATTAAAATTTCCATGGAAATGCTAGTATTATAACCCCTATTGGCTGATTTCAGATCATAACAATGGAATAACCCGAAAATTATATTTTTCTGATAATTATACTTTTACATAAATATTTCATAACAATAGCATATCCTATTCATTCTTAAATATTATGTTCATGATATAAGTAATAGTATCAATATGCTAAAATTATCATATATATAAGATTCAACAACTCACGAATATATATCTTTACTTAAATCATGTTTATATGTAATATCTCTAATTAAAAGGTTTTAATGCATAATAAATTTTCTAAACAATCCTTATACTTATCAAAAGCACATGTCACATATCCCTTACCTGAAAACATAAGATGCGAGAGATTTGTATAAGATGAGCTCAAGTTTCCACGTTCTCATTCTCGTCACCTAAATGAAGAACCAAAGCTTATTACTAACAAATCTTCCTAAGCATATAAACTTATACATGAATCACAACCTAACTCTCAACTCAAGAAAATCTTAATTCTCATCACACAAAAGTTCCCCGAATACAAGATACATTCATCAAACACATGATGTACCAAACCATAGAGAAACCAAGGCATACAAAATTTATCTATGATCCAGACATACCAAATGATGAGCATACTAATTTATTTCTCAAAACATTCACCCTAACTTTAGAATTAAATCCTCAAAGTTAGGTATATCATTTATTGTTCACTGCTTATTTCAACAGCATATACCTCATTTATAAAATACAAATGGGCTATCCATTCACATCCAATTTTCATGCAATTTTATAGAGCCACTCCTCTGGATGTCTAATAGACACCATATCAATATCAGAGTCAAAGCATAAAACCATGATTTACTAAAAATCATACAAGATAACATACTCAAATCTGTCCTAACATAATTTCATTCAGCTTAGAAATTAAACCATTATTTTTATATTGATCCAATTGCTGTAAGGCCACTTCCATTACAACCATGTGTGTCTTAGAATTCATAAGAACTACTCCTAGCATTCTAATTCATAGAATATGATTTAATCCAGCTTTTTCATGTTGTAAACACTGAATCTGTCATAGTGATAGCTTTAACACATTTCTCATAAAATCATCAAATAATTGCAAATGGCCTTCATTTCATGTGGGTATTTTTATACCTATACTATTCATATTAGAATACATTAATAGGCATCCAATTGACCATAAAATCTTCACTCTTTCAACTTGCTAACACAAAACCACAAATTCCAGCTTCTAACAATCAAAATAGAGAATATAGAATGAAAACTAAAGCAAACCATTACACCATTAACATTACCCATAACAGAAAATAATTTTATTTATGTTAGAAACTGAAAGAATATGGATAGACACCCAACGTGAGCATGTCCCTCTATTTGCCTCAGATTGTAACATATAGGAGTTATGGAGTAATGGTATTGGACCGTTACACTACCCCACTAAGTCCACTATCCCACTCAATATTAATGGAGTGGTGTGTATATAAATACCAAGAATGGTATCCATTGAACAGTGAACGAATTCTACATTTCTCATAGTGTTTACAGAGTGTTGTGAAGCTCTTAGGTTGTGGGTTATGTTTGCATCACTCTAGTAGTGTGCAACACCATCGGAGAAACGTTTTTGGTTTGTGGATCATACAAACTGGAATTTAGAACGTGTTTGAATAGTTGGTCTGCGTGGAGGCTAGCTCTAAACAGCGTAGAACAATCTCAAAGCTCCTGTGTGATCATCGGTTTAGGCCAAGAGAGGTATGTCGGAAAAACCGATTACTTATATTCCGCTGCAAGTTTCTATTTCTTGCATTGGTATCAGAGCGTTTATAGGTTGTTCTCGATGTCATAGGCATATATGATTAGTTCTTAATGCGTTTTATGCTTTTGTGGTATGCTATGAATTTCTATGCACCTCACATGGCCTTCAATGGCAAGTTTTGATTCTGAGCATTTCGTGCCTTGAAATTAATATATGCTGTTTATATTACATGTATTAATATCTATCTTATGTTTCGTAACAAATCTCTAAGTGTGCCATGAGATATAGTTTAACAAAACTTAGAACACCGAAACTTTAAGGACAAAACTGCTCTTATATGATTTCTATTTACAAAATATGATTTCATATTATGAATATATGTTATAAGCTTTAAATCGATATATGGTACATTAAAAATGGACTTGAAATAAAGAAGATATAAAATTTTGAATTTCATATCTAAAGCTCGTTTTTTGGCTGAAAGAAATTGAAAGAACAAGGTTGAAGACAACCTGCACATCACGTGGGCTAAAAGTGATAGTATAATATAAAATTAAAAATAAAATAAATAAATAAATAAAATAAAAGGGTCCCACAAATGTTGTTTGTGATCAGTACCTTTAGATTCCTTGTTTCCAGTGAGATTCTTTTTGTTTTATGCATATTGAGCCCATTGCATTTGTTTCACCATTATTTAAAAAGATGTAACTGCGTAAGTACATGACCAACTCTATATAATGGTCAATGATATATTTGCAATAATTTATTTGAATTAAAACTGTATTAAATCCATCCAATTATTTCATTGAAACGTATACTATATAAGTTTAATATTTATTTCTCATGAAACGTAAAAGGTATATGTGTAAATGATATGAAATTTATTTAATTTTGCAAATTATTTAATTCCATTATTATTTCCTAGTGAAATATGGTATTAAAAAATATATATCTATTTACACAACGTTAAATATTATATTTAACGCGACAAAGAAATAATTATTTCTTAGTAAAATAATGAAATGCCTATATGAATTGTTCTCATGAGTTTAAATTGTGATAGCATGTTTGGCTTAATAGTTAATTGATAATATTGGTGAATTATTTTCAATACATATATTTTGTAAATATGTTTAGAGTTGAAATATGGAATAGTGGGAGTATGGTTGAGTTGCGTTATCTCCCATACATAATTTTGTACAAATAGATTAAAATTAATCTTAGTAATAAACACTAGTGGCGCAAGAGATGATTAAGAAGCTTAGCGAATTTTCGATCTTGCGACGTGTGTTGATTATCTAAGTTTATTTTAGATCGAACGTCAAATTTTTTTTTGAAATATGTGTGTAATGTCCCATTTGTGAAATTTTGGAGTGAAATGGCTTCCAAAGGTATAGTTGTTGATCTCAATAAAGGAGAGAAACCGGATTGTGAAAATTACAATATTTGGCACCGCAAAATCCAGTAAGTGCTGAATGAGCAAGAAGTCCTAAAGACTCTAACTCATTCGTTGAGTAAACCCGATGAGGGAAGCACTAAACAACACCAACGTGATCTTGCTGCCTATGAAAGTTGGTGCAAGAAGGATTTGTGTGCGCGCTTTACAATGTTGAGCAGCATGCATAACGACTTGATTGGTGAATTTAAGCAGTATACAACTGCACAAGACATGTGGAAAGCTCTAAAGCTAAGATATGGAGGGACATCAACTACTAGACTGCGTGGCTTAACAATGAAATTTGATTCATATAAGATGCGCTTTGAACATACGATGAAGTAGCATCTTAGGGCGATGTCCTCCATGATTCGAGAGCTCAAATCAGCTGGAAACAATCTTACTGACGAACAACAAGTCCAGGCAGTGATTCCTTCACTACCAAGTTCATGGGAGACAATGTGTCAAAACTTGACACATAATGAGAACATCAAAACATTTGATGATGTGGCTCGTCACTTGGAACTTGAAGCTGAGCGCCTTGAAGCAGCCAAGCCGATTAGTTTTATGCACATGGCTGAGACTAGCTCGCGTAAGGCATCTAGGCCTAAACGAAAGCAACCTGATTACGCTCCTGGACAAGAGAGACCTAATGGGCCACCGCCTAAGAAGGCTAAGTTTGTCAAGCGCAATACTAGAGGAAAGCAGGCAAAGAAGGACAAGTCTAAGTTGACTTGTTATAATTGCGAAAAGAAAGGACATTTTGCTCGTGAATGCACTAAGCCAAAAAATGTAACACCTAATCCTACATCTCACCATGTTTTTGTAACTAGTCATGTCCTTGTTGCTAATTATGCTCCTATATGGACTGTAGACTCAGCGGCAACAAAACATGTAGCAAGAGATAGAATGGGATTTGTGGAGTACCGTCGGATTCCTGTTGGATGTAGAGACATCAAGGTGGGAAATGGAGCTAGTGTAGAGGTACTTGGAATTGGTACCTACAAGCTAGAATTGCGAGGTGGTCGCACTCTGTTGCTCCATGACGTGTTGTATGCTCCAAAGATCTAGAGGAACTTACTTTCCGTAGTTACTTTGTTAAGACTTGGTTTTCGGTTTATTTTTTAGAATAATTATGTTTTATTGCATTTGGGAACAATTTATTATGGTCGTGGTTTTATTTCAAATGGTTTTTTTATTTTGGATATTGAACATTATAATAATGATAGTTCAGTTTTTTTGACTTCATCTGATAATGCTTCTAATAATTCAATTATATGGCATGCTAGGCTTAGTCATATAGGGCAAGAGAGGATGACTAGGTTAGCTAGAGAAGGCCTTATGGGCAATCTCGCTAAGGTCACTTTGTCCACATGTGAACATTGTCTTGTGGAAAAGTAAAAAATAAAACCATTTGGAAAAGCCACAAGGGCATCTTCTCTGTTGCAACTAATCCACTCTGATATATGTGGTCCAATGAATGTTAGGGCAAGGCATGGAGGTTTCTACTTCATCACATTTATAGATGACTATACACGTTACGGTCATGTCTATTTGATTTCTCATAAGTCTGAGGCTTTAGATTGCTTTAGACGATATATGAGATTGGTTGAGAATCAATTAGACAAGAGCATTAAGGCTCTCAGAACTGATCGTGGGCGTAAGTATCTATCTGAGCAATTTAAGGAGCTTTGTGATGAAAAAGGAATTGCAAGTCAGTTAACGATGCCTTATACACCGCAACAAAATGGTGTGGCAGAAAGGAGAAATCGAACACTACTAGAGATGGTTAGGTCAATGATGGCGCAAGCAAACTTACCGATTTTGTATTGGGGGGATGCACTTTTGACTGCAGCCTATATACTGAACCGAGTGCCCTCTAAATCAGTATCTTCCACACCTTATGAACTATGGACCGGCAAGAAACCTGACTTTAATAACTTGCGGCCATGGGGTTCAATAGGTTATGTTCACAATACTTCTCATAGATATGGGAAGTTGGGGCCTAGAGGAAAGAAGTGTATCTTTATAAGATATTTTGAGCATTCCAAAGGCTATGTGTTGATAGGTGAACAACCTGATGGAAGTGTAACTAAATCGGAGTCACGTGATGTTGATTTCATTGAAAGTGAATTCCTTAACATAGGTGAGGTTGAAAAGAATTTGACTCTTTATGAAATGATGGATCAAGAGGTAGGCGCCCTAAGTAGACTAGTAGAGGACAAGGAAGAAATTCCTGAAACTCCTAGAGACAGTGGGAGCGACTCACAACCTAGTGGGAGCACACCACTAGAAGTTGATCCACAACAACCTCAGCCACGTAGAAGCAACCGTGGAAATGTTCCTCGTCGTCATTTTGAGATTGAGGGGGAAGCTTTCATGATTGCTTCACAGGATGATGATGAGCCAAAAACTGTGCAAGAGGCTCTCTTATCTTCTGTTAGTGATGAGTGGATGAAAGCAATGAATGATGAAATGGAGTCTATGAGGACTAATCAGGTCTGGGATTTGGTAGACCTACCGTCAGGGCGTAAAGCAATTGGAAACAAATGGGTTCTTAAAATCAAACGCAAGGCGGATGGGTCAATAGAAAGGTATAAAGCTCGATTAGTGGCAAAAGGATACACTCAAAAGGAGGGTGTTGACTACGAGGAAAATTTTTCTTCGGTTGTGAGGTTTGCCTATGTTCGACTCATTCTGGCCATTGTTGCAAACTTAAGACGTTAAGACAGATTTTCTCAATGGAGAACTAGATGAAGAAATCTATATGGATCAACCTATTGGCTTTGTGACCAAAGGTCAAGAGCACAAAGTGTGCAAACTTAAGTGATCCATATATGGTTTAAAGCAATCATCTAGATAGTGGTATGTAAGATTTCATCGAGCCATTCTATCGAATGGGTTTACGATGATCAAAGAAGATCACTGTGTCTACGTAAAATGATCCAAGAAAAGTTTCATTATTTTGTTATTGTATATCGATGACATATTATTGGCCGGTAATGACATGGAGATGATTATTGCCACAAAAGGGTGGTTGTCCTCTAACTTTGAGATGAAGGACATGGGTGAGGCAAATTATATTCTAGGGGTTAAAATCCTTAGGGATCGCTCAAAAAAACTTTTAGGTTTATCACAACAAACCTACATTAAGAAGGTTCTTGAGCGTTTCCAAATGCATAATTGCAAACCCATAGATACTCTAGTTGCGAAAAATGAGAGCTTAAGCCTTGATATGTGTCCTAAGACTCAAGATGAAAAAGAAGAGATGGCTCGTGTTCCTTATGCTAATGCAGTGGAAAGCTTGATGTATGCAATGATGTGTACTCGACCTGATATATGTTATGTTGTTGGATTAGTCAGCAGATTTCAGTCTAATCCAAGACTTGCTCATTGGAAAGCTGTCAAAAGGATATTAAGGTATCTAAAAGGAACAGCGGACTACGTCCTTTGTTATCAGGGTTCAGATTTGCGTATGATTGGCTATAGTGATGCTGATTGGGGTAGTGACCTAGATGAATGCAAATCTACATCTGGATATGCTTTCTTGCTAAATAGTGGCGCCATCACTTGGAGTAGCAAGAAATAACCCTGTATAGCATTATCAACTATGGAAGCAGAGTATGTAGCATGTTCAGCAGCTGTTCAGGAAGCAGTTTGGTTGAGGAGGTTCTTTCAGAATCTTGAGGTTGTCAAGGATGCCTCAGATCCCGTTACAGTACATTGTGATAGCATGGCAGCACTTGCCTATGCTAAAGATTCTAAGTATCATGGTAGAACCAAACACATTGATATACGATATCACTACATTCGAGACATGGTTGCTCACAATGAAGTGGTTCTAAAACACATTTCTACAAGCCTTATGATTGTTGATCCCTTACAAAGCCTATAGGAAGGGATGTCTTTCAGGCTCATGTTAGGAGTTTAGGGCTACGTAGAATATGATGATATGTTGTTTTTAGTTACCATTTATTGTACTCTTTTGGGATATTTTGTTTTAAATACATATGATGATATTCAGTTAATAATATGTATGTTTACACACACATATACCATATGATGAGTTCTGTGGTATAAAAGGTATGTCGACAGGCTTAGGTCGTCTCACTCACACGAGCGATCAACTCTGGCACTTGAGTAGTGAGCAAAGATGAGACATTGTGTCATTCAATGCTTATGTAGCATATATAGATAGTTGATACAAACAGATGTCGCCTTAGTTGGGACTAAGATGAGGTTTATAATATATTTATCTTGATTAGACCGTACATGGATAGCCTATGATCCATGTAGCCTGTGGTTAGCCAGATGCGAGACCTTATTTGATGCCTGAGGTGGCAAGCGAATAAAGGACTCGAGTTAGGCACTTGAGTAGTGACTAGACTAAGATTTGTATGGTGTATTGAGTTAAGACATACGCTCTTACTTAAGAGAACTCCACCGTAGCATGTATTTCATACTACATGTGCTTGCTCGACCAAAAGCGGAGGTGAGAGAATAAATCCCTGCTTCTTCACCATGTGAGTCCCATGGATCTTTCATTAAGATCCTACTTATGCCCTTGTTACTTTTGACTATGTCATGAAGTTGAGGTTTTGATGTTTGCTACTTTGGCATGTTACCTATGGCCATGTTGGATTCGGTCTAAAGGAACATTGCTGAGAAAGCGATTGGACCAAAGTTAAAGGACATGAGTCCAAAGGAAAGACTATTTTTGTAACACATCCTTATATTTGTGCTCACTGTTGACAGGTTATAGCGCTTATGGTAGCGAAATAATCGTGAGTACATTTAGATAGTTATGACGAATCAAGCATAAGTCTGAGTATTAAACTCAAGAGGGGTTAGAGATGCTTGATTCGATGTGTTAGTATATGTCTAGGGCATAACGAGACACTTTAGGGATGTTGCTATGCTGGTCTTGGTGTAAGATTTAGTATAGTGCTCCCAAATATGTTTTTCAAGTGTGCTCGGAGGTCGCACAACCTATTTGCCAGTATGAACGCACTGAGAAACACATTGAGAGATGGATAATAGGGCCATGCCCACAGTGGATGAGTGGGAGATGTTAGAAATTGAAAGAATATGGACAGACACCCAATATGAGCATGTCCCTCTATTTGCCTCAGATTGTAACATCTAGGAGTTATGGAGTAATGGTATTGGACCGTTACACTACCCCACTAAGTCCACTATCCCACTCAATATTAATGGAGTGGTGTGTATATAAACACCAAGAATGGTACCCATTGAACAGTGAACGAATTCTACATTTCTCATAGTGTTTACAGAGTGTTGTGAGGCTCTTAGGTTGTGGGTTATGTTTGCATCACTCTAGTAGTGTGCAATACCGTCGGAGAAACGTTTTTGGTTTGTGGATCATACAAACTGGAATTTAGAACATGTTTGAATAACTGGTCTGCGTGAAGGTTGGCTCTAGACAGCGTAGAACAATCTTAAAGCTCCTGTGTGATCATCGGTTTAGGCCAAGAGATGTATGCCGAAAAACCGATTACTTATATTCCGCTGCAAGTATCTATTTCTTACAATTTACTTACCCACAACTGAAGCTGAAACTTTAGTAAGAGTTTGATTTCTTCTTAGAGAGAGAGAGATATCTATGGTTTCGGTGAGAGAGGGAGGGCTATTGGTGATAACAAAGAAAGAAGAAACAAAAGAAATGGAATTCGGGGATTTTTTTTTTCAAAATAACCAAATCCCTCAAACAATTTTCATTAGTTAGCAAGGTTTTGAAACCATTTAGCAATCTAACAAATCGAGTGCAGAGAACTCGATTTTGTTGTGCTAAATCAAGTGTGAAGAGGTCGAGTTCCATGGAACTTAAGTCTCCGCGACTCAATTTCCCTACCAGGCTACGAACTTCATCAGACCAAAGAACAAGAAAACATAGAGATGGAGGAAACCAAATCGAAAGACCCAGACAAGAAAAACATAGAGATGGAAGAAACCAAATGCAAAAACCAAACGAATGAGGAAGAAGGAGCCTTGATGCTGCTGCTTCTTGGAACCTTCACAAACCGAAAATTATTCTCTCAACTCTCGAAAATACAGTGTCCCTTTGGATTCGCCTGGGTTTGGGTTTATTGTTTTTGCTGAAGATCAGAGGGCATAGGTTTGCTACTGTAGGGAGATTTGGGAAGTTTGTTTCCGCCTTGCTCTGGGTTGGTGTTTCTGCTATGGAACTCGAGTGTTTCATTCTCGAGTATGAAACTTGAGTGTGAGACACTCAATTTCCAACTAAAACTTGACTCCACCTCGCTCGATTTCAAAGAGCAAAATCAAGTCTAACAGACTCAAATTGTTAGATTGCTAAATAGTTTCAAAACCTTGCTAACTAATGAAATTGTTTGAGGGATTTGTTTATTTTGAAAAAAAAATCCAGAATTCAGTGCAACAAAGAAAAGATCAAGGAGAATGTTTCTTGCTAAGGGTAATAGGGTGGATGACTCACCCAGAATTTACACTTACCAACCCTCCATAACCTTATATTCTAGAAAGGCCCAATGAATAAAATAGTTATGCAGATTTACCCTTACCTTTTAAAAACTTCTTTCTATATCATTAAAAACAGAGCCTAATCTTTTATAACATCAAAATATCAAAGCCTTATGCACTTAAAGTAATTAAGATAATACTAAGTATATAAATCCATAAAATTAATTATGCAATTAGGCTGAGATGTTACAACTTCAATCTGATTAAATTTAAGTGAAATTCTTTCTAAATATGAAGGTTATGTATATACAAATATAATCTTTAAGGTAGTTACTCATTTGTTTTAAAGTCATTACTTTTAAATGAATTGCATGGAGTTGATTATACCTTCAAGCAAAAAATAATATAAAAATATATGTATAATTTTTGTTTAAATAAATTTGTACTGAATTTGATAATCAAAACTCATAACAAACTTGTACTGAATATGTATAAATTATTCTCTAAATTTTATTGTACATAATTTGTTCTCCCTAAAAATTAAACAATTTCAAAAAGTAATTTCCACCACTCCATTTTTACAAATATATAATTTAATCATTTTTTTTTAATGTTTTTGATTGATATTATTCTTTTTTGAAATGGTCCACATTCTTCTAACTATTGTTATTATGCATTATATTTTCCTAGTTTCATTTGTTACAATTAAAATTTTAAATTTCAAAGTTATTAATCAAGTTCTCATTCTCTTAAAGAGATTATTATGATAGCCAGAACTTATTATATAATTACAATTGATATTACTCAAATAATTGATAATACTTTCAACCCAAACTTATATTTTCCCATTCTTAAGTAGGTACACCAAATTGGACCGAAGTGATTAGAAATAGAATAGACGGACTGAATAAACCGAAGTGGACTGAATGGACGGAATGGACCGAATTGGAAGGAATGGACCGAAGTGAACCGAACAAGACCAGAGAAGACCGAATGGACCGAAGTTGAGTGAAGTGATCCAAATGGACCGAACGGACTGAATAGACCAAATTGCATTGAATTGACCGAAGTAGACCGTATGGACCTAATTGAACTAAAGTGGACCGAAGTAGACCAAAATGACCAAAGTGGACTGAAGTAAACCGAACCAAACTGAATAGATGAAGTTGTCTGAAACTAACCAAAATGGACCGAATGTCGATTTGTAATTAGCATAGTCAAGATTGTGTTTTGATATAAACTCAAATTCTTACTTGCAAAATAATCAAGTATTAACTCAAACAAAAATTAAACCGAAACTAAGAGAGAGAGAGAGAGAGAGAGAGATACTAATTGTAACAGGGAACTAAAAAATACAACACCAAAACATATGGACTCAAAATAAAGTTTTAAAAATCACAATGATTCATCAATATAAATTAGAGTTGCAAGAAAGAATAAAAAATCAAGAAAGAGAGAATAATCACTTTTTCAAGAGAGAATAATAAAAAAATTATAGAAAATAATATGAGATGAAAAAAAGTAAAATAAAAATATATAGTAATAAATACTAAATTACCAAGGTCATGTTATGTTTCGTAATAAAATAACATTATATTCTTATAAACTATATTTATAATGTAATAGGATAACATCTATGAAATCAAAGAGAAGAAAAAAGATTACAACTTAAAAACACAACTTAATCACATTAACCCAAAGTAAAGTTTCAAATAATACAAAAGTTCGTCAACCTAAAGTAGAGATGCAAAAAAAAAAAAAAAAAAAAAAAAAAAAAAAAAAATCCACCAAAAAATGAGAAACAAAAATTTTGAGAGAGGGAAAGAGAGAGATGTAACACTTTGTGTGTGGGAAAACTATGTATAAAATCAGAGAGAGAATTGTAATTTGTAATAAGAGAAGGAGAATAAAAAAAGCCAAAAATAAAGTAAGATAAAAGGATAGAGAAAAAGTGATATTAAGGTAGATAGTAGTGGAGAGATGAAAAAGTAGAAGGGGAGGAAAAGTTGGAGAAAGTATAGCAATAAGTTGGGAAATTAATAAGAAAAAAAAAAAGAGTTAACATCTGGTGTAATACCTAAGTTTTACCTCTCTAATCCTAACATGCCACATCATCATATTACATATTAAAGAATAAACACAATCACACTCAATTAATTCTAATACCTATTTGAAAATCTAACTTAACTATGAGTTTATTGAGATATTATTACGTGTGGTAGAATGTATTGAGTTTTAAGTAAAAAACTGATGTAACAATCTCTTATTAGATGACGTAAAATATGAGTTTTACATCTCATCCTTACCAGATTCGAACTCTTACTTATTATGAGATGTACTGTGGTATACTAGTTATTTCAATTATTTCAAGGAACATTCACTGTGACGTTGGTAGAGCCTCTCTTGAAGTGAGTTGGTGAAGGCCTAAGCCAACCTTGCCCTCCAATAATTTCCTTTGTCAAGAAGGGTGTAGCCTCTTGGTTTGATAGACTCTTTGACCATCCAACCCTATTCGTTCTATTGGCTCCTGGACCATAACATCTGTACTCACCATAGTACACAGTGCTGTTGTACCCAAAAAAATAATGTGAATGTTAGAAATAGAATACTGGCTAACAACAAGATTGTTACATAAGGGAATGGCTTGTGTCCAATGGAACTGGCCACTGGACACAAGCACCACCCATTACATAAATAAATAAATTGTGGTGATAGAATAATGGTTAATGATTAAATTTATCATTTCTTAATAACTAAATTTTTTGGTAAAAGCAATAGTTTATTAATTATGATATTAGAGTAAGTGGTTGTGGTTCTGAATTTCAACCCTATTTTGAGTTCAAACCATGTTTTCACTCTACCTCCCATTTAAAATGTTAAAAATTTCATGTGTTGGATTTCGCTTATACTAGTTAAATGGTATAGTCTAAGCACATGTGGGAAAGGAAGTATTACAATAATAATTAAATGATTAAATTCAACATTTCCTATTGGACTTCACTTACACTTATTAAGGGAGAGTTTGAGTTCACATGAGATGGATTAATTAAAATAAAAGCAATGATTATCTCACACTCGTAATGTTCAAACTGATGTCTAATGTATACGGAGTGTGGACATTGAAAGATAGTTACATAATTAAATTCACAATTTCGTAATAGCTAAATTTTTGAAAGAAAGAAGATGAATTATTTAATGTTACATAAGCTCAACTATGAATTTGAATTATCATATACCTCTGCTTGCTTGGATCTCCCCAGTCATCCCAGCCCTGTGGCACTACCACACTGGACATGTAAGTTAGTGCAAAGACCACCCTGGAGTAAGGACCCCATGGTCTTCCAAGGAGAGCAGTTCCTACACCAGTGATCTTACAATTCAAGAAGGTATAGCCAGTGTCCTCTGATGATGAATTCCTATGTTGTGCAGTTATAGCTCCACCTACAGTTGAGAGAGAATGAAGATGGCATTTCTGCATGCATGGACACAAAATCTACATCAAGTTCTCCATGTACGTAGCAAATTCAAAATATTATATGAGTTATATGTCATGGGGTTTAATTTCTTTGTGAGTTAAAGGGATATACTCACTTCAAAGAGGGAAGCAGCATTTCCACATATGAAATCAGTGGCTCCTTCTATATAGCAGTTGCTGTAATAGTGTCTACCAGTATCATCCAGGAGAGTATCTTGATACGAAAGAATATTGCAACTATAGAAAGCAGCTCTGTCTCCCTCTACTCTAAGGGCAACAGCTCTGCCTGATGTCCCAAACGTATTCTATATAGGAAAAAAAAAAATACATAACAAAAATTCAAAACTACTTATTAGAATGCAAAATAAATATAAAGTTCCATAGAATTGGCTGTTCATTTGGATGGAATTTTTTGAAAACAAGAATTTGGATCAAATTTTTAGTCTAAATGAATTGAATAAAGTACAAAACTCCAAAAAATTTCTATTGACGAAATTCATATGGAGATTTATAATGATTGAAGTGTAAGATCTTAGTTCAAATTTACAAATTCATAAGCATTTTTGTTGGAGTAAATTCTCAAAGCTCAAATATATCATAGTATTTTTGTTGGAGTAAATTCTCAAAGCTCAAATCTAGATTTTAAATCCTTAAATCCAAATGTAAACTAAGGCAAATTAGGATACTCCAGTAGAGTTTGAATTTAATTAATTTTTGTTAAAATTAATAATGGTTAAATGATTATGTTAAGAACATATTTTATGTAATTATATAATCCTTTGACAAAATGCACTTTACTTGTAATTTGGTAGATCTAGGATGGGTTTAGTACTTCAAGAAACAAGAGTTCAAGTCAAGTATTAAAACTATGAAGATTGAACCAAGAAACAAGTGAAGAAAAACTGTTCATTAAAGCTCGATAGATACCTCGACAGAAACAGTATCTATTGAGATTTAAGAACGAAGCTCGACAGAAGCTGAATCTGTCGAGATCTACGAAATCAGAATTTCCAGATTTGATTTTTGGCCCTAGCTGACATGTATGTGTAGGGTTTCTTTTCTTACAACCTTAGACATATATAAGGCTTATTTTAAAGGTCGTTATACATGGAGAACACATGCAGAAAGTGACCTAGTGTCTTATTCTCTCTACAAGAAGTTACTGCGTCTTTTGCGCCTTAGGGTTTTGTAACCAAGTACTTCTTGATCTTCATTGTTGATGAAGTGAAGAATTTTGCAACCAACAACATCTTCAAGTTGCTGGAGTTAGTCACGTACTGTGATCCGTGCAAAAGGGTGGCGTTTATATATTGAAGAGTTCAGAGATTCTGAAGCAGTAAAAGGTTTCTGCTGTAAGTTCATCTATGGGAATTGTAGAGTCTAGGGACAAATTTTTTGTACTAGATCTGAAACTTCTCTTTACTATAGTGAATTTTTTTTCAAGAAGGTTTCCCCCCAAGTTTTTTTACTGTGAAACTAGTTTATTTCATTGGTTTTCCTAGATCATCATATCTTGTCTTATTTATTATTCCGTTGTGCATGATATTGACATGATATTCATGTTTGTTGGTTTTAACAAGGATTATTCATAATAAATCTAATTAACAACTTGAGTTTAAAACTTGTTAATTCTATCAACCGAGGTCTAAATTTTCCAACAAGTGGTATCAAAGCAGGTTTAATCTGATTGGATTAATTTCCTGAGTATAATCCTTGACCCCCGTTGT
Source organism: Notholithocarpus densiflorus (assembly GCA_030021035.2). Classification (NCBI taxonomy): domain Eukaryota; kingdom Viridiplantae; phylum Streptophyta; class Magnoliopsida; order Fagales; family Fagaceae; genus Notholithocarpus; species Notholithocarpus densiflorus. Next base: position 2,185,381 of record JARYZH020000045.1, read on the forward strand.
CATGGATTCTGGATAATCTCTTTTGATTCCTCCTTTTTTTGATGGTACTAACTATGCATACTGGAAAGTTCGTATAAAAGCTTTTTTGCAGGCTCTTGATGAAAAAGTATGGCAAGCTGTTGAAGTCGGCTGGGTTAAGCCAAAGGAAGCGCCGGTGGATTGGGATGAAGCAAAGATCAAAGCGGCAAATTTCAACAGTAGGGCTTTGAATGCTCTCTTTAGTGGTGTGACCAATGAGGAATTCAAGAAAATATCATCCATGGAAATTGCTAAGGAAGCATGGACTATTCTTGAGATCACCTATGAAGGTACCAAGGCAGTGAAGACCGTTAAGCTTCAAAAACTCACTAGCAGTTTTGAAGAAATAAGGATGGAGGAGGATGAGACATTTGATGAGTTCTATGCTAAACTCAATGATATAGTGAATTCTGCCTTCAATCTTGGAGAATCTATTGCGGAATCCAAAATTGTTAAGAAAATCCTTAGATCCCTACCTGAAAGATTCCATGCCAAGATCACTGCCATTTAAGAAGTGAAGGACATTGATCAAATTCCTTTGACTGAGCTTGTAGGGAACCTTCAAACCTATGAGATGAGATTAGGTAAAATGGGAAAAGGTGGAAAGAGTAGGAACATGGCTCTTAAGGGTATAGAGAAAGAGAGTGATGACTCTAAAGATGAAGATGAAGATGAGGATGAGGATGAGGACTTAACCTTCATAGCTAATGAGATTATCATGCTTCTCCAATATAGGAAAAAGGATAAGAACAAAGCCCCTAGAAAATCTGAATCCTCTAGGAAGGGCAAGAATGAGAAACCCCTCATCTAGTGCCATGAGTGCAAAGGTTTTGGTCATATGAGGATAGAGTGCCTAAACTATCTTATGAAGGAAAAAACCAAGAATTCAAAAGGTAAAGTGTTGGCTGCTACCTTGAGTGATTCTAAGAGTGATCTTTTTGATAAGTATGAGGATGAATGTGGTCATTATATGGCTTTTGCTGCCACAACCGATAAGGTGATTGTGGAAAGTGCTAGTGACAGTGAGGATTCTTCTGATGATGAAGTACTCAAGAAGTTGACCACTCAGGAAGTCTATGATAAGCTATGCACTGAATTTATAAAATCTGAAAAGACTTCTCATCTTTGTAGAAAAGAGCTTAATGAGGTAAAAACTGAAAAAGCTAAATTGTTAGTCAAACTAGATGAGACTACAAGGTTAGTTAAGACTCTTATTGTGGAGAACACCTCATTAGAAGAGAAGGTCAAGAATCTCGAGGTTGAGCTTAGTCAAGCTAGAACTCAAATAGAGAGAATGTCTAGTGCAAAGCTTGATGAAGTATTGAGTGCTCAAAAGCCTAGTTCTGATAAAACTAACTTAGGATATGCTGTTTCCTCCGGCCCCTCCTCTTCCACGGCTTCTGGATCAAAGACTGTTTTTGTGCCCCAATCTGAGAAAGGTGATAAAGGTATGAAATCCAAAACTGGTTTGGCTAATTCTAAATATTTTGTTAGACCTCACTTTAGGAAGTCTAGTAGTTCAAAAACTACTCATGTTTATCACCATTGTGGTGTTTCTGGTCACACTCGCCGTAATTATTTCAAGTTGTTTCCTCATAAGCGAGTGTCCAATAGGTCTCATCCTTTGTCTAAAGGCTCTGTACCTATTCTTGGTGAGTTATTAAAAGTTTTAAGCTTTTTAACTCAATTTCAGGGAAATTCTAATTCCTCTATGTCCTTTAGTAGTTAAACTAAGACACGTGCCTTTTCATTTTCACGGCCAAAGACTTATGCTGTGTGAGTGAGAAAGCAGTCTAAGACTTAATTGTCTTTTCTATCTATCATCTTCTTTAATTCTTTCTATCTAAAGTATGACTTTTTTGTTTGATTTCTTATCTATTTTAGGAATCATGCTTTCATGCATCTGCATCTATATTTATGCTTTCATATTGTTTGTCTGTTTTTATTTGGTTATTTAGTTTTTATTTTGTTTTGTTTAAAAAAAAAAAAAGAGAAAAAAATCAGAAAATACAAAAACAGTGTGTGTTTGTGTATATCAGTACTTGTGTACCTTGGATGGCCATTGAAACAAAATTTCTAAACTTTGTATCTCTTGTAGCTTAGATGAGCATCTCAATGCAAAACTAAGCAAGTGAGCTTTGTGGCTCGTGTTTGTGATGAGTACGATTAAGATTGTCTCATATATCTCATACTCATATCACTTTTTTTTACGGGAAGGACTAAAAAATTCTAAGAGAAATGCATAAATAATCATCTCACTACTAAACCCCGCCAATCATTTATAACATCTGTGTGCTTTGGCACAGTAAAATTGGGATGTTAAACATACATAATTGGGTAATTTCTTTTCTCTCTCTTATATGCCCATACATGCTATGCTCAAAAAAAAAAATGCAAAGAATAAAGGCAAAAAGATCAAAATGCTTTTAATATGATTGCAAGCGTGTTTCTAGGAGATGTGGTAGTTATAGGATATACTTCGAAGGTGATAGTCCCCATCAAACAGTTATAATTGCGTGTGAGTGTATTTGATTTTCTCATGTCTCAAATCTTCATAATATGAGACACTTATGCACTCTTGCTATGTTTCACACACAACACGCAAATTCTTTGCTACTTTTGATATATGTACAGGTACAATGTAATTTGGCCATCACAAGAGATACATGTGTTAATATATGTTTGCTAAACTGTCTTAACTTGTTTTTGAAAAATAAAATTGGTTAGACTTGTTTGGTGTGTGTGTGTGTGTGTGTGTGTGTGTGTGTGTGTTTGTTCTAGGAATGCTTTGCATCTAGAGTTTGAGGTGTGTTTGAGTGCTTAACATGTTGCTTGGATGCTTGTTTGAGTAGCCATCTTGTTGCTTTCTCATCTTATGTGTTTTTTCCCCCTTGAAAAACCTCTTTTTTGCATCCTCGATACATTCTCGACAGATTCTCGATCCATCGAGATTTCTAGGTAGCTTCTCGATAGATTCTCGACACATATCTCGATCTATCGAGGTAATTTTATGTGCTCTCTGCCAGCTCGATAGCAACTCAACAGCTTCTCAATCTATCGAGACCCTCTTGCATGCATTGTTTTTCACATGTTTTGCATCTTTCTATTATCTTGTTATCCATAGCATCTTGTTTCATTACATTCATGCATTTATATGGATTTCCTGTGCCCCCTTGATCATCTTTGAACATCTTTATGTTTCTTGGGTGAAGTTTTATAGCTTCTTATACCCTTTATCAATCATGACAAAAATTGAGAAAAAATGTGGTTTCTTTTTAAGATTCTACATGTTAGGAGGAGAAATACATGCCTTTGTAAGAGGAAGTTGTGTTTCATCTTGTTAGGGGGAGTGTTTACCTTCTTATTGTTTTAGGAGCTTTTTTTAGCTTCTTGTACACCGATCTTATGACCATTTTTATATACATTGTGGTTATCTTTAATATATATATATATATATATATATATATATATGATGTATGTCTTCTTCACCTATTTTTACATGTGTTGTTTCTTTATGTACGCAATCTTTATTTATGTTTCACACATGATGCCTTGATGAGTTTTGTTTAAGTTTTTCAGAAAGACAGATTGTGAAAGTCTATCATGCCGTGAACTCTTTTCTTGTAAAGTTTTTCAAGAGTTTATAGTAGGGATAGATTTATTTTGTAATACAACAAGTGGTTATGAGTTAAGTAATTTAAGACTTCTCTCATGATTAGTTGTTTTGTTGTGGTTTTGTCACGGATTGTCAAAGGGGGAGATTGTTAAGGACATATTTTATGTAATTGGCTAATCCTTTGACAAAATGCACTTTACTTGTAATTGGGTAGATCTAAGATGAGTTTAGTACTTCAAGAAACAAGAGTTCAAGTCAAGTATTAAAACCATGAAAATTGGACCAAGAAACAAGTGAAGAAAAGCTGTTCATTAAACCTCGACAGATACCTTGACAGAAACAGTATCTATCGAGATTTAAGAACAAAGCTCGACAGAAGCTATATCTGTCGAGATCTACGAAATCAAAATTTCCAGATTTGATTTTTGGCCTAGCTAACATATATATGTAGGGTTTCTTTTCTCTTTTCTCACAACCCTAGACATATATAAGTATTATTTTAAAGGCCGTTATACATGGAGAACACATGCAGAAAGTGACCTAGTGCTTTATTCTCTCTACAAGAAGGTACTACGTCTTTTGCGCCTTAGGGTTTTGTAATCAAGTACTTTTTGATCTTCATTGTTGATGAAGTGAAGAACTTTCCAGCCAACAACATTTTCAAGTTGCTGGAGTTAGTCACGTACTGGGATCCGTGCAAAAGGGTGGCGTTCATATATATTAAAGAGTTCAGAGGTTCTAAAGCGGTAGAAAGTTTCTACTGTAAGTTCATCTACGGGGATTGTAGAGTCTAAGAACAAAGGTTTTGTACTAGATCTGAAACTTCTCTTTACAATAGTGAATTTCTTTTTGGGAAGGTTTCCCCCTAGGTTTTTTTACTGTGAAACTAGTTTGTTTCATTGATTTTCTTGGGTCATCATATCTTGTCTTATTTACTATTCTATTGTGCATGATATTGACATGATATTGATATTTGTTTGTTTTAACAAGGTTTATTCATAATAAATCTAATTAATAACTTGGGTTTAAAACTTGTTAATTCTATCAACCGTGTCTAAATTTCCCAACAGATTATATGTATTATTTAAAAATAGTTTAATTTTTTGGAATAAGTAGTAATTTATCAAAGTATCATAACAGGTAGTCCTAAGTTCAAATCCTATCTCTACTCTATCTCTCGTCTAAAAAGTTAAAGAATCTCATTTGTTGACTCTACTTATTAAGGGAGAGTTAGATCCACATGTGAGATGTCAAAGATAACAGCTCACTATAACTCCAATCTTATAAAAAAAAATATTATTTTATTCCTTTCTCTCCCCACTTCTCTTTAATTTTTTTCTCTCTCTCTCTTTCTTCTCTTCTCTCTCTTTCTTCTTTGACCATCCGTTTCTCTCTTTTTTCTCTCTAGCTGATCATCTCTTCTTCTCTAGATCTTGCCTACCTCCTCTTCCTTTCTTCTATTTTTTTTTTGTTTTTAATTTCTTAAGCTATGGTCGAAAATACCTCTCTCTATTTATTTATTTTTCTCTCTTTTGTGGTGGTGATGGGCTTTATGGCTGGTTGTGGGTGTGGTGGTAATGGATTTTGTGGCCAGTTGTGGGTGTGGTGGTAATGGGTTTCGTGGCTAGTTGTGGGTGTGGTGGTGATGGATTTTGTTGGCTTTGGTTACGGGTGTGGTGGTGATGGTTTGGTTGGTTTGGTTTTGGTTGTGGATGTGGTGGTGATGGGTTTTGTTGGCTTTGGTTTTGGTTGTGGGTGTAATGGTGATGGGTTTTGTTGGCTTTGATTGTGTTTTATATATGGTGGTTTTTTTTTTTTTTTTTTTTTTTTTTTCGGTGGTGGTGGTGGTGGCTGGCAGTGGATTGTGAGTTCTTGTTTGATATTTTTTTAACTGGTGGTGGTGGTTGGTGGTAGTGGGTGGGTGGCAAAGAAGAGAGATGCAACAGGTGTGGGTGGAGAGAAGAGAAAGAGATGGAGAAGAAGATGGAGAAAGACGAGAGAACAAAAATAAAAAATAATAATAAAAAATAAAGAAATTAAAAAATTTTATAAAAAAGTATATTTAAATGAAGTGCTATAAAAAATAGAACCTTTGATATTAGGTGTATTTTAAAATGAAATGTTAAAATCGATAAAGTAGGTTTTTGAGACGTAAAAAGCTAAAAATTTTAAAACCTTTGATGAGAATGCGCTTAGGAGTTGGGGTGGTGGGGGCCTCAAAATGAAGCCTACCATTAATTAAGCATGAAATTGGAGATACATACACCTACGTGTTAGAAGTATTGGTTAAATAATTAAATTTATCATATCCAAATAGCTTACTTTTGAAATAATCGGTAATTTAACATGGTATCAAAGTATTGATTAAATGATTAAATTTACCAGATCTCAACAGCTTAAGCTTTTAAGACAATAACACTACAAAATACAAAAAGTAAAATATGCAGAAGAGATACATTTCAAATCCATTTTGGAGTGATTAATCTGAATGAGATATCCCGTGCAAGTATATGACTTGAATTTATTTGATGTTGTAATTTTTAATTGAAGATGATAGTTGAGTTTTTTAATTGATAAACTTCCATGCTCTTGTATGAAAGCTATATTTCTTGGGCAGGTTGCGAAGGTTCGTGCATGGAAGGGGAGTAGGGGACTCACATACCACATTAATCATTTAGGTGTTCCCTATAAAATCAAGAAGTCATGCACAAAGCTGTACTGTATGCCTATGATAATAAGGTATGTAATCATGCATCTAATAAATACAACATCCCTCTCATAGTACGTAGGTATGTGACTTCACATACAATTGTGAGATCACTTACATCTTTTGAAAATGATGTTGTATACATCAGATGCATAAGATGGTTATTGCACTAAAGATATTGTAGGCATGAGGTCAGCCACATACCTGAACTGTGAGATATCGTGCAACAAAGTCAGAAGCGAATACAGAAAGAGTTGCAGATTGAATTATCTCCCCAGTGTCACCCCATGTTATGATGGTGTTATTAGAGGCCAGTGTGCCACTCAATGTTATGAAGGGTTTATCCGCAGGCACTTGAAGTTTTTCCCTGCTTAACCATACATGCATAAGATAATAAGAGTCCAGTTAAAACGTAGATATATACAAACCAATTAACCATCATGAAAATAGTACAGCCACACAAACACACAGACCTGTATGTCCCTGGCTTAATCCAAATGAAATACAATTCTGAGTTTTTAGATGGAACTGCATCAATAGCATCTTGTATCTTCTTAAAATCTTCATTGCCCGATTGATCCACACTTATGAGAATTGCTGTTGACATGTCCGTGGTATTGGTGCCAGTGGTGGTAGCTGAATTTTCCATGAAAGAACCTAAAAAAACTATTGCAACCAAGACTGCAGTCTCATAACCATTATAAATCTTCATTGCCATGGCACCCATGTGCGCTTGTGATTACTTTTTTTCGTCTCGATGGGGGTGCAAAGTATAAAAATGTTTTATTAAACTATGGTTTTAGTGAGAGAACTTAGCAATGATATTCTCGGGACACACAAGTCGATAATGGTCGTGGCCTTATTGTATGGCCATCCCAAAGTGAAGGTTAACACATTGGTGGCCAGCCATGCATGTCCGATTTCATTTTATATAGTTGAAGTTCAAAGATCACGATCTTCATGTAAGAGTTAATGTGTTTTGCCTATGATGAAGTTTCCCAAACAAGAAATGCTCCAAGTTTGACAAAAACCACTAGAATATATAAATATATATATTTATATATATTTTATATATTTAATTTGCACTAAAGAAATGCTCCAAGTTTGACAAAAACCATATAGTATAATTTTTTTAAAAAAAAAATTTGACCCCTAAAATAAAGATTTGAAAATCTAATCTTAATTTTTTTTAAGCCCAACTTATATAAGCCTGAATATGACCTCTTTAAAATCTATTTTTACAAATAAAGTTATAATTAATTTGAGAAATAGTTTATGTTCACAATATTTTCACAACAAATCATAAGTAACAGGTTACTTTGCTATTACTGTTGGGAAAAAAATAATTTTAGTGTAGTTTCAAATTAAAATAAGTTTCAACTTACCACTTACAATTTGTTGTATAGGTATTATGAATATATAGTAAACATAACAATTCTCAATTAATTTATACTTTTGACCAAATATGTGAGTAGAGTGGTTGAATCTAAATATGCTTTTAATTTGTTATTTTTTGAGTGGGGACCGAGGGCATGGTTCATTCAATCAGTGGGTATTAAATGTTGATACTAAAAGACAATTAACCAATTAGACAAAGGGTGATTTAAAAAAAAAAAAAAAAAAAAAAAAAGGCATGGGATAGGGGAGTGATTGAGGGAAGACGAAAACAAAATTTAACATAAAAAAAAAATTAAAAAAAATTCTTAATACAATTACAAAGACCAATATATAGTTATCAAAGTTGAGTTGAATTTCTAAATAAATAATAGTGGGCATAACACTTCTCAATTAATTTATACTTTTAACCGAACATGTGAGTTTAATTATAATTTTGACAAAATATGTGAGTGGAGTGATTAAATCTGAATGTGCTTTTACTTTGTTACTAGCGTGTAACCTATGCATACACATTAATGCATTTAAAATTAAATAAATATTTTTATTGTAAAAATATAAATAGGTAGTCAAATTATTTTTAAGAAAAGTAAACGTAATTAGTCATATTTTAAATTCTTCCCTAAATTTAATACTACTTATGATAATTTTTTTCTAATTTTTAATAAGACAGAATATGTGGTGATTTTTGTTGTGTGATGATTTTTATTGAGTAGATGTGATTGATTTTTTATTTTTATTTTATAGTTCATTAATATTAGGCTCTTAATATTTTGCATTCATTAACTCACTTGGCACAAAAATTAAATTTTTTTTTGAGAAAGAAAATTAAAAAACTGAAGTGGACACATGACACAAAATTAGCCCATAGTTGAATTCTAATTTGGAATCTAATTGAATTTTCTCCAAGGTTTGACTTTAATTATATTAGTGTATAATCCCGTGCATATACATAGGTACAATTAAAAATATTTACAATTATATATATATATATGAGATTTACTCTCTTTTTTTTATACACAAACAAGTTTACTCTTTTTTTATTGGGTTTTTTTTTATTGTTTATTTATACTAGATTCTTTCTCTTTTGCTTCGTCTTTTTCACAACATTAACTCGCCTAGAAAAAAATTGTTTTTTAAAAATAAAAAAATAAAAAAATAAAAAACCTTAAAGAGGACACATAGTGCAAAATGAGATAACAATTGGAATCAAATTTAGAATCTACTTGAATTTTCTCTCAGTTTTGGCTTGAAATAAATAAATAAATTATATATATATTTGTTGAGTGAGGACTGGGGGCATGGGTCATTCAGTCAGTGGATAGCAAATGTTAACATTAAAAGACAATTAAACATAGGATGATTCTAAAAAAACAAATTAGACAAGGGGCATGGGAGTGACTGAGTGAAAACAAAAGTAAATGTTAACATAACAAAAATTTCTTAATACAATTTAAAAAACCAATCATTATCAAAGTTGAGTTGAATTATTAAATAAAATATTGTAAAAGAGTGTAGACATAAACTAATTGATAAATAAAAGTATTCTAAGAAGTAATAATTAAAATTCACTTAACAACAATAATTAATATGTTTATTAAATTTAAAAACAAAAGACGATTTCTAAAATTTAATCTCAACAACAATCATTAATATGTTCATTGTATTAAGGAACAATATGTCAAATAAACTTATAGTACTTTATCTTTATATTAACCATATAGACCGCAAAATTTATTTTCTACCCAAGATACATCTTATTGAACCCCTTAGAATTTTTTTTTTTTTTTTTTGGGTGCAGATTGTAAGCTTAAGAAGCATGAATCATGACACCTAAATCATGAAAAAAATAATTCAGATTTATTAGATTGACTTTTGGAATCGAAGACTACTAAAGAATAATTCAGGAACGACCAACATTTTTTTAATCTTTTGAGACGAACTTTTAGATGTACTTAGTTTATTTCATGCTAGTTGGTACTTGGTACGGCACTCGAGAAGTCTCTTCTTCTTTTTTAATCCTCAAGAGAAGTCTTTTTCTTTTCTTTTTTCTTTTTTTTTTTTTTTTTTTTTTTTTTTTTTTGAGAGCAAAAGCACTAGAGAAGACTTAGGTGAAGAAATCAAGAAAGTACGTTTTCTTTTGCTTAATTTTACCGTATTCCACCGCAATTTCCATCTCTTACCTATACAAATCTTTCTTCCCACTTCTTGTGTTTCACCTTATACTCCACAAATTACAACTTTTCAAAAAAAATTTATAAAATAACCAAAGTTTAAATAGAAAAAAAAAATTAAATACATGGCATATTATAATTGATGGAATATAAAGTGAAACACAAAAAGAGTAACGCCCCAAAATCGTAAATAATAAAAGTCTATTCAATCTAGATAATCCATAAAAATATTAAACAAATGCAATGAGTAATCTAAAATCTCATCACAATTGTCAGAGCTCTAATCCCACCAAAGATAAAACATCCTCAAAATAATTCTCCAGTACAATATTTAATACCATAAAAATAATTATAAAATCCTCAGTTCCACCAAATAATTTGTAACTGTTATTTTCCAAGAATGTCTACTCTAATGATTCCACTAATGTATCTGTAAGGGGGAATAAAAGGGGGGGTAAGATAACTCAATAACTGGAATTCACTAAGATTGGGGGTGTGGGAACAAACCTTTTAAATGAATATTCCATATAACAAAGTAATAACTTGCAAAATTATCTATATTTTAACATCAAATATTTCATATAAAAATATCATTATATTGTGAGCCATCATAATATACCAACACCATCATATAAACAATTTTCTAAGTTTTTCTCGTGGTCAGCGTTTACGCCCCGTTGGCAGGGTTGTGTTGTTCCCTTTTTGGGATTGGAACCCCTTTTTCATCCCCTTTCTTAAGGGTGGCTCCTTTGAAACCTAAAGGTGCACTTCCTTACTAAGAAGCTCCCTTTTCGGATCCTTAATGGTATACTCTCTTGCTAAGGAGTTACCAATTGTGCACTGTCCCCCTTTTCTGAGATCATCCCTTGCTAAGGACTAGCTTTAATGTGATTGTCCTTGCTAAGGACTAAATACAACACTGAGCTTTTAAACACGATTAGCCATAGGATTCAAAGCAAATTCAAGATGCTCACAACAAATAATCCAGTCATAATACTCAAAAATACAAAGATTTATCCACACATATTAGTTTAAATAAGTTTAGGTTGTTCCACAAGTTTTTTATATAACAAATAATCAATGTTTTCATACAATGTGCACATCAAACATTTATAGGATATCAATATATTTATAGAATATCAACATATTTCTTTGTTATAAGAATAGTTTGATAATCAAAATTGTTTTGGGAAAACTCCCAAATTAGTAAATATCACTTACCACTTATTTGCAAAAATGAAATCAACTACCCTTGAGTCACAATAAATAAGTAGAATTAGAACCAAGCAACACAAAAAATAGATCCATCAATACACAAATTTTCCACTAAAATCTATTTTCATTCTTAAACAATATAATCCTGGACAACACTGATATTTCAGCTTTGATCCAATTGTTCTGTTTCACATATTTTCACTATCTATTAATTGGCATGATAGTACTGCAACTCTATAGAACTCTAGTATTTCATTACGTGTCTAGCCATCATATAGACTACTACAATTCTTAGAAGCCACATATTATAATCTTAATTGATCAATCCAATAGCCCATTATTCCCTTGATGCCGCAAAAACATAATGATAAAGCTGGACAAATTTTTGAACAATGGCAGGTGCGTGGATGACAGATTGTGAACTTATTAGATAGTATATGATTTCTTATTCCTGCAATACAGTGGCTAAAAAGATATTCTTGGCTTGAAAAGCATTGCTGCCTACCACAATGAATTAGAGATGAATACAGATGTCACTAGAAAGATGATGAGAAAGATATATATCAACCTTAAAGCAACCTTTTTCCCATTCGCATAGTGAAAAATTTAAATTGATAAAGTCCAAGCCTATTACTCTATCAGGTACTATTTTATCCAATCAATCTTAAAGCCTATGGAGGGCCATACGGCTATGTACCATGCTTATTTTAATATTGTAACAATCATAGGTCAGCTTTTACATTAATATAGTGATAGGTTTAGATTCATGAAACCCAACACCAATTATTCTGCTAGGTACCAAAATAATAGATGCACAGACCCATGTCTTCCTATAAGCATGGGGACAATTGCTAGCCATAGAATAATTCAAACTTTCTAAAATTACAAGAAGACAAAACCATACCTGAAATTCTCATGCATAGCGGTAGAGAAGAAAAGAAAAGGCTCAATTGTGTGTTGTGGTTAAAACAAAAGGAAACCTCTTTTATATAAATATATATATATATATATTTATATGTATAGCTTAAGAGGTAAAATGTTAGGGTTTTTAAAAATTATCAAGGCCCATATATTTACTTATGTCATCTCACTTGGGCCTCTTAGGTTCAAATCAATTAAATACATTTAATTGTAGGCCTCCTCTTTAATTTATGTATATGAAATAAATTAGTAATAAAATTATAGGTGTTATAGAAAGTGGGACAAAAAAATTATAAAAAGGACGCAACATGAAACATATCTATAATTAATTATATATTGATCTCTTATCCCTTCCCATGCAAAATAGAAATCCTCTATCCTACTTTTTGCATATCCTTTAGTGCATTGGATTCAACATTGAAGTCTTGCCCTTTTTTTGTTAGGATGAGGGGGTTTAGGAGTTCTTTTGTCTAAGATTTTATGTTGAACTATTGAATTATAAAAAGATCTTTTGTTGAATTTTAATGAAGTTAATTATATTATATTATATTATATATATATAGGTTTTAATTAACTCAATTGATAAATTAAGTTTCTAATTGTCAAATAAAAAATTTGGGTTTTAATATCATCATATTACGGATGCCATACGTTCAAATCCTATTATATGATCCATATCTATTGAAAAATTATATTATGTGCATATTAATGAAATTAATTTTATTATAAAAGTATATTTAAGGCACATCACCCATATTTGTTAAAAGATTATGGATTTGTTTGGTATTACAATAGAAAGTAGAATTGAGAAAGACAAAACAATGCCAAGATCTGCAACCACTTTGCAGGAAAGGGAAAAGACGGGTTTAAATTGAGAATATATATTTTAAATTTGAATTTATTAAAAAATATAGATGACAAAATGTAATATTATAATATTTAATTGCTTAATTTAATGATTTGTAGTATTATCTTTCTTTATTCAATTTTTTCCCCTTAGCTGATATTAGTATTTTAGTCTTTAAATGAATTGCACAAGTTTAAGTGAACTACGAAAATAGAACATAAAATAAGTGATGCAACTAGGGAGATTGACTTAAAACAGAACCCATGGTAGCATGCATGGACTAAAGTGTGGCAGAATATAATGTGCAAAGTTATTGATCAAATTGAAAATATATGGGTTAAATTAATCAATTTAAAAAAAAAAATGCCCGAAGGTTAATTAATTGATTAAACTGAAAATTTAAGGGTGTTGTTATCAAATTTTGGGCCACACTCTCGGTCTTATAAATCCATTTGTTCTCTAACTGCGTACACTGGGATGGGCCTACCAATGGATTATTGGGCTTACCATGATTTATATTCTCTAATCAGTTGTCACCATGAATGGGCTTTTGTTGGAGTCCAGACCATCGTGAGGGTATTCTTGTAATTATGGAAGATCATCATGGCTATACAAGTATATACAACAGAAAGCAAACCCTAATCCTAACCATCGCCTCCCTTTTTCGGGTTTTTTTTTTTTTTTTAAATAACAATAATAATCTAGCTCTTAGCATTTTGAAACACATTTAACATAACTTTTGATAAAATTTATGTAAATAAGCTATTGAAAAAAATATTTGGCTTTTTATGGGTTTCAATTAGCTTAAATATATATATTGAAATACTATTGTATTTGTATCTAAAAAAAATAAAAAGAGCTACGAAGTACGGATAATAAGCAATTTGCTAAAAAAAATAAAAAGCATAGCTATATATATATATATATTTATATATATAAAAGTTTAAGCGTAATCACTTCTTTTGAGTCACATCAATGTAGAATTTCGGTTCATTTGGGTACACTTTAGTCCATTCGGTCCAATTTGATCAATTTTGGTTCATTTCTATGTTCTATCCAATTCAATCTATTCGGTCAAATTTAGTCCTATTCAGTCTACTTTGATCAAATTGGACCGAATGGATTGAAGTGTACCAAAATGGACCAAATAAACCGAAAATTCGGTCCGCTTTGGTCATTTCGGTTCATTTTGGACTAATTGGGCCTTAAAATAATATAAAAAAATTATTTTTTTGGGAAATATAATTATATGAGTAAGATATTTCCTAAGAGAAATGCTATGTCTACAATATTTTTACAACAAATCATAAATGGCAAGTTGTTACTGGTTGTTATTGTTGGGGTAAAAATGTAATCTTAGTGTTAGGTTCAAATTTGAACCAATAACAACTAACCACCTATAATTTGTTGTAAAAATGTTGTAGACATAGCACCTCTCATTTCCTAAAATATATCTTTTGTTTTATTATAACTTCATTGCGCGGGATGATTTTCTTTAGGGTGATCTCATTAAATATATTTGGGGTAATAAGCAATAACACTCTCCCCTTTTGTTTATATTAATAACATAATATTTTAAATTTCTTTAAGAATATTTTTGTAAATGCTTAACCATGGTTAGTAAAAACATTACTCATAAATTTAGAATTAAAATACAAAATTTATAAAGTACCAAAACATTTGAAACGACAAATCTCTCCATAACTCATTGGGAAAAGAAAAGGGAAAAAAAAGAAGCAAAAGTCACTACTTAATATTTTGAAATACACTTTAATTTAAAATTTTAAAATAAGAGATTTTAATTCTAAAATTGAGGATAATTTTGGAAACTTACCCTTAAGCACAGGTTAGTACATAATATTTTAATATTAATTTAACAAAGTTTGGTCAAACAAATGTAAATGGTGAAAATATTTTTTTTTCCCTTCAAGTTTGGGGTGGAGTGTCATTTCTTCAAATCTTAAAGAAGAGTAGGGGTGTCAATGTTCGACCCAACCCGCGAACACGACACGAACCCAACACGAGTTTTTCCGAGTTAGGGTTGGGCCTTAATGAGTTTGGGTCATAAATAGGTCGACCTGAAAGCGACATGATAAGAAATGTGTCATAAGCGAGTCAACCTGCGTAACTCGTAATAGACACGTTTGACACGTCAATTTATTTGTGTCAACCCAAAATGACCCACTTAACACAACCTATTTAACTCGTATAACAAATAAATATTTATTTTTATTTTAGATTTGTTAAATACCTTTTATATCCAACATATATTTTAAATTTAAAAAGAAAAGTGAGCAATTACAAAAATTTCCAAGGGATATAATTAGAAATTGAAACTTTATAAATCCTAGATCTCTAAACCCTACAAACCCTAAATTATTTCTAGATGGATGTTATATTTAATATTATGCAGGTCGAAATGGGTTATATTACATTCATATCAACCCAACACGACTCGTTTATTAAGCGTGTCAAATGGGTTGGGTTGGGTCAGGTCAACCCGCTTTATTAACAGGTTGGGTTAGGATTGAAGGATCATCACACCATTATTAAATGGGTCGGGTTAAGGTTAAGCTATTTAGTCGAATACCTCTACCTCGATACGACACGAACCCGACACGCTAACCCGAATTGACACCCCTAAGGAAGAGGAATGTAATTACCCCTATTATTATTATTATTATTATTATTATTATTAATTGATTTTTCATTTTCTTTTAAGTTAATAAAAACCTTACATGTACCTTTTCATTTATTTATAGAATATACATTTTTTAAAACATTTACATATTTTTTTTTTAAATGTGAATCTTTACATAACCTTAAATAAACTCTATATATTTCACTTCTTTAGATGTGTAAAATCATAGACTTCATAATGGTAGTAGCTAATTAGTTTTATCACTTTTTTTTTTCATAATCTCATTTGTAACATTTCTTACTATTATCATATATTTACTGATTGATGAATTGCATAACAGTGGTGTTAAATGAGATGTAGCATCATTTATTAGATTTTTAAAAGTAATTGTCTATGAAGGTTAAATGAAATTTTAAAAAAGGAATTTTGAAATTTTCTAACTTTATTTTTTATGTAATTTATATTATTACAGGAGAAGATCTCCTTTTAGTTATGAATGGAAATATGGTTTCCATGATTAGTCTTTGATTAGTTTTAAGTTTAAATGTATTACTAATTTACTATGATTATGTTTAATTATTGATTATTGATTTAATTTTTTTAGTGAATGTAACGGTTGATTTTTTTGCACTGTAAAGTTTTTAATGTTATCCATATGGTCATATTTATTTTATTTTTTTACTTCTCCTTACAGCCTCTTTGTTTTCCAATTAATAGTTACTAATTGACATATGATTTTTTTTTTCATTATCTACTCTTTATTACTTTGTATTTTTTTTTTCTTTACCATCCATCTCTCTCTCTCTCCATTGGCAACCTATTGTTTTCCAAAATTTGATGTTTATTTTATTGCATTAAATATGCATTGTAGTTTTTTTTTTTTTTTTTTACATGTAATTTTGCTACCCTTAAGTTAGTATATCCATGACTATTAGTTTCTTTGTGTTATATTTGGTTTGGTATCCTCATTATTATTATTATTTTTTAATTTAGTGTTTCCCAATTGGCTTTTGTTTTGTATTACATTTTTTCCTTTAATGTATTGGGTTTGATAATGAGTGTGTCCCTAGCATTACTCCACTTTATGTAGACACTTTTATTTATTAAATTTACATAAAATATTAAAATTTTAATTTTTTAAAATAAAAATGAGAGAAAATATAAATAATTTAATGATATGGAAGATGCGGGGAGATGAAGAGTGATATTAAGGTAGAAGGTAATGGAGAGATGAAAAGATAAAGGGAATGAGAAAGGTTGGACAATGTAAAAAAAAAAAATGAGTACAATTTTTTAAGGATAATTTTATTTATTTGAATTTAAATAAAATATTCCATGTTTAATTTTTTTTTTAATAAAAAAGGAGAGAAAATATAAATAATTTAATGATGTGGGAGATGTGACTGAATTTAAATATTGAATAACATAAGATGAGAAGAAAAAAAAAGTAAAAATAAAAAAATATAACAATAACTACCAATAAAGAGAACAATTACACATAAAAGATTTTTGTTCTTTCTTATAACTCTAATTAAGGTGTATGATTTTTTTTTTAATATATGTTTTAGTATTGTGTTTTTTTTTTAATTTCCCATTAGAAAGTCTTCTCTTTCCCTTTTATAGTTTTGATTGAATTTTGATTTGGATTAATACTTAGTTGTTTTTGGAAATAGGAATTTGAATATGCCTACCAATGTTTGATTAATAAATTATTATAAAATCTATTTTTTTTATTTCTTTAGTTTTATTTTAATTTTGGTTAAGATAACATTGTAATTTTGTGATATTTTTTATTATTATGATAATTTCCTTATTCATTAAGAATGAGTTGTATATTAAGCAAATGTAACACACTTCAACAGAGTTAGAAGAATATGGTTCACCTTAAAAAATATTAATCAAACACATAAAAAAATAATAAAATGATATATTTGTAGAGTAAAAATCTTTTTTTTTTAAAAAGACAATACTTGAAGTAACTGTTACTTTTTATATATTACACTTCATTACATAATATTTATATTCTTACACATCGCATGAGTCTGCGGCTAGTTTCTTGTAAAAACTGAATGATGCTACAAGTCTTCTGTTGTGGAATAAATTCTAATCTTATGTTGCTAAATGCAAATGTAGTAGAAACATGGTGAGAGAGAATAATGGGTTGTGCTCATGGTTAGTGTAATAAGCATGTAAAGGGACCTTTTTCTTCAGCTTTTGGTTTTTGCTATGAACATTTGTTGGGTTTCACACTTATTTTATTTGGACTTTTCTCTAGTTTTTTTTTTTTTTTTTTTTTTCATCTTCTTATCTCTTCTTTATCTTTTATTTCTGCTTCTGGGTTGGTGATTGCTCTGTTGGCCTGTCCTCTACATAATTATTTGTCTTTATGTTTCTGTGTGCAATTCCTACAGAGCAAAATGTTTTCATATATTGGTTCTCTTCTTCTGTTGAAGCCCTCTATATTGACCAGCTCCATATCTAATTGAGTTTAAACTTACAATCATTTTATTTTGTTAAGTTTATCTAACATTTTTATTTTTATGCAATTTTTATTATCTATTTGTTATTGTTTTTTTTTTTTAATATTTTAAACTAAATTACTAAACTAAACTCATTGGTTTTGTATTAATTATTGACGCACACAACCACACTCATTCATACATAAAATTATACACTAGTGTCTACTTAACCAATCAAATGCTTGGACAATCACTAACTTTACGATTTTCTTTCTTAAATTTTACTAGCTTTATAACAAAAAGTTATTATAACATGATAACAATACACACACATCTAACAAACTATCTCTATTTTACTAATTATTAAATTATACAAATATATATTATATTTATATTGTACACACAAACATCCACACACATTATAATTCACACAAATAACATTATAACAAAAAGTAATACACACAATCAATATTAGACACACTCACACACATAATATAAATTTATTAAAAAATAGTGACACTTACAATTCACAAACACTTACTCTTTATTCTTAGACTTGGAAATACTTATAATAAAGGTGTGCAAAATTAAGTCAGGGTGTGCAAAAATATATTTAAGAAAAAATTATAGTATTAAACTAACAAAAAAAAATATATTTTATATATAATATATATATTTTTTTTTTTTGAAGTCAGGGGGTTCATTTGAACCCCTGAGAATAATGTAGCGCCGCCCCTGCAAATTCGCTCAATTGGTAAAGAACAATCATCATGAATCGGTCCTTATAAGTTGAAATTCAATAATATTTATTAAAAAAATAAAATCTTATAACTTTTCATTTAGTTGTACAGATGAAGCAAACATTCAGCTACTGCAAAATGCAGATTAATACAACTTTAGAGCTCATCAGTACAAGAATCTCCTCGGAGTTGTTCCTAGAGTTCAACTGGACCCTAATGTTATCATATCCTCTCAACTTCTCCAAACATTTTTAAAAAAAAATTAAAATTCATCTAACATTTCGATATCTACATGATAAAACTAAAAAAGTGATAAAGCTCTTTTCTCACTATTGACATTATGTTGAAAATTCACTGCCTAACTATTTTTTTGTGCTCTTTTTTATGTGAGTTTTTTTTTAATTAATTTTTTTTTATAGAGATTTCATTTGCTCCACCAAGTATTCATTCCCACGAAAATAATAATAATATAATTGAGACAAAAACAAATACGTAATTGATGATGGTGAAAATGTAACCGGATGGAGACTTACGATGAACATCAAAGGATATGCCCCTTTAATATCTTGTCTCTAATCCAATAAACAAAGGCTCTTGTCCCCTTTCGGTACAAGTCTATACCAAATTCAATTGTTTTCAATCTTTTCTTTTCTATGTAAGAATGAACCATCAACCTTAATTAACTAAAAAAAAGAACCATCAACGTTAATTAGAGTTATAAGAAAGAACAACAATAGAATAACATTTAACAATTAAAGAGAGAAAAAAATTTAAAAACAAATCTAAATCGCATTAACCAAAGTAGAGTTTTAAAGAACACAAAAATTTATCAATCTAAAGCAAAGATGCAAGAAAAATAAAAAAATTCACCAAAAAATATTGCGAGAGAGAGAGAGAGAGAACATTTTTTGTGAGAGAAAACCATGCATAGAATAAAAGAGATAGTTACAAATTTATAGTAAGATAGTGTGAATAAGAAAAGACAAAATAAAGGAAGATGAAGAGAAAGAGGAAGAATGATATTAATGTAGAGGGTAGTGGAGATATGAAAAGGTAAGGAAGGGAGAAATATTGGAAAAAATGTAAATATTAAAATAAAATAAAAAGTAAATGTTAAAAACAATTATAGGAAAATTGAAAATAAAAATGATAAAGATGTAGACACTAATATGGCTCAATTGGAACGTAACAATAATAAATACTACACTTCAGTTTTTTTTTTTTTATACAAGATAGAATTTCTACTCTATCCTAATCTAAGTGTATATGTGTGTGAAACTCCCTCTTGGAGATTTGAACCCCGGCCCTTGCCTCCCACACTCCACAAGCACTCCACAAGCACTTGTACTTGTAGAGTGACCACCGCACCAAGAGTGTGCGGTAGTCACTTCAGCTTTTAGATATGTATAGATGTTACAACTTATAACCAAACTTATGAATAAGTCTAGTTACTGTCATAATCCTTATACAGTGTACCAAACGTGCTCTTAGTTTTACATGTTTCTCCATTTTTATCGTCTTTTCTCTTTTTATTCTTCAAATTCTACAAACAAATCCAATCATGCACATCTAATCCCAAATTCCCACTAACTTCAAAGAAAGGCAATCGCTCAAAACATACAAACATACCATTTGTTCTTAAAAATTTTCATTAATTATATTGCTTTCTTTATCCCTTTGTTTGTCTCTCTCTCTAATTGCTCCACACTAGTATAATAATAAAATACTACTCCACAAATAAGCAATAAACCAATTAAACGTCCACACGCGTGCTAGAGTATTGGTAGTTAGTGGCTTCAACTTGGAAATAAAAATAAGGAGAATGTTAACCAGCGTGGCTTCAACTTGGAAATAAAAATAAGGAGAATGTTAACCAGCACCGCTTGGTGCTGGTTAAGGACAGAAAAGATAAAAAATATTATTTGTCAGAAAAAGAAAAAAAAAATTGAAATAGTACTTACAATATTTAAAAAGTAACATAAATTTAAAAAAAAAAAAAAAAAAAAAAAAAAGAGACAAAAATGATGTCTAAAAAAAGTGTGCTTAACGGTGCAGTGCCGTTAACTCAACCCATAAAATAATTGATATTTTTAGTACTGTTGACTTCAACTGACAATTGAGTTTGATCTAAAAACAGTGTTTTTCTCCTTCTTCTGCTTCAAGACTTTACA
This sequence comes from Notholithocarpus densiflorus, assembly GCA_030021035.2. Taxonomy (NCBI): domain Eukaryota; kingdom Viridiplantae; phylum Streptophyta; class Magnoliopsida; order Fagales; family Fagaceae; genus Notholithocarpus; species Notholithocarpus densiflorus. The sequence continues at coordinate 2,206,285 of JARYZH020000045.1, forward strand.
GAGACAATTACAGCAACTGGAGAATGAATGAAATGGAAGAGATAGAGATTGTCATAGTTGGTGGTGGCATTTGTGGTCTTGCCACTGCTCTTGCTCTTCATAGGTACTGTCTATTCACTTCTTTTCTTGACTTCTTTCTTATACCATGTTCGGTAACTTATAACTTCTGAGACATAAAAAACCAAACAAAGTGAAATATGGAAATGTGTATAGGAAGGGTATCAAAAGTGTAGTATTGGAAAAATCAGAGACACTGCGTGCAACAGGAGCAGGTATCACTATCAGGGCAAATGGTTGGTGTGCTCTTCATCAACTTGGTGTTGCCTCAAACCTCAGACTATCTTCCCTCACTGTGCAAGGGTAGGTCCTTTTTATTATTTGATAGATGTGTCATATATCAAATTCATAGCTTAACACTAAGAAAAAAGATTAGTGAAGTAGTTGTTCAAATTTAAGTCTGTATGTGTGTGCTGTGTGGAATTGTATATTTTTCTTATATTAATGTATTCTACTCAACACAGGGGGAAAAATATAAGTGTTGCTAGTGGAAAGCAACAAGAAAGACCATTTGAGTAAGTTCCTGTGCTTCTAAATTAGCCATCTTTACTGTGTGTGCAGAGGCCAAATCTGAAAATTATGTGAACTTCAACTCAGTAATCTTCAAACCAAATGATATGACAATAATAATGCCTTGAATTCCAACTAGTTGCTTCAAATTTCTTTCTTTCTCTATCCATGTCTAAGACCATACTCTTCAAATATTTTGCATAAATGAGCTACTTAATTTTTTTTTTTTTTTTTTTTTTAAATTTAAAAAGCATTGTTTCTTACTCAAGACAGATACAGAATGATATATTGAATATGTTTCATCACGTGTTTGCATTCAAAATGAAAACAAATACTTTTTAAGTTAAAAAAATTCGTGAAGGGTATGACGAGAGAGTTGATTGAAGACTCAAAGCCTATCCTACTTAACTATGTAATATACACAAGAAGTCCTTTAAAAGGGGGAATAAAAATCCTTAATAAGGATTAAGGAACCCTATAACCAACTTTTCAAGATGTCTACAGGAAGGGGGAAATTCGATGCTTGAGGCGAAGTGAGCTTATTAAAGGCCTAGCAGAAAACTTGCCTCCTGGCACAATACACCTTGGATGCCAAGTACTCTCCATTACACTAGACCCACTTTCTTCCCATTCAATTATTCAACTCCAAAATGGACGTACCATCAAGGCTACGGTATTCTTTCATTAATTTTGTTTAGACAGATGGATTTATATCATTTTGCTCAATCAAATTGGATGACATACCCTGTGTAGTTATTGTGAGCATCACTTTATAAATCTTATTACCATCAATTTTGAGGGGGCTTTGGAATCATTTTTTGGGGCCAATTGGGTCTACAACTCAACTAAAATTACTTTGGAGTTCTCATAGGTTCAATAAGAATATATGAGAAATTCTCTCAATGAAAATGTCATATTGAAATTTCCTGAATTTGTAATTTATAGAAAACAAATCTTAGCATTTCCAAAAACTAGTACTAGCTTTCTCCAGGAATGTACATAAACATTGCTGAGGCAAATCAAATCCTAAGTTGTGTTAATCAATTGCTTCAAGCAGTGGAAGACTCTTTTGAGACTGCTGATCAAATGCTGGAAAATATATTAGCAAGAATAATTTATAGCCACCACTTTTTGACATATTACGTCTGAATTCAGACACCCATCTAAAGCATTCAAAGTCAAGGTGGCTATACTGCTACAGACCTAAAGTAATAACGAATATACGATGAAAATAATACACTTAAAAATTTTAATCTGTCCTTATAATTGCTAACAATTGAAGAGAGTTTAATTGCTTCTTTTATTAAATAAGAAATTATTTTTAACCTTTTACCGATCATATCACAGGTTTTGATTGGATGTGATGGAGCCAACTCAGTTGTTGCAGATTTTCTTGGGCTAAAACCAGTGAAGTTTTTATCATTATCACAGGTTAGAGGTTTCACTAAATATCCAAGTGGTCATGATTTCAAAAATGAAATTGTCCAAGTCATAGGAGGCCATAGTAAGATTGGGAGGATCCCAATTGACAATAAGTTGGTCTATTGGTTTGCAACTCTCAAAATGAATCCAAAAGGTACACTCCAAGATGACACAATTTATCTTCAACTGTTGCTTCTTTATGCATGTCACAACCTAAGGAAAGCATCCTGTTGACATCCACATCAGTGCCATACCTCAAAAGAACTAGTAACAATTAGGTTTCATTGATCTAGTTCAAATCCAATATAGGATTCAACACACACTTATACAGATACAATCTAATCTAGTCTATCACTAACGTCCTTGTCAGGTTGTGCCCCCAAGCCATATGACATTACCACATCAACGCCAGACCTTAAAAAGACTAGTCAAGTTATAATTGCAATTCCCTGTAATCATTTATATAACCCAAATCAACCTAGTATACATCCGATGTTGGACCTAGTACACGTTCACGCAACACACACTCATCCAAATCAATCCACATAATCAAGGGCATTGCAATGTACATTCAAAAAATTATTGTTAGAGACAGTAACTTATATTTTAAATTGGAAGTAACATTGATCTATAGTCCAGGTATTGTAAGGATATATTGGGAAATATCAATATACCAGGCTAGGGTTGGAACTTGGAAGCACTATAAAGTATTTGGAATTGCAAGTGAGGATTTTCGTTGCTTGCTCCCATGAATATAGGCATACTGTCGAACCACATAAATCTCTGTGTTGATATTTTCTCTTTTCTCTCTATTATTCACTAATATTGCTAAGTTCCTAAATCTTCAACAATTTTCCATTTGAAAGTCGTTTAGTTTAAAAAGGTAAAAACTACATTGCACACCCAAGGAATTTCGCATGAGCTAGGTGGCGACAACCATGCCAGTCAAAAGGCATCGACCTATCAGTACCTAACAAGATAGTTACTAGCGACAGCCAGTAAGTTTAAGAATTTGAGAGTTATAGTCTTGCTAGGCACAGCAAGTAAACTTCAAAAGGCATCAGCCTATCAGTACCTAACAAGATATAAAGTGTACCTATCTTCATTTTTTCACATCCTCATTTTGAAGTAATTCAATAGCAAGAAAAGTTCTTTGATAAGACTATCTAAGATCAAGTAATAATTAGGCAGCAACCCCACACTCTGCTATACATTCTGCAGCAGAGGAATGGAAGTAGCTTGTTGATTTGTAGTTTTGAGCCAAACCTGCAGTTTGTTCCCAAATGCTCCAGCTGTTGTGTTGACAGTCCAGGACCAATTGTCAAGACAATCACAATCCAAAACAATCTATGATTAAGGATATAAGTGTTCCTATATAATCTCAAAGTAATATGCATATTATTAGAAATTAAATTTAATGATATTTCCCCTGCAATGCCAATATGTTACTTGCTTTCCAGTAATTGTGTTGTTACTGTGGCAGCAGGCTCAAATTTTCACATAAGTGTTTATTTATTATATGAACAGATGTGGTTGCGAAGGATCCAGAGCTCCTTCAACAAATGACTCTTGAATCAATTAAAGGCTTCCCTACAAAAATGTTAGACATGGTAAAACACAGTGACCGAGACTCTCTCTCTATCTCACGCATGAAATATCAAGCACCATGGGACATACTACTAGGAAGTTTTAGAAAAGGAACAGTGACAGTGGCTGGAGATGCCATGCATGTCATGGGTCCGTTCTTGGGACAGGGTGGCTCAGTAGCTTTAGAAGACGCAATCGTCTTAGCAAGATGCTTGGCACAAAAGAGGCATGAAATTGATATTAAGACCAATGGAAGCCAGGTGATAGCGTACAAAGTTGGCGAAGCATTGGATCAATATGTGAAAGAACGGAGGATGAGATTGGTGCGGTTGTCAACACAAACTTATCTCACTGGTATACTAATAAAAAATCCACCATTGCTAGTGAGATTTGTATGTAACATCCTAATGAAGGTTCTCTTCAGTGACTCCACTGCTCATTCTCAATATGACTGTGGCCGCCTCTAAGATATGGCGTTTTAAGTTGAATTGTAGAATCTATAGGAAATTTTAACTTTGTTTAATTAGGATAAAAAAAAAAATTGCTGTTTAAAACAGATACTTGTTGGGTGTGAACCCTTGTGCAGTGGTCTCAATAATGCTTAAAAATAATTTTGTTGCCATTGTTTTACAAATTTTATTCTGTTCATCTTGTATTATAATCTATTTGAGTCATCTTTCTATCTTTTACTACGACTGAACCATTGCTGCATCTCCAGATGTGTAGGATTTGTTTTGTCCGATCTTCGAAGAGGCAATTTTCTGTTCCTCTAAAACAGCACATAAGGGAGGCCAGCTAGCAAGAGTGGCATTTTTAAATTTTAAGTAACTATATGCAAATTGATCTTCAGTTAACAAGGATTGTTGTGCATCATTGCAGAGAGAAGATTTACCAGTCCAATTTCAAGTATTTTAACTCCCATGAGATGTTAATTTCTTGTTACTATAGTTTCACATTGTGTATGTCTAAATGCTAGAACATGGTCCCCAATTGGACAGCTTTAATGAATACTCCTACATTAATAGCCTTTATAAGATGGTAGGAGGGTGATTTCAAAATCAAATTACAATGATATTATATAACTTTATAGAGTGCAATGGCGGAACATTGGTTCAAATTCTGGCAAAAGATTAAAAAGATGGAAAACAAAAGCCCTACGGAAAGTCCATTATGTCTACCCAAAACCGTGTACCTCATGAAGATCTTTATAAAGGTGCCAAAGGTCATTCATTTCTAGGCAGCAAGAGTGCAAAACTCTCTCTCTCTCATGTACACCCCACACAATATGTCAATGGTGAATAGTACTAACACAAGAAACACTACTAATGGAAGTTCTCTATGGCAATTTGGTACTGAATTTCAATTCCATCAAATAGTAGCCACTGCAGATGATTACCACAGATGGATCTCAGCTGCATCAAGGCTTGCATTTGACAATGAATTGAGAATGACAGAAAGATATGAAAACATAGATGGTGATGGTCACTGTAGAAAGAGTAATATTTTAGATCTATCACTGAAGTACTCTTGAGATGAAAATTCATCAACCTTTTCATGGGCTGCAGCCTGATAAGTGGTATAAGACTCTGCCCTCTGCTGAAATGCTGCTAGGAATGAGGTCTTGGGAAGCTTCATTTTTGCATGTAACAATAAGACAATGCAAGAGGATCTCTGCCGCCAACTTTTCAGTAATTTCTCTAATCTTCTTGTCATTGTTCTGTTAGATATTTCATAGAGTTAGAATGAGTCATCAAATCCTTAAACTTCATGAGATGTTTCTCACATCACTTATGGGTTTGGTTCAAAGTTCAACAACAACAACAACAAAAAAAAAAAAAAAAAAAAAAAAAAAAAAAAAAACCTTATTTAGTTACCATGTCATCCAAAAGTTACTATCTCAATTGAACTCAACCTACACAAATCTGTCCAATTAAAATTTGATACTTATTAGTAGTATTACTTCGTATTAAGCTATGAAAATATAGCAAATTAGAATTAATGTGTCATTACTTTCTTTCCAATTACTAATCCAATTCTGTTTGCCGGCTTACCTCAGAGATATAAGGACTCTGTTAGGGCAATAACCCCTGGCATACCCCTTTTTCTTTATAACTACAATTCTCACCAGCTGCATGGAGTATTCCAGGTATGAATGGTAAAAACCTTCCTTAAGGGAGCCTCTACTCTCAACAATTTGACTCAGCCTAGAAAATATTTAAAAAGCTAAATTAAGTCACAATTATATACACTTTTTCTTTCTTCTTTTGAGTTACTTTTATTTACTTTGAAATGAAAAAAGGCAGTGAGTTTTGGAGGAACATAGACCCAACAGCATGGGAAGACAAGAAGTTCAAAGGAGAATCAAGATTTCCAGCACAGGTAAAAAGACTGGTGATGTGATCAATACATTCTCTTTTAACTTCTCTTTGTGAATTAGAACTTCAAAGGATTGACATTGTTAATATCTGACTTCATTTCAGGTTAGAATTCAAATCAAGAAGAAATGCAAACCATTAGAAGAAGATGAATTTAGGCCAATATTGCACCACAATGATGGCCCAAAGTTTTGATTGAAGCTCTCTGTGCCTGAGGTAAGCCTCTATGTCTTGCCTATATACTTGGTATCAAAATTGTTACATGCCTGAATTAGTACATTCTTAAAAAAAGAAAAAAAGAAAGGAGATTGATACATGCCTTAATCATTTCCACTAGGCACATATTGAGTTTCAAATTGAATCTATGGCAGACACTTGCATTGTTAGACTTGTTTAAAGAGAAGGATACAATGGCAACCTCTTTTCTGAGTCCTGCTGCTTCTGTAATATCATACTGCATTATAAGGAAGCTGCAAACAAAAAGAGAGACTACACATACACAAGCGCACGCACATAATGCAATGGGATTTAATCAGACGAAATACCTATAACTTTCAAGTTTCAAAAAAAAAATTTCTTCTTTTAAAATCAAAAGGCATCCTTTCTTGTCTTCAGTATAATGGATTCCAGCCTCATTATATGGAAACAGAAAATGGGGTTCTAGGATTTTAGCAACAAGGCCAGTTTCCTTGCAGAGTGATTGTAATAGCATTTTTATGAACTCCTACTTGAGAGGCTTTCAAACCCTGCACACCACATTGGATCAGAAAACCAGAAGAGGACAAACACAACAGTATTTTTTGGTGTAAAAAGAGAAGCAGCACACCACAATCATTGCTATGAGAAAAAAAAAAAGAAAAAAGAAAAAAGGCGGTGCTGAGTGCTGACTTCTGTTAGGGTACTTTTTTTTACGCCTAATTTTATTTAAATACCACCTATTTATTTTCAAAAACAACTAATAAGTTATTAGGCTTTCCCAAAAAATTTTACCCTATTATTATGTTTACCACAAATATTTCATATCTCATTATCTAAATTGGGTCATGATATAAACTATCACAAAAAGCCAAAAAAAAAAAAAAAAAAAAAATCGTATCTTATCTAATTTTATTATCATTATTTAGTTGAGCTCAAAACTGGCCCTACGAGCCCAATTCACACATCATATTCTTTTTTAAAGTCCAAGACTACTTATGCTTGGCAATATTTCAAAAGCCCAATTTTCATTGGCAATATTAAAAACCCAATTTATGATGGCATTATTAAAAGCCCAACCTAGTAAAAAGCCCAAAATTATCAATACTTGGCAAAATACTATATCATAAGTATTTCACTTAAAGTCCAATGATTAACAATGTTTTAAGTTCTTAAACCTATTACTATAATACTAAAAGCCTATGAAATCTATCTTATAAAACCCATGGTAACCATTTATGTTACGTGACACTATTCATTTTTCCAAAACCCATGGCAAACATATATCAAGCCTATGGAGAATTATGAATTTGTGTTACTAATATAAAAACTTATGGAAAGTTATGATTTATCTTCAACCCATAATATTTATTTATTTCATACCATATTATAAACCTGTGGTAACTATTTATATTACGTAACACTATTCATTTTTCCAAAACCCATGAAAAAAATATATCAAGCCCATGGAGAATTATAAATTTGTGTTACTAATATAAAAGCCCATGGAAAGTTATGATTATTTATTTTAGACTTATGACATTTATTTATTTCAACCATATTATAAACCCATGGAATTTATATAATAAGAACCCATGGTCACTATTTATATCACAACGTTCATAATATTTATTTACAAAACTCATGGTGATTATTCACCTTACAAGCCCATTATGATTATCTATAGAAAAACCCATGAGAATGTCACATTATTCCACTATAGTGGTTGTTATTATATTTTATTTGAAACCCATGGATATTGCCTTTATTTAAAACCCATGGTAAATATTATTCTTAAGAAATATTAGAGGTCATTATTTAAAAGCCCCAAAGAAAATATCATTTACAATATAATCCATGACAAAAATTATGAGAAACTATTCAAATTGTTATTTACAGCTCATGGAAACTAATACCCAAAACCTATCATAAATATTTATTAAATCTCATGAATATATTTCATTTTTACTAACAATTAAAGCCTATGTGGAATAAAGATCCATGGCAACATATGGTAGCTTTGTCCATTTTGTAGGGCTCACAATGAGAAAGCAAAAGAATAGGCCCAAGTGGAGAGGACCACCAAGTCAAAGGCCCATCAAAATACTCAGCCCTCATGGCCAAGCCCAACATGAAGTCTCAACCAAAACAGCACATATGTGCAAACTGACCCAGTTAGAGAACTCCATTAAGTTTTGCCTTCTGCTGGAGGTCACCTTAAGAAGCAACCAAGCTCCCAAACCAAATTAGGAGCTGGCCACCTGTCCCATTGCCAACTCTGATGTGAAAAGTACCAGAGGTTGACACCTAAAGGCTAATGGGCAATAAATACCCTTCTTCCCCCAAGTTTTGGTCACAACTCAAAGAAGCCATAACCAAGACCTCCAAGCTCATGAAATTCTCAACTAAATAGTTTATTTTAGTACTAAAAATGTATGTAATTGATTCATGAACCAAGCTCATGAATCCTAAAGGGGAAAATTTGGGAACATGTGGTTTGGAGGGCATAAAGGGATCTCCAGCAGTACCCTTCCTCCAAACCACATGTTCCCAAGACAAACTACACACACAAGCGCACACTCATAATGCAATGGGATTTAATCAGACGAAATACCTATAACTTTCAAGTTTCAAAAAAAAATTTCTACTTTTAAAATCAAAAGGCATCCTTTCTTGTCTTCAGTATAATGGATTCCAGCCTCATTATATGGAAACAGAAAATGGGGTTCTAGGATTTTAGCAACAAGGCCAGTTTTCTTGCAAAGTGATTGTATTAGCATTTTTATGAACTCCTACTTGAGAGGCTTTCAAACCCTGCACACCACATTTGATCAGAAAACCAGAAGAGGACAAACACAGCAGAATTTTTTGGTGCAAAAAGAAGAAGCAGCACACCACATTCATTGCTATGAGAAAAAAAAAAAAAAAAAAGGCTGTGCTGACTTCATACCTAGATCCATACACCCAGAGCCGGCTGAATGCTAGAGCAAGAAATGCAGTCGCCTAAGGCCCCAAGTAAAAAAAATGGCCTCCAAATTTTAACCAATAGGGTTATTTATAATCAATAAATAAAATAATATTTTTTTACCAGATGAAAAACAAATAAAAAAGAGAGAAAAATGCAACGTCCACAATATTTTTCACAACACTTTTACAACTAATGTTAAGTAGTAGGTTGTTATTGATGGCAAAAAAATAATTATAGTGATATTTTCAAATAGAAAACAAAAAACAACTTAAAACCTAGGATTTGTTGTAAAAAATATTGTGAATGTTGCACTTCTAAAAAAAAAAAAATTGCATCTAAACAAGATAATCAATTTTCGCCTTAGGCCCCCAAATGCATCAAGCCGCCCCTGCATACACCAAAGCTAAACTTAAATGCAGTCCAAGTAACATTATCATGAATTAAGGCTTTGCCGACTTCCTAAAAAAAAAAAAAAGAAGAGGCTTTGCTGACTTCATTTGAGTGCCGAATCAAGTGAACCAAACTGGACCGAAATGGACTGAAGTGGACCAAATAAATGAGATGGACTGAATTAGACCGAAGTGGACCAAGTATAACGAAGTGGATTCTGATAGACAGATTAACTAAATTGAAACTTTTATCAAAAATAGCCAAAGGAAAACACTACCAAACCTGAAAATAACACATACCTAGCAACTAGAATTGAAAACCCAGATCAAAATTAACCAAAACAATAATAATAGAGACCCATTAACCAAAATTGACACCCAAATTAGAATCAACAAAGAAAAACTCAGACAACTGTCATTTAACAAACACTTAAAAACCCTAAAGAGATGTAAAAAAAAAAGGAAAGAAAAAAAAGAACCTGAAAAGAGATCCACATAGTCTAATCACTAAAATGGGGCATCCTTATAGGTGAACCGCAAAAAAAGAAAATAAAATAAGTGATGCAATTAGGGAGATTGACTTAAAACACTAAAAACAGTACCCATGGACTAAAGTGTGGCAAAATGTAATGTACAATTGATCAAATTGAAAATATATAGGTTAAATAAATAAATAAAAATGTCCAAAGGTTAATTGATTAAACTGAAATTTTAAGGCTGATGTTATCAAATTTAGGACCACACTCTCATTCTTCTAAATCCATTTGTTCACTAACTGCGCACTCTGATATGGGCCTACCAATAGATTATTGGGCTTACCATGATTTCTATTCTCTAATCAGGTGTCACCAAGAATGGGCTTTTGTTAGAGTCCAGGGCCTCCAGGCCATCGCGAGGGTATTCTTGTAATTATGGATTATCATTACGGCTATATATAACAGAAATTACAACCATCATCTCTTCTTTTTTTCGCTTTATTTATTTATTATTTATTTTTTAGAATCTAGATTTTTTTTTAGCTAGATTTAAAAAAATAAATAAAGCTTTTCGTTTTTTCTTCTTGTAAGTTGTAAACACATCTATATTTATATAATTTATATAATATTTAAAAGTTAAAGCGTAACATTTAATATTGTAATACTCTTGTTGAGACACATCATCGGTCATATCACCTTTTTTTATTATTTATTCTTCTAATATTTTTATAATATTTTTTTTGAGAATCTTTTATAATATTAAATAAATTAAACTTTCCAAGATATTATTCAGTCTAGTTTAGTCTATTCGTTCAATTTCGGTTCATTATGTCCATTTCACCCATTTTGGTTCACGTTGGTCCAGTTCGGTCCATTTCACTTCACTTTGATTCATTTTGGTGCACTTACTTAAGAATGAAAAAGACAGATTTGGTTAAGAGTTTCTATTTTGAATTTGAATTTATTAAAAAATATAGATGAGTAAAAGTAATATTATTATTTTTAATTATTTAATTTAATGATTTGTAGTATTATCTTTGTTTATGCAATTTTTTTCCCCTCAGCTGATGTTAGCATTTTGGTTTTTGAGTTAATTACATAATTTTAGTATTTTAATATGATGTAATTTGAATTTAAAGACTAATTTCTAAGTTAGATAGAAATTAGAAGCTTGCTATAACTATGGTTCTCTTATATTTTTAATGATTCATCTGAGCACATGAAAGTTTTTTTTTTTTTTTTCCTATTAGCATGTGAAGCTCATCTTGCAATATATAAGTTATTCAACATACCATGATAGAAATTTATTTATAAATAAGTAGACCATTTTGGATATATACTACTATCAGTTTCTTTAAGATCTTCTTCCCGTGTATGTGTATTAAAATAATTAGTATTCTAAAAAAAATGCTACATAAAGCAAGCTCTTTATGTTGATGACACTGTTGTGTGGTTGGAAAAAGTACCAAACTTTTTACTGAACAAAAATAAATATATAAATAATCAACACAATAAATTGTAACTGTCTCACACATTGCGTGGACCTGCAACTAGTTTAATAGAAAAGTTACAAAAAATTAAATTTTTTTGATAAAAACTACACAAACAAGGTACATAAAAATATAATTTTGTGAGTTGTAGTTAGCTTAGATATAGATTGTGTTGTAGCATTTTAATATTATTTAATAAAAATGAATAAACATGACAACATAAATATAAATATATGAGAGTTAATATGGAAGATAGAAGAACTAGTCTCAAACACCAAAAAGAGCTCAACATCAATGGTGCCAAAGCCAAATTTTTTTGGCAACTTGCTACAATGAATTGCCAAGACTATCAGTTCACTGTAGCAAGAAGGGATAAAAAAAATATATATTTTATGCCTTTTGTTGGGTTTTGTTGTAGAGAGGAAGTGAGAAAGAAATTAATAAAAAAAATGCATAGTGTTTGGCTGATGGAAAAAAGAAGAAGAAGAGAGAATTGATGCAGGGTGTATTGTGAAATTGTGTGTTAAAATAGATAAAGTAACTTTTTTGAGGTGTTAAATGCTTAAATTTTTAGCTCCACCGAGGTGGATGCTCTACGAAGTTAGTGAAATGTTTAATTCCAAATTGAAAATGAGAGAAAATATTTTATTATTATTATTTTAAAATTAATAATAGACCTAATTAATCAGATTAATTTGGGTAATCAATTTCGTGAAGCCCATTGAGCCTATAAATAGACTCACTCCGACCCAATCCAAATTATAGCAATTACAAGTATTCTTATACACTAAAAAATAGAGAAATCAAGGAAGGGGGTTCTTTTTGGTGGAGTTTTGGGCTTAAACAACTTGTGCAAAGGTTGTTCTAACCATATAACATTTGTTTGGTGGTTGTATCCTAAAGGAGACAAGTCAGTGAAGATATGCATTGATTACAAAGTTTAGCCAATGTTGTGAAATTTTAAAGTAGTCGCAAGTGTACGAATCATACCGAAGTATAGTTTGACAAGAATGAAGTTGAACCCACAAAGACTTGTATAAATGTAGGAAAATTAATTAAACCTTAACCAAATTAATCCTAATTTAGTTTAATAAAAATTGGTTGTTTTGAAATTAAATAAACTAAATAAGAAATTGACCTAAGCAAAGATATAAAATAAAGCAGTAAAGAGATTAAACAATCTAGAGAAAGGAATTAAGGTTTTGGAATCTGCCTTGTTAATTCATATCAGCATATATTCATGATCATTAATTTTTCCCAACCACTATATGATAATCTAGAAATCAATTTTGCTATTATGGAAAATATTATCATTAAAATTTATGTTTTAAAATATAAAGTATGCTCTTCTTTGCTTTCAAGGAATAAAATCAAATCATCAATTGTATCAATTGACAAATAAATCACAAGAGATATCCGATTTTAAAATCAAAAAATAATAAACCAAGCACTCAATTAATTAAGATAAGTCCTGAATTATGAGAAAAATATGATTAAACTCATATCTAGAATCTTATCTTAGTCAATTGTGATGAAGTAAGAACAATTTAAATCATTAAAGAACAACTATCATGGGAAAAATTAAATCACATAAATAATACTGATAATCCTTAATAAGGTTTTATCTTCAACCTTAACTATAAATTTAGCTACTCATAATAAGTAAAATACTAAGTATTAAACTAGACAAATAAAATAAAATTAACTGTCATAGATGAAAACCAAAAAGGTAGCCATGGGCGGCTCTATACATTCAGCCCTAGCTGTTCATTGTGTTTTCTGTTTTGCTCTCTATTTATATTCTCACCAAGTGTGCGTTTGACATTAGAGTTTTACTGAGCTTATTTTTGCTACTATTTATATATAGGTTTCAGTACACTTTTTGGTACTATTTATGAGTTACACTGTATTATTTTAGCTAACTTTTACCTTTATCTATAGTATTTTTAGCCAAAAAAATTCAGTTTCAATTAAATAAGTTGTTTCCAAACAGACTAAGGGTGCGTTTGGGAAGTGCGTTTTGCGCTTTCCACGTCTGCGTTTGGCTGATTTTTTTTTTTTTTTTTTTTTTTAAGTTAGGCGCCTCTTGTACTGTTCGTGGGACATAAACAGTGCAATCAGGCATATGAACAGTACTTTGAAGCATGAACAGTAATTTTTAATTATTATTTTCAGTTTTTAACAAAATAAACGGTATCCAAACGCACACTAAGTCGCACCATCCTAAAACTTTTCTTTTTACAAAACCAAGACTGGAGTGGCCCAATAGAAACTCGTTATTTGTGTTTCGGTGGAGTAAGAAGAAAGCCCATATATGCAATTATGACCACAAGCCCATCTGTACATCCCTTGTCCACTTCACGCCTAATGTATTATTAATATTATTGAGTTTTGACTTCAGTTGACAGTTGACTTTGATCTAAAAACAGGGCTTTTCTCCATCTTCTGCATCAAGACTTTACAGAGACAATTACAGCAACTGGAGAATGGATGAAATGGAGGAGATAGAGATTGTCATAGTTGGTGGTGGCATTTGTGGTCTTGCTACTGCTCTTGCTCTTCATAGGTACTAATTCTATTCACTTCTTTTCTTGTCTTCTTTCTTATACCATGTTCAGTAACTTATAACTTCTGAGACATATAAAAAAAAAAAAAAAAAAAAACAAGAAGAGTGAAATATGGAAATGTGTATACTGTTACTGTATAGGAAGGGTATAAAAAGTGTAGTATTAGAAAAATCGGAGACACTGCGTTCAACAGGAGCAGGTATCACTATTAGGACAAATGGTTGGTGTGCTCTTCATCAGCTTGGTGTTGCTTCAAACCTCAGACTAACTGCCCTCCCTATACAAGGGTATGTCCTATTTATTATTTGATAAATGTGTCATATATCAAATTCATAGCTTAACAAAAGAAAAGAGGTTAGTGAAGTAGTAGTTCAAACCCAAGTCTATGTATATATATGTTGTATGGATTTGTATATTTTCTTATATTAATGTGTACTACTCAACGCAGGGGGATAGATATATGTCTTGCTAATGGGCAGCAACAAGAAATATTCATTGAGTAAGTTCCTGTGCTTCTAATTTAGCTGTCTTTAATGTGTGTGCAGAGGCAAAATCTGAAAATTGTCTGAACTTCAACTCAGTAATTTTCAAACCAAATGATATGACAATGATAATGCCTTGAGTTCCAACTGGTTGCTCCAAGTACACCATTCCCTTTTTTTTCTCTCTCTTGGCAACACAAATTAAATTTTTTTTTTTCTTTATATGTATCTAAGACCATATTATATGTGTCTAAGACCATATTCTTCAGATGCAGAATAAATATTATGATATGTTAAATATATTTCATCACTTGATTGCATTCAAAATGAAAATGACTACTTTTTTAAGTTACAAAAATTCATGAATGGTGTGATGAGAGAGTTGATTGAAGAGACTCAAAGCCTATCGTACTCAACTATGTAATATACACAAGAACTCATTTAAAAGGGGGAATAAAAATCATTACCAATTTTTCAAGATGTCTACAGGATGGGGGAAATTCGATGCTTGAGGCGAAGTGAGCTTATTACAAGCCTAGCAGAAAGCTTGCCTCCTGGCACAATACACCTTGGATGCCAAGTACTCTCCATTACAGTAGACCCACTTTCTTCCTATTCAATTATTCAACTCCAAAATGGACGTACCATCAAGGCTAAGGTATTCTTTCATTAATTTTGTTTAGACAGATGGATTTATATCATTTTGTTCAATCAAATTAAATGACATACCCTGAGTAGTTCCCCCAACTCAATTGGGTCTACAACTCAACTAAAATTACTTTGCAGTTCTCATAGGTTCAATCAGAATATATGAGAAAGTTTAATCGCTTTTCTTAAATAAGAAAATTATTTTTAACCTTTTACCAATCATATCGCAGGTTTTGATTGGATGTGATGGAGCCAACTCAGTAGTTGCAGATTTTCTTGGGCTAAAACCACTAAAGTTTTTCTCATTATCGGAAGTTAGAGGTTACACTGAATATCCAAGCGGTCATGATTTCAAAAATGAATATACCCAAGTCAGAAGAGATCATAGTATGATTGGGAGGATCCCAATTGACAATAAGTTGGTCTATTGGTTTGTGACTCATAAAGCTAATCCAAAAGGTAATCTCTAAGATGACACGACACAACTTATCTTCAACTGTTGCTTCTTTATGCATGTCACAACCTGAGGAAAGCATTATTTCGATATCTACATTGGTGGTATACCTCAAAAGGACTAGTAAGTAACAAGTAGGTCTCATTGATCTAGTTCGAGTCCAATATAGGATTCAACACAGCTCACACAGATACAATCTAATCCATTCTATCCTTGACATCCTCGTCAGGTAGTGCCCCCAAGCCATATGGCATTACCTGGTAGGCTCTAATATTGTTTCTTTTTGCAATTTCCTATAATCGTTTATATAGTCCAAATCAACCTAGTATACCTCCAATGTTGGACCTACTACATGTTCACACAACACACACTCATCCAATTCAATCCACATAATCAAGGGTTACAATGTATGTTCAAAAAAATTATTGTTAGAGATAGTAACTCATATTTTAAATTGGAGGTAATATTGGTCTCTACTCTCTAGTCTAAGTATGTTAAGGATATATTGGGAAATTTCAATATACTGGGCTGGGGTTACTTTGGAAGTACTATAAAGTCTTTGGAAACCCTTTATTGAAAGTGAAGATTTTTGTTGCTCGTGGATGTAGGCATACTGTCAAACCACATAAATCTGCGTGCTGATATTTCTCTTTTCTTTGTATTTTTCACTAATATTGCTAAGATCCTAAATCTTCAGCAATTTTCCATTTGAAAGTTGTTTAGTTAAAAAAGGTAAAAACTACATTGCACCACCCTGGAATTTCGCATGAGCTAGGTAGTGACAACCATGCCAGTCTGTACATTTAATTTTGTATTTTGATAGTTTCTAGCGAGCCAGTAAGTTTAAGAATTTGAGAGTTGTAGTGTTGATAGGCACAGCAAGTAAACTTCAATAGGCATCACCCTGTCAGTGCCTAACAAGATATAAAGTGTACATAATCTTCATTTTTTCACATCCTCATTTTGAACTGATTTAATAACAAGAAAAGTCATTTAATATGAATATCTAAGATCAAGTAATAATTAGGCAGCAACCCCACAGTCTGCTATACATTCTGCAGTAGAGGAATGGAAGCAGCTTTGTTGATTTGTAGTTTTGAGCCAAACCTGCAGTTTGTTCCCAAATGCTCCAGCTGTTGACAGTCCAGGTCCAATTGTCAAGACAATCACAATCCAAAAAAATCTGTGATTAAGGTTATAAGTGTTCCTATATAATCTCAAAGTAATATGCATATTATTAGGAATTAAATTTAATGATATTTCCCCTGCAGTGCTAATATGTTACTTGCTTTCCAGTAATTGTGTTGTTACTGTGGCAGCAGGCTTGAATTTTCACAGCAGTGTTTATTTATTATATGAACAGATGTTTTTTTTTTCTGAGAGAAATTATATGAACAGATGTGGTTGCAAAGGATCCAGAGCTCCTTCAACAACTGACTCTTGAAACAATTAAAGGCTTCCCTACAGAAATGTTAGACATGGTAAAACACAGTGACCGAGACTCTCTCTCTCTTGCACGCTTGAGATATCATGCACCATGGGACATACTACAAGAAAGTTTTAGAAAAGGAACAGTGACAGTGGCTGGAGATGCCATGCATGTCATGGGTCCATTCTTGGCACAGGGTGGCTCAGCAGCTTTAGAAGATGCAATCATCTTAGCAAGATGCTTGGCACAAAAGAGGCATGAAATTGATATTAAGACCAATGGAAGCCAAGTGATAGCGCACAAAATTGGAGAAGCATTGGATCAATATGTGAAAGAACGGAGGATGAGATTGGTGCGATTGTCAACACAAACTTATCTAACTGGTTTACTAATAAAAAATCCACCATTGCTAGTGAGATTTGTATGTAACATCCTAATGACGGTTCTCTTCAGTGACCCCACTGCTCATTCTCACTATGACTGTGGCCGCCTCTAAGATATGGTGCTTTAAGTTGAATTGTAGAATCTATAGGGAATTTAACTTCGTTTAATTAGGATTTAAAAAAAAAAAAAAAAAAAAAAAATTGTTGTTTAAGACTGGTACTTGCCGGGTGTGTAGCCTTGTGCAGTGGTCTCAATAATGCTTACAAATCATTTCATTGCCATTATTGTACAAATTTTGTTCTTTTCATCTAATATTATAATCTATTTCAGTCATCTTTCTATGTTTTACTTGGACTGAACCATTGCTACATCTCCAGATACATGTGGGATTTGTTATGACTGACCTTTGAAGAGGCAGTTTTCTGTTCCTCTAAAACAGCACATAAGGGAGGCTTGCTATCATGAGTGGCATTTTTAAATTTTAAGTAACTATATGAAAATTGATCTTCGGTTGATGAGCACTGTTGTGCATTATTGTAGAGAGATGTTAACTTCTTGTTACTGTAGTTTCAAATTGTCTATGTCTATAATTAAAGTGTGAGAACGTGGACCCCGGACAGCTTTAATGAACACTCCTACATTAATAGCCTTTATAAGATGGTAGGAGGGAGATTTCAAAATCAAATGACAATGACATTATATGACTTTATAGAGTGCAATGGCGGGCTCTTGGTTCAAACTCTGGCTAAAGATTAAAAAGATGGGAAAAATGCCCTACTGAAAGTCTGTTATGTCCATCCAAATAAAGTGTACCTCATGAAGATCTTTATAAGGTGCCAAAGGTCATTCATTTCTAGACAGCAAGAGTACAAAACTCTCTCTCTCTCTCTCACATACCCCACACAATATGTCAATTGTGAATAGTACTAACACAAGCAAAACTACTAATGGAAGCTCTCTATGGCAATTTGGTACTGAATTCCAATTCCATCAAGTAGTAGCCACTACAGATGATTACCACAGATGGAGCTCAGCTGCATCAAGACTTGCATTCGACAACGAAGTGAGAATGGCAGAAAGATATGCAAACATAGATGGTGATGATCACTGTAGAAAGAATAATCTTTTAGATCTGTCACTGAAGTACTCTCAGATGAAAATTCATCATCCTTTTCATGGGCAGCAGCCTGATAAGTGGTATAAGACTCTGCCCTCTGCTGAGAAGCTGCCTAGGAATGAGGTCTTGGGAGGCTTCATTTTTGTATGTAACAATGAGACAATGCAAGAGGATCTCCGCCGCCAACTCTTCGGTAATTTCTCTAATCTTCTAGTCATTGTTCTGTTAGATATTTCATTGAGTTAGAATGAGTCATCAAATCTTTAAACTTCATGAGATGTTTCTAAACATCGCTTATGGATTTGGTTCAAAGTTAGAAAAATGATACTTATTAGTAGTATTATTTTGTATTAAGCGATGACAATATAGAAAAATAGAATTAATGTGTCTTTACTTTCTTTCTAATTACTAATGCAATTCTGTTTGCAGGCTTACCTCAGAAATATAAGGATTCTGTTAGGGCAATAACCCCTGGCATACCCCTTTTTCTTTATAACTACACTTCACACCAGCTGCATGGAGTATTCCAGGTATGAACTATGAATGCTACAAATCTTCATTACAAGGGCCTCTGCTCTCAACCATTTGACTGAGCCTAGAAAATATTTAAAAAGCTAAGTTAAGTCACAATTATATACACTTTTTTTTTTTTCTTTTGAGTTACTTTTATTTTATTTGAAATGAAAAAAGGCAATGAGTTTTGGAGGGTCTAACATAGACCCAACAGCATGGGAAGACAAGAAGTTCAAAGGAGAATCAAGATTTCCAGCACAGGTAAAAAAGACTGGTGATGTGATCAATATATTCTCTTTTACCTTCTCTTTGTGAATTAGAACTTCAAAGGAATGACATTGTTAATATCTGACTTCATTTCAGGTTAGAATTCAAATCAAGAAGAAATGCAAACCATTAGAAGAAGATGCATTTAGGCCAATATTGCACCACTATGATGGCCCAAAGTTCCGATTGCAGCTCTCTGTGCCTGAGGTAAGCTTCTATGCCTTGCCTGCATCCTTAGTATCAAAAACTGTTACAAGCCCACATTAGTACATTCTTAAAAAAAAAAAAAAAATATGAGATTGATACATGCCAATAACTTTTTGTCACATGCCTTAATCATTTCCACTTGGCACAATATTATTATGTTTCAATTTGAATCTATGGCAGACACTTGCATTGTTAGACTTGTTTAAAGAGGAGGACCTCTCACCAATGGTAGCAGTAGCAGGATTTCAGGAAGCTCAAGCTCA
Organism: Notholithocarpus densiflorus; assembly: GCA_030021035.2. Classification (NCBI taxonomy): domain Eukaryota; kingdom Viridiplantae; phylum Streptophyta; class Magnoliopsida; order Fagales; family Fagaceae; genus Notholithocarpus; species Notholithocarpus densiflorus. Next base: position 2,226,085 of record JARYZH020000045.1, read on the forward strand.
CTAAAGATGGCATATGACATTATATATATAGGAATAGAGAATGCTCCTCAAAAAATGATAGTGGTAAAGGCTGCAGCATTCACTAATGGTTGCTTGAAAAAAATTTGACTCATGATGGTGACAGATGAAGATCCAAACAAAAAGCCTGTTTATCATTCAGATTTCATTTCAGACATGTAGCATGGAAAATTCTACAAAGTCAAGAATAGAATATATTTTGATGTGGACACTTTAAAAAAACTTCCTTTTTTATTTATTTCATTATATATGTTATTATAGCAATGAAAAAACAAATTTTGATTCAACAATAAAGAAATTAGCAAAAACAGACATTTAAAAAGAAAGTTTAGAATGATCTCACAAAGCTATAGAATCATGCGATAGCATTGTCCTTAAAGGTTGATTCGTGCGACTTGAAGTATAACTCAGTGCGATTGGCTCTCTTGACTGAACAACCCCCCAGGATTAGGCTATAGTAACGATCTTTGAGATTGACACATTTCTAGTCATGAAGATTTAGGAACAACCCTTTAGTGTGCCTTTCCTTACTTGCAATTACAGATCGCCCAAACCAAAGAGTGCAGATAGCACAAAAGAAAAATGTGGGAGAAGAAGAGGACTAGAACCAAGGGGAGGAGAGAGCAACAAAAAAAAAAACAGATCTTTACAACCCATGAAAATTTAACTTGATCATCTTTGATGTGATGATTTATTCTCTTTTTTCAGCTTGTTTTACCTCTCTTTCTTTATTAATTTCTTTTGCTTTTTCTTTCTCACACGCCTAACTCTTAACTCTCCTTTTTTCTTACTTTTCTGAAAAAGCATTGTTGCTGTCTCCCACTTACTTTCTTCTTCACTGAATCTAGCTCTCTCTTTTCTTTCTTTTTGTTTTCTTCTCCAACAACTTTGACAATTGAATAATATATAGAAGAGTTTGGAACACACACCAACAAGAAGAAAGTAGGTTCATTGAAATATGGTAGGAGATTAGTGTGATTAGATGACTTAAGAAAAAAAATTCTTATCATAATATTGTGAATGGAAAAAAGAGTTCTCAAGTCCTTCGACAAGGATTTTAGAATTTAAAGATGAAAAAATGAAAAATTATCAGAAAAAATTATATTGTCAGCTCTGCAAAACTGATATCATACTTAGAATGATATGTTTTGCGCCTAGTATGACTAATGCAGTAATGCCAATTTGACCCAAGAATTAATGATTGTCCACTTCTTGCATATTACACAATCATCACCGGAGGCCAAAGACATACCAATGCTTGACTTAATAATGTTAATGCCTAAATATTTTTAAGCATATCTCTCATCCTTCTATTAATTTGAAATCAAAGTTCAAAGAACTTATTATTGGATGAAATATTAGCAATGCAAATGGAAGGTGTGCTCAAACAAGGGAGACAATTAAAACCATCCCAAAACCAGCATACTTTGCAGGTTACATTATTCCAGTCAAATTAATCATGGTAAGAATAGTTTCTTAATCAAAATGCCCATACAAGGACATGCTATATGGAGACTTGGAATAGAATACAAATATAACTAGAAACATGTCTAATGAAATGTGCGCGCGCGCGCATAGTGCATCTAGTTATAATAGTACAATCCAGTACATAAAAACTATTCACTATCATAAAAGAATATAACCACACTTTGAATCCTATACAAAACATAATTCTTAGTAATGAAAAAAAGAAGGAAAATTATGAAAATTATGCATAGAATTCACAAAAGCCTCCAATGAGGGTTTCATTAAGGTCCACTTCAATGGGACAAGATTGAATGCCATGCCCCTCCACCAATTCAACTTTTTCTTGTTTAGTAACTAGCACTTGATCAACATGATGCTCCAACTCCATGCTTTCTTCTATAGGCTGATTGAGGTCTAGCTCTATCTGATCTCATGAGACTGGCTGCCATGTCCTGACCATACTTCAAAAGGCTCGCTGATTGATCAACATCTGGCTGCTGTCTATGAGTTTTACAAATTTGTAACCATTCAATCTATACATCAGTTGATAAATTGGTTCAGAACACAATTTTGTTGAGTTAATATTAATTTATGAAATAAAACAGTTTTTAGTCATAATGATTTTTTTTCCTTAATTTTCTTTTTATATTTAGTTTGGCCCGTAGAAAAAATTCATAGCTCCATCACTGGATAAGATGATACCATTGCAACCTCTTTTCTGAGTCCTGCTGCATCTCTAAAATCATACTGCATTAGAAGGCATCCACAAAAAACGTGTTTCAATCACTTTCAAGTTTCAAGAAATCCACAAACCAACAATAGGTTAATCCAAACGTAGAAAAAAAAAACTTAAAAAAGGATCAAATCTTAAGGAGGAAGTTTCAAGACAAGTTAAAATTAAGATTTAAACTAATTTAAAGAATTATAAGGTTGCAATTTTATACTTATAGGTTTACTTCAAGTTGGGTAAAACCTCCAACTCGTAAGGGAGTTAATGCTTTAGTTCATATCTTGAAAGCTTTGACCCTTAATATCAAAACTTTAGGGACATAAATGTTAGAAGGTAGTCAACCCTTAGCTTTAATTTAAAGGATCTATCATCCATTACAAGTGTATAAAAACAAATTTGAATGTTCATACATTAGCAAAAAGCCCAAAGGATAAAACACTTTTAATTCAGAGTAGTACTAGTAAATAGTAATGCAAAAAATCAAGTACCCAAGTCAATAATTTGGAAAGACTTAGTCTTACCAACATAATGGATTTTAGATAACGCAAAGTGAATCCAATAATGGAATATGCCAGGGGTTTATGACTTTTTCCCCTGATTAAATGAGCTGAAATTACAAACAATGACTTAAATTGTACAACAGGAGGGTTTTCTTAGCTCCAAGAAGCTAAAACATCCAATCCTTATGGACAAATGAATTTAGTGTATACAGGTGAGCTTTTAAGTTACAACTTGAAAAGAATCTGATACAAATTTTAATTTCATCTCTCAACACAAGAAATTGTCACCACCTAATTTTCCCTTTAGTATTCTCAGGAGTTTCAATCAGCTAACAAGGAGGAAGGTCCTTAGGTGGAGGCAGAACAGATTGATCAGGACCTTTTCCATTCTCCACCACAAATGCTGTCTTTAAACCCCAGCTAATGTGAAGCTCCAGATGACAGTGCATGAACCACACACCTACTCAATGGCCAAACACCATATGAAAGATTATTTTCAAGTTTTAGATTTTAAGGAAAAAAAAGCATATTCTGATTGAAAATTATTGTTGCTTATTTAATGAACTTTCAATGCAGTATGCTATTTGGTTATGTTGTTGGACATACCTGGATTATCAGCCCTGAACCTTATGGCAGTCCAACCACCCGTCGGAACCCCAACTGTGTTTCTTTCAGGAGGATCTACTAAGTTAAATTTGGCTGGATCTTTTGAAAGGTTAAAGTTCCCAACTCCAGTCCCAACAACAAAAAAATTGTAACCATGAAGATGGAATGGATGGGACTCAACACTGAGAAGATTTGTGTCTTGCAAGACCAACTCCACTGTTGAATTAAAAGCAACCTTGCTAAGCCGGGTGCCAAGCTTAGTGCCAAGGTTGGCAGTGAGTGGTGAACCAGTATAATTGAAAGGAGTTGGAGGGCGGTCTGGGAAATCTGTTCTAAACACCCCCTTGATGTTGAAATAGTGAGCTTGAAGAAGGCCTATTTGGGGCATTACAAAGGTGATGTTGTTTAAGGAAGCAGTGAGTTGTGTTCCGTTTAGACAAGTTGGACAAGGATTTATTCCCAGACCAATTGTGTAAAAGAGATGTCGGTCAACTTTGAGTGGAACATTTGCTGGGAACTGAGGAGAATTGAGGCTTCGAAGTTTGGCATTGTAGCTTAGTGCAAAAGTTGTGTCATTGGGTGCTGGCAATTGGGGAAGGATTGGGAGTACAGTGTTTGGAATGCCTTTGTATTGTAGTATTGCTGTGGCAGTTTTGTTGTCAATGGAAAGTGGTGCATCCATGAAAGGCCTAGCAGCCATAAAATATCTGCTTGGAACTTGGGAGGCTTGAACAAGAACATTTGTGGTCTGTCCTGGTGCTATCAGTATTGCTTGAGTTGTGAAGGGTTTGGTATACACTGCATCAACCTCTACAACTGTCAGGTTATGACCAGCAATGGCAAAGAAAAGCTCATCATTAAGTGCAGCATTGATTATTCTCAAGAGATATGACTTTCCTTGTTCAACCTCCATTGCAAAGGTATCTGAAAAAGAAAGAAAAATTATCTCAAAAAAGAAGAAGAATAAGAAAACATAAATGGGAAAGTGCATTTAAAGGCACATTGAAATAGTGGCACCCAAAACTTCCTGAAAAGTGAATCTAGTGATGTAAAGATATAATTTTGATAGACTTCAAGCCTTCAAACTGATTTGGCTTACGTTTATCAGAACATGGAAAGAGTGGCCCTGGCTTTCCATTAATGGTATGTGCATCGGACATGTTTGGCGGCAATCCTAACTTGTTCCCTTGTTTAACAAGTGCTTCAACATCTTTGTTCCACCATTCGCCTACAATTTACAAAAGTTATAGCAATGCATTTTTTTTTTTTTTTTTTTTACATTAGAAATGAAAGGACATAATTGCAGACTTATTAGTCTTAACTCACCTAGGAGGATATTTTCTTCTCTCTCAGGCTGAGGGAAAGGAAACAGAGTCCCTTGTTTTGGCATGATGACAATTGCACCATAGACAGTGGCCCTTAGCCAAAAGATATGTGCATGCCACCAGAGTGTTCCTCTTTGTCCCGTCACATTAAAATCATATACATAACTGTTCCCTGTCTTGATTGGACATTGTGTTATATATGCTGGTCCATCTGCCCAGCCATTTCGATATTGCTTTAAACCATGCCTGCAAATAATGCCATATGTTTCATTAACAAAACCATATTGAAATTTTTCATGAAATGAAAGTTTTTCCAATAGAGCATGTTATGCGTGTCTTACCAATGAATGGACATGTTATATTGGGCAGAGTTGGTCACATTTACTAGAACTCTGTCACCTTCTCTAACATAAATTGTAGGCCCTGGGAACATCCCATTAACTGTGACAATTGGCTTGGCATGGCACAACCTGCTGACATTCCTCACTTGAATCTGAAAAACCAGAAAAGAAAACCATCATATATAGAGGATACTCCAAAGTTTACATAAAGTTGCTAGTGTCAAATACTTACATCAAACTGGTACTTCTTTACAGCAGCTTCGGCTTGAATAAAAACAAACCCAAGTAAGCAAAAGAAGTAAAAGAAAGGAACCAAGGGGAAATTTTGGCGGTTCTCCATAAATGTTGCCTAAATATTTGAATGCTGTGAAGTATGTTTGGATGAAATATGAGGGTCAAGGTCTAAAATATTTATGAGGATGAATAAAGGGTAATAGTCCAATTATCAGTTTGCTGAAGGAGGAGAGGAAGGTGTTGTTGTTGAATTAGGTAGAGACTGCAGAGGTTGCATATTGAAAGCTTGTAAGCAAAATACTGATAGGGAACAGTAGGAGTTGAAGGACCTCATGTTTTTATTTAAAATAATACAGAATGAGCATGAGAGCTACATAGGGCCAAACGTGACCATCCGAGCTTAACCATTAAGGAAAAGTGTTCATACTTTAACTATTTAATTTACTTCATGAATGTACTTTTGTTTCGGTACTTTTTGCCTTGATTGTCCGGGAGGGACTTGTTTAGTAAGCTTAGTAAATGGTTCAAATTTTAGACGTGAACGTGTTGCATTGGATAGATGACTGTGTCATGTGAACACATATTGAGTAATTGGGCGTTTACTAGGTAGATTTAGGCTATATAAACAATTACGAGGAACCTTAATTGTTACTTGATTAATCCTTACATAAGTCACACAAATTAGTCAACTTGTTAGTGAGATAAAAATGTAACTCAGTAAATAATAGTCATTATACACAGAACTTTTATCTTCCTTATTCATCACAAAAGAAGGGGAAGAAGAACAAGATAAAAAGAATAAAGAAAGAATTGTACTTTTGATTTTTAATTGAAAACGTAGCTGTACATTCATGCTGTCTCCTATAAAGAGCAGTGTTTATAAAGGAATTTAGAATCAAATTAAATATAAATGTAAATTACAAAGAATAAATAATAAAGATCTTGAATGTTCTTGAAGAATCAGCCAAATAATTTATGAGATGTATTGTGGTATGCTAGTTATTTCAAGGAACATTCGCTTTGACGATGGTAGAGCCTCTCTTGAAGTGAGTTGGTGAAGGTCTAAGCCAACCTTGCCCTCCAATCATGTCCTTTGTCAAGAAGGGTGTAGCCTCTTGGTTTGATAGACTCTTTGACCATCCAACCCTCTTCGTTCTATTGGCTCCTGGACCATAACACTGGTACTCACCATAGTACACAGTGCTGTTGTACCCCAAAAAAAAAAAAAGGTGAAACGTGTTAGAAATAGAATACTGGCTAGCAACAAGATTGTTACATAAATAAATAAATAAATTTCGGTGTTTGAATAATGGTAAAAAAAAAAAAAAAAAATTATTTCTTAATAGCCAAATCTTTTAGTACAAGCGGTAGTTTATTATGGTATCAAAGCAAGCGGTAATGAGTTTAAACCCTATCTTGAGTTTGAATTATATTTTTACTTCATAATTTTTACTCTACCTCTCATTTAAAATGTTAAAATCGCATGTGTTTGGATTTCACTTGCACTTGTTAAATGGTAGTCTCAGCTCACATGGTTAAAAAGTGTTACAAACTTACAATATTTAAATGATTAAATTTAATATTTCTTATTGGACTTAACTTACACTTGTTAAGGGGGCATATGATTTCACATGAGAGGAAAAGTGTTAAAATAAGGGCAATGATTATTTCACACTCATAATGTCCACACTCCATATACACTAAACAACCATTTATAAAATGTGGCCATTTGGTATATATCTATATTTTTCCAACTGATGGCCGGTGTGTATGGACTATGGAGTTTGGACATTGAGAGTGTGAAACAATAACTTGCCTTAAAATGATTAAATTTATCATTTTTTTAATAGCTTTAAGATTTGAAAGAAAGAAGATGAATTATATTGTGTTATATAAGCTCAACTATGAATGGGAGTTAATCCCACTAAGTACATTGATCATATATACCTTTGCTTGCTTTGATCTCCCCAGTCATCCCAGCCCTGTGGCACTACCACACTGGACATGTAAGTTAGTGCAAAGACCACCCTAGAGTAAGGACCCCATGGTCTTCCAAGGAGAGCAGTTCCTACACCAGTGATCTTACAACCCAAGAAGGTAAAGCCAGTGTCCTCTGATGGTGAATTCCTATGTTGAGCAGTTATAGCTCCATCTACAGTTGAGAGAGAATGAAGATGGCACCTCTGCATGCATGGACACAAAATCTACATCAAGTTCTCCATGTACGTAGCAAATTCAAAATATTATGAGTTATATGTCATGGGGTTTAATTTCTTTGTGAGTTAAAGGGAAAAACTCACTTCAAAGAGGGAAGCAGCATTTCCACATATGAAATCAGTGGCTCCTTCTATATAGCAGTTGCTGTAATAGTGTCTACCAGCATCATCCAGGAGAGTATCTTGATACGAAAGAATCTTGCAACCATAGAATGCAGCTGTGTCTCCCTCTACCCTAAGAGCAACAGCTTTTCCTGATGTCCCAAACGTATTCTGTATAGGAAAAAAAAAAAAATACAAACAAAAATTAAAAACTGCTTATTAGTATGCAAAAAATATACAAAGTTCCATAGAATTGGCTGTTCATTTGGATGGAGTTGTTTGAAAACAAGAATTTGGATCAAGTTTTAGTTTAAATGAATGAATAATGTACTAAAAAGTACAATTTTTTTTCTAGTATTGATGAAATTCATGAATAGATGGTATTAATATAGAGATTTACCATGGTTAAGTGTAAGATGTTATTTCAAATTCATACATATTTTTGTTGGAGTAAATTTTCAAAGCTGAAATCTATCGTATGTTGTTGAAATTCATATCAAGCTATCATATGTTGTTAGATTTTAAATCCTTAAATCCAAATATAAATAATCATAAATTAGAATAGTTCAGTTAAATAATGGTTAAATAATTATATTTATCATTTTTTAATGGTCCATTTAGATTGAGAGAGAGCGAAGGGAAGTAGAGTAGAATTGGCCGAAAATTAGGCTTTGCTCCCCCTCCCTCTCCCCTCAATCCAAACAAGCTCTAAAGGTTTAATTTTTTTGAACAACCAATAATTTATCATGATATCATAGTAGATAGTTCTGAGCTTAAACTCTATCTTTGCTTTATCTCCCATTTAAAGAGTTAAAAATCTCTATGTATTGAGCCTCACAAAGGGAAGTCTAAAACCACATATGAGGTTGGTATTGGAATAGTGGTTAAATCATTAAATTTATCATTTTTTCTGAATGGTTTAAGTTTTTAGGACAACTGGAAATTTCTTAAGGTTATTTAGGAGCAGGCCTTAAAATGAATATCAATTTCCTACCACTAATTAAGCCTTTCAAATTAGAGATACACACCTACAAATTACAAAGTAATATATGCAGGAGACTTATTTCAAATCCAATATATTATTCAATCGAGTGATTAATCTGAATGAGATATGCAGTGCAAGTATATGACTTGAACTTTTTTGATGTTGTAATTTATAACTGCAGATAATAATCAAGTGCTTTTTTTTGGCTAAGATAATAGTTAAGTGCTTTTAGATAATCTTCCATGATCATGTATGAAATCTATATTTCTTGGGCTGGTTCCAGAGGACCTGGCATGGAATGGGACTCACATACCATATTGATCATTTAGATTTTCCATATAAAAATAAGAAGTCATATAAAAAATTTATTGTATGCCTATAATAATGAATGAGGTATGCGTTCTCATGCATCTAACGTATACAATATCTCTCTCATGGTATATAGGTTTACACAATTATGAGACTAACATATTGTGAAAAGGATGTTATATATATCGGATGCATAAGATATCTAATTATTGCATCGAAGACATTGTAGACATAAGACCAAACACATACCTGAATAGTGAGAGATTGTGCAACAAAGTCAGAAGCAAATACAGAGAGTGTTGCAGATTGAATAATCTCCCCAGTGTCACCCCATGTTATGATGGTGTTAGAGGCCAGTGTGCCACTCAATGTTATGAAGGGTTTATCCGCAGGCACTTGAAGTTTTTCCCTGCTTAACCATGCATGCATAAGATAATAAGAGTCCAGTTAAACATAGATAAACCAATGAACCATCATTTATATAGTACAGCCACACACACACAGAGACCTGTATGTCCCTGGCTTAACCCAAATGAAATACAATTCTGAGTTATTAGATGGAACTGCATCAATGGCATCTTGTATCTTCTTAAAATCTCCATTGCCTGATTGATCCACCCTTATGAGAATGGCTGTAGACATGTCCACGGTGCCTGTGGTTGCTGAATTAGCCATGAAAGAACCAAAAACAACTATTGCAAACAAGACTGCAAAATCATAACCATTATAAATCCTCATTGCCATAGCACCCATGTGCGCATGTGATTACTTTTTTTTTCGTCTCGATGGGGGTGCAAAGTATAAAAAAGTTGTATTAAACTGTGGTTTTAGTGAGGATATGAAGCAATGCTATTCTCGGGACACACATGACGATAATGGTTGTGGCCTTATTATATGGCCATCCCAAAGTGAAGGTCAACACATTGGCGGCCAGCCATGGCCGATTTCTTATAGTTGAAGTTCAAAGATCACGATCTTCACGTAAGAATTAGTGTGTTTATCCAACCTGACTTGCAGATATTACGCTTCAAATGCACGAATCAAGCGTCTGTCTTAGTTATTCAACAAAAAAAAAAGGTGTGTCTGAGAAAGCACTCTACGTGTTACATTTCATGGTGACCTAAACAAACAAGTTTCTACCTCAAACTTATATATTTCATTTACATGATTGAGCGTTATAGCATTTAAATATTAAATGATTTATTTTAATTAAAAGTTGGCAAACTAATTGCAAGGATATGAGAGTTAATACGAAAGATAATGAGTTAGTCAAATATGGAATTTTACATTGATAAAGAGAGAAACTCCTTAATTATTTATAATCGTGGTGATTAATTAGCTAAAATGTATTGGAGTAGAACTTGAGTCATATACAGGTGAGTTTATGGTCATATTTTATTAAGGAAAATTAACCGCCTCAAAAACTCTCTATCTAATCCATTATTAATATAGACTTAAGGAAAATTGTCTAGTTAGGTATTTGTTACCATAGCTTTTGAGTGAAGTTGTGGTGTGCTTTTGTGTTAGAACTCATTTCCCTCTCCCTTGTGTGTGTGTTTGTTTCTCAAAACAAAAAAAAAAAAAAAAAAAAAATTAACAGGCTCAAAAACTTTTTATATAATCCACCGTTAATATATGTAACTCTAACCCATCAAATTTAATATCCAATAATGAATATTGAAACTCCCACTAAATCATATTAATGTACCTAATTAATTTGACTAATAAAATTCTTGTGAATTTTTGAGCTTCAACACCTTGAACAGAGCTTTGTGGACTTGAATTAATCTCCTTAAAAAGAGCAACTTGGATTTGTCAGCCACCTTTGAAATTCCCAAAATACGTTAATAGTTTTATTGCTGCGCCATGTCGTTTCAGGTACACGCATTACATGCACAATTTCTGATACATTGCACACTAGAAGACAACCAAGTGTATAACGCAAAAAAGCCTTTTATTTGACTCATGGTTATGGTGCTCAATGATCTGAATCGAAAAAAGAAGTTTTATCCAAGAAAAAGAAGAATAAACGTAACTTAAAACTAACCAATGATGTCTGGCACAGGTACTATCGAATTTTTTTTTTTTTTTTTTAGAAGGAAAACAATCACTCATTTTAACGTGGATTTGTAATGATTAAATATAAGGACAAAGTTTAGTTACAAAATTAATTGTAGCCTAAGATTACAACCTTACTTAATATCTTTTTATTGGAGGTGAACTTTGACAAATCTACCATTAGATTATATCTTCTTCTTATATCCTCCATGCTTGTAAAATTTTTAAAAAATTAAAAATTGATAGCTATGTCATCAACAAATTGTTTAAATTGCAAGTTTTTGTAGTTTAAAATTATGTATAAAATATAAGCTTATAGATCATATAGTAAATAATATTCAATTAACACAAAATTTGATATGTGTATTAAGAGCGTAAAAAATATGAAATTCAACAGTTAGATTTTCAAAATATATAATAATATTTATTAAGTAAGGGCTACAATCTTACTTAATATCTGATGGTAAAATACAAAGTCTAGTTCGTCCATAAGGATCTTCCAAACCTACCAACGTTCAAGATGAACCCTAAAGGAGAAATTAGAGAGACTACAAAGGGTGGGCGCTTGACAATCCAATATACTCGTCCATACCAGCCTGAGGTGTAGACGAGTATAAACACTTAGAAAAATATGAAACATTCTGATTGCTCAATATGAGTAACTAAATTTCAGTTTCCTAAACGTTGGATGAACTCCTCAAAGTTCTCTCCCACATTTTGCTAAGTCCACTTGTCTCTCATGCAATATTCCACAAAATCCATGCAATCCCCATGATGTTAGTGGAATCAATTAAGGGATCAACCTTCAACAAACGCAGGTATGTTAATCCAATTATACGCTCTCCATATTTATCCCTTGAGAGATAAAAAAAACTAACTTAGCCATTGGAGGGTCTTTGGCCGGTTCACCCCAATCCCCTTTGACCATTTTTTTTTTCAGGTTACAAAGTTGTTGTCAAAGCTCGGCCCATTCAGCCCACTGATTTTTCAACATTATCAATATCTTTTTATTGGACAGATGTTTTTGTTAGAACAAAAATTTCAAAGTTTCTTTCTATCATATACGTAAAATTCATATTTATAATAGAATTTTCCTTTCCAAATCCCGTAATTTTAAATTCTCAAACCCAAATATGTAGTCTTGGCATGCTTAGAATTAAGAAAAGCTTGGTTTTATTTTTTCTGATAAGAGAAAAGCTTGGTTTTAATTACCAATTGATTATTCTGTTTTTATAAGCAAAACCATTATTAGATGATGTGGTAAATTGACTTTTGGAATTGAAGGACTACTAAAGAATTCAAGAACCATCTACATTTTTTAATCTTTTGAGGCGGCCTTTTAGATGTTCTTGCTCTATTCCTTGCTTGTTGGCACATCACTAGGGAAGAATTAGGTGAAGAAAGCAGATTTTCTTTCGCTTAATTTGACTGTATACCACTGCAATTTCCGTAACTTTTTTTTTTGTTGGTTTAGCTCGTGTCCAAGGCATTAGAACAATGGACGCGACATATATTGTGTCCATAATATATGTTGATATTTTTTTCTTTTCTTTTTTTGGGAAATATATATGTTGATCTTTGCGTCCATAATATGTGTTGAACTCTTAACCCATCTAGCATAAAATAGGAATTTTCTATCGTATTTTTTGTGTTTAGTGCATTGGATGGAGGTCTTGCCTTCTATTTTATTTTTTTTGTTAAGATAAGAGGGCTTTGAGAGTAATTTTGTCTTTCGGTTTTTACAAATTTCTAGGGGTGTACAACCAAATCTGCCAACCAACCCACTCGCCCAAAACTGTCTGGGTGGACTCGAAAACCAGCCTGCTTGATACCAATGACGGTTGGTGGTGGGTCTTCGCCTCTAGAAACCAATATCCGCGAGTCATCGCATGAAAACCCATAACCAATATCTTCTATTGAACTATCTAATTATAATTCCCTCAAAAAAAAAATCTAATTAAAAAAAAAGAAAAAAAAAGAGATCTTTTGTTGAATTTATGAGTTTTAATTAACTCAATTGATAAATTTTATAGTCATCAAACAAGAAATTTGAGTTCTAAGAGCATTAGCATGCAGTGGCTTAAAAAAAATGCTTTTTGGCACACCAAAATGCTAGAGTGTGGTAGAATATAATGTGCAAAGGGTTAATTCATCAAATTGAACATATATGGATCAAATCGATAACAAAAATATATATATATATATATGTGTGTCCAAAGGTTTTTATTTTTATTTTATTTTCTAGAGTCGTCCAAAGGTTAATTGATTAAATTGATAATCTTAAAAAGAAAAATTATTAAACTAATACTCATTACTCACATAAAAATTTTAAGGGTGATACTCATTATTATTATTATTATTTTTTTTTCCTTCAATTGGAAAAAAAAACCTATCAAATTTTGGGCCACACTCTCATTCTTCTAAATCCAATTGTTGGGCCTACCAATGGATTATTGGGTCTTACTACTCTCTATCATGATATCTAAAAAAATGGGTCTAAGTCTTCAAGAATGGGCTTCTGTTGGGGTCTGGGTCCAGACCTTCGCGAGGCTATTTCTGTAATTCTGTAAGATCATAATGGCTATAAAACTGAAAGCAAACCCTAATCCTTAAAACACTGTCTTCTTGTTTAACGATTGCAGATCTCTCTCTGTTTCTCTCTGTGTCTCTCACATTCACACGCAGACACAGCTGTTGTTGTTGATTGGTCTTTTAATGTTTTTTTTTTTTTTTTTTTGTACTAAGAAGGAGAAGGTGCGATGATGATGAGTTTATATATAAAATCTCGTTAATCTGATATTAACATGAGGATATCTTACTCATCCATTCAAAATATTCTGAGCACCTTCTCTTTTTCTTGTTCTAAAACTCTTTTCTTTTATAGGATTTTGCTCTTTAAAAAAACAAAAATAATGGGCTTTTGTGGATTTGTCTGTGTGTGTTGTTATAAAAAGTAAATACCCACTTGAGAAATGTGTTTACTTTTTAATTTTAGCTTATGGGTTTAATGGGTTATGGATGAAGCTCAAGAAATAAACACAATCTTTAAGCTAAGAAATTACGTAAGGGTGGCATTTCAACTGGATCTATGGTTGGTTTAAGCTATAGGATTAACCTTGGCCTTAATTTTCTTCGAATTTTTCAAGTTTTGGATTCAGAGTAAATGACCCAGAGTCTTAAACAAGAATCATGACCCATTAACAAATCCAGAAAAAAAAAAAGAGACCAATAACCAAAATCAAGTTTTTCTTGGGGGTCCATATATTTGAACTCCAATTTAACAACTTAAAAGTTAAAATACTCATGTTTTAGTTTTACAATTTATTTTCTAGGATTTTGCCTTTTTTTTTTTTTTAATAAAAAAATTTAATTATGTACAAATGTTTGAAAATTGTGAGTTGGGACTTTTGCGGATTTGCCTGTGTTGTGTTTTTTTTTTTTTTTTTTTTTTTGCTGAATGCCTGTGTTGTGTTATAAAAAGTAAAAACCCACTTGAGAAATGTGTACACTTTATAATTTTCACTTATGGGTTAATTGGTTATGGATGAGGCTTAAAAAATAAACACAATGTTTAAGCTAAGAAATTACTTAATGTGGCATCTCAATAGGATCTATGGTTGGTTTATGCTATAGGATTAACCTTGGCTTTAATTTTCTTTGAATTTTTCAGTTTTTGGAGTCAGAGTAATATATGGATCTCTGAATGGATTTGTACATTATACCCAGAAGGAGTCCTAAACAAGAATCATGACCCATTCCCAAATTTAGCTAAAAAAATAGAGAACCATTCCTATAATCAATTTTTTCTTGCACTTCCATATATTAGAACTAAAATTCAAAAACTTAAAAGTTAATATGCTCATGTTTTACAATATATTTTTAATTGGGTAATTACAATTTACCCACCTGTAGTTTAACCGAAATTTAAGTTGTCTATCCGTAGTTTGAAATTCAGTACTTTACTCACCTAAGGTTAGCTCAGTTAGAGTTCTGTTACCCACCTCTATTAAAAATGATAATAGGTATGCATTTTTGCTATCTTTTATGTCTCTCGTCTCAAAAAAAAAAAAAAAAAAAAAATAGTGAGGATTTTGTAAAATGACGAACAAACATTTCCACCACCATAAAGCTTCTGTCAAGAATCATCTCCAGCAAAAACAAATTCCTTCATCCATTTCTAAGCAACCAACGAAGCCATAGCATCTAAAGCTTAAATCAAACCAAAAGATTGAGACACAGAGATAGCATCTTCATAAGACATTAAAGATACGATTTGGTAATGATGGGTACTGCTTAAGCAAGCTTGGATACGTATAAAATCATTCCAAGTTGAATCTATGTGAGTTGAATAATTGAAGAAGGTGTAGTTATACGTGTTGTACTCAAAAGGAGATGAAGTTAAATTGGGGATTCGAAGCAGTCTTGGATCAATGCAACCATCTGGATCATATAAATCAATCTACTGCCCTGTGTAACTGATACTATTTACATAAAACTTCCCTGAATGTGGCAGCTCGAGCATGGTATAGTTGTCCTCGGTGCAAGATAGCTCAAACTTGGGGTATCCACAGTGTTCTTACTGTTGGTCCTTTAGCCAAAATGGGAACTAGATGGTTGGGCCATCATCTCCGCACCATGCTATCTTGCACCCATCTGGCTCTAATCCAAACTCTACAGCATTTACGAACAGGAGAAAGCAAAAGAGAATTATGAACAATTTAAGCTTTAGATGCTATAGCTTCGTTGGTTGCTTAGAAATGGATGAAGGAATTTGTTTTTCATGGATATGATTCTTGACGGAAGTTTCTATGGTGGTAGTAATGTTTGTTTATAATTTTTACATAACCCTCACTTTTTTATCTTGTTTTCTCTTATCCTTTTGTTTTTTTTTGTTTTTTTTTTTTAATGTTTTGAAAGGAGAGAGACATAAAAGAGAATAAAAATACATATTTAGCCTAATTTTTAACAAAAGAGGGTAACGGAACTCTAACTGAGATAATCTTAATTGGGTAAAGTGCCAAATTTCAAACCACAGGTAAGGAATTTAAATTTTGGTCAAATCACAGGTGAATAAGTTGTAATTATTCTTTTTTAATTTTTGTATTTTGGAAAAATAGTTTCTAAGCCCCTCAAGCATTTGGATTAGACAATACAAAATAGAAAAATACTAAATTTATACTTTCAAACCAAAAATCAAAATCTCCTACATTGCATGAGCTGCTTACCCTTGTTCGCAAAAAGGGTTAGAATGTATTTGAATGAGCTTGCATTTGTTGGTATATTTGGTTTTGAAAATAAGTTGTGTAATAGGGAATGGGGGTTCTTTGACATGTTATTAAGTCTTTAATGAGTTTTTTTTGTAAGTAAACAGTAATACTTATTAGAACAGACACGAAAAATAATAATATTAGTATTTTAAACTGGGTTTATAATATATTATTTAATCAAAGTACAACTACAAAAGGGTCTAACCTTTGTAGTTGTAGACTGGAGTTATAAACAGCGGACACTAGACACACACAACCAATCTAAGATAAACATCCTTTTTTTTTTTTTAGTAAACAGTAATACTTATTAGAACACATATGAAAATAGTAATATTTATGTTTTAAAACGGGTTTATAATACATTATTTAACCAGAGTACAACTACAAAAGAGAAGTTTTTAATGAGTTGGTAATCTATCTTTGACAACTTATTAGAGAAGATAAATTTAAGCTCACCAACCTAGCCAAACATTTCCACCTTCTCAAGCTTAACTTTAAGCTTATTCAAAAGAAAATAATATGTGAATTTACCCGACTTTGTAAGTAGACAGTTGATAGAATCCTCCTGAATTAGAGTAATTTATGACCGTCTTCATGAATCAACTTCCATCTTATCCAAGGTTGTCAAAATCGGGATTCTACGTAAGATCATGAGAGGTAGGTGGGATCGTGGATCGTAGGATCGTGGATCGTAGGATCGGATTGTGAATCGTAAGATCCTACATTATTTGAGAAAAAAACAAAAAAATACACATTGGTATGTTAAATAATCACAAAATTATACATTCATTGATATAATTACCATACATCACTACATTCATTTGTAAGCATTATTTAAAGATGCCAAAAATCTCAAAATGTGACACTCTATTGGAATATTTTTTATTTAAGTCTAACTGACACTCTCTCTACATTAGAGTGAAAAAACTTGGTCTATTGAGATTTTATTTTTCATTTGGGTCCAATTGAGTTTTCTGTCAAGTTAAAGAAGATTACAAGAAACCAAGATCATTTAAGATCGTCAGAATCGTACGATTCTACCGATCCTAAACGATCGTAAAGATCCTTGAAAGATTTAGATCGTTTTGGGTAGGTGGGATCGTAAAATCGTAGGATCATAGGATCCAGATCGGGATTTTGACAACCATGATCTTATCAGATTTGGCGGGTCCAATGTGAATGACCATGTTGAATAAAACCCAAAACTTCAGGCCCTGTTTGGATTTTTTTTTTCATCACTCATCATTCCTCACTCAATTTTCGTCACTCATCACTTAAAATAGCCCAACTCCCTACACGAAATCTGTTTGGCACCATCACTCAACTTGTTATCACTCAAATTTTTTAACTATTTGTGGGCCCCATACTTGTAACTTGGTGCAACTTTTACTCTCTTTTTTTTCCTTCAACCCCCAGTACCCAAACTCACCGAACCTAGTTGAAAAAAAAAAAAAAAAAAAAAAAAAAAAAAAAACTTAATGAAGAAGACCAAGACGCAGCGTGAAAGGGAAAAGAAAAAAAAGAAGAAGAATAAGCCACCTAGTGTGAAAGGAAAAAGAAAAAAAAAAGATGAAGACACCAAACCTAGTGAAGAAAAAAAAAAGAGGGTCAAAAGTTGCGGCTGACTATGACCGTGGGACCCACTTTTAATTACGGAAATACCATTGAAAACAGAGTTATGGAAATTGAAAACACATTTATGTGTTTTCAATTTCCATAACTCATCACTTAAAAATAAGAGAATTGAGTGATGGAAACAATAACTGGAAACAAAATCCAAACAAGCCTCTCAGTTATGGGTTCCACCATTTTTGAGTTATGGGTGATGAAAACAGAGTTATAAGTTATGGAAACATGAAATCCAAACACCCCGTATCCATGGACCATGGTACTGGTACAAGTAGCATATTAAACTAACTTAAAGCCTAATATGAAGCAGAGGACTTTCAGGAAGCCAATTGTCATACTCTCACTATTACCAATAGGATGCTTGATCCAGGGTCGAGCAAAATCTCAGTTGTAAATCTTCCTCTCTACAAGTTTTTTTGATGGAATAGACCAAACAGAAAAAAACTTAATAAGTGAAAAGAATTTCGTATGTGCTCAATTGCAATAGCTTTATTTTGGTCTTGTCCTTTTAAACCTAACCACCCTCTGATTTTGGGGACTTTAAGGGCCATTCTATCGTACCTTGGCACCAAAATCCATTGTATTTAGACCTTTTCCACAAATAATCATTGCAACTGCTTTCAATTTCCAATCCCAACCTACCCCTTTGGTTTATAAAGTAAAAAATATGGTTGTACCTAAGGAAAAAAAAAATCCTTTAAAAAATTGTACATTCCTTTTAAATTTAAGGATGAAAATAAACTCATCCATTGACACCTGGTGGGTACTCTTTTGAAGCAAAGAGAAAGTGTGTAATTTACCTAACCCAACAACTTTCTTGCTTGAGACGACCATATTGATAATTTACAAATTTTAACAAATTATTAACGTGGTGAGCGATTATTAGTAAATAAAAAAAAATGATGTTATTAGTGAGTCCAAATGAAAATCAGTAAAAAATTTACAACAACAACAGCTCGTAAAAATATTATAAAATAATTTGTGACCATTACTCCTTACTTCTTGTAAAAATGTCTAGATTAGATTTTCTAGTGCACAATCATGTAAGACCTTAAAGGGTTCTAAAGCTATTTTTAGATAAAAATGAAAATGAAATGTTTAGATAAACTGTTAATATGGTGAGTGATTATTAGTAAATAAAAAAATGATGTTATTAGTAGATTTAAATAAGAACCAATAAGAAGTTGACCATAATGTCTAGATTAAGCTTTCTAGTACACAACCATGTAAGATCTTAAAGGGTTCTAAAGCTGTTTTTAGATAAAAATGAAAATGAAATGTCTTACAACCCTTTTTTTTTTTTTAAGTTTCCTGGGTTCCATTAAGAAATTTAGAACTTTAACAAAAAAAATTCTATAATTCACGGTTTATGTCTTATAAGTTAATAACTTTAATATACTATTTATTGTAATTTGTTAAACACTTAAAAGAAAAAAAAATCAAAACATTAAAGAGTTTTATAATTAAATTTCTATATCACGAAAGCTCTGCTACAAAACTGTATAGATTAACTATCTATAATGCAGTTTCTCCAAAAAAAAAAAAAAAAAAAAACTATCTACATTAAACTCTACCTTTTAGTTTACGACAATACCAAAGAAGCAATCTTTGGGGAGGGATTTGATGGAGTATGACGTGAGACAATGAAATAGATTTTGCTATAATTAATTTAGACTTTTTGATATTATTGCAAGTTGTATATTGGTGGTACATTATATAAATAGATCTGTGACGTGATCAATATTATATTTAGCCTATAATTAGTTTAAACTTTTTGATATTATTGCAGGTTTTGAGTAAGAGAGATTTTGGGTCAATTCTATCTAATTGGGGTGTGGTTCAGGTTTGAACCCAACCTGGATCGTGCTCAGCCCAAAGGTTTTGTCATTTTCAATTTTAAAAACTGACCATTAATTTTAATAAAAAAATACTATCTTCATAACTTTTCATATTATTTTCACAATAAATTTTAAGGTATTAATTTTAAATATAAAACCACTATTAAAATTATATTTTTTATTTACAATATCGACTAATAATAACTTACCCCGTCGGCCATGCATTTATCTTATTTGATAGGAAGATAAGATTGTAGAACTTAGAATTTTCTGTTTGGAAAAGTCTGGCCTTTCTTACTCTTAATAGACACTTGTCCGTACACGTAAACAATTTCAAGTTTTCAACGCGCAAATTCTTTGGCGGCTGCTACACATGTCACAAAACACAACACAAAAACAAAACAGAACTGTTACACACTCAGACATCATTTTGAACCAAACAAAAGCAAAAAGCAAAAAGCAAAAACAACAAAGAAACAACCCGAATTCTGAAACCAGAACTTGAGAGAGTTTTATTTTTTTGACAATGGAGACTGTGAGGGAAGATGTGGTGGAAGAGTATAGCTGGAGAGACGTGAAGGTCCCAGCTTTGGCATCACAGCCAGAGCATGGGAAAGAATCAGGAGAGAGAAGGGGAGGCCGTGACATACTTGTAGCTGTGGATCATGGACCCAAGAGCAAATTCGCCTTTGATTGGGTCCTCGCTCATCTCTGCAGAACGGACGACACTGTCCATCTCATCCATGCTGTTTCAAGTTATTTCAATTTCACAATCTTTTTCATAGTTTTAACTGTTTCCTTCTGAAAATGAAAACCTTGAAAGTTAATCTCTTTTTTGTGGTTTTAGTTTTGGAATTGTAATTGTTGGGTGTTAATATTTCTGGGTTTTGTTTGGTTTGGTGTTTGTTTAGGTGTCAAGAACGAGGTAGTGTATGAGATGAGCGAACGGCTTATGGAGAAGCTTGCGATTGAGGCTTTTCGAGTTGCCATGGTAAGTGAATAATAAGTATTTCATCTTCTTTCATTTGGTTTTTTTCTTTTTCCTTCTGCATTTACTTTATTTTTTGATAAGCGAGCAGAAATTTTATTGAAACAAATCAAGGAGAGAACATCTGTAACAAAGACACTTATTAATCCCAAAGGCTTACACATTTTGACACAACTTACAAGTACCAGCACAAATTACTCCTCAAGCAAAGGCTGTAAACTAAGCAGCCTTTTTATGCAAAACAGATTAAGGAGGGATTCCCCAAGCACAGAACAACACTCTATTCTTGTAATCACACAAGCTATAGCTTTCAATATGATAATCTGAACAAAGCCTTCTTCAGTGTTAACCTGTCCACCATGGATGATTCTATTTCTTTGTAACCAAAGGTGGTATATTGTGGATCCCCGTGTTAACCTGCTAATTACTGCACTCAAGCTCTTCCCTCTCCAGTTCTTAATACCCCATTCCCCCAATCTTTCTCAATCAGTTGGAGGGTTGAAATTCAAACAAAACTGCATGGCCAATGTCCATACTCTCTTGGTGAATGAGCATTCAAAGAACAAGTGACGTCTAGTCTTCCAAGCATCTTCTGCATAAAACACATACCCTGTCCCCTTTAAAGCCCATTGCACAAGTTTTCCTTAGTAGAGAGCCAATTTAACACTGCTAACCAAAGCATGGAAGCATGTCTAGAAATAGCCAAAACCAGACCAGTTTAGCCCACTTGGCCTCAGCACTTCTCATTGTAATAGTATTCCAAGTGTTTGAAGTTTTGAAAATACCAAATTTAGATGGCATCCGCAATGGTTTATCCTGATCTTTGACTTCCACAAGAGCGAGCTTGCACTGAACAGCCACCAATGCATCATATTGAGCCTGACCCCAGCACCACTCTTTTTTTTCAGTACTCTAAAACTTTGTCCTCAATGTTGCTTGTTGCATCTTATGCAATCCTAGGACCATATTTGGTAAATACTAGGAAGCATAGACACTTCATTTGGGGTGTGACACCCATGTTGCACCTGTACCTGTGCTTCCTAGGAAAGGGCTAATTTTTCAAAAATTGATTTGTTGCCATGTCATACCTGTACCCGTGCTTCCTAGGGTAAATAAAATCCCATCAGGGTGCCACCAATCCTACCAAAGATCCAAGAGAAACCGTCCCCAATTTCCACCTTAAAAAACTGCCTGGTTTCATTTTAATAACTTTCCTCCAACCCCAAGAGCAATTTTGGGGATTTTAGCCATCCATAAAATCCTCCACTTTAACAAGCTCTCCTTCACTTATGCCACTGATAAAGATCCAAATTCCAAATATGCTTCATAATTGCAGCTTTATTCCATTCTTCAACTCTCTTCAACCCAAGACCACCTTCAATTTTGGTAGGCATACTTGAGCCCAAGCTACCTTAGTGATAGTGTCATTTCCATTCCAGAGGAAGCTGTTGAACTTATGTGCAATCACTTTTATGATTCTCTTAAGAAGAATTAACACACTAGCCCAAAAGACTAGAATGTTTTACAGAACAAAACTCAATGGCTGAACTCTGCCAGCAAAGGACAGTTTCTTGGTGGTCCAGGAGCAGGAGCAGATTCCTGCAAATATCTTGTCAACCAAGGGCTAACATTCCTGCAAACTAAGTTTACTAGAGATTAAAGGAACCCCCAAATATCTAACTGGAAGCTTGCCCTTGCTCAAACTTAAGTAAGCTCAGAATCCGATGTTTCAGTTAAGAATCCACATTAGAACAAAATACTTCACTCTTCTTGGTGTTTGCAGTCAATTCTGACAATATTTTAAACTCAATTTGACCATCTTAACAAAAACTTTGGGTCATCAGCAAGCCTCAAATGCAGGGGTGGAGCTAGGATTTTTTGTTTGGTGGGGGGCGGGAATTGTGGTACTAATATATTAGTCAAGAGTCGAGATATACCATCACACACATGCACATATATAAACCTTAATATTTTGATACTAGAATTGGTCATAATTAATAAATATATTGTATATAGAACTATCAACTTTGACATATGTATATTCGCTAGATAATATTTTTAGGGGAATTTATCATCTTTTAAACTCCAATGGGTATACAAAAGTTGTCTAGTCTTATTAAACATACACAAAAAGTGAACTTGAGAAACAAAAACCACCTTGTCTGTATAACTACTAAGGCCAATTAACAAATTTTATTGTTTTTTAAGAGTATCATTGGACTAAATTAAATATTTGGGGGAGCCAACTTCAATTTTTGTAGCTAAATATTTTAAATTTTTAATAACTATACATAAAATAAATGAGTTTTTAAAAATTTTGGAGGGGCCATGGCCCTCCTGAGCTTAGCTGTAGCTCTGCCCCTGCTCAAATGAGTTAGCTGCAACTTATTGAGAATGGAATCTGAAACTTCTGGATTCCTGGACAGGTTTTACGTCAACTTGGAAAACACCTCTATAGCAATGACAAAGATAAACAGACAAATAGTCACCTTGCCTCTTCCCTTTCTTACCACCAAAATAACCAACCAAATTACCATTTAAAGCCACAGAGAATTTTGTAGTAGTTGTGCACTCTCTAACCCGATCAATATATAAACTTGGAAAACCAAGAACTGGATAAATTCCCATTCCACAGAGTCATAAGCCTTCATTAAGTCAACTTTGATTGTGCACCTTTGAGGCCTCTTTGTTTCTGTGGTAACTTTTCACCAGTTCTTAACTACCTATGCTATAAAATATATTTTCTGATATGTTTCTACCGGCAATAAATGCAGTCTGGTTGTGGCTGATAATTTGACTCAGCAAGGCTCGAGTCTGTTTGTAAGGATTTTATTAATGCACTTATAAATGATGTTACAACAAGATTGGCCTAAATTCACCCATAGAAGAAAGGCTAGAAACTTTAGGAACCAATGTAAGAATAGTGGCATTTACCGCTCCAAGTAGCTTTTTTGAATTAAAAAGGGAGTTACTAGAAAGAATCATCTCATTTTCTACTAAAGATCTTGATTTTTTTGAAAAAATATGCTGTGAATTTATCTGAGCCAGGACCTTTGTCTCTATTAATGGAAAGAGTCTTCTGGATCTCTTCAGAAGAGAGCTCCCTTTGCATCATACTTGCTTGCTCTCTAGATATCTGTATAGGAAGCAAATCTGATATTCTGGTTTTATCCTAATCTCCAAGATGGAAGCTTGAATTGTGTAACATTATTTGTTGGAATTGGACTGCCACATATTTTATTTGATTAATTTCAGTGACACTGTTTCCTTGCTCATCTTTGCTTGATTGGACTATAGCATTACAATCATTTCTTGTTCTTCTCTTTTAGTTTTGTTTGAGCATTGTAATTTGAGAAGTTTATGTATTGTTCCCATGGTATTCTCCTTGTATACTTCTGTATTTTTTGGTCATTAATATAATTGAGTTATTTATTTATTTATTTATTTTAAATTTGAAATTTTTTAAAAAGGCTTACCTCTTGACAATGCTGTGAAAATATGCAGTGTCATTGTCCCCTAGATTAAGCCATATGTTCATAGATTTTAAACCATTATTAATCAGCAGCCTGTCTCTGTCCCCCCCCCCCCCCCCCCCCTTCTACTTTTTGATGCTATCCTCTTGGTTACCTTCTTACTCAACTGAAGTTGATTTTTTTTGTATGATTAAGGTCCTGCATCATCAAACTTGTTCTGTTGGTTCAACTAATGTGCCCTTTTGGCCTCCGTTGCAATAGTTTGGGACACCCAATGCAAGCTACTCATAACTGAAGTTTATAGTCTATAGTTACAACTTACAAATTGAAGTGTTCCAGTGCAGCATGTGTTAATTTTCTGATGTAGAATCTAGAACTTGTTTGGATGTTAAAGCTTAGATTCTCTGCATTACACTTGTTAGTATGATGGTTAAATGATTACATTCTCCATTTCCTATCAACTTAAGCTTTTTGTGACAATAAGTAATTTATCATGGTATCAATGTAGGTGGCTGTGAATCAAATCATGTTTTCCACCCTTCCTCCCATTTAAAAATTTAAAAACCCCATGTGTTGGATCTCACTTATTAAGGTGGAGAATGGGCCAAATATGAGAGAGAGAGAGAGGGGGGGGGGGGGGGGGTGGGGAATTAAATTCAGAATTTTTTTATCAGCTTAAGCTTCTTATTGCATAGAGATTCAGCTTGAAATTATAGTCATCTTCAAAGTTTAAATTTGTCGCTAAATGCCTTCATCTCCTGTATTCTTTGTCTAATTTAAATTGCACTTATCTCCACTCTCCCAATCTGATATGTGATGACACTTACATCTGAAGCATGGTTCATGGAGTCAAGCTAAAATGTCATTGCTTCATGCATTCTTTGCTTCTCATCTTCAAACAAGTAGTTCGCATGAATGGATTTTCTCTTGCAATTAAAACCCTCAATGCATGACTCCAACTTGTATTGAAACAGCCTTGTATTGAAACAGCCAAAAATAAATTTCTACATTGACAAGCTGCATCCAATTGCCTCTGTGGTTCAGTTTGAATCTAATTTATGCTTACGTGAGAAAAGGCAGATTCTTGCATCCCTAGCATTTTCTTTGTTGCTTGAGCATTCTTTCAATCAATCATGTACTCCCCTTAACTTCAGTTATTACTAAGCTTGACCTATTGGGATATACTGTAGCCAACTGAATATAAGATAATACCAATTTAGCTTAAACTAGTTTTATACATAAATTTGCCACAACTAAAAAATTGATATAGTGAAGTGTTACTACTTTGAGTTCTTTTATTGTCATTTATAAATGGTTTTGATGGAATAGGTAAGGACTAAGGCTCGGATTGTGGAAGGGGATACTGGTAAGGCAATATGCAAGGAAGCTGAAAGATTGAAGCCTGCAGCCGTGGTCATGGGTACCAGAGGCAGAGGCATTATTCAAAGGTTCATCCTCCCACCCTCCCTCCCTACTTCCCTCCCTCTCTCTCTCTCTCTCTCTCTCTCTCTCTCTCATTGTTGTTGGACCTTCAGTGTGCTGCAGGGTAGTGTGAGCGAGTACTGCTTCCATAACTGTAAATCAGCACCTGTCATAATTGTTCCTGGAAAAGGTATTATTTCTCACCAATAAAATCCTATAAATTTCCTATTAATGAGCATTCAGTCTCAAGGATTTCATATCTTGGATTGGCAGCAGCTGGAGGCGAATCATTGACCTAGTGAAATGGGCATATAGTAAACTGTTAGTCCTGAATGTTGGGATACTAAGAATAGCTTGCTTGGACATAGATACTTGCTGGATTTTATTTTGTTTTGTTTTATTGTATTTATATATTTGTTTTTGGTGTGTATGTGGAAGATTTTATGATTTTATGTGATGTGAATGAACACTATATATTGCAATTTGGGGGTAATGGATGTGGTACACTGCATAGCTTGCTTGTATATTGTATCAACTTATTTAATGGAATTAGCTGTTGATGTCTGGATGCAATTTGGGGTGATGGATGTGGTACACAGTGTAGCAAATTTGTAGGATCCAAGTCATTCCAAAGTTCTCAAGCATGAAGATATATGATCATTAGTGTTTCACTTCTTCTTTTTTCTCTCACATAGACCAATGCATATGTGATATGCCCACCCAGATAAAACATAATGCTCTTTGAGCTAACTTATTGTATAAAGTATAGACCTAACAAAATTTTCTAATTCAAAAATGCTTTGTACCTATTTTCTTTCTCTTTTTCCATTATCTGGCTATCCATGTAATTCAAGTCTTTTAGTTATAAATTTTGTCCATGTGTGTTGCTTGTGTTGTCCCCATTGTCTCATCCCCTCATCTCAATTGATGGATTACAATGATTTCAGTAGATTCTGCTACTAACAGCTATCCATACCAATTTAGCACATACTGGCACTTGATCATCCCCCTTCCATTAGCATGCATTTCCTTCATTGTACTTGGACTTTGGGATGCGTGAATTTAGGTATCATGTATGTTCCGATCTTAGCCCATGTTGGTTTCCATGTTAGTTTCCCATAAAATATGTCAGTTCCATGTTCTTATATACAACCCCTTGGTATGTGTGACTATGCAAAAGAATGATATACTTAGCCTGTGATATCTGAAACTAAAAAATTCTTCCCACTTTAGCCCTTGGGCCAAGCCCTGCTCTTGATAATTGGCCTATCTCCTAATATTAATTGTATTTACCAATTAAGTCATTTGTGTATGTAGATTTTTATAGTACCCTCCTAACATTATCTAGAGTAGAGCTTGGCCAATGCATGACAATAATCTCTAGGACCAAGCACAAGTCCTTGTACTTAGGCTTGGTAGGGCCTGGGTACTTTTGCTGGCAACAAAATCTATTTTGGGTTGCCCTTACCACAATGACTACAGAATTATTCTCCCACCCAATATACCATTGAAAAAATTACCTGTACTACTGGTAAGGTTTACTCAATATTCTTATCTTTCCCTTCTGTTTTCTGAACCACAGAAAGATTTTTCTTAGGTTCCATTAATTATTGTTAGGATTCTCCTACTAGAAGAAGACACAAACTTGAGGGCTCAATTGTGCCTAACAAGTCTTTACGAGTGGCATGAACATTTGCACGCTGCCAAGATAATCTTTGTGTTTTTAGCTTTCTTGTTCCGTTTGAACTACACCATGTGAGTGAAAGGTGGAGAGGAAAACCTCAAAGATTAGAAGTGAAAGTTTCACACAAAACTGAAATGGACCCAAGAAAGGGAAAGGGCAATATCATCTCTCACCATCTCAAGGGACAAAGAGTAGCAAAAAGATCTTGCCCAAGGATGAGGCCAGGCCCATCCCTTTCACCGTTACGTGTGGCTTGATAATGAAGGAAAGCTGAGGCTCTTGTTAACTCTGTAATAGCAGGAAGATACGTTGAAGGTGTACGCAAACCTTTAGTGGTCCCCCAATCATTGCTGCAGCCTAAGTTAGAGAAGATATGAACTTTGTATGTAGAAAAGTCATAGGAGTACAGGTTCATCATTCATAATTTTGTTGATTAAGTTTAAGAATAGGCTAATGAACTTTCGTAGCTTATATCTTCTGAGTTTTCCTTGAAATTGATAGAGAATTGCTGGCCTGGTGTGAATGATCATTTGTGTGAGAACAGATCATCTGTACAAAAACAGAAAAGATTTTCAGAAAGACTAAGTCTCTCCTCCCCTGCCCTCCTCCCATTTTACTTGGGTACTCAGAAAACTGGAAACCTTTGAAAATGATTCTGAAATTTTCTGCTTGATTACCATTTTCTTTGTGATCAAAAAAATTAGTTACTGATGTATTTTCATGTCTGCATAACATCATTGACTCTGGAATAAACCTTGTTAGGATTAGGTACTGTTAAACTTTTCAACCAACTTTTTTGTAGATCATGTATTTTTTATTTTTTTTATTTTAATTTTTAGGCATAGGCTGTTAATAACTTTAACATTACTGAATTCATCATCATATATATGGTGTAACTGAAAGGGAATGAGAAGCTGCTGCATGAATGAGGGTCATTCTCAATAGCTAAACAAGCAGATTTACATTAACAAAGTCCATCGAATAGCTGAATCAGCAGAATTACATTATCAAGTTTTGATATAAAACTAACTGCCATAAATTCCCATATGTCAATGAAATTTTATTGGGGATATATCTTTGTAGCCAGGACATTAATGATGTTTGAGCCCCTTATGTTCTGCCATACATTAAACTCAGAAGTTTGGAAATAAAAGTAGATATGTTAATGATGTGATTCAATTATAATGTGCTAGACTGCTAGTTCCCTAGGGACTTGAGACCTTTCTAATGAGTTGTGCAAGGATTGGATATCTTTGTTTTCTCTCTCTATCTGGATATAATTATTATAGTCTATTCATCATTCTGCTGCATAATTATAAGCGTCTCAATCAACATATTGTTCTGTCAAAAAATTGAAGCTAGTCGGTCCACCAGTAGGTTCATGTCTTGTGTGTCCTTCACAAGAGTGCCTGAAGTTGTCTCTCAGGTTCATCCAATGGAGGGACAATTGTGCCACTGGATTACAGAGACACATTCCTTTCACATTAACAAATATGTTGTGGCAGTTCTTCCATCCCAATCACAGCTTGCAGGTCTGTTTAATTTTGTATTGTTTTGTCTTGAAATTGGAATGAGAGTTTTTTTTTTTATCTCAAACAAGGGTGTTATCTTTAGTGTTTACTGTAATAGCAAAACAGTTTGAAATTAAAAGGATGTAAACTAGATTAGCTTAGTCTTATTACTTTATTCCGTCTTTGTCCCACCCTTGGTCCTGTCATCTATCACCATCAACTTTTCTTAGTACCTCTCACGCAATTTAATCTCATAATGGTGAGATTATGACATAAAAGAAACACACAAAGATTGTTGAGGTTAATAGATATTGATCTTATTCATACTATGAGGCAAGTATACATACAAATATATACGTTATGTACTTTTAACTAGAAAAAAGAAAAAGAAAGAATCTGGATCAGAGGCATGTGGAGTAAACTCATCCAAGAAATTGTATGATGGATACATCGATTCACATCTCCATCTTTAGATTGCTAGCTTCAATGGAACCTGTAAAAAAAATGTAGTGCTTTTAGTGTCAGCATTTGGCAAATGTTTCATTTAATTTGCAGATGGGGGGGGGGGGGGGGGTGTTGAAAATGGGCTATATGATGGAGTTCGTAGACATGGAAAGTGGAAGATGATATCAAGCACTAATTGATGCTGTGATTAAAACAACCAAAAAGCATCAAGTTCATGTGGTTCATGGACTTAGCTCATAGTAAGTAGAGAGTAGACCCATTTCAATTTATGCAACTCTTTTTAGCAAGTGTTTGCTTTCATGCATATTCGCCATTATTTGATGATGATAGCGATTATGTAGTATAGTGTCAAAGGCACCACACCTTTGGTGGCTTCCTTTTTCTATCAAAACAGGTCGTGGGTGTATTATGGTCACTGAAAAAAAGCTGTGGATTTAATCATTTTGGAAGAAAAAGATAGAGAGATCCATATTATCAACTTTCTTGATTTCAATGAAAAAAAGATACTTTCTTAGAAAAAATCATTAAAGTTTGTTGGGGGGGGGGGGGGGGGGGGTTTACTATATGGTCTCTATCATTGGTCAAAAAATCCACTTTACTTCATTTTCACCTTAAACTGATGGAAACGTGGAACCAAAAAGTGACATGCTAGCTCTATCTACCTGAAAATGGTTGGGAAGGAAAGGATGTTGATCTTCCTTGATGGAACTCTAGATTGAGCAGGTTTTGTAAATCGGCATCCCAAGTTGAAGAAGGCGGTAATTGCTGCAGGGCAAGTTTGATATATTTTAGAAATTGATGAATTTAAATTGACACAGAACAGCATTGGAGCACAAAGTTTAGAAGCAATTACAGTGAAGCAGGGTGTGTCAATATATGTTTCAGGGATCGACATAGGTGCACTGATGGTTCGTCGAAGAGACATATCAGATGAATTTATCCCCATTTCCAAACCACAACACGCAACCACTTGTGCTGGATTAAACTGAAGGTAGGCAGGATTAGTCATTTCGGATGACATTCCAATTGTTGGAAAACTTGTTGAGCAAGCAGGAAACATCTGTTGATATTGAAGTAAAAAGAGAATGAGCAACATAAGGAAATGCTGGACACCAAGGTTTCCCAATGAAACGAAAGAACATGAATTTTGCTTAAAATTGACCTTCTGTGGAGTTAGCAATCAAGAGTCTTCAGGCAAATCAATTTTAATTGCCAAATGGATGGCTAATACGCACATGCTTTATATTCTTCACATATGTATATTTTTCTTACCTCTTTTCCAAAGAAATCTTCAATGTTGAAGTCGAGCCTTGGATTTACAGCAGCTAGTTTCATGGACAGGAACTGCATATTGTAATGACAAGAAGACCCATTTCAGAATACAATGGAATTTCAAAATAGATGAAGAATTACATAGAAAATTAGCAGGTAAGCCACCTCTACTTGTCGTTGAAGAGATTGAACATAATTGATGATTTCATCGAGCATTCCAGCTTTCCCTGTGATCTTGTTACACCCTGGTACTAAATCCTGCAGATACTTCATTCTCTCACTGATCTTTTCCCTCCTCACCTGCATAACACATTCATACATGACATAAATTACACAAACTGCTGAAGAAAAATTCTGGATGACTGCAATAATGCCCAAATAAAGAAAATACCACAAATTCTTTCTTACCCTCTCAGCTAGACTGTGGCTGTCTGTGGCCTGGCCGCGGCGTGCCCGGACATGAATATAATCCGGCTTCTGAACCTCGGAAGCTTTTGAATTCTCCTTTGAAGTATCAGAAGAACTTTCTCTATTGTTGTTGTCGGCGATGGTGTTTTTGGTGCTGGTTTGCTCTGTGATCTTTGATTCCCCGTCTTCTGCACATAATTTGCTCCTCTTGTCTTTGGGTTCATCTTCCACAACAACCTACACATATCCAAAAGAAATCCTCATCAGTAATTTCAGCAAAACCTGCCAGACAGTGTTTCTTTAAAGATCTCTAAAAGTCATAAACTTTTTATGTCAAAAGAGTAGTTCAAACAGTGCTTTCCAAAATAAATTCTACAAGTGGAACAGGGCATTCATTCAAAACAAAGAGAAACAAGTACCAGGAATTAATCGTTCATTAAACACCATGCAAAATTGCACAACCAATAGACAATAAATGAGTACCAAAAAGAAGGGAAAGCATTGAAAAATTAAAGTATATTTTTTTGGGGGGCATAGTTTTACAGTCTCCATGGTAAAAACTTTTACACAAATCCTGATAATGAAAAACACCCACCTGAGTGTTTTGCACCTTAACAGCCTTCCTTTTCTTGGAGCTCTCTTTCCCCACTGGCACTGATTCCTTGCCTTTTGGCTCAGCTACCGCTGCCACCACCACTTTTGTTGGGCAACTTGAAGTCCTTGAAATAGCACCAGCAGTCATCTCAAACTCACTACTGGTCCCATTCACCAACCCACAAGACTCAAAACCCATGTCAGGTAACTCGAGCCTGCCCAACTCAGCCCACCTATTTTTCAAACCAGCTGGGTCAACTACTTTCACTGACTGGCTCACCACCTCTCCAAGCACCAAATCACCACCACCAGTACCCACCAAACCCTGAAAGTTCTGAACTTGATGATGACCCTCGTGACCCTGAAACACAACACCACCACCACCACCACCACCAAACTCAGTCCCTCCAAAATAACTCTGTTGCTGTTGATCTTGATGCCACTTCATCCTCGCCCTTTGCCTCTCCAGCACTGTCACGTCCGTACAGTGCAACATCTCGTCCTGTATATAACCCCTGTTCATCACCTTCAACAAAGACCCTTTCGGAATGACAAAGAAAGGAAAAAAAGAAAAAAAAAAAAAAAGAGAGCAAGCACCGGCTTTTTTTCTCTACAAAAAGTAGTAGTACTATTATTCAGTGGCACTTTGTGAACAATGAATATGTCCTACTGTAAGTAGTAAGTCTTTACTCTTTATATTATTGAAGGATTAGGCAAACTTGCACTATCTTGTGCGGTTGTGCCTAACACTTACACACACACACACACACAAACTCACGAGGCCTTTGGGTTTGTGATGAGAGTCACAAAGGGGGTACTAATGCTTGTTGCTGGGTGCAATATACGTGGGGCTTAGTGCACCTATGTATGTGTATGTATGTGCTTGTACTTGGGGTTTGGTCAGTGTATATATAAGGATAAAGTGGGAAGAGAAAAGGTGGGGTATATATGAATATTTATAATTAAAGAAGAAAAAGAGGTGGTCGGGGAAGACTGACAATGAATGCCGGAATATGAAAACAACTGGCCGGAATTATTGAGAGAGAGAGAGAGAGAGAAGTGAAAAATGCTAGCAAATGGGGCAGAGAGCCATCGAATGTATCCATAACCAGAGGCCGTGGGCTGTGGGACCTACTGACATGACCGCCACGTGGGGCTGTCCGAAAGATAAAAGTGTGTGTGACAAACAAAAATTAACCTTATTTTCTTTTAGTTCAAAGTTCAAACGGAGTCAGCGGGATTACGCACCAATTACTTTCATTACCAGGATCTTAACTTTTGTTTTACAGAAACATGAAAACACAGTTAACAAATTGCGTGGTTTCGTGGATGAGCAATGCTGGGACGCAACAAAAAAAAAAAAAAACTCACAATTTTTGTCACAACTCATCGTGCGTTAAGTTGTGAATGGTAAAAACGTGAACCACCATTTGACCTTTAAAATTTATAACTCGCCATGTGACATGTGACAAGTTGTAAGATTTTTGCATACTTATCATTCGACGCATTATAAATAAATTATATTTGTGGTTTGAGCTAATGCCAAGTATATTGCAAAAGCTTTTGAAAAATTCCAATTTACTTCCTAAGTATAAGCGTCACTTAATATTATTTGAAAATTCTCTTGGGACTTTTTTTTTTTTTTTGGGTTGCTGTTTATATACCTTTTTTTTTATGAACAGGAATATAATGTGCAGTCAAGACAAATTGTTAGAAGAAAGTAAAGAACTCAAGAGCAGAGAACTTTGAAATGGTGTCAATTGTTGTTTGAACGAGCGTGAATATTTTTGAAAAAAAATAATAGTACTTAGTATTTGCCCAAACTTCAAGAATGATTTTTGCAGTTTACTCCAATAAATTTTACTCTTATAATAAGTGACAATAAGAATAAAATATCCTTATCAAAAAAAAAAAAAAAAGAATAAAATATCAAGGTTAATTGCGCCTTCTCCTTTTGATCCAGTTGCACTGTTCTCTTTAATTCCAAGATTGAGTAATGGTTCATTTTAATATTAGTTGGTAATTATAAGTACTTTATCTCATTATCATTAGGATTTTTGTTAAATTTAACCCTAAAAAATTAAAAAATTTCAAAAAAAAAATGATTGTTTAAATTTTGAATTTTTCTTTAAATTTGACAAAAAAATCGGTTAAGTGCAAATATATTTCACGGTTATTTTTAGAGAAGAAAGGTATTTCATAGACTAAATTGAAACAATCACAAGAGTGATTATAATTTTAGGGGTGTGCAACCAACTTGTCACTCTGCCAAAACAAACTTGATCCAACTCAACCCACTAGGTTGGGTCAGTTTTTAGGGGTTAGTGGGTTGGATTGAATTGTAAAATTTATAGTAGATCGGGTTGGATGTGAGTCAGTAGATTTACAAATTTGCCTAACCTAACTGTACCCACTTGTATTGATATTTTTCTAATGTTCAATTAATTTTTTTTTTAAATTTCCAATCCATGGGTCCAACTCGATTTAGGTGGGTTGAATTGGACCCCTATGATAGATTAAGTTGTGTTGAATTTTTTTTTTCCAACTCGACCATGATTGAGAATTGAGAAAACTTCTCAACTCGACCCATGCACACTCTAAATCATGTAAGTAGTCAAAGACCAAATTAATCATACAACCCAACTTTTTTTTCATTTCATGAACTAAACATGGTAGCAGCAAAATTGGAAATAAGTTGTTGTCCGTGATTCTCACAATCTCTTAGTCACTGTCTTGCAATTAATGTATCACAACTAACATATTAGACTAAAAGTCTTTTACATGGGATTCTCAAAAAAAAAAAAAAAAGTGGTCTTTTACATGTAATAGTGCTATGTGCATAGTCTGTGCTGTGTATCCAAGAGTTAGGTCTTTTTGGATATACACTATTGTAAGTTTTTTTTAAAAACCTTATCTCCTCTGTGTGTGTGTTAAAAATACGTAGTATTCTCCAAAAAAAAAAAAAAAAAAAAAACCAATAGACATAACTTTTTAAATATTTGGGACCATTACTACTATTACTACTAGTTTAGGCCTTTTTTTTTTTTTTTGGGTATTTTCTCAAAAATTATGCTAAGAGGGTTTTATAGAAGTTGCAAAAAATTTAGCACCATAAACAAATTCATAACTTTTGTTACAATTCTTCTATATAGCTAATTGTGAGTGGTGAAGGAAAAATGAATGGTTCAAATGAAATTGACAAAAAGCCAATCATAGTCGACAGTGAAAAAGTTGTGATGAAAATTGTAGCTAAGTTTGTGTTAATAGTACCATAATTTTAAAAATCTAACCGAACAGACTAATTCAACGAAAATCGAGCACCAATTCGATCTAATAAAAACCCCCAAAACCAATCAAACACTTGTAAAAACCGATCTAGAATCGATTAAAAACCAATAACTTGATGCTTTTATGATTTTTTAACTGTACTAATTTTTGAACCGAAAGAAATTAACTTATATTGTTAATAAGGGCCTGTTTAGTACATATATTTAAACACATATTTTCAATTTTTAAACAACATTATATATATTTTTATACACTTTTTAACTTACACGTATTTTAAAAAAATACAAATACCGCTATTAAAACAATATTACCAAACTACACATAAATGTCCTAGAAGCATGTATCTTTTAAAAAGCATGACTGTACTTATTTGAACAATTCATAGAGGTGGAATTCTTTATTAGCAAAAAAAAAAAACTTTGGTTTTGGTATTTTGGGTCCCGTGAAGGAGGGCGAGAAGCTCGGGCCTACATACGTGATCACCCACATAGACTCATCCACGTGGCAGATTCCTATGCTTTGGTTCTGATATGTCAGAGCGGTGACGAGGAAGGTGACGTGTTTAAACGGGGATTTGGTCCTGTGGTTGGTACTTGTACCTGGGAAGTTGTAAGAGATATTACAGAACGGCAAAAATCAGAACCTACGGAAGCTTCTTTCCCACGCTCGCATGTCAGGCGCGTGAAACACACGAAAAACAACAATTGGTTGCGTGAGTATTACTCTAATGGAAAAAAAAATAAAAAAAAATAAAAAAGAAGAGAATGTTAATATTTTTAAATCATGATTTTTTCAGCTGGGAGATTCTGACCCCTTCTATAAATAGTAGTTGGGTCAATTAAATAAACATCCTTATTTGTTTCTTTGTCTTTAATAGTATGCTTATGTAAGTCACTAACTTTCTAATTAAAGAACCTTGTTTTTATTTTATTTTATTAATATTCCCATTACTTTATTATATGTGGAAAAAAGAAGAGGAGCAAAATACGTCATCAATCAATTTCATAAAAATTCTAGTTTGATTTTTCTTCTAAAAAAATCTTTGCGCCATGTCCCTAGAAAAATGGACTTAGTAATATTCTATATATAAAAAAAAAATGGGCGCAGCTTCTGTCCATTGTATTGGACTTGCTACGATAAAAAAAAAAAAAAAAAAAAAAAGGGCGTAGCTCTGTCCGTTGTATTGGACTTGTTACGATTATGACACGTATTTATTTTCAGACACGTGTTTATTTTCAAACATATGATCGTAGCGGGTCCAGTGTCACAAAACACTGGATAGAAGCCACACCCTAAAAAAATAAGCCAAGGTCTTGTAGCCGAATTAGAACCTCCCCATGCATAAAGTGTTTGGGGTCTAAGGAGAAAGTGTTCGAGCTGCAGAGTTATAAGCATGTTGTAAATATTTCTATAAAAAAAAAAAAAAAACACAATATTTCACAATATTTTAACAACAAATTATAGGTGGTTTTAATTTAAATTCACAACTTAAATTACTTTTTTATTCATCAATAACTACTTACCACTTAAGATTTACTGTGAAAATATTGTATACATAACATTTCTCTTTTTATTAGAATTCGATTAACATCCCTTTTTAGTTGTTACTAACAATTTGTCACACAATCGGGTGTGGAATTTTTTGTGTATATAGACTTTCTCAAGTCTTAATGATTTCTTTTTTCCTAGTTTCTACCCAAAAAAAAAATGATGGTCCTAGTTGGTATTTGATTTCCAAGGGCCAAAATTCCATGTCTCACCTTTGTCGTTGGAGTAGTTAAAGAGTCTACTTCATCAACGTTATTTGCTTGTTTAAGGCAATACAGCAAATTACGCAGTCTCAATTATTTTACGGTTACATCTAGAAAGGGAATATGATGTGGTTATAAACTTTGTTTTTTCAAGAAAGGTAGTTAAAGCGACAACTAATCCTAGGTTATAAAAATTGACAGATTTAAGATAATTACGTTTAATTATTTGTCGCTATAAGTTAAGCTAAAATGAATCATATCAATTTTGCATGCGTTTAGTTATTGTATTATGACAAAGATGTGGAATATTTTGCATCAAATGTCCTAATCATGGTTTTTTTTTTTTTTTTTTTTCCTTAACAAAAAAGCTGTTAACATGATCACATTTATTTGCTGATTTGTTTAATCCTAGATCTTGCTCTTAACTATCTTTTTTTTTTTTTTTTCTTCTTCTTCCCCACAAGGCTTTGCTGGTGAATTTACCATAACTTGAATATTCAATGAATTCAGCCACTTGACAATACAATCTATTGTCCAAATCATGCTTTGCTTGCAAAATTGTGCAGCCATTTGAAGCTTGAAGCAATGAGAGATAGGGATAGAGGATGTAATTTGGATTGGTGTGGGAACAAATCCAGAGAGGATGAAGGCTACTTCCATTATCAATTTATCACCTACTGGGCCCTCTCAACCCTCCCCACCCCCTCTCCCTTTTTCCAATTCTCGTCTATAGTGTTTAAATCTCTCTCTCTCTCTCCACCCTTAGTTGCATACATTTAAGCATGACCTTATACTATGGTGAAAGGCAAATGGGACCTATCTTTCTATCTCATTTTCTTCCATCTCCTTCTCTGTGGTCTTTATCAACATAAGGCTAACCTGTTGCCTGTTGTAATTTGTCTTTCCTTTTGCTCACTAAAGTGCTTTTCATCTTTGTATTTGGATTGACTTAGAGGCCCAAAGTACAGTATATTTATTGGGGTACCCCATAGATTTTTTTATATAATCACATAGTCCCTCTTGATCAACTAAAATGCATCTTCACCATTTGAAAGTAGGGTAATTAGATAAGTGTCTTCTTGATTTTTTTTTTTTTTTTAATTATTATACAAGATATAAATTCTACCCTAACCTAATCTAAGTGTATATGTGTATGAAACTTCATTCTAGAGACTTAAATCCCGGCTCTTACCCCCCATACCCCACAAGTACTTATACTTGTAGAGTGACCATTGCATCAAGGATGCGCAGTTGTTGAATTTTTTTTTTTTTTTTTTCATCCTTTTGTGTTACTAGTTTCTACTCTTTTCAACAGGGAATGATTTAGGACTTGTTGCTGGCCAGATTAAAAAAAAAAAAAAATGCAACAACTACAACAGGACTTGTTGCTGGTCAGTTTTAAAAACAAAAATGCACACATATTCATAGATGTATCACATATGTGTTTGCTTAAGTAGTGTAGATAAAAAAAATATAATGCTTTCTGATAAAGGAAGTAACCAACATCATATGATGATTATTAATTTATTATCCCTTTTGAACTTATTAATATGATGTTCTTTTTTGATAAATAATTTTTTATTGTTTTTATTTATAATTAGATATCATTGCTTAATGAAAGTATAGGGTTGAATAGAAAATAAGAAAGTCTATGGACAAAACTTTTGTACCACAACTTTTGCCACAATTTTGATATGGTTGACTATGAGTGGGAGAGAAAATTTAGTGAGTTTATATGAAAGTGATGGTTTAGTAATTACAGTCAACCATATCCTTAAGTTGTGGCAAAATGTGGGAACGTAAAAGAAATAATAGAAATTTTTTACTTAAAAAAAAGAATGAAATTATAATCTATATTGTCTTATTGATATAATTATCATTTTATTCTCATTTATAATATCACGTTTGCTTTCTTAAATGTTGGAGCACTAATATTAGAATTTGAAAAAAAAAATTATACTTTTTTTCCTTTTGAAAGGAATGAATAAAATTTTAGAGTGGCCAAACCAAAAATATATATTTTAAAATTATTTTTCTTAAAAAAAAAAGAGCATATTTCAAGATTTTAGGGGTTCCATTGGCCCAAGGCCATAACATGCCTTCATCCCTGCTTTTTCAATATATATAAATATATTGAAAGTATGTTATCATAAGACCAACCTAGCAAATTTCCTTGCCAATCACAACCAGGAATATTAATAAGACATATTTAAGAACTGCATGTTTTGTTGATTGTATGCATTGTGAGTTGTGACAATGTGGTAATTCAAATTCCATGATGAAGCTCCCTTATTGAATTAACAAGAAAGGGTAGCGATAGGTAGGATATATGCGGGTCAAATTAGGTAGGTTGAGGGAAAAAATTTTAACTGATTCGTCATTGGCGGATTGGAAAAATTCTAAACCGCCGCAATCCATCAACCTTTAAATTAAAAGGTCAATTAAAAATTTTAACAGTTTCAACTTGGTAAATTGAGCTAGTTAGTTTTAATATTGAATTGTATACTAAACTTTAAAATTTATAGTATCATTTACAGCTAAACTAGTTCAAGAAAACAAAAGCCCTACTCGGTTTTATATTTATAAAATTGATTCAAGGCTCCTCTTATCTTATCTATAATGGATAAATGACTTAAAAAAATAATAGAGGGGACAGAAATGGGTGAGGGAGCAATGAAATATAGCAGCAGATCCGATGTATTGGGAATTCTAGTTCTTGCAGGCCCTCTCTATTATATATTGGGGATGAGAGTGATAGAGCACTTAAAAGTTGGGGTATTTTGGTGACTCTGTTCTGTCTCTGGCTTCCAATCCACTTACAGCTATTATTTCTAATCATATTCAGACCAATACTATGGGTTTCCTTCCCTCCTTTAATGCACCAACGCGTCCCTCTGTTCCCCCTATTTATTGAGAGTGATTGTTTACTGTTTTGCTATGATTTTCATAGGAGGATCTCATGCCACTAATGTAGCACTTATGTCCTATAATGCTGAATAATTACCCTGAATATATAGTAAAGTCCAACCAAAGATTCCACACCATTTTACTCTCAAATGGGATTGTAAATTAGCTTTAGATTAGGACACAACATTTTTTCATGAAAAATACTCCCTCGTTGAAATACTTTTTTTTTAGTATTTGACTATTTTCTTAGATGTATATAGTCTTTTTGTCTGTATACATACCGGATTATTACAGGAAGAAATCTCTTGAGAGTGACCCCAAAATACTAACAAATTGTGGTTTAATATTACAAACTTAAAAATGAACTTAATACTCCGTTATTTAAAACTTTAAATAATGTGGTATTTGTATATGGTTAAGAAAAAATCTTAATCAAAGTTTGGAACTAATTGTGGATAACATATGTTGTTGTGCATGCAATCATAAGCAAATGACGTTCTGTATGTTGAAAAGTATGGGAAAATATTATATATTAACTGAACTGTTCTTTTTAATACTAGGGACTTGAGAAACGTCTCATACGTTTGCATGGTCCCTTCGAAATAAAATATTCAAAAGCATATGTTCATATATTACATATAAAATAGCATATGTTGGATTTTGGTGTAGTTAATGATAGTGTGGACAACATCATTGGAGAAACAAAACAAGCAACTTAATTTCTCCCCTATTTTCTTTTCTCAAGTCTTCGACTGAACGTCATGGTAATAACTCTCATATTTCATTTTATCTTCGTACTATATTTTTCCCTATCATTATTGCCATTATTCCAAAAATTTGAGTATTGATATCACAGTTTCATCATAATGTGCAGGTGTCCCATATTCATGTACTATTGAAAGCCGCATGGCACTCAAATTCATGGCTTGGATATCCGGGTGATCATGGAAATGGCTGATACCATGTTATCAGGAAATTATGAAGTTCATAACTGAATCCAAGAATAGTAGAATCCAATAACAAAAGATTGTTTAAAAAATCATGTCTTATGATGGGAGGTGATTTATTCGGATCTAGACTTTTTTTAAGGGTTTTTGGTCATGCAATCTTAAACATTAATGGTTGTGATTTGTGTTTACCGTGTGTACACGACTACACGTGGATCCTTATGTTCTAAATTGTATAATTCGAAGTTTGCAATCATCACTTAACTTTACACCAAGTGTCAAAATGTTGAGTTATTTAGATCTAGACTTTTTTAGGGTTTTTGGTCATGCAATCTTAAACATTAATAATTGTGACTTGCGTGTACCGTGTGTACACGACTACACGTGGATTCTTATGTTATAAATTGTGTAATTCTAATTTTGCAATCATCATTTAACTTTATACCAAGTGTCAAAATGTCATTTTGTAAAGAAAAAATCATTATTTTGACAGTTGAATGAATTATAACTTAATTAAAAACAAAATCATAATTCTTATCGACCAAACCACACCTCAAAAACTTAAATCGAACCACCAAATTGCTCTAAATTTCGTACGTTTCCAAAAAGTGAGTACTTTGACAGGAAGTCTACAGAGTGATTCTCTAGTGTATGGAAATTGACCTCCCCTTTTCTTTAATGACTTCCCCCATCTATAAAAATGCTTTTCCAAAGTTTTCAAGTGTATTTTAGGGGTTTAATCTTATATTTATCCCTTAATAGTCATGGGGAAGACCATATAAGAAAAAAAAAATTTGGAAAAAAACACACATTTTGAATATGGGAAAACAAAGTTCCAATCACGGATCAACACTTTGCTTTCTACCAAATGCTGACTAGAATTCTAGAACCAAGTTTTCAGGTGTGTACATGTGTTTGTGTTTGTGTTTTTTCTTCATTTTTATCTAATTTAATTCTATTTTTTTGGTATTTATAAAAGATAAATCAAGGCCTCGAGGACTGTACCAGACCTGTTGAGTTATGACAGGTCAAGTAAGGATGCATGAGAAAGGTAAGAGAGTGCAAATTGGATTGAGACTCAAAGATACCAATGAGCACCTGAAAAATGTGACCACAATTGTCAATGCGAGAACATCGGTGAAAAGTGCTTATGCATGCGTGAGATGGGATCAAGATTGGTGCATATAAATCAACACAAAAGATGATGAGTAGCTTTAAAACGGTCATCTCGAATAAAACCAGAGAATTGAATAAACCATTAATGTAACTATATGAATGCGAGCTGGAATAGAACTCGTGATGAATTAACTCTGTGGGAGGCTGAAAAAAAATATTTAGAAGTCAAAGAAATCGACCCAAGTAATTCAAAAATCCTTGAAAAAAAACTATAGTAGTCAAAGAAATCCACCTATGTGACTCAAAATTCCTTGAAAAAAAAAACTAGAAGTCAAAGAAATACACCATTGTGACCAAGGAATCCTTGTGATTTGAAGTTTATATTTAAGGTCACGTATTGACTCTTCAAGCGAAGGGAAGGTTTACGACAATGGTGTGATAAGAATGCATGGTCGGAAAACGAAAATCATGAAATCTGCCATCAAGGTCTGTACTTTATACAAGTGGATTTTGTACGTTTACAGCTAGCTAGGGGCCATATTTCTCCTTTTATACCAATCATCATGATAAAGATGGAAAACATTTAGTGATTCACTATGACTAGAATCAAACCTTAAGACAAAAAAAATGAAAAAAAGCACCAATTAGTCATGAAGATTGAAGCCTAAATGAATTGAAACTAATGAAAAATGACACCATCATGTGCAGGGTTTGAGGTTTGACTAGACATTTTATCAAGCAAACTAGTTTGCAATTACTAAATGGATCATGAATTAATGAGTGCAATTTGACATGAAAATCAACCTCGTATGACATCAAAATCAACACTCAACTTAATTTATAATAGAAAATCACAAGAGCTGGGTGGTGGCGTAGGCTTGGTTGGCTCGATATAGTTTGAGGCATAAGGCGATAGAATTAAATGGAGCCTTTTATATATAAATTTCAATTAAATAACTTTTTTTGATGAAAACCAAATGAAGGTTATTTTAATGAATTAAATACACAACTTAATAAATTAGTACTAACCAAATCAAGGGTAATTTCATATGGAAAATAAAAATATCATAGTTCAACATAAAATTTAATAAAAAGAAATGAAAAATTATTCTTTTTAAAGAAATGATGTTTACTTTATCTTAGAAATAAGGCGATGTATGGTTTAATAAGGCGATGTATGGTTTAGAGAGTGTGCACACGCGTATAGATGCATACATACTTCAAGAGCAAAAAATACAGTTTTCCCTATTATGTTTTTTTTTTTTAATTTTTTTGTCACCCTAGCTATCTCTCCATTATTTACTTGTTCAGTATAGAGTGGTGATTTTCACGTACATTATTGAAATTGACAACCTTCTCTATTATTCATATATGATATATGATACATCATAGTAGCTATACACTAAGTTAGAGTGAGTGAGTCATTTCCACCTCTTTTCTTCTCATTCTTATCCATAAAACAAATGAATTATTCATTCTATTGCTTTTGGCATGTAATCTTTTTTGATTTTTGCATTTTTCAATACTCGGTGTGACAAAATCTTAGACAAAGAAAAATATTTTTTTAGTCAACAAAAATTAAAATAACGATAAAAGAGGCTGCATATGTTTTCCGCTTCTCAATTCCTTTGTGACAATGCTACCAACACCGTCGCCCCAACCTTTGACGCTACTACTCCCACCACAATCAATACTACTATATTCATCACAATCGCCCCTACTACCATTTCCATTATCATTGCTATT
Source organism: Notholithocarpus densiflorus (assembly GCA_030021035.2). Classification (NCBI taxonomy): domain Eukaryota; kingdom Viridiplantae; phylum Streptophyta; class Magnoliopsida; order Fagales; family Fagaceae; genus Notholithocarpus; species Notholithocarpus densiflorus. The sequence goes on from JARYZH020000045.1 coordinate 2,269,282, forward strand.
GCCATCACCAAGCACACCATTTCCATCGCCAACCCCACAATCACTACCACCACATCACCATTACCATCACCACAATTGCTATGACTATCACCTTAGCCATCACCATTATATATAATTCTACCTTCGTTGTCATCAACAACACTGCTACTACTTCCACCAACTCTATTAACAAATGAAGTATTAATGATTTTCTTTATGAGCTAAATGTGAACAAATTTAGTGTCTTGTAGTTGTATGTATTTGAAGCCCAAGACTACTTAAGAAAAATTGCAAGTTCTACTTTTCGATACAGCCTTGATATTAGGGATGACAATTTTGTCCCGCCCCGCTCAACCTGCCCCTCCCCGCTTCGCCCCATGCGAGTTTTTCCCGCCCTGCAAAGGTGGTGGGGGCAGGGATGGGGCAAGATTTTAGCCCTGCACCACGGGGCGGGGCGGTGATGGATTTAGACTTTTTAGACCCACCCTGCCTTGCCTCGAGTTGCTAAGGGTTATAATTGTAAATTTTTCATACCCTAAAACCCTACTATTTAAACAAACATATCAATATTAGCTTATTTTATTCTACTCAATGTGGTTCTCTGCCTTTATTTTGTTATGTGTTATACTATGAGATTTTTTTTTTTTTTTTTTGGTTGTTGTTGTTGTTGTTGTGATTATCTTGTTAAACGCTTGGATATATTATTCAATTTTTTTTCTTCTAAAAATTGATTTGATTTGATGGGATAAATTTAGTTGTAATTTCAAATATATTTTTATTAATGAAATAGGTTTTATTAAAAAAAAATTGTACTAGTTATAGGGCAAATTAACAAAAAGTAGAGTTTTACGGGGTGAGGCAGGGCTTCATGAGGCCCTTAGGGGTGGGAATGGGGCAAGACAAAACCATGCGGGGCGGGGACGAAGATCCCATCCTTCAGCCCCGCCCCGCCCCGCCCCATTGCCATCCCTACTTAATATATGGTCAATCAATTGACAGTCTCAATTCATACAGCTTAAATCGAGAATCTTGCTGATAGAATCCAAATCTAGCCTAATCATTCATCCAAGCCTTTTGGGTTTCGTGCCTACAAAGCCAAGCTTTAAAAGAAAACCTAGTGGATGTCGAAAAGAAATTTTGAAGAGTTGTGCATTGTCCACCTAGGGTTAGGGTTAACCAAGTTCTCTCAAAGAATCAACTGTTAATTCATGTTTCAAGATTCAAGTTTTTGGTGATCCAGTTAAAGTTGTTGCAATAAATAAACAAATCAATTGCTATGGAGAATTTTCAAAAGAGTTATTGAAGTTCTGTGTGGGTGTTCACATTCAACTAGAGTCCATAGATAAAGAGTCTATGGATTTGGGGTTGCGTGAGGTCACATTAGTAAATCTACATTTGGTAGCAATAGATTTAAGTTTAAATTTATTGTAAAGTTCAATTCTATTATAAGGATTTGTTTCCTTGGGGTTAGTGGATAAACCTTTGAAGAGTTTTCCTGTCTAGGGTTTTCTTGAGGTAAGTGGATAAATCTTCCACTATTTTATGATTTTTGCGATATGGTGTTTGATTGTTTAACCAAAATTTGAATCGTCACATTTGAAATTGGTTAATTGGCACAATTGGGGATAATCTATCCCAACAGAGTAACGCTGGAGACACTAACTTTGACACAACTTTGTGCCACAACTCGCCACATGGCGAGTTGTGATTGGTAAAGATGTGTCAGTGGACCATGTGGGGATACACTTTTACTAATCACAACTCGTTATGTGGCGAGTTACGGCACAAAGTTGTGCCAAAGTTGGTGTCTCCAGCATTAATCATCCCAACATGGTAGAAAATATTTTAAGGATCATTTTCTTAATAATAATAATTGAACATAAGAAAAGAAGCCACTTTTTTTTTTTTTTTTTGGTTGCAAAATTAATGTTTCTCTAACATCATTTTGAATTTCTATTAAAAATAAACGGAAAGGTTAAAGGAAAATAATATATCGAGTCAAGGACACAAAAGTGTCCGGATCCTAGACCATTACAATAAAGTTATAAACACAACGTTTTCCTTCCTTTTAACTCTTTATCGTAACCCTACAAAGAAGGGCAACTGTTCACTTAGGGAGGGTGAGGTTCTTTGAATACCCATCGTAATTTACTATTCTCTGCCCGTTAGAGCTAGGGCTCCCTAGCTAGCGATGAAGTGGGGTCTCAATCACAGTCTGTGTCTTTGGTGCCTTTGTGAAGAAGAGAAAGATGGTCCAAACTCCAAACTGACCCAGCTATTTGTACGTTCGAGCCAGGCGAAAAGGCAATGTGGGCATCTTTTTTATAGTGGCAAACTATTCAGCAAAAGAAAGTGAAAGCAACGTATCAAAATCCTGGTTTGTATTGAAATTCTTGAGGTTGGCCCCATTTTCGTGTAGAATGTCAGCATGGTACCCATGGATCAAAATCTTGATGTAACTCATGCATATATTTGTCCAAGATCACTCATAGCTATAGTTGTAATTTATTTATTTATTTAAGGCTGCAATAGTCCCATGGCTTTTGTTGGAAAGTTGTAATCTCGAAATGATTATTAGCTAGTAATCAAACTCTTACTATTAATCTCAAAATTTGGTATATTAATCTTGACAAGTTCTTTTTAAATTTCTTTGGCTCTTATTGTTTATCTAAAATGAATTGTTTAAGATTTCAAAAAATTATCTTATAAGACTGTTTTATGAAATATTTTTCTCCAAAAAAGTGTATGATTTTCACATATATGAATCCCACGTGTTATGGAAGAAAAGTCTGATTAACTACCCTCTTTAAGATAACTATGCAATGCAATAAAGTTTAATTTGGATCATACAAGTGTAGTTTTTAATGTGTACCATGCATATGTTACGATGTGTTGTACAGAATTCTATCCTTATGAACATCTTGCATATTTATATGCATAATGTAGCTTCCGGACCATGACAAAATTAATAATTAAAAATGTTGAGATTGGTGAATTGACAAAGTACTGGATGTTACAATTTTTTTTAATAAAAAATAAAATAAAATTCAAAGCTAGTTTGGTCTTATTCGTTTGGGTGTCTTTATTTTTGTTTTTATTTTTTATCTACCTCCTAACTTATATAGAAATCTACACCTACTCATCGATGTCAATTAAAACGCTACAACATAGAGAAATAGGGAGAGAGAGCTATGTGGGCCAAGTGACTAAAAGTTTTACAGCTAAAAATTTTGTCACTCTTTGTGCAGTTCTTTAGAAAGTTACAGGCAAACTAATGCAGTGTTCAACTGAAAGAATCTGCAGCAGTATGAAAGCTCTCTTAAACATGCTATAAAATTTTGGTGAACAGTGTGAGGATAAGGCAGACATGACTCGTGAGGAAAAGAGCTCTTGCTTTTTCTTAAAGGGTATTTGCACTTGCATGGATACATGCATTGAGCATTGGAATTTAGAAGAGTCAAAAACTCAAAATCAATGGTCAAAGACAATATATGCCAGCTGCTCTCTAGTATCAAAGACAGAAGTAAAGACACCATTCATGTCTATATCTGCTTCACCATAAAGGCCAACCCAACATGTTTTTTTAAGTATTCCTCTATTAGTTCTTTCAATGTCACAGGTACAAAATTTGTAAAAAGAATATAGATTCTTCCATTAATTCTTTACTTAAAAGAAAGAAAGAAAATAAAAGGAGACTGATTCTCTTTATAAATTCCTTTTAACTTGAGGAGAGAATTCTAAATATAGTTTATAAATAAGAATCGAACTCTAAACCTTGTTTTATAAATATGATAGTATTTGAATTAATGTCATCCGATTTGTTATAATTTCTATAAAAATACTAATAAATTTCTTTTTGGAATAAGCACGATGGCAGAATTATTTTTTTTGGAAAAAATTTCTATAAAAGTGATATGAATGAAAGTATGAATGGATGGTTTTAATACTTGCCACATCTGGAAGCGATTTTCCTCTAAGATTGGTTGGAAAGTATACTTTTTCCTAAATTTACATAAGTTGTGCTTGAGTTTTATCTAGCTAAAAAAAGATAATTAAGAATCGAAAATAGAAGTTTGATTTAAAAAAAAGTTGGAAAAAATAATTTCATGTGTTAAAAAAAAAAAAACAATGTTTAATTTTCCTAATTGCTCACATGATTGGTTTTTAATTTTCCAAATTGCCTCATGTAATATACAAAATATTAAACGTGTATTTGTATGTTAATTATAAATTTTTCCTCCCATAGAGTCAAATCCTTCCTATATATATACCTGCCTAGGTTGCAAGCTTAGCCCGCTCGAATATAGAATAAGATCCTACTAAAAAGAAATGGATAATATGTACAATTGGGAGTCAAAATGTTGTAAAAGAAGAACCATTATCTGATTCTCAAAAAAAAGAAAGAAGGAAGAATAACTAATTCCAAGCTAACACTTCCTATGGTCATTAGTTTGATGGGTTGAAGATAAAGAATGAAATGATTTAACAAAAAGTCTTAGTCTTTTTCTTATTCAATCAATCACTTTTTTTTATTTTCTTCTTTTAATGAAAAAAAAAAGCAAATTATACCCATTAAGTTTGGTCAATTATCATTAATTTTGATTCTGTAAGTTCATGTTTGTTATCACTGTTAGTAGTCCTTCTTCCATTCCGCTAAATTTTTTTTGGTAAGGATTAATAATGACTATAAACATGAATTTACATAACCAAATGACAAAAAATAAAATTTACATGGGCAAAATGACAATTGACCAAACTTATTGTGTATAATTTGTATTTTTGCCCCTTTTTATTAGTCTTAATTTTTTAATAGCTAATGGGAGTTATGGACAAAAGGATGATTAACAATGACAAAAAAATGTGAACTTAGCATAATCAAAATGACGAAAATGAAATTTAAATGACCAAAATGACAATTGATCAAACTTAACTAATGTAAATTATATTTTTGCCTTTTTTTTTTTTTTTCTTTTTCCTTTTTTGGGTGGTGTAAAATGTAAATTGCCAATATATACCCGTCCATTAGACATCAACAAAGGCCCTACAAGAAATTGTGTTAAATGCTTCCATTAAGTAAATGGTGCTCCCAAAATCAAAGACATAAAATGAAGGAAACCCATTTCCCTCTTCTTCTTTTTTTTTTTTTTTTTTTTTTTTTTTGAGAAGAAGGAAACCCCTTCTTTTAAAAATTAATTAGAGTTAGGTGAGATGTTAAACTAGTAAGGAATGTAAGAGACATTATCACATGAAGGTTTTGGGATAACATTAAGAACATAGGCATAAAAAGTCCCCAAGTGATATCATATAGTTGAAAATGAAGATTTTGTACAGAAGAAATTAATGGAGCCGACTTTAGGATTGTATATCCGGGTGAGGAGGATGAGTGGTGGTGAAGAAGGAAAACATGGATCTGCAGCAGTGTTTGGAAGATCTTTGCCTCGATCTCTCTCTCTCATCAATATTCACCATACCATATGGGTTTGTTCCCATTTCTGCTAGACACAAAACCACCACATTTCATTTTTGGACCATCATTGAGTCTCTATGCACCGTTTTATTCTTTGCTTATGTTCCCCTCCAAACTCCATCTGTACCTTACCTATCAGTGATCCATCGGTGTCAAGTGTCAGCTTGGCTTTCTTTGTCTCTATACATATGTTTGTATAGAGAGGAAACTTGTAATTGTTTACTATTATTTTTTCCATATACATTTTTTATTTATTGATGTAGCTATAATAAAATTATCACGGAAAATACCAACATAAAAAAAGGGAGAAAATTGCATTGACCTCTCCTAAGATTTTTATTATTGCACCCACATCTCCATTAGTTTGGAATAAGACATTCACCTCTTTTAAAATGCAAACATTTGCACTGACTTTTCCTAAATGACTAAATAAATATTAAAAAAAAAATTTCTGAAAAATAAATGTTTTAAAAGATCCTAAATTTTCTATCATAGAAGGTATGGATAATAGTTAAGTAGAGGGTAAAAAATGAAAATCAAGAATTTTAAGGCTTGTTTTCAATCATCCAAAGGAAGCAAGTATAAATATTTTTTACCATAGAAGAAGTGACGTCTTATTCCAAACTAGAAGGAAGACGAGTGTAATAATGGAAAATCTTTTTTTTTTTTTAGAATACTAAGTATTTTTTAACACACATGGAAAGATGAGAGAAGATTTTTTAAAGAAACTTACAGTGGTGTATATCCAAAAGGGCCTAACTCTTGGATACACAGCACAAACTTTAAACATTTTTAACTCACACTCATTTTTCAATGTGGGATTAACTCACTATTTTTTTCTTTTGAGAATACTAAGTATTTTTTAACACACACACGGGGAGAGGGGAGAAGGTTTTTTAAAAGGTTCACTGCAATATATCCATAGAGTATTATATAGTCACACTTGAGGGTTTTTTATTTTTTATTTTGGTGGTAAACGACAAACATTCATATGATCAATCATATAATCAATTGTTTGCAATTACTCATTAATTATGCGGGACACGTTTCCATGTCCTAAATAACATCAATATTGATGTTCCAGGTAAAACATCATTATTTTTATTTTTATTTTTTTATATACAGGTAAAAACATCATCATAGAAACAGTGGGTCATAGAACTTGGTGAATTAATGAAGCCTGAAGGTTATGCAAAGTGAAGTGCTGATGAATTTATCAGCAACCATGGCAAATTCTAATGGGGACAGTCGTACTTTATACTTAAACTCATAATTTTTCTAGTTGAAAATTAATGGGTGAATATCTCTTTTTGGCCTGAATCCCAAGTTGATAATGTATATTAGATTTGATCCAAGGCCTAATGATCGAACAGTTGACCATTAAACCTACCTACTTATCCCATCTGCAATATGGCTTTCCTCAGCACTAGTGGTAGGAAAGGCACAATAGATGCCTTAAAGCCACTCAATCAAGGCAGAACACTGATCCTTATTGATTGAAATCCACATATATAGCTGTAATCAAATACTTGGCTCCCACTAAACCAAATCACTAATTTACTATTGAGACACTTAGAAGGAGAATATATCCATTACTTAGAAGAGAATTAAGAGATTCACATCAATCAAGGAAATCATGCTATATCTATACAGGAAAAAGGAAATCTATTTCAAAAATTACAATTTTTTTTAAAAAATTACTATTGTAATTAGATGTGTTAGATTATTCTTATTAAGAGTTGTGTACCTCAATAGTATTACGTACCTACTTCTTCCCATATAAAGAACTTCGATTTTGATTTCTCCCCCAACTTATTATAAGGAAAATAAAAAAAGGTTAGTTAGATTCTCAACAAGATCTTTGACTAATTTGTTGTGACACAGAGACTAGCTAGAAAAACATACATACCAACTTTTATTTGCTAATTGCATCATAAAAATAGTAGTTGATAATGCGTGACAATGACATCTAATTCACCGACTTTCATCTTTTTCGTTTTCACTTTTTATAATTTAATAGTTAAGGGAGAAGAGATTTGAATGTTGAATATCTCTATTAAAAACACTAAAAAATATTAATTGAACTATAAGACTTTGAGGTAAGTGCACTTCCCTAATTCTTTTCTAATTAACTACTTAAGGGGAAAAAGACATCTAATTTATATGCTTCTTTCAATGGTGTTAAATGATAAATGACCATTGATTAGTTTACATAAATAATATCCTGTAAAGTATATACTGTACGCAAAAATGTGGCTAATATTTACCACTATGGCAGAAAGTGTACAATTCTTATTTTTCATGAACAGTACAATGTAGAAATAGTTTTTTTTTTTTCCTAGTTTTTGAAGTATCATCTTCTTTTAATAATTCCTTCACACTTCATACATTATAAGATGTGATGATATTGTGACAAGAAAAAAAAAAGTGTGTCGATTGCTTTGGATTTCATGGTAGGACATACTTTGGCATTTGATTGGACATCGTAAATTTAAATGTGGAGGTAACCCAACCGAAACAAAGGTGGGGGTGAAAAATTAGTCCTTCAAGATTATGATGGTGCTTGTTTGGATGTAAGTAAAGTCAATATGGCTTTGAGAGAGCCAGCTGTAATGTGTTACTTGTTTTAATATATATGATACTTTCACACAAAAAGAGAGAGAGAGATTTTGTTGCTTTTTTTTTTGTTGCTCTGAGTCACTTCCGTATTTAGGAAGTAAACATAAGGAGGAAACTATAGGTGACATTTGATGGATGAATAATGTTAGATTCTCTTCTGGTTTCTGGTTGTGACTTGTGATCGATATAGCAATGTCAACTTTGCTCAGCATGAAAGGAGGTCCCGAGTTACGTGTGAGTTACTTCAGGCAAATATCGGTGCCAATAATATAACATGGTTAATGTTGTCATTGAGTTACAAAACTCTCGGTAGGATTGTATTCAACTATCATCAACATAGGTGATGAAATTTTCTTCAATAGAAAATAAGAATAATAATCTACAATATATCAAAATTTAGGAGTGGGTGTGATCTTGATAGGATCACAATTCGCAATCCTACCAATCCCACTATTTGGATCTAGATCAATTTAAATGCTACTAGTTGAAGATCCTATAATATGATCAAGATTGTTTTTGAATCTCAGATCTTACAATCTTGATTTAGATTTTAAGTTTTAACAACTATGAGAGCCTGACCCCATTTTTCATAGTTGATTTGGCCCATTTAGGCCTTCAGCAACTTTAGACAATGAATGCATGCTCAAAGGAACAAATTTTGACTACAAACTTAGTTCTAGCTAATAGCTATAAGTCTATTTAATATTTTTTTTATTGGATGTGAATTTTGTCAAATCTACCATTGGATTGCATTTTCTTCTTATGTTCTTAATTCTTGCAAAATTTTGAGAAGATCAAAGGTCTATGGCTATATCATCAATTAAATGTTTAAATTTCAAGTTTTTATAGTCTAATATTATGCATACAAAATAAGCTTATAGATCAAATAGTAAATAATATTTTATTAGCACAAAATTTGAAATGCGTATTAAGAAAATAATGGACATACAATCTAATGATTAAATTTTAAAAATATGTAGGCATGCAAATTTTTTTAATGTGAGTTGCAGTCAAATTTTGTCATGCTCAAAAATTATTTCAAGCTTTTACCAAAGCCAGAATTAGACTGTAAAGCTCAATGGTTCAACCTGATCAATCCGAACCAGCCTGAAATATTGTATGTTATTTTCATTTGAATGAAGGTCCAAATAATTAGCCCAAAACTATTTACAATTCATTCAAAATAAACAGTCCAAATTTTTCCTCAAAAAAAAAATAATAATAATAATAATAATAAACGGTCCAAATGGGGATAACAATATAGGCCCAGACTGAAAATCCAAACCCATCACCTGCAAGTCAGTTTGGTGGGCTTAATTTAGTAGGGATTTGATCAGTTTGATGATTTCCTAAACCAATGAGGTCCGGTTGTGTTAACAAAATTATTCCCCCCACCCAAAAAAAAAAAAAAAAAAAACTCTGAAACCAACCTAATTGGGCTTGCATAGAGAACAGAACTTTGTGGATGAGTAAAATAGGCCTTTATGGAATCAATGGTGTGTGTATCATTGGGATAGTGCAGCCCAGTTTCAGTGATTCCAATTGCAATCTACCAGCCCAAACCTCCATGATAAGTACAATACAATGGGCCTAAGCCCAGTGGGCTAACTATTAATTTTTATAAAGGATTTTTGAAATTTATATATTACTAAAAGCTGAAGCGTGACATTTATTACTGTTGAGCTCCTGTTGCGCCACCTCATCGCCACATCATTCTCCACATAATTATTATTTATTATTTATTCCTTTTTTTTTTTTTACAAAAAAAATATCTATAAATAGATTATTGACTTTACATATTCATCTTTGTCGATTTTAACATCTATATATATTTCTTTTTTATTTCCAATTTTTCTATAATTTTTTTTACATTCACTTATTTTTTAAATATTTACACTTTTTTTCAACCTTTCTTATTCCCTTACCTTTTCATCTCCCCACTACCCTCTACTTTAATATTGCTATTCATCTTTCTCTTCATCTTCCTTTATTTATCTCTTCTTATCCCTTTCCTCTTACTATAAATTTGTCACTCTTTTTCATTCTTTGCATAGTTTTCTCTTACAAAAAGGCTCTCTCTCTCTCTCCCTCTCTCTCAATGTTTTGGTGGATTTTTATTTTGAGAAATGCTATGTCTACAACATTTTTACAACATTTTTACAACAAATCCTAAGTGGCAGGTTATTACTGGTTGTTATTGTTGGGACAAAACTGTAATCTTAGTGTTAGGTTCAAATTTGAACCAATAACAACTAACCACCTATGATTTGTTGTAAAAATGTTGTAAAAATGTTGTAGACGTAGCACCTCTCTTTTATTTTTTATTGCATCTCCGCTTTAGGTTGATAAATGTTTAGTGTTTTTAAAAAATCTATTTTAGGTTGATATGATTTAGTTTTGTGTTTTAAGTTATTATTATTATTATTATTTTGCTCTTCGATTGTTAAATTTTATCCGATTACATTATAAAAAATTAAAGATAGTAGATAAAAAAAAAATAGTATTCCATTACATACCATAATTTGGATAATATAATGTTTATTGTTATATCTTTTAATTTTTCTTATTTTTTTCTTCTCTTCTATTATACTCAATATTGAAATTTAACCACATCCTCCTTATCTTTAAATTATTTATATTTTCTCTCTCTTTTTGTTTTAAAAAATAAAAAAATGTAATTTTTTATTGTGCTCATCAAATTGTACTCTTTTTTTTTTAACATTTACACTTTCTCCAACTTTTTTCCTTCTCTTTACTTTTTCATCTCCCCAAACATTCTACATTGATATCACTCTTCCTCTTTCCTTTTATCTTCCTTTATTTTGTTTCTTTTTATAATCATTCTCTTAGTATAAATTTGTCATTCACTCTTCCATTATTTACATAATTTTCTCTCACAAAAAAGTGGTTATTTCCCACTCTTTCTCCCTTAATTTTTTGGTGGATTTTTATTTTTATTTTTCTTGCATCTCTATTTTAGCTTGATAAAGTTTTATATTCTTTAGAACTCTATTTTGGTTGATGGGATTTAGTTTTGTGTTTTAAGTTTTTATTTTTATTTTTTTATATGACTTTGATTGTTAAATATTATCATATTTCATTATAAATAATTAAAAATAGTATAAAAGAATGTACTATTATTATATTACATAGAATTATTTGGATAAGTTAGTATTTTTTGTTATGTATTTTTTTTTTCTCATATCATTTTATTTAACATTTAAATTCAGCCACATCCCCCACAAAAAAAAAAAAATTGACATACCACTAACGTAACTACATCTATAACTATTTAAGCCATCCATGATATCTATTTCTTATTAATAACCATAAAATTTACAACTAGTAAGGGAACATACAAAGTAATAAAGAATAAATGAAGGAAGAAAAAAAGAAATGAAATCAAACGTCAATTAATAACTATTATTTGAAAAATAAAAAGGTGATAAAGAAGAGTAAGAAATAAAATAGAGATGGCTATACAGAGGACATTAAAAACTTTAGAGTGCAATAAAATCAACAAATAAATATAATAATACAAAATTTAAACTTAAAACTAATCAAACTCTAACTAGGAAAATTATAAATATATATATATATATATAAAATCATAATCTTCATACACCATGACTTAAAAAAAATTATTGAATAGTTCTACCTCTCATTTAATGTCTATTTTATACAAATCATCAACCAATAAATATATGATAATGGTAAAAAATGTTATAGATAAGATTATGAAAAATATGATAAGACTATTTAAAAAAAAAAAAAAAACTCTTTATAAAGTTTAGGGACTAAAATAATATTTTATCTAAAAAGTTATCACACGCAACGTGTGGGTCTGCGACTAGTAGAGATAACTCCTGAACCATGAAATGGACACTTAACATTTAGCAGATTCATATGTCCTAAAATTATAAGGTATATGGTATTTAGTATTTCACAAGAAATATATATTTAATTGTTAAATCATTGCCTGTAGTAGTTTAGTCCTGACTTTAACCTCAATATTTTTCATATCCAACCAATCTGTCTGTATGCCCTACTTTTTTGCTACAATGCCTGGATTCCATAGGTTGTCTCATCTTGTAGAGTTATTTGCAAATAAAGCTTTAGCTAGTTTGTTTTACTTCATGTGTTGTTGATGTTAGTGTTTGTCTTGTAATGTTTGTTTAGTCTGATCATCGCTAGCTTCTTCAGTCGGCAGTATGAACTCAGTTGTGTATACCTTTTCGCAGATGCGTTTGGATTGGGCGTTTGGCCCAATAAGTGCGTTTGTGTATTTTTAGTGGGTCCTATGAGTACTATTTATAGACCCACAAAAGTCAGTAAAACATAGATTTCTAGGTAAATTTGAATCTCACAGCACTATTTATACTTTTAAAAATTATTTTGCTACAATGTTTTCAGCAATAAATTTTCAGTTTTCAGCAAATAAACGGTATCCAAACACACCCATAAATTTCATATTCAAGTAGATATATTATAATTAGAGTAACGTTGTAAACACAACAATTTTCACAATAGTTGTGTAGGTAGATTTTTATTGAAACATTTGATGCCAAGTTTTGTGGCTCTAGACTTATTGATTATGATTATACGTGTTCTTTCTCTTTTTGTTTTCCACTCTAATAACGTATCATATGGTACGTGAAGCATATTAAACAATTTTCTTATTGCGGTTTGCAAAGATTTATAGGGTTGCCATGCAATTCTGAATTTCATAACACTTTGGTTGATTCTGAAATAAGCAAAAGATTTTTGAGCAAATAACGTGCTCTATAAATTTCCTATACCATCCTTGCTCATAGTCATAAACCTACTACGTAGTAAGTTCCAAATTTCTTAAACGTACAGACCAAAAATGGTATAACCACAACTTTGAATCTATAGAAAAACTACGTACAGCTTGTCTTTTACACTCTCAACAAACCGTCATCATCTTTCCACACTATATATCTTTTGGGATAAACTAAAGCCACAGAAAAATTATCAATTTGGTGATATTTTTTTTTAGCTTTCTGCGCTCATAATTCACCTTTTCTTTTTATCTTTTTCCTTTATCACACATTAGAAATCTATACCCCAACTTGCTCATAGACAAATATGTATCTATCTCCTATGAAATGAGTGCTAGTATATATGATTCCCATTGCTTGGTATTCAAGACTTTTACGTCTTTCTGCTTATCCTCATAGAAACATTGCCCACACGACACTTCCTTAGGCTCTTGAAAAGTCAGAGTTTCTTTTGCATTTTCTTGGTCCATAAACATGGGGATATTGATTCTTGAAAATGAGAGTTACTCATAGTAATTGCATGATACACACTTTTTAAACTTTTTTAGGAACCTTCCAAGTTGTTTGGAAGGACCACTAAGCTTTAGTAATACCTGCTCTTCAAAGAAAAATGAGCCATGAATGGAAGTTTTCCAAGATTGGTTTAAGATGTTGGCGATAAAATATCAAAGTTGGAGGACCATTTTTCATGACAAGGTCTACTTGTTCAGCCTCTCATCAAATGATCAGCCCCCAATTAACTATTCCTATCAATTTGAAATAACATGCAACTACTAAACCAACTTGTTATATATAGTCCATTTTTGCATGATTATCAATCATTGACATTTGATTGAGATAGTTGACAAATCATAACCACAGAACATATGTTGTGTTTTGATATATATCAATCAAAACACCATATCTAGCTTCTCAAGGCATCATATGATTGGATAGTATTTTCTGAGAACAATCCTTGTAGGGCCAAAGGTAATTAATTGGCTCTGAGAAGAAAAATGCAAGAAACCGTTTTATCATCATTTGCAAACTATGGTAATGCTAGCTTCTTTAGCTACAAATTTGATCCATTCCACTACATGACTTAATTTTTATTATCCCCATTGATTAATTAATTAGCAAATAAATTTGGAGTAAGCAATTGGTAATTCCGGCACTAATTCCAACATATTATGAATCCATCAGTTTGGAAAATAGGCTAATGAAAATTAATTCATTCAAAAACACACAAAGACATGCAATCAGTATATCGACGAAAGAATGAATGCAACAATGTGATCGCTTTTTTATTTTTATTTTTAGATGGTTAGATAGTGAGGGAGGGGAAGGAGAGGTTCGAACCATGCATTAGACTATCACTTAAACTCTAATGTGAGTTCATTTCTATTTCAATTAGCATGTTGAAATGAGCGTTTATATTATCTCAAGACTGCTATATATAGTTGATGTGGGTCATGAAATTATTTAGCATATCTTGTGTACTTCCACCTTCATTTTACATAAAGGTTGACCTTGCATGTGAATCTCATACATAAGACTCATATAAATGATTCACATAAGACCCATATAAATATGAGAGGATGGTGAAATATATTGGGATGCCATCAAAATACCCTTTAGTTTATAAACGTTTAAGGTTTTGGTGTAGTTGATTGAATGAAAATCACAATTTAATTATATATATATAAGCTAATTAGCTGATTACATGACAGTTAGAACTTTTTGTTGATTAGCCATGACAGTTAGAACTTAGAAATCATAACTGATGTACATCTTAAACGTAGCAGACACGTTGACAGAAACAGGTCATGAGAAATTAATTGGGGCCACATGCTTCATTTTACATGGGATTTTTGCGTGCATATCAGTCCGAAAGGGTTATTGGATTTGGACCATTGCATCTTTTAGCTATGGTTCATTAAGATATCTGTTGGAAATTACCTAAAAAATCTATTAAAGAAATAATTAATATTATGTTACTTGTTATTTGTCACCTAAAAGAAGACTGGGTGGAGGGTGGATTTTTTTTCTTACTTAATGCTTTTATATCACCAATTTCTAAAATGTTGATGATAAGGTTATTAGTATGTTTTTATTTTTTGTTTTTTATCATTAGATCTAATAAAAAAAATAATGGTCTAAAAAATATATAACTCAAGTAGATGTAACTTTAACTAATCTTATATATAGAAAAATTTTAGATTTTTTGCATGAATTTCGTTGTGTTGAAATCTTCTATGTACGTAGGATTGATAATGTTTCTGTCTATTTACTAGCAAAATATGCTTTAGGCATTGCTGATTTTTCTGTTTGGATTGAAGAGAATCCTTATTTTATAGAACAAGCTCTTCTCTAAGATGTATCTTCTACTTTCAATTATGAATAAAATCTCAGTCTTCCTATCAAAAAAATAATCAATTACAAGCAAACTGTGTAATCTTACTTCAAACAAGAACATAAAAATAGAGAGAGAAAGAAAGATTTAAGAGAAAAAAAATATTTAAGATATTATTGATCTTGCTTAAAATGAAAAATTGCACAGAGTATTGTTTATACAACACCCCATTACTACTAATCTCATATTTACAAAATAAATATCTCTTCAAACAAATATAACGACCTTTAACAAACTTTCCCAATCGCTAAGAGAATGTCAACAACCTTTGGATCTGTAACTAACTTTGGTGTCAAAGGCTACAAGACTGAACGATATCATTTGGTGTTTTGCATTTAAGGTTATGTTTGGTTTAACGGAAATTGATTTCTTGAAAATAATTTCTGTATTTTTAAGTGTTTGGGACGACGGAAAATGTTGGTCATTTGAAAATTGTTTTTAGGTTGACTATAAAATAAAAGCATTCATGGGAGAAATTGATTTATGCTTTCATTTTTCATTAAACCATTTTTCATCTCATCTAAAACTTATCAACCTAACCTTTACCCCTACTATCTGCCATCCAATCACCACCACCCACTAACGTCCTTAGTCTCCAGTTGATAGCATTGCTGCCATTGCCGATCCCTGGTCACAATCTTTTTGAAAGCCCTAAAGATCTCCATTGATAACAAAAGAATATATCAATGCAACTACAAGATTCTTAACCTAATATAATATTTGTTGATGGTGCCTTAGGGCCTTTAGCCATCTTATCTTACCCTATTCAATTTATAAGAAGAAGAAGAAAAAATGATTTTTTGTTGTTGATAAATATGAAAAAAAAGTGATTGGGTATATGTGTATATGGCATATTCATAAATTATCATCACATATAATTGACCCTGTCTTACCCCACTTTTGATGAATTTAGCTTCTAGCTAGACATGCAGAGTCACTGCTTGGTTGAAACTTCACCCACCAATCAACTGACACAAAATCACCCTCCTATCCATTAAGAAAACCAGCCTCACCTGTTGACTCTATAAAAAGATGAGTCCGGTTAATGTGTGCCCTAAATTATTCATTTTAGAAAATATTTTTTCGAAAATTGAAAAAGTTGTCAATACTTTTTTAATTCCCAAAATTTTTTTTTCAAAAATGAAAATTATTGTGTGCCCTTAAGGCACACATTAGCAAAATCCATTATGAATATCATTCTACTTTTGCCAAAAAAAAAATCATGGTACGGTTAAAGGTATCCAGCTAGAACCATTTGGAATGTTGTTCAGGACAAAGATTCGAAAACCCAATTCCAAGATCTAAAGCTGAAAAATAAATATAAAAAAATTAACTCTGGATGAGTTCTTGGCAGTCTGTTCTCAGTCCAAAAGATTTGTCAGTGATCACCACAGCTTGAGAAACTAGAACAAAGTCCAAAATATTTTGAGTTGAGTGAGTCTGACATAGAAAAGATATAGTATAAGACACTATTGTCATAATTAATGTTATTACTAAGAAGATTCAAGATGGTACATGCTTAGTCCAGAAACATTAACCCATAAATGAAATGAGTGAGAAACTAAATTTTAAAAGAATGGACTGGGAAGGGTAAGAGTACATAGAATCCATTGTGAATAGCTCTAAGACCTGCAGATCAATGGAACACAAGAAGAAACAGGGGAAGACAAGATGGTTTGGTTGAGAGTATAGATGATAAAACTCTCAACCGAGATATCAAAAATTCAAATCCTCCCATTCGGCCATTCTTAATTATCAAATTATCAAAAGGGTTAAATTTGTTGTTAACACATTATTTTACACCATTTTAAAAATCTTGATTAGTTACTTTCTCACGTGTATACATGTAAAACTATATAAAAAAACTTACGCGTTATAAACATTTTTATTATTAAAAAGAAAAACCTTATAGCCTGTGACACTAGTTAACAAAAGTTTACTAGGGTATATTTGCAAATTCTTGTCAAAGATTGAAAATAATTATGTCGCTGGCAGAGGCAAGGAAACAGAAATGTCAAAAAATGCATGCCAGTCCAATCAGTGGAGAACCTTTATTTTTTTCCTTGTTTGGTATGTCTAGTAAGTAGTAACCTTCTTAAAATTTGCGCTTGCCAGCCCCCTGCCTCCCCCTACTTTTTTTTTTTTTTTTTAATATTTTACTTTTAATTTTTAAATTTTGTACAGTTTGTTTGTAACTGTAATACTCCCTAGTTGTTCATCAAAAAAAAGTAATACTCCCTAGTCTTAAATTGATAGTCCTATGCTCTATTTTAAAATGTCTCAAAATGAAATATTTTTTGAAAAATAAATAAATAAATTTCTTAACATACTGGTCACTTTATTTAAAAAGTCAATACTCTTCTTCCACAAAATTTCTAATTATAAAAGAGAGTTTTGAAAATTTTGTTTAAAATAAAAGAAATGTATTAACTTTTTAAATAAAAAGTGAAGGAAGGGTATTGACTTTATAAATTTTCTAACGTACCTTTCATTTTCTTTAAATTACACTTTTTTTTTTTTTTTTTTTTTAAGAGTATTATTTTAGTCTAAATTGAGTCTTTATATCATATAGTAGGAGTATTATTTAGAATCTATTTAGAATTATCTATGTTTGAAAATTAAGGAGAAGATTTCCACTTCTACAAAAGGAGTCCAACATTGATGCTGCAATTTGACCAAACAACTCATTCCTTGATGTTGTGTGTTGTGATTATTTGGGAAAATTTATCTATGCTTGGAAAAATTTAACCTGGGGTTAGACAAGTTTTTTAAGGTGATGCTCTAAACATCATAGAACCCATTCAAAACTCTGCAGTCACACCTCATTGGGTCATCTCTTCTATCATCCCCAACATAAACCACCAGTCCCAATCCTTTCATTTTGCTCTTTTTTTTTTGTGGTTGTAAAGAATGCCAATTGTGCTGCTTATGGTCTCACTGCCTGGGCTCCTTTTTGTAATTGTTGTGAGGCCCTTCCCATCTCCAATCTTCCTACCCACATCTTCGAGCCAGAGATGATAGATGGCCCGGGCCCTAACCCCCTTTTTCCTTAATAAAATTCATCATTTAGCAACCAAAAAAGAAAGAAAGAGAGGAGTCTTCGAATCTTCGTACCTCTCGTAAGGGTGAATAAATTCTTGAAATTAAGCTTTTTTGTGACTTTAAAATGGAAAATTATATAATACTTTTGGGAGTATAATAATGACTTATTATTCCCTCATCTAACATGAATAGTAGGTCATATTATGAATTTAATTAAGAAGATCTATTATTACGTGGAAGGAAAGAATACATCATTATCATACTCCCATAGTATTGTATAATTACTCCTTTAAAATATCCTCTAAAATGTAAATTAAAACCATAAGTGCAACTAAAAATAAAAATTTCAGTACTTGTTTTATTTATTTATTTTTCCTTATAGATTCGAGATCTCTCTTTAATAAGTGTTCCAAGTTGTAGTATTTTATTACTCCTAAGTCCTAACCCTTCATATGGTATTACACTGCACCACTTTGCTGATTTTTTAGGCTAAAAGGTAATGGATTGTCTACCTACTTATTAATTATGCAACTAGCCTCTGTGCTTAGCCTTGGAAATTCTATATTTTCTATTTGCATTATAAACGAAGAAAAGATTCTTAATTTCTTAGGAACACATAAAAAAACAAAACCCAGAAAGCCTTTCCTTTGAAACTGATTCCCCTCCTCCTCTGCCTAGTGGCTGAACCTTGTCCTGCTTCGTTTGTGGTTCCAAAGGGAGACGGGTCACACCTCAATCCACCTTTTGACAAAATAGATTCGCCAACTGGCTCCACCACACCACCCTATAAACCATTTTATAAGCAAGCAAGCAAGCAATCACAGCATGAGCAAGCACCCATGGCAGTCTCTTCTCTTGCATGAACCATATCCCCAAAGCCTTCTCTTTTGTTCTTGCTCCTTCAGCACTAGTTCTCACCATTCCTTTAGACACTTCAGGATTTGAATTGAAAGCACAAAGTTTAGAGCAACTTTGATGGCTTCAAGTTCTCTTAGTAAGCAAAACTCCAGCTCCTCTTGGACACCAGAGCAGAACAAAAGGTTTGAAAAAGCACTAGCATTGTATGATAAGGAGACCCCTGACCGGTGGCAGAATGTAGCCAAGGCTGTCGGTGGGAATAAAACAACTGAGGAAGTGAAAAGACACTATGAAATCCTTTTAGAGGATCTCAGGCATATTGAGTCTGGTCTTGTTCCTATTCCCAAGTACAGGTCCAATGGAAGCAGTGCCAACATTGATGAAGAAGAGAGGTAATGACTTCATGAAAATTATATGAGTACCTAGATTCTTTTTAACTTTTCTTCTTTCTTCTTTCTATGATGAGTGTCTAAAGCTTTTCGAGCATCTGACTATTTCTTGAATTCTCGAATTTGTTTAGTCGGTTGTTCCACACGCACCATATAATTACAGGAATCTCTTGTGTGACCCCCTTTAACTTCTCTTTCTTTTATCTTTCTCATGCATGCACCGTCCCATTTTGTCAATGGCCTCAAAGTACTTTTTAGATTTTAGCATCATAGCGGAATTCGTGTCTATAGTTCAGTAAGGCCAAAAGTAAAACTAAAGTGGTTTTAAACGTTTTTGTCTCAAGTTAGCCATAGTTATAATAAAAGCAAACTCATTTACTTAATCATAATAAAAGCAGTATCCTATAAATTGTGAAATTTTGTGGGTTTACACCCAACCTATATAGGCGTATGTGCTAATTGATTCACACATAAACATGATATAAAAAGATTTCAGAGCAGGATAGAGGGCCATTGGCTAAATTTAGCCTAAACTATAAAAGATTGGTAGCAAAATCTTTACGAGTTTTGACCCAGTGTGGTCCACCCTTTTGCTTCATTTTCTTAGAAGCCAACCCTTTTCCACACTTTCATAAGCAACTTGTTTATTCCACCAAAAGAATCTCCATTTCCTTTAGCTTCTTATCCTGTCCCTGATTAGAAGAAAGCCCCACATGAGATATATTCCAATTTGATATGTATTAAAAAGTAATGGTTCGTACACAGGGAGCATCAAAGGAATACATATTTATAAATGATAAGTCAATAAGAATATCACTTTTTTTTTTCTTCACCTTCTGTGGACTAGTATATATACCACATAATGCTTCTCTCCAATACTCTAAATAGTATTTCAAAATGCATATCCTCTTCTGCTTTAGTACTCTCTCCTCCACTCTGCCTCTTAATTTTATTTTATTTTTACTTCATAATAGTGACACAATTTAGCATTTATTCCACAAAGATTGAAATCCCATATTAGCATCTAAAAGTGTCATGATCAGCATTATATAGTTGTCAACAGGAATATAAATTTAAAGAATTAAATTAGTAAATAGATAAATAAAGAAGGAAGGAAGGGAAGCACTCATAAGTGACAAAATAAGCCAAAGACTCTCGGAGAAAGTTTGGCTCCAAGATAATTTGGAGCTCTATTTTTCAATTAATTACGTGACGATTTATGATACTATCTATTTATATTATTTAAATTAGCTTGTAACCTTATGCATATGTATGCCAAAGGCCTTGTAGTTGAATTGGCACCTCCCCATGCATAAAGTGCTTGGGGGTCTAGAGGGGAAAGGGTTCGAGTTGCAGGGTTAGCAGCATGTTGTAATTATTTCTCAAAAAAAAAAAAAAAAAACCTCATGCATATGTATGAATACATTTTAAAGATTGCAATTAGATGCATGTTATAATTCAAACATAAGCTGCATATGGTCATTATTATATTTGGTTATCACTTAAAAAAGCATTGTAAGAATATTCTTTAGTAGGAAATGCAAATTGTTCATGCTTGTGCATTTTATTCTAGGAAAAAAATTTTGATTTAGTATTTTACTTCTTAACTTAATTTTTGTTATTGTGATGCAATAAATTACAATTTAAGTTTTTTAATTATAGTTTTAGAAAATTTTATTATTGAATTATCTCATTTAATTCAAAATTCAAAATAATACTCCATCCCTCAAATAATAAGTTTCTTTTAAAAAAGAAAAAAGAAAAAAAAGGAGTTGTCTAGTTGTCTAAAGTTCAATATTCTATAAAATTATTATATATATATTTTTTAAATTCTTATTAAAAGTGGTGTCACATTTAATATAATACTAACGAAATGCTTGATATCTACATGCAATAAGTGATAAATACTTGCATCATTTGACAAGTCATATGATTTATTAAAAAAGTTATGTGATTAAAATTATACATGAATGATCTCTTTAATTGTTATGTCATTGATTGGAGCAAGATAACTCCAAATTAATTTAAAACCAAACTTTTTGCAAGACTTCCATAGTTCCATCACACATATATATACCCTATAGTGTGATCCGGTTGCCATGTGGGAGAGAACCTTTAATCTCTAGGGTACTAGTTTTAAATTCAAGAAGAAATAGAATAGCAAGAACAATGCATGCATAATAAATTGGAGGTCTTGAAAGAATTAGAAATTCCTTTTTTTTTATAAAGTATTTTCATAAGCTTACTTTATAACTTCTTGCTTTCTATACAGGCTTCTGAAGTATCTTAAGCTGCGGTGATCTAAGTCCAAGCCACAACCACCTTTCATTCAAGTTTAAAAGCAGATTTATGAGAAGTAAATCTGTGTATCAATATGTATCTTTCTCTTCTTCTTCCTTCTTTTTTTTTTTTTGTGAGAATCCTGTATCAATGTGTATCACTGCAACTTATTGAAGGTATTGGACCGTCCTAAATGTAATAAAATATCCATCTTTATTTATATAAAAAAAAAATATTGTCAACCTTTCCAGTAAATCACTACCTAGTTCTTAAAAAAAAAAAAACAAGTTGCTGCTGCATTTCAGTAGGACAAAAAATTAACATAATCCACTCCAATCCAGTTATATTGAACATTTATTATATACCTTCAAAAGAAAAAAAAAAAAAAAAAAAAATTTAGCACCCAAAAAAAAAAAAAAAATCTAGAAGATAGAAGTGGGCCTTCCAGGCCCGCCCAGCAAGCGCAAATTACCCCAAAATGATTGGATTAGCGTCACAAAGTCAGGCTAGGCCTTATACTTTAGGCCCGAGTAATTTGCAGGTCATCCAAATCCAGAATTAAGAATGGGCCCAACTTCCTATTATTGAATATCCAGCATGATCATTACTTTTAGTGCCTCTTGTATTAAAGCCTTTTCAGTTAAATCATTTAAGAGAGAGAGAGAGAAAAGAGTTTTAAATAAAAAATTCTTTAGATTTTGTTGCCTAATATTTGATAGAAAATTTAATATAGGTCTTTTGAGGATTGAAAAATAATAATAGAATGATCCAATTGACAACGTTAGTAGAGTTTAAAAATGACATTGACAATATTGAGACTTTAAGGATTGAATTGATATTTATTGTACAATTTGAACTTTAACCCCTTTTTTGGGGGGCTAAAAAATTGGGAGAATTGAATGTAATTAACCATTGTTGTTTGTCAGTCCCAAAAAAAAAAAAAAAAAAAAAAAAAAACTATTGTTGTTTGGGGTTGTTTCTTGTATAGTCTTTAGTTTTTTGTTTTCCTTTATCAGGTTGGTTGTTCCCATCTCATGCTTACATTAGTAAAGGCTGAAAAAGTAACTTATAGGTGCAATACATGGTGGCAAAAGAGAGGAAAACATGGTGGCAAAGAGAGGAAAACAACCATGATCCATGGTTGAGGGCGACGTAGGAGCTTCAAAAAACTGAAGATGGTATATACCAACTGATTGGGGGGTGTGAAGGAAGCATCGAAAATATCAGATACACATGAAAATAATGGGACTTGTTGCAAAATTCTGAGGCATCACACACAGACTTACAATGTGAAAGGTAGAGGAATCACAATTGCATACTCTTGACATGATAGTTACTTCACAAGTATAAGTATTTGCATGTGGAGATCAGTTCAAGTGAGGTTGTTTAAATGTTCATGACGTGATAAAATCCAATCCATCTATTTCACAATTGATTGTCAAGATTATTAGAACTCCTCGATAAAGTTACTCTAAGATCATAGTAAGACATACTATTAAAAAGAAAATTTACTAACTATATTTTGGTTAGCAAAAATAGAAATTGCCAAAGGTTTTTTTATTGCCTGACAATAAAGCTTGAGTGTGAAACTTTATATATATGTATATATATATATATATATATATATAAATATATATATATATTTATCAAAGCTTGGATTTTTTTTCTATATATAAGATAAAGGTTGCTCACAAGTATATTGTTCATGCATAGGTACATTATTCAACAAAAACAAATGTAAAAAGGAGGTACATTATTCAGAGAGGGAGAGCATTTATGAATAAATTCGAAGCTATTTGGTTTCCTCTTCATGTACTTTTTGATGTTTTTCGTATGATCATTGTGCTACTTGTTATGCCCTTCATATTCTTTTTAATGCTTCCTGTAGTATTTAATGAAACATGGTTCCAAATGAAAAAGTTTTCTTATGCCCTCAATGTTTTTTTCCATGCTCTTTGAAATGATCACCATGTTCTTTTAGATGATCTTTGTAGCATTTTAAAAAACAGGCTTCCAAACGAATAAGTTTTTCGTCTCTCTTATTGAGGCATGAAATAATGCACTTTTTAGCAATGGTAACCACATGGAGCTTCTTAGCTATCAAATTAGGATCCCTCTTAATAAGATTCTTCGAAAGAGCATACCCCGTGCAAGCTTCTAACGTTGCAAAAGCACAATCGTGAAAATCAACTGGATTACCGACTACTTTGAAATTATTATAACATTCCTCCAATGCGTATACAAGACAATTAATATATTTCATTTCTACAATATGAGGATCAACTAGATAGTTTAAGGTAGCAGCATGATCATTAGTGTGTACTTTAACAAGAGTAAGGATAACCCATATCATCATCACCAACATAGATTTTTTCATAAATCTCCTAGCCATAAAATTTTCACCGCAATTGAAATTTTCTAATTTTTTAGTAACGTTCATAATAATAATTAAGGACTATACCCTTACACTATATATTCAATAGAATGATTAGACACATTTGAAATAAATTCAATTCAATATATAAATTAATTTATTCTTTAAAAAAATAAATTAAATTTATTCAATTCAATTCAGTAAAGAATTTTTAATTGGAAGTACAGGCATTTTTTATTAAGTGACTTCCAAGTATAAGTAATGTCATTTCATAATGATCATAAGGCATCTTTATAATTTTTATATAAACTTGTGATTCTTCACAAATTTCAAGTATATTTGTATGAGTGCGATTGATTTCAAATAAAGATGTGAGGAGAGTATTCCAAATGTCACAATGTTATACTTTCAAGAAGGTGATTGTATTAGAGTGTGTCGAGTCAACTCTTACTACTTCTCATTTATGAAAAGACAACATGTATGGTAAGAACAATATGTGAAAATATTGGTAATAAAAATTTATAGACAAGACATTTGATTGAATAAAAAATGAAAAGTTCTACTTCCACAACATTTGTTTGTTATACACACACTATTTACACATTTGTACATACTATGCAAGTTCAACAAGGAACATTTATGAAGGTTTCCTTAATGAATTACAAACCAAAATCATGAAATTTAAATAATAATAATAATCAATCTATAACCCTAGGTGAAATTGATTAAAATTCGTACCATTTAAGCAATCTAGAAATTTCCTGTCAACTCCCCTCTCTCCCCCCTCCATTCAAACTAGCAATTAAGAAATTGGGGACCATACCTAGAGCAAAAAAATGGAGAGAGGTGATTCCCTCTGGTTGGTGGTGAGAAGTTTTGCACAAGATAGTTTGTGCAGAGTGAGAGACCAATTCAAAAAGGATTGACTAAAACTACTTGGGACAAGTTCAGTCGAGTGTGCTTATTTGTTCGCTTGAGTGCACTCATTGTTTTGCTTAAGCGATACTTAGGCAAGACACATTGCTCATAAGGTCTTGTAGTTAGGGGGAATATGTGTTAAATACCTCTTTGAAGGATAGTGTTTGAGTTGAGGCTTTGTGGTCACTAAATGTGCTTGTTGTATGCTTTGTGATCACTGAAGTATACTTTTGGCCTTTAAAGTTTGAGATTGTTTTTATTTTAGCTCTTTATATTTTAAATTTTCTATTTTGGCACTTCATTTTTTATTATATTTTCATATTGGCATTGATATCCATTTATGTTAATAATTTAATCGTTAAGTGTCAAATAAGTGACATCTATTAAGCAAAAGCAACGTCACCCCTATACAATGCTAGGTGTCACCAAATTATTAACAAAAATGAACAGCAATGCCAAATAAAACGAAATTAAACATGAAGAGCCAAAATGAAACTTTCAAGACATTAAAAAGCATAAAACAAAAATATAAAAATAAGAATGTGGCATGGCCATTCTTGGGGAAAATTTGCCATTTAGCAACTATTTCGTTAGTTGGCATGTTTTCGAAACATTTTAGCAAACTAGCATCTTGAGCCTCTAAGGCTTGAGTTCAGTGAAGAAACTCAAGTCTTGAAGACGCAAGTCTCTAAGACTCAAGTTCCATAGAACGTGTACAGATCTTTCTTTAGTAAAAACTTAAGTCTTAGAGATTTGAGTTCTATGTAGATTTTTTCTTCCACATTAGATCGCCACAACTTTGAACTCGAGGCTTAGAAACTCAAGTTCCTTCACTAAACTCGAGATGCTAGTTTGTAGAATAGTTTTGCAAACTTGACAACTAACTAAATAATTGCTAAAATATTGCCAAATGCCAAGTTTCACCGCCATTCTTGAAACTTAGGGCCCGTTTGGTACCCCATCTTTAGCAATGTTGTTTGCTGTTTAAACACCCAAACAGGTGGGCCCCATGCTGAAATATGTGTTTGGCAAGTGATTCTTAACTATTGTTGTTTGAGTTTAATGTTCAAGCGTTGTTTGAGTTTGTGTTTCACATGACTCTGGGCCCACCTAACGTAAATTCACTGTGCTCTCCCACGCGTATAAGCAAATGGTCTCTTCTCTCCCACGCGTCAGTGCAATGTGGCCTCTCTGCAACGGCTCTCCCACGCGTCTATGCAACAAGGAACTTTATAAGCTTTTCTCCTGTCCCTCTCGCACAGCCATGTCGCATCACCATAACTCACACACCCTCCATTAATCTCACACACCCACCCAATCCACCATAACTCGTCCTAACGGCCATCATCTCCTTCATAATCATTAAGCAGATCCCCCAAAATCAAAGCCCTAAATTCACCACAAACATCTCCCCAAATCATACGGTCTTTCAACCTCCCCACCTACCATATTTACTCCCACAATCCAGCCACACCCTTAGGCATTGTTTATTGTTGGATTTTGTCAAACCCACAACAAGCTTTATCTCAAATCACCTTTAATTGCCCTTCAAACCACGTCTGGCATTACATATGGAGCTCGCAGACACTACTTCGTCCTCCTCAGTCATTCCACCATTTTCATCATCCTCCTCCAGCGCAGTTCCTGCACCTAAGGTAAGTGTTTAATGTTTGTGTTAAATTCAAAGTTCATGTTTGCCGTTATTGAAATTTGTTCTTGGTTGTTGTTGATTGTTGCTTGTTGCTCTTGATGTTGGACATGTTTTTCCTCCATGCCCTTCTAACTGTTCATATACATATAATTTGTGAAATGGGCTTCCTAAAACTAATAAATGCCTAAAATGGTTAATTGCTTCCCTGCAAATAATTTATAATTGTGATTCTAGATTTGGTTTTTTTTCCCATGCTATATGTAACTTGTCTACAAAAGAATGTCTTCGAAATATACCTGTAATAACTGCTTTGAGTTAATCTTGACTCTGTGTTGCTCTAGATGTATCACTTTCTTTTATACATAACGCTACAACTTGTTTAGTAGAGTTTTCTGTTCAAATGACCATTTTACTATTGTGCAGTTATTGGTTTAGACCATAGGGTTAGGTTCATTATATAAATTTCAATCCATATACTGATCAACAAAAACTATGTATTTGACATGAGGACCTCAGATACAATGATTGATGTATATATAATAAATGTAAACCAAAGAAGTGCAACAGACCTAAAGAGAAAACTGAGTGAATCTCGTAGAGGTGTAACGTTAGAGACAGGCTATTTGGGAGGCAGCTCACATAATATGATTTAATAACTGAAATAAGTAACATACTAAATAAAATTAGCAAGGTTCCATAACAGAAACTAGTGCCACAGAGTGCCATAATGCAAACTGAAAGAAACAGGGTATATGAAGCCAATGATAAACATGACTGATGTTGATATAATCCAAAGATATGTAATGAAATATACCAAATTCCTCTTTCTTTATTGATAAGGCAATATAAACTATGTGCAAGTAACAAAGTACATTGCTAGCAATATATACACATCACTTGCAAGTAACCGTCAATAGGTAGCCCAATCCTAATGAATTTTTATAGACATTGACAATAAAATAGAAGTACAAACTAAAAAAAAAAAAAGGAAAAAAAATACAAAACCCTCTTCACTAAACAAAAACACCCATATCTTACACCATAACACTGAAACCCATTAGACCTATCTCTTTCCTAAACAAAAACACCCAAATCTTGCACCACAACATACATTACAAGGGTTTATCTTTCAGGTGAGTTTTGGTTATAAAAATTAGACCCCGTGTAAGGTGAGATTATGAAGCCAAATCAATCATCACAAAAGGTGAGATCATTTATTATGGATATTCAAACCTAGCATCTGTTGATGATTTCCATGGTGGGTATTGCAGATAAAAAGGGAGCAAACCAACAGTCTTGTTACAAACACCCATTAAGAACCAAGGGGAAAGTGCATTTCAAACCTGGATTTGGAGGAAGACCTTGGGTTTTCGGTGGTGAAATGGAACATTCTTCACCTGCCTTCGGCGGCGGCGAAAGCCCTAGCTGTTGCTGGGGTAGGGAGGGTTACGGCCCCGTTTGGAGGAGATCCAACGGAGTCTGAAGCCTAGCCTTTAATCGTTGTCTGGGTCGATGGAGATGAGGGAAGAGTACACAACATGCTAATCTTGTTGCCGCTTGCATTGTGCCTCAGCTCCTGGTGAATTTAGGAAAAAGATGATTGGATTCACTCTTAGAGCTGAATCTGCAAATGGGTATCGAAGATGTTGGTTTGGTATTGCAAAGAGAGAAGTGAAAAGTGAGGTAGAGATGTGGAACAGAGGCGAGAGAAACAGGGGAGGGTGTTGTGTGGTGTGAGATGTTGGGCCATTGTGTGTGTTGTCTTCCTTTGATGTGTAATCAAACCAAAACAGTACCGGTGGCAACTTTTTTTAAAAAAAAACACACGTACCAAACACATAACTTCATATTTCTAAACACCAAAATATATATTTGAAATACATTACCAAACACATTTTTCTCTTTATAAATACTATAAATACGTATTTTTTACAACACTTTTTAAACCACATTTTCACATCATTTTAAACAACATTACTCACACTCCTATACCAAACGGGCCTTAAAGTTTAGGCTACTACAAAGGGAAAAGGTCCACATAGCTGAGCCAGCCCAAAGTATTTGGACATGATCAATTTTTAGGACCAAGAATTTTTAACTTTTATATTTTCCTTGGGCCCCTTGAAAGTTGACAATATTAGGCCCATAGCAATGTTGCATACATTAAAAAAAAAAATAATAATAAATAAAAAAAAAAAAAAAAAAATTCACAATATTATTCATGAAGTTGACAAATTTTTATTGGTTCTCGTCTAAATCATCATTAACATCACTTTATTATCTACCACTAATAATCTATCATTCCCGCATGAATAAATTTTTTTGTCAAATTTGTTATGTCAATGGACTTTCTCTTGGGCCCCAATCAAGCTCAATTAGTGTTGATTCAAAGAAGAGGAGAAACTGACGGCCAAATTTTGAAACTGTCCTAGTTTACCATTCTTTTTTGATAAATTCCCAGTTGACCATTCCAGTACAACGTTGGTAAGACAAAAGATATATCCAACTATCCAAGCCAGGTTTCAATTTTCAACAAAGAAAGATATGAAGGTGCCAGCTGATCATCACATGCGAGTTTGAACGCTCATGGGTTACCCCTCATTTACGCGTTGTAGTGCTTAAGAATTGGAAATTGAATATGGCATTCCTTGATTCCTCTGCAAATAAACACATAGAATAGATATAGAGGCACTTTTTTTTTGGCCCGGTTAATGGGTACCTTTAAGACAATTGTTAACAAACCATTTTAGGAAAGTTTTAACACAGCTTTTATGGGAAATAAAAAAAGTTGTCAAAACATTTTCTTTTTCTTTTTTCAAAACCTTTTCTAATATGGTTCATTAACAAATGTCCTTAGGACATTTGTTAACATTTTTCTTTTTTCTTTTTCTTTCCCACCTTAGACTCAATTGAATATAACTAGCTAGGCTGGTGGTTTTACTTGTAAGTGACATTGTTGCTGCTAAATCAAGCAATTGACTAAATTAATTTCCACACTGGCTCTACTTGAACTTGGTTATCAAGGTCAAATTTAGATATCTACACGTATCATCTTATAGCCTTTGTAGAGTCAAAGCAAGCACGCAAAGGTTGTACAAGATTTAATGAAACATGCTATGCTGGACCTAATTTCACAGCCAACCTATCAGGATACATATGATCTTGCAAAAATTTATTCGTATCCTTCTACGATGTACAATTGCAAAGATTCAAACACTTGATATTTCATGAGTTCAGTGTTCATGACAATAAGGATAATCTAAATTCGTGCTTCAGTGAAACCAGATTCACATAATTGAACTTCCCATAACATGACCAAAACTCCTATTAGAAATTTAATTTTATTACGTTGCGAAAGATTCATATAATGCTTGTGAAACACGAATGGAATTCAAGGAAAGAAACAAGAAATCTTCCTTTCCTTTTTCCTTTTCGATTGAAGGGAGCTTCGATCGGCTAAAATAAAAATGGAAGGAAAATGATAGATACAACAAACAAGGAAGGAAATTTCCAAAAGTGCATTAACCAGAAGAGGATTGATTTAGACTTTTGCCCATTTCCTCATTACATCAAGGACATATTATCATTTAACATTTCTTTCTGTAAATGGCTTGTTATATTTCCCATAAAAAACCAATAGAAAGATGACTTATTTATTTCTAAATTCCTTCTATCACAAGTAAGCTAAGTTATTGGAGATAATGAAACAGGTGCATGAATGATAGCATGCCAAGAGCATGATCCACAACCGCAGAAAGATACAAAAAAATTTATGGAGAGAATTTAAGGACATAAGAACAGGGGCGGCTCCAAAAATTCTTTTTAGAGTGGTCATTAAAAACAATTAAATTAAAAAAATTTAATAATAATAAAACTTGAATATATTAACATCACAAAATAAAAAAACAAGCAAATACATCAAGTTTTAAAATTTCCTTTTACAAGTTTTCATATTTTGAAATCATTGTGCAATATGATAGTTTCAATATCAATGTTATCAACTACATCTTTTTTAATGTACACAACCAAGCAATTATTAAGCCACTGATCTCTCATTCAATTACTAACATATTTCATAAATAGGTACTAATACAAACAAAATGCATTATCTTTTAGAAAAAATATATCACATAAATCCAACAAATTCGGCTAAAGACTAAAGCAAGCACTAACATACTAGCTATTTAAAAAGCGTGCATTTTTTATATAAAAAAATAGCGATATTAAAATATGTCATTTGAAAACACAATTTAAAAAATCACAATTAAACGTTTGATTTGAGATTTTAGGCTAATTTGTTTGTTTGGGCAATTTTTGAGAAGTGTTATATCCACAACATTTTTGCAACACTTTTACAACAAAACCTAAGTGGTAAGTTTTTAATGGTTTTAATTTGAATTTACCATTGAAATTATTATTTTTTGTTTACTAGTAACAACCTGCTATTTAGGATTGTTATGAAAATATTGCAAAAAATTATTGTGAACATTGCATTTCTTGTAATTTTTTTGTTCAACATTCAATGGACCAAAATTTTGAAGAGGTTTAATTTTATTTTTAATGGGCTCAATTGTTATTAAGAGTGTTTAAGTTTTTTTTTTAGGGTGGTCAAGCTGTTTTTTTAGGGTGGTCAAAAGACCTATTTTAATTTAAAACTCAAAATTTTTTAAGATATATTAAAAAAAAAATTCAGGGTAGTCCTGTGAGCACCCTCATAAGTGCGTGGCACCGCCCCTACATAAGAAGCAGAATTAGCATGAGATAAGATGCCCTTGATCCAGATACCAACTGATCAATTATACCAAAATCATAATAGTAACATAAGTGCAGAGAAATTGAGATATAAAAGTGAAAATTTCGAAACCGTACTATGTTGCTATTTCAACCAAATAATTGCTTAAGGTAGAAGATGCCGATTGCCCACAAAGGAACCTACCTTTGTTATAGGGTAGGTATAGGCCATGAGTTATATTTTTCCAAAACAACAGGAGTCTTTTTAAGAAAGCAATTGACATTGAAATCTACATAAACACCCAAGACATTACACCTTATGCCAAAATTTTACTCACATAGTGGATGGGTGTCTGATGGAGACACAATTTCCAAAACAGAGAAGATGAATTGTAGGCCTTGATTTCACAGTAAAATACTCAATGCCCAAGAAGCCTAAAATCGGTTGTAGAAGAGAAGAAGCAATAGAGAACCTACAACTGTCCACTGCCAAGCTTCAATTTGTGCTTTTCAAGACAAGAAATTCCCAATTAATTCTATAAAACATCTAGTTTATCTCAACAATTGAATGTCAAGAAATAGTTTACATTGGAAGAGTTGGCACTTAGCACAAAAAATTATTCCAGCATCAACTAGGAGGAGCAAAATCAGACTTCAAGTATACCGAGTACATGAAATTATGAATTTCTATGAAAACTGATGGGCTTAAACTCACTGTAGCACAGTAAGAACAAAACCGCTAGTTGAGTGATATTTTCAATAAATGGGATGCAGCAAGCCATTTGATAAAACACAAAACAACAATATCTTTTTTTTTTTTTTTTTATTGGAGAAGAAAGGGGGTAATGTATGGACGTCCACGGTTGGTGTAGGAAAATTCATTCTTTGCAGAAATCAAGGTGTCCTGTACCATGAAAATGAAAAGCAATGACATAACCTAGGAAATAGGACTTTGTAAATTCTGTGAAGTTTAAACCTAGTCAATTGCAAGTAAAATGTAGGTAAAACTTTTTGACAAGGGGGAAAACCATGATAAGTCAATTTAAGAAAAATGTTAAGCTGGGTACTGACTGATAGTGATTGGGGACTCATATTTTCAAGCAATCAACATATTTCACAAGCAACTGGCGTGCAGAATGTCTGGCCAGGACAGAGTAGGCTTGACCAGCAGTAAGCCAATAAACTGCTCAAAAATATCGAAGTCATAAAATTTACCTATTCAAGAAAATTAATGATTTCGGGTACAATTAAGTTATATCTGCATCTCAATGTGGATCAAAGTATACAATAACTGATCAAGTTCAATCAGCAGAGCTCAAGGAAATTGCATAATAAGCAAGGATTACCTCTGCTTGCATCCAAGGCTCAATGCAAGATGGTAATTTGACTAAATTCGTATAGGAAGAATCAGGCAACCATTTAGAAATGAAAACAGACAAATTCCCAAGACATGAATCAAATATATGGTTTACATTAATTTCAAACTCTGTCACAATTCACAAACTAAATGAAACGAATTCCATTACATTTAGATTTTATATATCCCTTTGATGAAATGCATACACCATACTGATCCAAACACTACTGTACTTAGCAAACACTTTATCATAACATCAAACTAGAAGAAACTAAACCACACATAATCACACACATTATGGCTGTCAAGACCAAGTAACACATAAACAGTGAAAATTCTAGTTCAAACCCATTAAAGTATCATCTTTTTCCCTAAATTGAGACCCTCTAACCAAATTGCAGTTGAGCTATGCAACAATCTGCACCGGGTACTTGTGAATGAAATCTTCCCATGGACTATTAGCAGAAGGTTTGACATTCCTCAGGGCCTCCCAAACTGCACTGTTACATTTAAAACCACTCCCAAATGCAATCTGCCACACACGGTTCCTCTTTCTAATCCTCCCCTTCGCCTCTGTATAAGCCAGCTCATACCAAATTGAACTCGAAGAAGTATTACCAAACCGATGCAGAGTCATCCTAGACGCCTCAACATGTACTGGTAGAAGCTGCAAATTCTTCTCAAGCTCATCAATCACAGCTCTCCCACCAGCATGAATACAGAAATGATCAAAAGCAAGCTTGAAATCCGGGATATAAGGCTTCATTTTTGCATTGAACAATTTCTTGGCCACCAAGGTACTGAAAAAAAGAAGCTGCTCGCTAATAGGAAGCACAAGGGGACCCAAAGTTGTGATATTAGTCTTGAGAGCTCCACCAGCAATGGCCATAAGATCCTTAGACAATGAAACCCCTGTTTTCCCAACATCATCCTGTTCCTGATAAACACACCTAAAGGCCTTATCATCAGCCCCGCAATGAGTCCTCACAACATGTACGAGCTTATACTTAGCTCGCTGCTTATCAGACGCCTTATTCGATAACAAAACAGCAGCCCCACCAACTCTAAACAAACAATTGGGTATCAACATTGATTTCTTGTTACCAAAGTACCAATTTTGAGTGATATTCTCAGTGCTAACCACAACAGCATAAGTATTCCTATGAAGTTGTAACATATCCTTAGCCAAATCAATAGCTATAACACCAGCACTACAACCCATACCTCCCAAATTGAAGCTTTTAATATTACCCCTCAGCTTATACTTATTCACAATCATAGCTGAGAGTGATGGGGTTGGATTAAACAAGCTACAATTCACAACAAGGATACCAATATCCTTAGCCTTGACATTAGTGTTGGCAAACAAGTTATCCAAAGCTCCAAACATAACTTGTTCAGCCTCTTCTCTTGCTTTAGCCATAGATGGTCTAGGAGGAACGAAATGCATAGCTTCAGGCACGTAAGTTTCCTCACCTAAACCAGAGCGTTCAAGAATCTTGCGCTGAAACTCCAACGACGATTCGTCAAAGTCCCCAGTGAGCTTTGAGTGTTCCATGAACCGATGGAACGGAGCTTGGAGATGCGAAGGTGAACGATAACATGAGTAGTCCACAAGGTAAATGGATCTGGGTCTGGTCATTATGTAAACGGTGGATCCAAAAACGACAATGGTGGAGAAGATAACAACACTAACAAGGTTGTACTGGAGTTGAAGCCAGAGTTGGTGAATGTCATTTGGGTTGAGTTGTGAGGCTTGGACAATAATCATTGTCATGAGAGGGACTAAACAGAGAGTTAAGAGGTGGGAAACTAAGTAATGGTAACCAAGTTTCACGTATTTAAGATTCACACTTTGAAGGAAATCTGGGAGTATCCGGGTTTGGTGGATCTGAACACCATCATTTTTGTTTGTGGGTGAGGAACTCATGGTTTTTGGATATTTGGGGTTCAAAGTTTGAAACTTTGAGATTGATATGTGTGTTTTTTGAAGTGGGTTTTTGTGGGGAGATGGATAAATATATATATATATATAAATATATATATATATTTATATTTATATGGTGTATAGTGCAAAAGATTGTACGTGAAAAATAGGGATCTGAGAGCTCTCAGAGAGAGTTGGGTGAGTTTAGAAGGGGTTGATACAACTACAACAACGACCCACTGTACACTTTACAGATTATTCAAACATGTAGATAGATAAGGAAATGAATGTGATAGAGATGAAAGAATAGAGAGAGAGATTTGAGTTTGGGAGTTGGGGCTGTCCTAGAGGCCAGAGTGATATCAAGGAATCTTAATTTGAAGAGGAAGAGTGTGTTTTCAAAGTTCGTTTATTTGGTGGGAGAAACTGCATTGAAGGGGATAAAATTTCAAGGAAAAAGAGGAGGAGGATTTATAGGAGTGTGGGACTGGGATTCAATCAAATTCATTGGAGTCAAAGAGAAGGGTGTGGATGGTCCAATGTGGCTTCTCTGGATCATTTCTGAATTGACAGATGTATGTTTTTAAGTTTGGATTTGGGTTTGTACGTTTCCCAACTACTCCATACAGAGTTCCCCAACTGAGTTGCTCAGGGTATAGGATTGTTTGTTTGTGAAAAAATCATTTACTACATACTATTAACACAACTTTTTTATCACAATGTAACGTGACAAATTCTGAATGATGAAGAAAAAATTATGAAATTATAGTGTTTGTGATCCTAGTGTTTTGTAAAGGATAAATTGTGAAGATTGTAATAAAAAAATTGTGAAGTAGTTTATGATGATAGTGTTTTGTAAAGCATTTGGATTACAGATCTGGGTTCTGCATATTTGGATTTTAGGGTCCAAAGCTAAATAATTTATTTGACTTTAGAAAATATGAATTTGAATGCCAGTCAAATCAATTATTAAGGATTTTAATATTCAAAATTCTCTTCCTTGAAATAACGAACATCAATATTTTAGAAATCTTTAACCGCACGTATCTCTATCTTGATGCTTTCCATGTTAAGTGTGACAAATGCAGTGGGTAGGGCAAATTTTGGCTTTCCATGTTAAGTGTGACATATGAGTGGGTTGGGTATATTTTGGATTTAGTCATAAACAGGTTAGATATAATTATCAATTTGTTATCCATTTAACAAAATAGATTACACCCATTAAGCTTTACCCATCCAATTCATTTATTTTGGATGGGACCTAAAAAGGACATTTTGGGGGAGATGACACAGGGTGATCTTCTAATTAATTGGACCACAACATACATAGGTTCGAGAGTGAAGGAGCATCGAGTTTGGAATTCCTCCCTTGTCGATTTGGCCGAGTAATCTACCATTGTGTTCCTACACGTAAAGTAATATAATTAATGAAAGTGAATTATGCATGTGGGATTTAAATAAGGGTTTGTGGTTTTCTTAAAAAAAAAACAAGGGTATGTTAACGAGTATTTTTAGGAGATTTGTACTTGATTATTTCATGAAAGTTTTAATACTACTTTTATGGAAAATATAAAAATTTATCAAAAAATTAGTTACTTTTTTCTTTTCTCATAAAAAGTTTCTAAAATTAATTTATAAATTAATGTTCTCAGGATATCTGTTAACTTTGTCTTTTAAATAAACATGGACTTTAGAGAGTTTGTGTGGATAATCTCATAATAACAAGAATCTAAAAAATTAGATGATTAAAAGAGTTCTTAACTTTATTGGTGTGGTTTTGTTACACAAATTTGACGCTCACTTAATCACTTCATGATGTTTGTGGTAAGTTGGAAGGTTTGTCGTAGTCTCTTGCCCATTTGTACTCACTTGGTACTTCATTGAGTGATTCGCACAATGGGCTACTAAGTGACACATGTCACCTCTCAAAAGAGCTCTCAACATCTATCCATTTACCCAATTATACATTCATATACATAATTAGAAATACTTGAAAACTCTAAAATGACTCAAATACCTTCAAAATTACTTAATGATTGAAAATAGCCTCAAACTCTCCAAAATGACCTAAATAATGCCTTGAAGTCTCCTAAAATTACCAAAATACCCCTGAGCCTTCTAAAATGACAACAACAACAACAAAAATCCTTCAAAACCTTTGAAATGACCAAAATACTTGAGGATGAGTGCAAGATGAGAATTAACCATGATATATTAATGTGAGAGAGAAAGAGAGGAAAGTATTGGGTGGTGATTTGTCAATATCGAGAGATGAGATAAGGATAGTGGTTCAAAAAAAAAAAAAAAAAAAAGATAAGACAAGAGAGGGCAAGTGTCGAGAAGAAAAAAATAAATCTCCATAACCAATGAATGCATGCCATGTACAATGCATTGAATATTTAAATTTCTCGACTAGGCCAAGTTTGTTGAGTGAGATTTGTCAATATTGGGTGGGTCGAATTGACCATCCCCCCCCCCCCCCCTAATTTGATAGTTTTGATACAAAATAGAAATTATATTCTATCCTATATGTGTGTGAAATTCCCTCTTGGAGACTTGAACTCCGGTCCTTGCCCCCCACTCTACAAGCACTTATACTTGTGGAGTGACAATCGCACCAAGGGTGTGCAGTGGTCATAATTTAATAGTTACAATAATGAGAAAAGTAGTATGTAAACCCTAGTTCTCCTAATTAATGAGAACCTTTTTTCCCAATTTTTTAGAGATGGTTAGAAATACATATATACTAAATATGTTGACCTGACAACTTTGGCCAACACGCTTCTCTTACTCCACCAGGCACTTAGTGCCTTGGGAGATACCAACTTGCCCAAATATTGTTGTGGTCTAATTAATGAGAACCTAAGCTGCAAGCATCTTAGAGTTATGACACTAAATTACAATCATTTTGACAATTCAACAAGCTATTGAGTAACTTTTAAAAAAAATAATAATTTAATAGTTGGAAGAAGGAAATTTGAACTTTAAGGCTCCGTTTGGTTGGAGTGAAAATAGAAGGGATGGAAAAGGAAGAGAGGAAAACAGGGGAGAAAATGATGTTTTCCCTTATTTGGTTCAGGAAAGAAAACACAAAGGATGAAAAATATTAGGGGAAAAAATCCACTCGGGCCTACAAATTTGCATCCTCCCGATTTGGGAGGAAAACTGGGAAGAAAAGAGAGAAAAGGGGGGCTTAGCACTTGAATTACATATTTACCCCCCTCCAAGTTGATGTGTTATACGTAAGTTTTTTCTCTTTTTTATTTTTTTTATTTTATTATGGGAACTTGCGTGCTTATGACTTGTGAGTCATGTCCTTGACTCCTTGACTCCTTGTCTTTTCTTCCTTTTTTTCCTTTTTTTAAAAAAATTCTTTTCTTTTGTGTTCGTACAACACCCTTTCTTTTTTCAATTGTTTTGAAAAAAAAAGTTTTGGGTTCTTGAACTTCTTATCCTCTTTTCATTTTACTTTTTTAATGAAGAAATCATTCATACATATTTTTTTAATAAAAATATAATGTATTATTTTTGTTTTACCTAAATTGGATATAATGGTAACTTTATACAAACTTTATTTTCTATCCTCTCACTTTTCTTCTCAACTAAACAAAAAAGTTTTTCATCCCTCAACTTTTCTACCCTCCCAACCAAACACATACGAGAGAAAACTAAGGGTATGTTTGGTAATTGCTTTTTCCCCTGATTTTCTGTTTCCAAAAACAATTTTCTATTTTTGAAACTAAAAAACTTGTTTGGCAACCCAAAATGGATAGAAAACAAAAACTATTCTCAAAACTCAATTTGTAAAGGAAACTGAAAACATGCAAAATGCTGTTTTCAGTTTCTAATTTTCAAAAGTCAATGAAAACACGTATTTAATTCAATAAATCTATCTCATTTAATGAGTTAGTATTAGAGTTCAAATCCTAGTAACAACATATTTAAGTATTTTATATTTTTTTTATTCAAAAAACTATCTTATTAATTTCAACTAACCAAACATGTTTTTTATTTCAAAAATACAAGAAAATTATTATTTTTTATATTCCCAAAAAAAAGTTTTTGAAAGTAGAAAACAAAAACGGTTACCAAACATAACCTAAATATTTTCTATTATTCCACTTTTCTATTTTTTCTCCATTTTCTATCCTCCCACTTTTCCACTCTCCTAACCAAACGGACCCTAAGTATTTTCCATTTGAAATACATACCTAAAACTAAAAGTGTCGACCAGTTTACTTTCCTCGTCCCTTTTTTTTTTTTTTTTTTTTTTTTTTTTTTTTTTTTTTTCTCTCTCTCTATGAATGAATAACTTTATAAAGAAGGAAAAGGAATTTGGAGTCCCAAAGTATTCATATGTGATAATAAGCACAGTACAAGATAGTATTACTACGTATGACTACGTATACTCATTGACATTGTTGAGGCTTAAATGCAGCTCCTAATGTCAACTCACAACTGTATGTCCTATTGACTGTACCGTTTTTCATTAAATTCATGAATTAAAATCATCAGCTTTGTATCCGTGCAAACATATCCACAACCACATGTCATAAGTTTCAATTTATTCAATACCGTGTGTGAAATGAAACCAGAATTTTCTCTGT
Source organism: Notholithocarpus densiflorus (assembly GCA_030021035.2). Taxonomy (NCBI): domain Eukaryota; kingdom Viridiplantae; phylum Streptophyta; class Magnoliopsida; order Fagales; family Fagaceae; genus Notholithocarpus; species Notholithocarpus densiflorus. The sequence continues at coordinate 2,308,675 of JARYZH020000045.1, forward strand.
ACTGCAAAACAAACCCGAACGAAATAAATATTTGCTGTTCTATGAAGGAAAAAGATAACGTTTTTGTTGCGATGGAAAAGCTTTGAAAGATTGAGCCATCATCAGCCAACTAAAAATTTGGGAGAGGGGACCCTTTTGAAGGCTATAAATTATAGGAGAAATAAATAAGGGGTATGTCATATTTGTCTCTATGCATACGGCAAAACATTGCTTTATTATTATAATTTATAATTATTGACACCTTGGCTAGCTTTTCACTTTTGAGTTTTGACTTTAAGTGTGCGTTCGCTAGGGATGAAATTTACTAATTTATTTTAATATTCAGCAGATTTTTACTACTATTAATGGGTTTCACTACACTTTTTTGTACTATTTATGGGTTTCACTATACTATTTTAGCTAATTTTTACCTTTATTTATAGTATTTTTAGTAAAAAATTTTCAGTTTCAGCAAAATAAGCGAATCTCAAACCGATCCTAAAAGTCAGATAGATTATCAGATTGTCATTTATTGGCTATATGATTTCGTTGACCTTTCTAACACCTTCATGTTCAGTTCGATAAAATTAAAAACACGATCTTGTTCATGAACTGGGTTTTATAGGAAAAATAAATAAATTAAGCCACACATAATCACACTCATTAGAGAACTAAGTATTGGGGTGTAAGAACCCCAGGTAGCTCTTTTACCAACCAACACCCCCAAAAATCAAGTTTATCCAAATATATATTGCTTTTTTTTTTTTAGCAACTATGAATTGTGAGTTCTCAAATATACAATTTACTATTCATGGGTTGTAAATATAAAAAATATATGTATTATTAGAGAGAGAGAGACAAAGAGGAAGAGAAGAAAGAGAGACGAAAGAAAAGAGAGAGAAACAAATTTTTTTATATTATTTGATTGTGTAGTTTATAGTATTTGATTAGGTTGTATGTAAAAATAAAAACTGAGATATTGGATGTATTGTTAAATAGGTTGGTAAAATAGTATTTGAGGATGTAAAATATTTTTTTTCTACATCCTGGATGTGAATGTTCTTATGGCTGTCAAGACCAAGTAAAACATAAACAGTGAAGATTCTAGATCAAACCCATTAAACTATCTTCTTTTTCCCTAAATTAGGAGCTTTAACCAAATTGTGCAGTTGAGCTATGCAACAATATACATTAGGTACTTGTGAATGCAATCTTCCCATGGACTATTAGTAGAAGGTTTGACATTCCTCAGCGCCTCCCAAACTATACTGTTAAATTACCGATTGTTCCAAAAGTTTAAACTATTAGGAAATGGTAAATTTAATCACTTAACTGTGATTCTAACACTCCCCCTCACTTATGAGCCTAAACTTCCTATTAATAAGTGGGGGCCCAACAAGTGGGAATTTAACATTTTAAATAAAGAGGTGGAGTAAAGTCAGGAATCGAATTTAAGATCTCCTGCTCTGATACCATGAACAAAATATAGAGAATGTTTTTACAATATATTGACAAACCCGATGAATACAAACATACTACAAGTATGTTTGATGAAATAAAGGAAAAGGGGTCCATGATTCATGGGATAACACAAATTAAGGATCCCATGAATCATGGGATTATACAATCATGTAGTGGCAGAATAGGATGGTGGCTGAACAAGTATTAGTGCTTGTGGGGTGTAAGGGTAAGGGTTGGGGTTCAAGTCTCCGGGAAGGAATTTCACACACATATACACTTAGATTAGGTTATAGTAGAATTTCTATCTTGTATAAAAAATAAATAAATAAATAAATAATAAAAAAGAAGGATAGCGGCCGAGTTGTAGTTTCCTTGTAGGAGTAGTCAATTTGTGGGCTGAAGCTTGATCAAGGAAAGATATCTGCTGCAATAACTGTTTGCTCTACCCCTGTTATGCAATCAGCATATGTTATGGACTCTTTGCCTATAACAGTACAATGGGGCCTAAAGTTGTGATATTAGTTTTAAGAGTTCCACCAGCAATAGCCATAAGATCCTTAAACAATGAAACCCCAGTTTCCCAACATCATCTTGTTCCTGACAAAAACACCTATAGGCCTTATCATAAGCCCCACGATGAGTCCTCACAACATGTACAAGTTTATACTTAGCTCGTTGCTTATTAGGCGCCTTATTCGATAACAAAACAGCAACCCCACCAACTCTAAAGAAACAGTTGGGTATCAACATTGATTTCTTTTTACCAAAGTAACAATTTTTAGTCATATTCTCAGTGCTAACTAAAGAAATTCAATACACTGTGAAATTGTAATGAAGCAAGACTATGATCTAGAAGATCATTGAAAAATCTAGAAGAATTGAACAAGGAAGAAGAAGAGAGAGAGAGAGAGAGAGAGAGAGAGAGAGAGAGAGAAAGAGAGAAATTAAAGAAAACTCTTATTGAAGAAAAAATGTATTACTTGCATAATTACATCAGAGTAAGAACTATCCTATTTATAGAGTACAATTCATCACTATAACTGAATAAATTAAGATCCAAACTATGCGGATCTATTCCCGTGATTTCAGGGATTACAACTAACATTCTAACTGCTTTTCCTGCCAATTCTAACAGACAATTGAACCACCACTACTAGACGACATCATTTAGAACTCTGTAATAAAACATCCAAAACTTTAATCAAAACGGTGCGCATCACTTAGGATATTAGTGAAACGATGCGTGTTGACTTCATCACTGTTCATCACTTCTGTTGAAACAGAGGCTGACTAGAAGAAGAGCTTTGAGCTTCTTTAACATCCCCCCTCAAACAACAGGGGGAAGAATCCACCAGGAGTTTGGAACGAAAGAAGAGAAATTGAGGAGCAAGTAAGGGCTTAGTAAACACATCTGCTAAATTGTCCTTGCCTGATACAAAACCAACACTGAGATCTTTGTGAAGAACTTTTTCACGAATAAAGTGATAATCAACCTCTAAATGCTTAGTCCTGGAGTGAAAGACAGGATTTGCAGAGAATGCAATGGCAGAAATATTATCACACCAGATAACAGGAACATAAGGAAGGAAAATCTTGAGCTCCTTGAATAAGATGCGAAGCCAAGAAAGCTCAGCAGCAGAAGTAGCTAATGCCCTATACTCAGCCTCTGTAGAAGATCGTGACACAATATTCTGTTTCTTAGCAAACCATGAAATGGGATTAGGACCAAGAAATACCAATAATCCAGTAGTGGAGCGTCTATCAATAGGGTCCTCTACCCAATCTGCATCAGAAAAGGCAGTGAGGGTCAAAGGACCTAGGGAGAAGCAAATACCATGATGTAAAGTACCCCTAATGTATCTGAGAACACGCTTAGCAACCTCTAAGTGAACAAATGTAGGCTTGCTCATGAATTGGAAGAGCTGAAGGACACTAAAGGCCAGATCAGGCCTTGTGAAAGTAAGATACTGAAGAGCGCCCACCATGCTCCTATACACAGTTGGATCAAACAAGGCATCACCAGAATGAGGGACCAAACGAGAGGATGGACAGCAAGGAGTCTTCACTGGTTTAGAATTGGCCATATTGAATCTATGCAACACATCAGAAGCATATTTGGATTGAGTGAGAGTGATGCCATACTTAGTGTGAGAAATTTGAATACCCAAGAAGTAGCTCAATGGCCCCAAGTCTTTAAGTTCAAACACCTGACTGAGAGTAGTGATAAGAGAAGAAATCTGAGAAGAGTTGTTGCCTGTAACTATAATATCATCCACATACAATACTAGGTAGATGATTGTGCCAGAAGAATGAAAAATGAAGAGAGAGCTGTCAGCCATGGAAGCAGTGAACCCCAAATGAAGAAGATGGAAAGTGAATCTCTCAAACCAGGCTCTAGGAGCTTGTTTGAGACCATATAAAGATTTATGAAGCTTGCACACATATGAGGGATGAAAAGGATCCACATAGTTGGAGGCTATTGCATATAGACATCCTCTTTAAGAATGCCATGTAAGAAAGCATTAAATACATCAAGCTACCTCAAACTCCAATTACAACTCACTGCAATTGCCAAAATAAGTCTCACTATGGCAAGCTTTATAACAGGACTAAAGGTCTCATGGTAATCAATTCCAGCTTGTTGTTGAAAGCCTTTAGCCACCAACCCGGCCTTGTACCTTGAGATAGAGCCATCACTGTTTTAATTTCAGTTTGAATACCCATTTGCAGCCAACAAGATTGACATTAGGAGGGGCAGGAACCAAAGACCAAGTCTGTTGCCTTTGTAAGGCTTGAATTTCAGCATCCATAGCTTCACACCACTTGGGGTATTGAGAGGCAATTTTATAAGATGGAGGTTTAGTAAAAGTATAATCCATAACAGCTTTGTAGCACAATTTTGATTTTGGCTTAGAAATGCCACTTTTTGATCTGGTTTGCATAGGGTGCTGATTGGTAGGCACAGAGGTAAATAGGGAATGAGAAGATGCTAAAACCTGTAAATCTGGGATAGGATCAGAGGAAGGAATAGGAACTGAAGGAATTGAGGAAGGTGGTGTATCAGAGGAGACAATAGTGGACTGTGGAACTTAATATATATATATATATATATATATATATATATTTAATGAAAATATATCTATCTTCTGTATAAGAGCATTACCATCAGGTATTGCATACCAAATGCCATTTTGACACATAAAAACTTACTTTTTCTATTTTAACACACTATTTTACAATATCTCATTCATAAGATGTTTTATCATTCAATTCTATACATTAAAATAATATTTACTACACATTAAAATAATATATTATCTCCTCCCTATCATCACCATCAACAACAACAACGGCACATCCACCACTGCCGCAACAACACCGACCAGCCACCACTGGCACAAACCCACATCCACCAACGCTACCTTAAAAAAAAAAAAAAAAAAACCAGAGAGATAAACCAAGTGAGATCAGAAGATAAAGGAGAAGATGTAGGTAAGGATTGAGATGAGGTGATGTAAGAGAATGGAAATTTGGACTGATAAAAAATGGCATGTCTAGAGGTATACAAGTGTTTATTTTCAAAATCCATACAAAGATATCCTTTAGTACCTACAGGATAACCAAGAAAAATGCATTCTTTGGTTCTTGGTGTAAGCTTATGAGGAGCATAAGACCTGAGATTAGGATAACAAGCACATCCAAACACTTTTAATTGAGAAATGTCAGGTGGAGAAGAATGAAGCTTAGACCAAGGAGAATGGAAATCAAGAACTGGTGTAGGAAGCAGATTGATTAATGTGACAGCAGTGAGAACTGCATAAGACCAATAAGAGGAAGGCATTTTGGCATGTGATAGAAGAGTAATGGTGGTCTTAATGAGGTGTATGTGCTTTCTCTCAACAAGACCATTCTGTTGAGGAGTGTATGGACAAGAAAGATGATGAACAATACCTTACTGCAAGAGATAAGTCTTGAACTCAGTAGAGGTGTACTCACCCCCACCATCTGACCTAAAGACTTTAATTTTAGCAGAAAATTGATTTTCAACCAAGGCTTTGAACTGGACAAACTTAGTAAAGACCTTAGATTTTGACTTAAGCAAATAAATCTACGTAAACCTGATGAAATGGTCAATGAACAACACATAGTATTTAAAACCATTAATGGAATTAATTGGAGCAAGACCCTACAAATCAGAATGAATAAGCTCAAAAGGACTTGATGTAGTAAACTGAGATTTAGGAAAAGGTAAATTGTGTATTTTTCCATACAAACAATGTGTACATGAATTATCTACAGCAGTACACTTATTCAACCTAACTTTGACATTAGGAAACAAATGTTTGAGAGCTTGATCAGATGGATGACCAAGCCTCAAATGCCAAAGAGTTTTATTGAAAACAAAACTACTAGTAACACTATTACAAGCTTTGGAAGACAAAGAAATCTGTGAAGCCTTTTGAGGGTAGATAGGGTAAACACCATCCTCACTCTTGCCCTGGTAAAGTATTTTCCCCGTGGCCAAAGCCTGGATGGAAATGATATTTTCATCAAAATAACACCAAAATTTATTGTCATAATAGATTTTATGAATTGAGGCAAGATTGGATGCAATAGAAGGTACTTTAAGCACATTATTTAGATGAAGTATGGAGTGAGGAAGAGAAATAGAAGCATTACCTAAGTGTGTGATAGGAAGATTTTGTCCATTGCCTATAATAATATGATCTTGGCCATGATAAGGTTTAGGAAAACTAAGATGATTGAAACTGGATGTGACATGATCTATAGCAGCACTATCAGCAAGCCAAGGTTGATCTTGAGTGAGACAAGCATTTGATGTAGTGGCCATAGCTGCAAGCTTGGTAGGAGGATGCTTTCCCTAATAAGCATAATCTATCCTATGGTAACAATCAAGGGCTGAATGACCAACCTTTCCACAGATCTGATAGATTGGTCTTTCTGACCTAACTCCATTAGAATTAGGCTGAACTTGCTGAAACTGATTGAAGTGATTGAATTGAGAGGACTGTCCATTTGATCCTCTACCACCTCTGCCACCTCTATTAGTATAGTTACCTCTACCTCTTCCTCTATTGGAAGCTTGATTAAAGCCATTGTTGTTAGGCTTTGGATTAGCTGCTGCTGCCATAGCAAAGATAGTGTCTTTTATCTCAGATCCTTCATTTAGAGACTTTTCTTCTGCATTGAGCATGGTGGAGAGTTCATCAAAACTCAAGTGAGTACTCCTGGTCCTTATAGCTGATCTGAATGCATTGAACTCCTTGGAAAGTCCCTTGAGAGTAATGTGGAGCAATTCTGCATCATCCACAATTACTCCAACAGCTAGCAATTTATCTCTGACCCCTTTGATTTTCTGCAGATATAAATCTACAGAATCAGACCTTTAAGGTTCATGACATGTGACCTTGAAATGGAGGAGAATCTGTTCTCCAAGACCTTCCAAACTTCCAATGCTAATGAGCACCCCGCAGTGAGTGCTAAAATGGAAGGAGACAAGGTAGAGCTCATGAAGGTAAGTAAAGCCTTCTCCTTTGACTTCCAAACCAAAAAATCAGGATTCACAATAGCAATGTATGCACCAGAAAGATCTTTGAGATATTTGTCACGAATCAATTGTGGTTCTTCAATCAACTCAAACAAAGAATAGGTTTCTAGCACCATTGTTATCTGATGCTTCCATACTATATAGTTTGTATTATCCAGTTTTATGGTCATCATGTTGGCCATATTCGAGAGAAGAAGAAGTGGTTGATTGAGCACATTCACTGAAGAACTCGAAGATGATGATGTGTTGAAGAGGAGGCCATTGTTGAGCTTGTTGTTGCCATTGTTTCAGTAACAATTGGCTCTGATACCATGAAGAAATTCAATACACTATGAAATTGTAACGAAGCAAGACTGTGATCTAGAAGATTAGTGAAAAATCTAGAAGAATTGAACAAGGAAGAAGAAGAAGAAGAGAGAGAGAGAGAGAGAGAGATTGATGAAAACTCTTATTGAAGAAAAACTGTATTACTTGCATAATTACATCAGAGTAAGAACTATCCTATTTATAGAGTACAATTCATCACTATAACTGAATAGATTAAGATCCAAACTATGCAGATCTATTCCCATGATTTCAGGGATTACAACTAACATTCTAACTACTTTTCCCGCCAATTCTAACAGAAAATTGAACTACCACTGCTAGACGACACCGTTTAGAACTCTGTAATAAAACATCCAAAGCTTTAATCAAAACAGTGCGCATCACTTAGGATATTAGTGAAACGGTGCATGTTGACTTCATCACTGTTCATCACTTCTGTTGAAATAGAGGCTGACCAGAAGCAGAGCTTTGAGCTTCTTCAACACTAACCACAACTGCATAAGTATTCCTATGAAGTTGTAACATATCCTTAGCCAAATCAATAGCTATAAAACCAGCACTACAACCCATACCTCCCAAATTGAAGCTTTTAATATTACCCCTCAACTTATACTTATTCACAATCATAGCTGAAAGTGATGGGGTTGGATTAAAAATGCTACAATTCACAACAAGGATACCAATATCCTTAGCCTTGACATTAGTGTTGGCAAAAAAGTTATCCAAAGCTCCAAACATAACTTGTTCAGCCTCTTCTCTTGCTTTTGCCATAGATGGTCTAGGAGGAACGAAATGCAAAGCTTCAGGTGCGTAAGTTTCCTCACCTATACCTGAGCATTCAAGAATCTTGCGCTGAAACTCCAACGACGATTTTGTCAAAGACCCCGGTAAGCTTTGAGTTTTCCATGAACCATTGGAACTTAAATTGGAGATGTGAAGGTGGATGATAACATGAATAGTCCACAGGGAAAATGGATCTGGGTCTGGCCATTATGTAAACGGTGGATCCAAAAATGACAACGGTGGAGAAGATAATGACACTGACAAGGTTGTACTAGAGTCAAAGCCAAAGTTGGTGTATGTCATTTGGGTTAAGTTGTGAGGCTTGGATAATAATCATTGTAATGAGAAGGACTAAACAGAAGAAATTATTAGATCCACCAGGAGAACTGCTGATGTGGTCCTCCCAACCATAATGTCATTTATGCAAATGTGTAAATGAACTTTCTAATCAGTACAAGGAATAAAAAATAAAAATTACCAGGCGATGTCACATTTGCATAAATATGAGCATTTTATTGATTGAGAGGTCAAGGAGAACCACGTTAGCAGTCCTCCTAGTGGACCTAATAAATTCTCACTAAACAGAGAGTTAAGAGGTGGAAACTAAGTAATGGTAACCAAGTTTCACATATTTAAGATTCACACTTTGAAGGAAATCTGGGAGAATTTGGGTTTGGTGGATCTGAACCCCATCAGTTTTGTTTGAGGACTCGGTGCTCGTGGTTTTTGGATATTTAGGGTTGAAAGTTTGAAATTTGAGATTGATATGTGTGTTTTTTGAAGTGGGTTTTTGAGGGGAGATGGATATATAAGGTGTATAGTGAAAAATAGGGATATGTCATATGAGAGCTCTCAAAGAGAATTGGGTGAGTTTAGAAAGGATTGGTAAGTTCCACAGTTTATGTTAGTCTCTTGCCCATTTGTACTCGCTTGGGACTTCATTGAGTGATTCGTGTCATCTCTCAAAAGAGCCCTCAACATATACCCATTTATCCAATTATACATTTATATACATAATTAAATACACTTGAAATCCCTAAAATGACTCAAATACCTCCAAAATTACTTAATCATTAAAAATACTCTCAAACTCTCCAAAATGACCTAAATAACCCCTTAAAGTCTCGTAATATGACTAAAATACTCTTGAGCCTTCCAAAATGACAAAAACAATATCCCTCAAAACTTTCGAAATGACCAAAATACCTGAGGATGAGTACATGATGAGAATTAACCATGATATATTGATGTGAGAGAGAAAGAGAGGAAAGTATTGGGTAGTGATTTGTCAATATTGAGAGACGAGATAAAGATAGTGCTTCAAAAAAAAAAAAAAAAAGATAAAAACAAGAGAGGGCAAGCGTCAAGAAGAAAAAAATAAATCTCTATAACCAATAAATGCATGCCATGTACAATGCATTGAATATTTAAATTTCTCAACTAGGCCAAGTTAGTTAAGTGAGATTTGTCAATATTGGGTACTTGTCAATATTGGGTGGGTTAAGTTGACCATTTTTACCCCCATAATTCGATAGTTACAATAATGAAGAAAGTAGTATTTAAACCCTAGTTCTAATTAATGATAACCTTCTTTCCTCATTTTTTAGAGATGGTTAGAATTTTATACATACTAAATATATTGCCCTGGCAACTTAAGCCAACGCACTTCTCTTACTCCCTCAAGTACTTAATGCCTTGGGAGATACCAACTTGCCCAAATATTGTTGCAGTCTAGTTAATAAGAACTTAAGTTACAAGCATCTTAGAGTTATGATATTAAATTACAATCCCTTTGACAATTGAACAAGCTATTGAGTAACTTTTTTTTTAATAATTTGATACTTGAAAGAATAAAATTTGAACCTTATATATTTTCGTTATAAATACCTAAAGGTGTCGACCGGTTAACCTTCCTCCTCTCTCTCTCTCTCTCTCTCTCTCTCTCTTTCTCTCTCTATATGAATGAATAACTTCATAACGAAGGCAAGGGAATTTGGATTCCCAAAGTATTAATATGTGATAAACTGATAATAAGCATAGTACAAGTCGAGTAGATACAATCCTTACGCGATATGTTGGTAATAGAATTTGATGTCCCAAAGTATGACCACATATATTCATTGACATTGTTGAGACAGTAAATGCAGCTCCTAATTTCAACTCACAACTGTTTGTTCGATTGATAGTACCGTTTTTCATTAAATTCATGAATTAAATCCTCATCAAAAGAGCTCTGTATCCATGCAAACATATCCACAGCCTCACGGCTACGCCATACGTTTCGATTTATTCAATACTGTGTGTGAAATGAAACTAGAATTTTCTCTTATAGCAAAACAAACCCAAAATAAATACTTGCTGTTCTATAAAGGAAAAAGATGATGTTTTTGCTGCAATGGAAAAGCTTTGAAAGATTGAGCCAACTAAATTTGGGAGAAGGGACCCTTTTGAAGGCTATAAATTTATAGGAGAAATAAATAAGGGGGTGTCGAGGGCGGTTTTTTGCACGTAGCCACGTGTCTTCTGCTGGAAGTGTGACTTTGCTAAGCCAGGATTTGTTTTGGGGAGTTCAACCCGGAACTCGACATTGGGCCGCATAGACCAATGGCTTCTGGTGTATTTTTAAGCCTATAAAATAGATAAAGCCCAAAGTCTTAGAATCATGATAATAGTTGAAATAAATAAATAATATGCTTAGCATGATAGCTTTGATTGAATGGTGAGTTGATACGTTATTATCATGTATATTAAGTGATGTCCAATATTAGAAAATAATTAATTAGGTATCGAATGTCCAATAATGGGATGAGTCCAATAGTCCATATCCAGCTGCGGTTCATGGTTCATGTTCAACATAATAAGGTATGTCCAGCAATGGTCCTTGTCCAAATAATATATGTCCAATGGTAGTTCATTTCAAAAAAATATGTGTCCAGTGGTGGTTCATGTCCAAATAATATATGTGCAACAGTGGTAGATCAATTTATTAATATATATGTTCATCAATGAAGTATTAGTGAGATCATATTTATTGAATAATGAAATAATATTAAAGTAACTTGCATCCAGTGGTACAATAATAATGGGTTAACACATACTTAATAATATAATTTCAAAGATGGAGAAAACATTGACTTATCTCTTATGTTTCTGACTCCAACGGTATAGCATCACTTTATTCCTTATACGATTTATGGCCCCGACTGTATAGCATTAGTAAGCTGATAACATTAGTCGAGTGGTATAATGATAATGAATAAAATATACTTAATAATATAAATTTGAAGATAAAAATATAATCACTTATATTCATAGTTTGTAGCTCCAGCTGTATAACATCAGTGGACTTAACATTTCAGCAGCATGAGAAAATGAGTCCAGCGGTACAATATGATATTATGAATCCTTTAATGGTGACTTCATGATTGAAGGGGAAAAATGGGTGCAACAGGAAGGAGAGAGAATATGTCTAGCCGTGTGCATCGGTTGGTTAAGTTTGACCCCTTAATCATGCACTTAAATGATTTTCCCCATGTAATGCTCTTTTAGTTTTTAGTTAAGTATGAGTGATATTGTCTTCCATAAGAATGGTTTTTAATTCCATAAGTTTGTACCTTTCATAAGAATAGCTTTAAGTATTAGAAATGTATGTCTTCAATGAGAATGACTTTAATATGAAGTCTTTGTACCTTTTAAGAGAAAGGCCTTAGTATTGATGTTCATATGCCTTCCATGAGAAAGGGCTTTTGTAATGTGTTTTTGGAAAATTGTTTGGTATCTTTTAAGATGTATGGAGATGGTAAGATATATATATATATATATATATAGTAAGATATGGTGTTTGTAAGATAGATTAGAAACATATATGTAGGAAGTATGTATGGGTAGTTTGTGAGGAATGTATTTGTAAAATATATGGAAGTATGAGATAGATAATATGAAGGTTAAAGGTAGTAAAAGCTGCTGCTGGAGTTGTTTTTTGTGTTATGACATTGGTTATGTTGCTTTCTAAGAAGTAAGGTATTACAAGAGAAATAGAGAAAGAGATGGAGAATGTATTTTTGAGCAGCAAAATGATGATATTTCAGAATAATGGAGTGTGGGAAAGATGGGTAATAGATAATGGTGTGTTGTAATGTGTGTGTTGTGTTGTTATCTATGAAGAGAGATTTTGTAAGAGAGATGGAGAAGTATGAAAATGTGTATGTGGCAGCAAAATGAATGAAGTTTCAGAATAAAATGGTGAGAGAGGGATGGATCCCCCTTTAGTGTGTAGCTTGGTACGCTTTATATAGAGCCAAGTATGTAACTAGATCAGAATTAGTTGAAGGGAAATTCAGCAAATAAGGAAAAGTCTTTGACAAAGTAAGTGGTTTTTTGTTTTTTAGCCTTAAGAAGAAAGTTTGAGACTTTAATGCTGCTGTCACAGCTGTTACAGCTGGATGATGTCATTTGAATGACATCTTTGGCATTAAATTCATGGTTTGGCTAAAGATGGTAAGATAATCTTTATGGGATCCTTCTATTTCTGGTACTACAGCTGGAGGCTAAGGATCTTAGCTTAAAATGGTAGGATTTCTTTTATGGGGTCCTTACTTCTTTGGGTATGACAGCAAGCTGCTGGGATTGGACATTAATGGGCAAGTGATGTCATTTTAGGACATGTGTCAACCTGCTAGAGCTACTGCAGCTTCTGCCGGAGCTGTTGCAGCTTCTGCCAGAACTGTTGCAGCTTCTGCTGGAGCTGTTGCAGTTTCTGCAGAAGCTGTTTCTGTAGAAGCTGTTGCTGCTTCCGCTGGAGCTATTGCAGCTTCTGCTGGAGTTGTTGTTGGTATTTTTGGCTAAGTTTCCTCTTTTGGAAAATTATATGTTTAGTCCATATATAATTTTGGTAAGTATTAGACTAGTTGATTAATATATGATGAAGTTTTAGAGATGTAATTATGGTCTTTTTGTATTTTAACCAAATCTTAGAGAGTAAGGAGAACATTTAATGCTAGATATGAGATATTAATATATATTTAGCCATGTGCTTGGAATTGATTTAGATGATAATAATATAATTTATATGAAATACTATAATTACATTTTTAAACTTATATTATATGATGAACATTAATTTTTATGTAAAGAGCATGGGGAGTTTTATCATTTTAAGTGTTATGTGATATGAGAGGCTTACCAAATGTTACCTATTGCACACTGACCCGTCATAGTTTAGGGAATTGGGAAAGACATGCCAAGCAACATGCTTTCCTTTATCAACTTTGAACCACTCGAGCTTTACTGAACATACTTCTTGGGCCTCCAAACCACGATTCCTAAAATTCCCCCAATGAGACTCATGAGCTTGGATCATAAGCCGAAAATGAAATGTTGTGCCATAAGCTCGAACTATGGGCTTTGATGAGGTTATATCGCCATGAGTTTTGAACCATGGGCTTCGGCGTCATTTTGTGAATATGGACTCTTTTGGACTTTAAAAGAGACTTTCCCAAAATCCATGATAGTGTTGACGTGGTGCGGGTCGCCAATGAAATGAAGCCATATGGTGTGAAAAATTTGTCCTCAACAGGGGGTATGTGTCTCTATGCATACGGAAAAACATTGCATTATAATTAATTTTTATGGGAAATGTCAACGTACACAGTAAAGTATCTGTACATTAAAAATGATTTATTGTAAAGTTCACCTAATAAAAAATTTGTATAAATTTAAATTGATGAGATGACTGAAAATATTAGGCGAAACTACACTATTGGTCCCTAAAATTTACCCTGTGAGCACAATTAGTCTCTTAAATTTCAAGTGAGCACTATTAGTCCCTTTAGGGGCGGAGGAAGGGGGGCAAGTGCCCCCCTAAACTTCCAAAAATTTTCACTGCTAATATAGTACATATATCATTACCCCCTCCCAGACAAAAGAAGACACTAGGTGTAGTTGTGCACAAAAAGCAAATTCTACTGCTATAGGAAATCATGTGGGAGACCCACCTAATAATGATTTGAAAAAAAAAAGATTCTATAACAAAATGAAATAGGAATCACACAACGTCATCCTACTGCCATAAGGAAATAGGAAATCATGTGAGAATGGGACCCACCTAATAATGATTATAAAAAATAAAAAAAAGATCCTACAGCAAAACAAAATAGGAAAGATATATTCAAGACTATTGAGTGTAAACAAATCATGCAACGGTTTCAAAATATGAAAAATCGTCGAGAGCAATTGAGTAAATTAAGCTAGGTGTGAAAAGACAAATTAAAGTTTAGATTTTATGTTAGATTTTATATGACAATTACATTAGCATGTAGTTGTTTATTTATTTTGTTATTAATATTGATTAATTTTTTTAGATTAGTTTTTTACTTTTAATCTTCCCCCCCCCCCTCCCGACCTAAATTCCTAGCTCTGCTACTGAGTCCCTTAAGTTTAAAAAATGAGCAGTGTTAGTTTTTTTTGTTAATTTCTGTAAGTGTTAATGCCTATGTGACTAACAGAACATTAACGTGACATCTTTTTAATTGATGTGACATTTCTTTTTATTAAAATATTAGTAATTTTGTATAGTTTTAGAACGTCGCTTGAAATGGACAGCCCAGCTTGTCTTGGTGGGTGGTCACTGAAGAGACGCCGGCAGTGAAAATTGATTTTTTTTTTCAAAATGTTTTGGTTTTTTACTTTTTTGTTTTAAATATCTATAGATTCTTAACTTAAAATTGACTAGTAAGTTTTTCTTCAAAATAGCTTATATGTCATAGTTACATGTTTGTTAAAATCTTGTAGTAAAAGTGTAAAACTTGCAATAGTTTTAGCATTTTAATATAAAATTAAAAATGCCACATCAATTAAAAAGAAGACATGTCAATGTTTCGTTAGCCACAAAGACATTAATACTAATGGCAGGTAACAACAGAACTAACATTGTTAATTTTTAAACTTAAGGGATTAATAGTACTCACTTGAAACTTGAGGAACCAATTGTGCTTACAATGTAAACTTAAGGGACCAATAGTATAGTTTCATTAAAATATTACTGAAGTAACAAGTGAAACTAAAAAAATTAGCTTTATTGGCTCTACACCCTATAAATTAGTCAAATCTGACATAAGCAAAATGATTTAATATAAAACTATTTCTTAATGGCCAACATAAGAGGGGCCGATTAACACTACCCTTTGTTTCAATTTTTAATGTGAAACTAAAAAAATTAGCTTTATTGGCTCTACACCCTATAAATTAGTCAAATCTGACATAAGCAAAATGATTTAATATAAAACTATTTCTTAGTGGCCAACATAAGAGGAGCCAATTAACACTACCCTTTGTTTCAATTTTTAATGTGTTAAAATAGAATATCTAAAAGTTGATACATAAAAAGAAAATGTAAAAGTTAGGTTGTAATTTTTACAAAACCTAGCTTTTAGATTTTCTTTTCCCTTGATATTTTAGTTTTTTTTTTTGTTTTGAGAGGAGAGAGATATAAAAGAGTAACAAAAATACAAATTTTCCCCTGTTTTTAATAAAGGTGGATAACGGGAGACAAACGAAGCTAATCTCAGGTGGGTAAAGTGCCAATTTTTAAACCACATGTAGGCAAAGTGTTTTTCGGGCAAACCACAAGAGGGCAAAGTATAATTTCCCTTATTTTTTATTTTATTTTAAATTTTGGATAAGTTTGTTTTGAATGCATGGATTAGTAAGAGAGTGTCTTATTTTGTAGGCATTTTAAGTGGAGTTTGAGATATATTTTTACCAGGTTGTCTCTAAGTTTTGTGTCTATTAAACGCAGGGTTTAGATGTATTTCTAAATTACATAAAAATCCAGTCCAAAAAGGAAAATTTTGTTATCAATAGTATAAATAAGAAATCTAAGTTCAAATTCTAGCTATATCAAAAATCAGTGGAGGTATGGACGTTCAAGATATTCAAGCATTTAATTTAGCTTTACTAGCTAAACAAGCGTGACGATTAATTCACAACACTCATTCACTATTCCATCGGGTGTACAAGTCTAGGTACTTTTCTACATGCCCTTTTATGGATGCTAGCCTTGGCAATAATCCTTCATATGTGTGGCGTAGCTTGTTGGCAGCAAGGGATATCATAAAGAAAGGGTCAATGTGGATGGTGGGCGATGGGAGAACTATTGAAGTTTCAACTTATAATTGGTTGTCTCACAAGCCAGTGTTTCTAGGAGAACCTCGGCCTAATTTACATGCGAGGGACCTCATTGATTCGGCCACTATGCAGTGGGATAGAGATAAAAATCAATTGGGATCTTGTCATCTTGGTCTCCAAATGGAGCAGAAAGCATAGGCTTAAATCCTATCATATTGATTTATATATATTATGAATGGTTGATTTTGACGTGGACATGGATAGAATTTTTTTTTTTTTTTTTAATAGAAGATTAGAAGAATTCAGCTACGTTAAGCGTTGAATTTTCAGCACCATGGGCCACTCCTAGTCGTATGGCTTACTTTTTAAGCCCTATAATAAGAGCTAGTAAGCGAGTGTTACATAAGTAGTTGGATTGTGTGGCATTTATAAGGTACAAATTAAAATCGAAGTTTTGAGTAGTTTCAACTCAATATTAATTGGAATAGGTTGCAGACTGCAGTGTTAGAATTAACCAAAAATAAAAATAAAAATTGCCGTGTTACATAAGCAGTTAGGGTATATAACACTCTCAAATAGATGTGTGACATATACAAGACACAATCAAATGAAAAAGTATGGTTTACTTTTTGTGCATAGAGCTAAGTTAGAGTGTTAAATAAGTAGTTAGAACATGTGACATGTATAAGACACAAATCAAAGTCAAAGTTGAAATAGTTTATACTCCATATTAAGTGGAATAAGTTGGGGTATTGCACATGTTGTGGGGATGTGTGATATGAACAAGATATAAAATCAAAACCATTCATCAAAAAGATATCAAATCAAAACCTAAGTTTGGTAATTTGGTAGTTTTAGTGGGTTCCAGTTAGCTCAACTGATAAAATCTCTGATGGTTGAATAAGAAATTTAGGGTTCAATCCCTACCTACACAAAAAACCAATTGGTGTCTTGGTCTAATGATAAAGAGTTATCATCAGAAGTGGATGCCATAGATTGAAACCCTCTCCAAAAAAAAAAGTTTAACTCTATAGTGACTAGATTATTTGATGCCCTTTAATATAGATACGATAGAATTTAAATTTATGACATTCCCTCTATGATTTCTTTTTTTATTTTTTTTTACCATCAAGCTAAGATACAAATGGATTTTTTTTAGTGTAAAGTGTAAACAAGATTCTTGCCTATATCATTTATTGACAATAAAATATATTACAAATTGAGCTAAATGGAATCCGCATTTGATTTTTTTTTTATAATGATTGATTAAAAGAGAAAAATTAATTAATAGAATCCCAAACTTAACTTGAAAATATATAGTATATTTATTTATTTATTTATTTTCACTTAAACATGAGTGTATATGGTGTCTGTTACTTCTAATTTATCTATCAGTTTTAATTAATATTATTATATAATATTACTTAGAAATTAGAATGTTATCCTAATCCCATCAAATTGCCACTATTAAAAGACTGATCATATATGTTCTGATATTCATATGGTCGCTAAAACACTCTCCATTCCAAAATTCTATATTCCCAATTGCAATTTTTATTACTAATGTCTCTCATAGTATAGTCTCATTATTCAAATCGATAAGGTTTCAATAAATTAATTAAAAAAAGAGTTTAATTATTAAATTGTGAATCTAGTATATGGTTATTTATTCGTTCCCATGTTTTCTGGCGCCATGTCTACAAGCTCTGCCAAAACATCGTCATCCATATATGTCATTTGCAATCTTATATTTTTACAATTAATTTCAGAGAGACAAAGCTTTGCTCAATCAACACCCTCCCCTGATGAGTCTATTCTCAATAGGCATTACCTAGTGTAGAAAGCGATTAAATAAGAAATTTTCTTGGCACCAACCAAAACTGCTAGCTAGTAATGCACTAATGCCTGTTTAATTTTTTGTGTATAACTTAGAATATTTATCTCAAAATCATATGAAGTATTGGTAAAGAGATCCAGACTAATGCATATCATGATCTATTACAAACAAGATGATCAACCCTCTATTAGTTATTTATTGACCACAAAGTTTGCATGGGAGCCCACTTTCAATTTGAATTTGATCTAAAGGATGAACTGATCATATAAATCAGTTTTTTTTTTTCGTTTTTAAAGGGTAAGGGGATGGTTAGATGGTCACAAATGACAAATCAGTTTTTCTCTACCCAAAAAAAAAAAGAATGGTCACAAACCAATGAACCGTCCAAAATTTTGAATAGATATAGAAAATTTATAAAAATAATAATAATAATAATAAACTAGATTTACACCCAAAAAAAAAAAGCAGATTTTTTAAGGGAAAAAAATAAAAACGCACGGATTTATTTGAAATGTTTGATTTTTTTTTTTTAAATATTAGATATTATTAGTTTTTTTTTTTTTCAGAGAGTTTCAACATATGACGTCCACTTCTGATGATAATGATAGTTCTTTATTATCAAACCAAGATTCTACCAAATGAGCTAACTGGAACCCACATGATATTATTAGTTTAAAATTCATTTGAAATAATTTTTTACGTTTTTTAAGACCTATTTATAATACTTATTTTATTGTATAATATTTAGGGAAAATTACACTTTACCCCCCTAAACTATACCTCATGTTACACTTAGCCCCCTAAACTATGTGGATGCACACTTACCCCCCTAAACTATTACCCCTTGCACACTTTGCACCCTAAGTTAGCTGTTAATTTGGATGAAATTTAAACTCATGTGCAAGTCATGTGACAGCTGCAAAGATGACATATAATTAAAAGACCAAATTACCCCTTTCAATCTCTTAAAAGTTAAAACAACACAACTCTCCCTCTCAATCTTAGGTCTCCGCATTCCCTCTCTTGTTCAATTCCAGTCCTATCTTTCTCCTCTGTTTCTTTTTCTTATTTCATTTTAATTTGTTTTAAACAAGCACAAGCTCTCCTTTATATTGGGTTAATACATCTATTGATTTTCTACGATGGTGAAAGTGTTGAGTTAGCAGAAGCTCTGACACTAGATTGTTGAACAAAAGACAAAACAAAGAGCTTTTATTTAAAACTTGACTCTTTGAATTACAACACTTAAGACTTATGGAAACCTAATGTGGCTCCACGTATGACACAATTACAAGACTCGCTAACACCACACGGCAAAGCTACTCTAGCACACTTTGCTTTTACAAGACACACCAACTCTTTAGACACCTATGTACTGACACTACACAATAACTCTTACTTATTTCTCCACTTCACTTCACACACTTCACGTCTCTCACACCTCTCACTAGTCTCTCACACACTACACCTTCACATACCACCACATTTATTTATACTAGGTGTATGTTGGTTAGGAAACCAACTTGAAGCTTCTAGCTTCTTCCCTTTTATTGGCATTAAATTAATGCCTTTCTCCAACCTTCTAGACTATTCTATAAACATATGATTGAGTTTTACTTCTACATAGAAGTCTCTAGAGAACTAAAGAGAGAAATCTCATAGAGAAACCCGGAATGTAAGAGAATGTTCTAGAGAATGTGTGAGATGTTCTAAGAGTTTCTAGAAGTTTCTAGAAATTTCTAGAGACAAGAGAGTTAGTGTTGATTTCTGACAGAAAGACTAATTTATATTGGGTTAATACATATACTGATTGATAACATGCTCTCCTTTGATATACAAATACAATTGGCATTCTTTTATATATGTAGCCATGGGTTCCAGTAATGTTTGAAAATCTGTAAAATCCAAATTCAATTTCTGCTTAATATCAATACATTATCTTCTTAATCCCTAACCTTTGTAATAAGAACATGGTTTAAGGAATCAAACTTGGACCTTTATGAAGCACTCAAAAATTAAAATGAAATAAGAAACAGAAACAGAGGAGAAAGAAAGAACTGAAACTAAACTTGAGAAAACACAAAATACTTGCTATACACAAACAAAAACTGAGGGAGAGACTGAGCTCAGGTTTTCAATTTGGGGTAATTTCAGTCTTGGGTTATTTGTGGCTGGGACTAGGATTGATGGAGTGAAGCAAGAGATTGAGAGGAAACGAGAGACCTGTGATGTTGAATGGAGGAAGAAGGCAAGGACTGAAGTTTAAAGGCCAAAACAAAATGAGTGCCATCTAGAGAGAACACATGAGAGGGAGATGTGTTGTTTTAAGAGATTCAAACGGGGTAATTTGGTCTTTTAATTATATAACACCTTTGCATGTCACCTAACTTGCACATGAGTTTAAATTCCATCCAAATCAACAGCCAACTTAATAATAGGGTGCAAAGTGTGGAACTAGTAATAGTTTAGGGGGGTAAGTGTGCATCTGCATAGTTTAGGGGGTTAAGTGTAACATGAGGTATAGTTTAGGGGGGTAAAATGTAATTTTTCCTAATATTTATGTTTTACCAAAATATTGCGGAATGCTTTGAAACTCAATTTTATTATTTTATATTTTATATATAAAAAAATTCATTGAATTGGTTTCTGAATATTGAGTGAAATTGCTCTACTAATCTTAATTTATGAGGTTTTTTTTTTTTTTTTGAGAAACTTAATTTATGAGGTTAGAATAGTCAAGTTTTTGACATTTGTAGGAGACTACCATATTATATTATTTGTAGAATTTATTTTTTAAGTTGATTAAATAATTTTGAAATTTATAAATTTAAATTCAAAGTATAAAATACTTTCATATCTTAAAATTACAAAAATTTAAGCAACCTCCCAAACACTTGCTCAACTACTCCATATTCACAACCGAGCCTCAAATCTCAAACTCTCATTTCATTATCTTAGTAAAAGGAAATCATTTATGAGCACTGGCACATAGAGAATGTGATAAAATAAATATATATAATAAAAAAATGGTTAAAAACAAAATGAATGTAAAAAGAATAGAGTTGGGCTGAAGCCCAAATGCTGCACACACTATCCTATTTTGGCCCAAAAAAAAACTTATATGTTTCCATATTCATTCTCTGGATTTCTCTGTTTATGAATTTATACGAATGATCAAGTTTTGTAGTGATACTCTATAAATAAATAAATAAAAAGCTATAGAGAGATTTGAGAACGGGGATAATTACTTGTTGTGTGGTCCGTGTGGATAAGGATATCTTCATCAAGTTTTTTATTATTTTATTTTATCAGATTATTGAAATTAAATACAAACATAACTAAGGATCATTTGACCAAGGCGTGTTAGTTGTAAGGATATCATTTATTATTTGTGATGATAATGTATATTAGCAATTTTTTTTTTTTTTTTTGCTAATAATTTCAGTGTCTTAAAACTCGATTGAATTAATTTTAAAAAAAAAAAAAAAAAAAAAAAACCTCATGTGGATTAACGATTGAAGGACCAGTGGACATATATTAGACTTATTAGTCTTTGTTTTTGTTTTTGTTTTTGTTTTTGTTTTTTGGGTAATAAAGGAACTTCATTAAGAAACTAATAGTTTAGAATACAAGGCACTTAGCTTGATGCCTTTCATAATACATATCCATATTATCTAAGGGTGTATTTGTTTGGAGGTGAAATAGAGTGGATGGAAAATTTTGGAGAGAAAATAAGAAGGAAAACTTTTTTAGAGTGTGTTTAGTTGAGTAGGGAGGAAAGAAAATAAACGGTGGATCCCGGGTGTTTTTATCCACGTGCTCACCAAAAAGTTTTCTCCCCAAAATTGAGAGAAAACTGAAAGGAGAAAATGAGGATGCTTAATTGACAAAAATGCCCATATGCACTTGCGCATGAGCAATTTGTCCAGTTCCTTTTTTTTTTTTTGTACTTTCCTGGGCATGTTGCCTCTTCCTTTTTTTCTTTTCTTTTTTACTTTTTCTTTTCTTTTCCTTTCCTGGACGTTGCCTTTTTTTTTCCCTAGGCTATGGGTGTGATAGTTTTTTTTTTTTTTTTAACTAGACATGATTTTTATTTTTTGATAATTTGGGTGATTGCTTCTTTTTTATTTTTGGTTGTTTGTCACTTTTTTGTTTTAATTGACCATCATTTTTTAACAAATGTGTATGAGTAAATTTATACAAACTCACTTTTTCCATCCCCTCACTTTTCCACTCCCAACCAAACAAAAATAAGAGAATTTAAAATTTTTTCTATCCTCTCATTTTTTCATCCTTCCACTTTTTCATCCCTCCAACCAAACGAACCCTAAAAGTAACAAAAGATCGACATGAGTAGGGAGATTATCAAAAACTAGTCTTACCACACGCGCTTCACACGTGTGATGAGCTTTTTTTTTTTTTTTTTTTTTTTTTTTTAGTATCAAAATTTTCCAAAAATATAAAAGAGAAAGAAGCAACTAAAAATCAAATAAAACAATCAAAATCATATATGAGCAATAAAACGATAAAATAATAAAAAAAAGAACTAAAAGAATTACCTTGTAGGAAAGGGTCGATTACTCTTTCCTGTTATTAGTAATATAGATTACAAAATCTTATTCTTGCATTACATCCTTTCTTGCCCGAGCATCATCCATTTGAACTTTTCATAAGGCATATCACAGCATTAGGATCAAGTTCAAGTTTTTATAGCAGTGCTTAATTGTCTTCATTAGTATTCTCCTCAAAAGCTCCTTGCAATCATCAACAAGGAAAATTCTCCTAGACATTCTTGATTCTTTTGAACTTTTCATAAGGCATATAACATATATACATTAGTCAATAGCTTAATATGCATCATCTTATCTCGTTGCATTACAAAGGTATTCAAACCTAGCTATGATACCAACTACCAAGAATCTTATTATAAGAATATAAATGTCCGTGTAAACCAATTTGTTATATGATAGCTCGTAAGGGAAACCACGTACTACAGCCTACAGGTAGCGGGCTTTGTGGCATGGATTAGCTACATGCAATCTCTGGATTTTTGTCCATGATAGACCGCCTAGAGCACTCAGAAATAGCGAGAATGAATGAAAAATGACAGACGAATAAAGAAGAACGATGACCCTTACAGGCCTGTTGAAGGCACTGAAAGGATGAGAACCCTAAACAAGAGGAACTTCTATTATGTTGAGAAGTGGGGGTGTAAACTGAAAAATTAAAATGATAGTTTAGTCAATTCGGAGTAACTAGCCTCCTAAACATTAAAAGGAGAAAGACATTTGATGACTAATTTTCTTCTTACTTCATTCATATTTTTCAATGTACATAAATACTAATGAGGAGATAACATCATCACTACAATCTCTTAAAACATAGGATCCAACTCCTATTTTAAATTTAAATACAATCCAATTGGTGTCCTTTAACTCCTGTTTTTAAAATTAAAAACCACTAATTTACTAACTTTTCAATTATATCCCTATTTTATTTCCAAGAGCATTTTTTTTTTTTTTAAAACCAACATTTAAAAATCCATA
This sequence comes from Notholithocarpus densiflorus, assembly GCA_030021035.2. Lineage (NCBI taxonomy): Eukaryota > Viridiplantae > Streptophyta > Magnoliopsida > Fagales > Fagaceae > Notholithocarpus > Notholithocarpus densiflorus. The sequence continues at coordinate 2,332,301 of JARYZH020000045.1, forward strand.
TAAATGGGGCACCTTTTTCGTTACATTATTTTTAAAAATAACTCCAAAAACAAAAACAAAAACAAAAAAATAAAAACAAAAACATGTTTACGTTGCACAACACATCACCGCAAAATAAAGTTTTCGTTGCACAAAAACAACTAATTAGAATTGGCATTGCACACGCTATTCTCATCCAATAGAGTTTGTATTCTAGGAGTATAGGGTTTTTTTATTGGGCAAGACTTAAGTACAGTATTTATGTGCTATTCCTTAGATTTCCCTGTTAAGATTATGTCATGTGGATTTTTTTTATGAGATGAAAGTGTATTTTTTAGTTAAATAGCCACATGGTTGAATCTTAAGAATGGAACCTAAGGAACAGCACCTAAAGTACTGTACCTAAATTTTGTCCTTTTTTATTTGATTAAAATGATATGTTAGAACTTGTATTTGAATATGATAATAAATTATGTCCCCTTAAAAAATTGAGTTTTTTTAACAGGACCAACAATTTGAGACTAAGATAGTACATAATTGGCACTAAATTGTTAGATTAGCCTAAAATTAACTAAGTTGTAATGAAACTTGAGGTTTAAATCATAATCATAGTTGTAGTGTGATTGTTTCTCATATTGCATTAAATAATGTACGCTAAAATCTTTTGTAAATGATTTTGTACATGATATGTCATGAGTTTGTTCTCTCACTCTTCCAAATCTTTGGCAAACCGTTCTTCTCTTTTGTTGTTACCACAATTAGAGCCATTCATATCCAACCAAACACACTTAACACAGCCATTTGCCAATTATTGTCTTCAGTTTGAACCACCTTAAGCAACATAAAAATACTTCGATCTCTACCAATTTGGATACCATTTTTACATTTTTGGAGTTTCAATCCTATATTCACTCTAGCTATGGAGAACTTCTTTCCTCTAAAGTATCATCCTATGCTTCAACTCTCATACGCATTACTCATAGTTTCAAGCATTCCATTTGCTTTCTCTGAGATCAGGAACACACGCATTGTCAATGACTCCCGAGAGAAGATCACCTTTCAGACATTCGGGTTCTTACAAGGCGGTTGCGTCTCCATTTCCATTAAAGATATCTCATGGAAATCATCGAATCACAAGGCACAACTAAACACTTCTTCCATGGGATTTTACCTATACAACTCTTCAGTTTTTGGCCAACTCTATAACATGGTCTCCCCCATCAATTTCACCGTAAGTTTCTGCATTTTGTCGCGCCAGTATGCTAAGCTTTTGTTCACTTTTGAAAAGCTCACCACCAACTCAACCTATAATTTTTCCACTCCCATTGATAAACCTGAAGAATACACCTTGTCTTTTGCTAACTGCCAGCAAGAATTTGAAGTGTCAATGGATGTCCACACAGAGATGTACAATTTACGAAATGGTCAAAAGGATTTCCTTTCTGCAGGCACAACCAATTTGCCAATGCTCTATTTTATCTTCTTTCTCATATATACAAGTTTTTTCATTATATGGGTCTTCACATGCATCAAACAAAGACTAGTTGTTGACAAAATCCATATAGTTATGGGTGCATTGCTTCTCTTCAAGGGGTTCAAAATGATATGTGCTTTTGAACAATATATATACGTGAGAAAAACTGGTACTCCACATGGTTGGGATGTAGCATTTTACGTATTTGGGTTCTTCAAGGGTATAATGCTTTTCACAGTCATTGTACTCATAGGCACTGGGTGGTCTTTCTTGAAACCTTACCTACAAAAGCGAGAGAAGATTGTTTTGATGATTGTAATTCCATTACAGGTTGTGGAGAATATAGCTTATGTTGTTTTGGAGGAAACAGGTCCAGCAATACAAATGAAGGATTGGTTAAAATGGAAACAGATTTTCTTCTTGGTTGATATCATTTGTTGCTGTGCAATATTTTTCCCAATAGCTTGGTCAATTAAAAGCTTACGAGAAGCATCCAAAACAGATGGCAAGGCAGCTAGGAATGTTGAAAAACTAATAATGTTCAAGACATTGTACACGGTTTTGGTGGGGTACTTGTATTTTACAAGGGTTTTTGCATTGATGATGGGTACTGTATGTCCTTATGAATATAAATGGGTTCAGGATGCCATAACAGAAGCTGCAAGCTTGGCTTTCTATGTGTTTATTTTCTCTAACTTTAAGCCGATGGAAAGGAATCCATACTTGGAGATTGATGAAGAGGAAGAGAATGCAGCAGGCAAGTTGCTCGAAGAAGATGACACATTTGAACTCTAGGCTTTGAGCTGTTACGTTCACTACTATATTGTCTTGTCTCTCCCAGTTATATAGTGGAATGAGCTTCGACATTCAAGCTTCTTGAGAAACAAGGAGAGAGATAATCATATCCCATATTTTAAGTACAATCTACTCATGTTCAAGGCTCCTTTCATAAGCCCGGTGTTGTCCTCTAAAACTAAAACTATTGTACTTCCTTAATATATATTCTTAAAGGCTTATTTGTGTTGTTCTTTCATCCCAAAAATTAAAAAAAAAAAAAAAAAAAAACAAGTATGGTTAACCAATGCCTTAAAAGGCACATGTTAAGAGTACTAAATACTTAATGATGAACATTAATTCACATCTTAAATTGCTTGTCAATATTTTATGGGTCCAGCTAACAGTTTCTAAAGACAACGATTAAGGTTGAGTTATCTATTATAATCAATCAATTTTTTGAGTGTAGTTGCACGTTAGAGAAATATTTGTTTATGTACTTTGTTACTTTTCAATGCAGTTTCATCCATTAAATTTCCCATTAACAAATGTGTGAATGCACTCATTACCAAAATTTAATAAAAAATAAAAAGAAAAGTTTTTACTAACAAGTTAATGAAAAAAATTCAATAAATAATTAATTAAGTTGATAAGAAGCAAAAACTCACGTGTTAAAAAAAATAGTTAATAAAATAATAGCAAAAATATTACTAAAAGTAATACATGTGACAATTGGGTAAGATATCCACTTAACACCATCACAACTTTCATAACTTAACTTTTTTTATATATATAGTTAATGATATAATATATGATTTTACGTTTAAGCGGATTATGTAGGTTGCCACTTGAGCAAGATAACCCAAATCAATCTGAGCCCAATTTGAATATTAGACAAGTTAAATTTGGATTTTTTTAGGCCGTGGGTGGACTTGGGTTGAAAATCAGGATTAAAAAAACTCAACCAGAATTAAATTTGATTAAATTAGGGTCGACTGTAGTCTATTTACTTTCTGTATCATAACAATATAGTTGAATTTACTCAAAAAAAAAAAAAACAATATAGTTGAAAATGCAATAAATTTTCTATTTTTAAAATAAATAAACAAATAAAATCCTAGAATTTTTAAACTATTGGGCCTACATTCCACTAGCTCATTTGTCGACACCAACCATCCTTTTCGGGCCAATTTTTTTCTTGGGCCCATCATGATGATGAACAGATCTATGATTTATCTAAAAATTGCAGCTACTTACCGGTAATTGGTATAAACGGCATTGCTTAAGCAAATATCTCTTTATTTATTTTTTTTTAAGGATTAATCTTTCAATTCACGGCCATACTTTATCCCAAAAAAAAAAAAAATCAGAGCCAAACTTCCACTCCAAGCAATATAGAATTGTATTTTGTTAGCCTTTTGTTTTTAATAGAAATTTTTATATATTGGACCCTCTAACTTTGATTAAAATTCAATTAATTTCTCTTACTTTACTTTCATTCAATTCAATACTCTAATTTTTGCATTAGTAATAGTCAAAATTACACCATTAACTTTCAACTTTGTTTAATACAAACTTCATTGTTTTGGGGTCCTTAATGGATTAATTTTGACAAATATTAACAGAATGGATGAATTGTATATTAACTAAAAAGTTAGTTAGTATTTGTAATTGAACAAAACTTAAGTACAGTACCTTAAGTGCTGTTCGTTAAGTTCTCCTCTTAAGATTCAGTCATATGACTAGTTAACTAAAAATTAATAATTTTAAAAAAATTCTAATATTAGTGGAACCAATCCTTTTCTGAATTCCTTAATTTGGAGGAACTAAAATTGAGGGGATTTGGAAGGGAAATAGGGTTTAGAGGGGTATCTTACCCCTCCAAATCCCCCCAAACTATTTCCTCCCTTAACTTTTTTATTTTTCAAATTAAACACAATGTTAAGATGTCTAGTAGGTTTAGAATCTTCCCAAGTAAGCTCAAAAGTACATGACATTTCAATTTCCTAGTGCAAACAAATTTTATCAATCCATCACATTTGGAATCTTTGATCGATTTTTCAGACTATTTGTTCTTTTCTTTGGGATTAGGTGAAGATGCAAGGATTGAATCCTAAAGCTTGACCATCAAATGGAAAAATAATCTTATGCGACAGTTTTATGCATTATCCTCTTATAACATGTGGACCCACATACCATCTCTATCACATGAGATGGGAGTGCCATTGATCTAAAATGTATAACAACTGTTTGTCAATTAATTGTTAATGAATAAAGGGTTTAGGATCTTTCTGAGTAAGCTAAAAACTAAAAAGTATATCATATTACATTTCAAGTACAAATTGATTATAAATAATAAAAAATTCACTTGTCCACCACATTTAGAATCTTTGTTCCATTTTTTAAACTAGTTGTTCCTTTTTAGACTAGATATTGACCATCAAATAGGAATATAATCTCATGCAATAGCTAATATGCAACCCTCCTCTCAGAACTTTTTGATCACATGAAATGAGAGTGTCAATTAACCTAAAACTCCTTAACAACTATTTGTCAGGTTCACCACATGTTATCAAGGATCCAATTGTCACTTAATAGTCCTTAATTTTCAAAGTATTTTATGATATATCCTAAGAAATAGTAATGAAAATACTCCAAGAATATATGTGCATGATACTAATAATTTAATCACTTTCCTCTTAGCTTATATAGGATAAGTATTAGTTGATTATTGTATTAAAAACAAGTGGTCTTAAATTTAAACCTTGTCTCTCTGCTTTTTAGTGGTGAGCCAAGATTTTTTCTTGGGGGGATGAAATGAATTATGTATTGATGCATATATTTCATAATTACCTTGACTTAGCTTGTTCTGTAGTGTTCTGAGAGCTGATTAGATGCTGTGTATCTGAACTCAGCTTGACATCTAAACCATCAAATTACTGTATCAATAGTCAACACCCCCCCCCCCCCCCCCAAACCAAAAAAAAAAAAAAATGTAGCCTAAATTGTAAATTTAGTTGAGAATGGTAAAAGTCTGTCATTTATGGTATAGAAAGTTGTAGCTGAGGATTTGATACATGGCTTCATGTGGTTCATGACTCATGAGATAGCCTGAGTTGCCTTGAGAAATACCACATTTCAATCCAAGATTACCTCTAAAGATCCTATATGTTGCAATCTTTTTAGTTTATACTTTTTGGGGTCAGTGTATATATATCAATCCCCCCAAAAAAAAACCCTGGCCATATGGAACTTGCTTTTTTATTTTTGGGTAACTGGGGTATGTATTGTCTGTAATGTATACCAAAAGAAAAAAAAAAATCCTTAATTGGATATTAGTTGTTACAATTTTACCTCATTTTGCAGAAAGCTGTACTTATCGTTGTAGCTGTAGTGGAGCTGCTCGGTGGTGCAATCGATGAATCAGGGTTGCTAGTTCTTCCTTGTGTTGCGGCACATATTAACCAGGTTTTCCTCATCTGACCCTTTTTCTTATCACAAAATTTTGTTTTTCTTATTTGTTTATGTTTTTTTTTTTCCTTAGTTTAAGAGCAAGTCTTTGCAGAACACTTTCTGCTTACACTAAATTATTGGTGCAGGTCATCATTGATTCATTACTAGTTAACTTTTGGCTTCAGAAGGGTCGGTCATACAGCAAAAAATTTGAAGCATGACCATTCTTAGTTGAGGAGCATCTTCAGTATCTACTGTAAATTTGTTGTGCCTGTCAGCATTCCACCTCATATTACTTATTTTAAAGAATATAAAATGTTGCACAAGTAATATATAACTGTGCTAGTTTCTCCAGGCTATGGCCTTTGATTTTGTTAGCAATAAATATGTTAGGATTGCTTGAAGTATCTTATAAATCTTTAAGAAACTAATCCTTAATTGCTTCAGTGACTCCAAATCAGTCATCACAAAGTACCTAATTTATTTTTGAGCTTTCTTCGAAGACAATGTGTAAAGGTTACTAACCATAGAAAAGCAGTTCATATAAAAGGTTGTACCCAATGCACGAGACTCCCACTTTGCAGGGTTTGGGAGAGGTTATTGGTAGGAAGTCTTCCCCCCCCCCCCCCCCCCTTTTTGTTTTTAAAGAGGCATCAACTTGGCCTTGAATCCTCAACTTGTTACTTTTGGTAAATGGCCCTTGCTATCGCACCAAAACACAACCTCTTATGCTTGTTATGTACCAAATCTTGTTCATTTTTTGAATGCAAGTGATTAATATTATAATTGTATTATGTACTTTTGTTGTGTTGCTATATAATTATAGAGATAGAGAAATTGGTTATATTGTGTTGAATTTGCTTTAAAAAAAAATGCTCATTGCAATGAATTGGATTGGTTTTCTTTTCTTTTCTTTTTCTTTTTTTGGGAGATGGAACAGGGCATTGTTCACTAGGATAAGCAATAATATGTTTGTTCGCAATAACTACGTTAATCATACAATTTGTCAAAAAACGTAAACTTGTTTGTTCCACAAAAGACACTAGTTAAATTACTATGGAGAAACTGCTCCTTATAATTCCTATCTAATCCACAGTACTGTAGCTTGATAAATTCCTAGGAAAGTTTATGGATAAGTTCTTATATAAAAGGCACAACCAGAGCGCATAAAAGCTAATAATTCCTTCTCAAAGACAAGCTAATAATTATGGTCCTCATACCATCTAGTAATAACAAGAAGAAAAAACCATTTATGCTAGTAGTAGGGCCACCAGATTCACTTGTTATAAACAACAAAATTTCATTGTAATTTTTATCCACAACCAAATGAACAAAACCCAAAACAAAAAGGCTTTATAGCCTTGCTAAATTAGCTTCACAATATAAATATGTGATTTCAGTGTTTCAAGAAAGCCAAAATAGCCACATCTTGATTATGATCCCAACCAAAATAGATACGAGTCACGTTCTTTATATCTAAAACTTCATGAACAATTTCTCCAAAAAAAAAAGAAAAGAAAAAATTCATGAACAAAATCAGCTTTGCCGTAGGTTGAGTAGGCTTGGCTTCTATATCATCTTGTAGTGTTGAAAAACAAATTTCAATTAGTACAATAACCATAGAATTTTTATTTATTTATTTTGGTTACATTCATTACAGTCAATCATTTGAACTTACTAGTCAAGCTTCTACCACAGCAGTAAAGAACATACTTTTTTTTATCATATGAGACATTGATAAATTCATTACTATAGAAAAAAGAACACAAGTTGTCAACAATTCATTACCATACAAAAAAGAACACGAGTTCTACAACTCAGTGCAATTTAGCAATACACAAACAACTCCAAACTATTTTTCTCTTACAGTTTAATTTAATTTACTCTTTCAGTTCTACAACTAAACATTTTATTAAAAGAAAAATAAAACCACCAAATTTTGGAAGATGATTTTGAACCAAGAACCCAGAATATTTTGGGCATGCACTAATAAACACACATATACACTTAGATTAGACTAGAGTAGAATTTCTATCTTGTATAAAAAAAGACAGCAAAAAAATTCCTCTTTCATCTATCAAGAGCCATAGATTGTATGTATAAAATGAACTACACATGCCAAACATATTATCCTATCAGAATAATACATTGCTGCATAGTGCATGGTCAATCCAAATTTAGGAAAATAACGTGCACTTAAGAAAAATTAGGACAAAAGAAAAAAATTGTCATAAGGATTTTTAGAATAGCTCATGACCAAGCAATAGAATTTCCAGTTTATGTCAAAGAAAATATAAAACTCCAAAAATTGCCCAAGAGGTAACAACAACAATAAAAACAACAAGCAATGCAATAACAAAAATCAAAGCAAAGGGGAAAAATACAAAAAGAAGATTAATACACTCACCTACTGCAATTTTTTTTATACTAATACATGAAAAGCCCATCCAACCAACTGTAAACACAAAATTTCCCAATTGTAGAAAACTAAACAATTGAAAAGTTAAAATAATATTTACTACACATTAAAATAATATATTATCTCCTCCCTATCATCACCATCAACAACAACAACGGCACATCCACCACTGCCGCAACAACACCGACCAGCCACCACTGGCACAAACCCACATCCACCAACGCTACCTTTAAAAAAAAAAAAAAAACCAGAGAGATCGACATGGCAAATCAAACAAACCCAAAAGCAAAACCCACATCAAACACAACCAGAGAGATCAGCACAGCAAAAAACACAACCAAATCAAACAAACCCATATCCACCGACACAAACCCACATCCCAAATCGATGGCGGCTTAGGGAGAGAAGGTTCGGGGGCGAGATCTTGAGACTAGCAGCGATGTTGAGATTGAGATCGGCCGCGGCGCTGGTGAGACCAGAGGAGTAATCGTCGGCGAGTTCAGATGAGAGATCGGCGGTGAGATTGGAGGCGAGATTGGACGTAGGTGGCGGCGCGAGGCTGAGAGCGTGAATGAGCAAGATTGGCGAAGAGGAAGAGAGGCTGAGATGTCCGATTGGAGTATCAGTGAAGAGGTAGAGAGGCTTGAGAGAGGGACTGCTATGGGTCACAGGTGAGAGAAGAGAGAGAAAAGTAGAATAAACTAATATTAAAAATTTTAGCACATCTGTCTGGACCGTGATAAATTTATCACGGTACTGTAGCATGTCTCAAAATTTTGACACATTTAACACACCTCATGAAGGTGTGTTTTTGGTGTGTCAAATGCCAAATATTTGTAATTTGGCACACCTGATGGTAATGCTCTAAACCAGTTAAAATTAGGAGAGATAGTAGCTAACAAAAAAAAAAAAAAAAAAAAACTAAGTTGGTAGATCCTTAGAGCATCCTCGTCAAAGATTTCAAAAAATTTAGCATTTAGCATCTCAAAAACCCACTTTATCAATTTTAACACCTCCCTTTACAATACACCCAACATCAAAGATTTTATATTTTTTACCACTTTATTAAAATATTAATTTTTTTATTATTTTTTATTCTAATTCTCATCTCTTTCACTACCAACAAACCCACTGCCATTGCCAACACCCATTGCCACCACCGCCCACAGCCACAACAACCACCACCAACCACAACCTCAACCCCCAACCACTAAAAAAAAAAAAAAAGTTCATCCCTTCTTCAACTTTGTAGCACGCACCCACACACATGAAAACAAACCATCAGATTCTAATTCCTTAGTCCTCCCATGGAAGACTCGATTTGACGGCACCGTCAATTGCCGATCTGGTTCTGCCTCTTCGTTCCCACGGACACCACTTCCCTCCCCGTCGTCATCTTATTCCACAACCCCAACCAAATCAAGACCCAAAATAAAATAAAATCAAATCAAGACCCACCCCAACCAAATCAAGACCCAAAATCAAATCAAACTCACCCCGATCTGAACCCATCACAAAACTGCAGCCAAAACCCACCCTAACCTCTTCAATGACCACCACCCCAGCGGCCCAGCCTCTCCGATCTCAACCCCAGCCAAGAACACCGACCACGCCGGCATTAGGGTCTGCCTCAAGAACACCAACTCAACCCAGCCAAACCCAAGACCCACGAACTCGAGATGCAGAGAGAAAAGGAAACAGAGAGGCGGAGAGGGTGAAAGGGAGAGGGGACAGAGAGCACAAGAGAGAGAGAGAGAGTGAAAAGGAAAGAAAGAAAAGAATAAAAAATAGTAGCAGCTTGCTACAGTGAGGTGTTAGAAATAAAATCTCACTGTAGCAAATTGCTAAAATTTTTAAAATTTGACACCTTTAATAAAAATGAATTTTTATGATTTAAGGTGTTAAAAATGTTAAAAAATAACATTTAGTATTTTTAACGCGGATGAGACTTGTGGGGGAGGCTATTACAAGAACGTCGTTGTGTACAAGAACGTATATGTACGGACCTCATCAATTAGTGTTGAGACTTGAGGGGGACGCTATTAATTGTCTCGAAGATTCATAAATCTTTACTGTATAATATAGAGAGGTTGCCCATCGTTTTCAATACATCGGCCTTGTGACCTGCGCTTTAACTTGGATAAGATCCGAAGAATATCAGATAGAGTGACCCCACTTTATTAATAGTATAATAATACTTGCAAATCCAACACAACAACAACAACAACAAAAACGATAAAATTAAAGTAAAACAAGAACAACCCGTTATTGTTTCTGGAATTTAAGGACATGGGTTTTTCTCAGTTTTTGATTTGATCGATTGTGAATTTTAATCACAAAAAAGAAGAAGACAAACCCAATTTTGTTTGTCGAATACAGGGACTTGGGTTGTTCTTCGTTTTCGATTTGACAACTTGCACTTTGCGTGGCCACGATTCTTCTACAGAAGAGATCAAAAGCTCTGTCTTGTTCCATTGGTGGGTCAATTCTATTTCTCAATTCTAACACTACTAGAGGCTGAAATTCGATTTGCTTATTATAAGAGGCTGCAAAGAGAGTACGTAATATACACATACACGGTGAGTTTTTTCTCGTTATTAAATATTACAGTTTTGGTTATGATTCCATGGTAATTTTTGTGAAAAAAAAGAGAGAGAGAGAGAAGTTTTGTTTTGTATGTATGTTAGTATACATGACGTGAGTTATTTGTCGTTCACAATTGGCTGTTTTATTGAAATTTGCGGTGTTTTGTTTTGTTACTCTATTTAATCAGATAGGTGTATTCTTAGTTTGTTTTCATCTTCACAGAACATTTCAGCAAGACCATATAAAAGGAGGTATACAAATTTTTTGGCTGCTATTTCAGCTACATATTGCTCTGGTGGTGATGCTACGTTTCTCTGAAGGTAAACTAAATGTTTTGTTTTTAATTGTAATTTATTTAATTATAAATTTAAATTGTTGGGTTATCTTTCTTGTTTTTTGGAAATTTGGTTTGATGTAAAATATATTTTGTATTTTTAATCTGCTCAACTTGGGTGTGAATCAGTTTGGAAAGGGACCTTTTTCTTCAGCTTTTGGTTTTTGCTATGAACATTTGTTGGGTTTCACACTTATTTTATTTGGACTTTTCTCTAGTTTTTTTTTTTTTTTTTTTTTTCATCTTCTTATCTCTTCTTTATCTTTTATTTCTGCTTCTGGGTTGGTGATTGCTCTGTTGGCCTGTCCTCTACATAATTATTTGTCTTTATGTTTCTGTGTGCAATTCCTACAGAGCAAAATGTTTTCATATATTGGTTCTCTTCTTCTGTTGAAGCCCTCTATATTGACCAGCTCCATATCTAATTGAGTTTAAACTTTAGACTTTATGCTCCTCTCTTCTTTCTTTGTTTCCTTCTGTTAAGTGTTGTGTCCTGGATATTTATTTTGTTCATGTAGATTCTTCTGTACAGTTTGGGTCTTTGGAGAAGTTGGGATTCATCTCTTTTGTTATAAATTGACACCCCCAATCCTTTCTCTCCTGCACACTGATCAGCTGTGTTTGTGGTTTCCACTGTTTTTTGGTTTTGCAATGTCCAATTTATGCTGTATAAATTTCTTTGATCTGACTTCATTCATATGGCTGCAGGTTTTCTTTCCTTTTCTGAGTTTCATTTGTTTGATTATCCAAATCATCAATTCAATTAAAGTGGAAATTTTATACTGAGGATTAAACTCTTAAGCCATGGAGAATTCTTATGATTCATCTAATGGAAATGGGCCAACCGACAGTGGGCACATGGTTATGAGGAACTCTTCATATCAACCCAGCGTCAAGGGGTCATTACCTTGGCTTGATTTGAGGGTTTTTTATGTTAGAGTTAGCAAATGTGAGATTGATGATTCCACTCCTGAGTACCTCACACTAAACCATATTCCACTCAATCGTGATACGCTTCTTGAAGTTAATGGTGTTAGAGCTAGCATATATTCCGACGGTATGTCAACCCTTCTTAGAAGGGATCGATTAGATAAGAAGTCTGAAGAAGCTACATTTGTTAGCACTGATAGTATCAGGATGACAGGAAGTGTGAAGTTTGAGGTCTTTGATAAGGATATTCTTGTGTTATTAGGGGCTTTAGAATTGTGTAATAGTAATGGTTCTGTTGGAGAATCAAATACTCAAGGCCAGGGATGGGGCATTGATTGTGAATCTGATATAACTCCAGGTACTGGCTTCTTTAAGGGTAAGCAATTGATAGGGCCAGACTTGGCTTCACCTACAATTGAGGTCTACATTGCTGGGTCCTTTTTGAGCACTCCAATTATCTTAACAAAGACTTTGCAGCTTGGTCATCGAAAAAAGCATATGAGGAAGGGCATGTTGGATTCGATACCTGAGTATGAGACGACTGAAAGCCAGAAAGATGTTCCTTCCGGGCTTGATTTGCAGGTACTGTTTTGCTAATTTAATTCTTTAAGTTTTAGATGGGTTTTTGCTTTTCTGACTTTTAGATGTTCTGCTCATATTTTGTGTAAGTGTTGCATTATCATTGCCCATATTCCCTTTGTTTGCTGCTATTTGTTCACTCCCTTGTTTGTTGCATAGAATGTTTTATGTCTGGACTCTGGACAGACATACAATCTTATCCTAGATGGTCAGAAGGATAGTTGCTTGGCACATGGTTTGAAGCTAAGAACTAAGACAATACTACCCTTTTTTGTTTTGTGTGTCATTATTCTGAGTGACTTTTACAAATATACACATGGTCAGAAGGATAGGTCCAGGCAGAGATGTATAATTGAGAAAAATTTGTCGTCTTTCATGGTTGTCTAATGTAATGACTAAAAAAAATACAAAATAGCCGTGGAAACTGTATGTACACATTTACACCCATTTTGATTTAGTACAGAGGTGTGCTCAATATGACCCTGGCCTTGAAATGGGTAGAATTTCACCTACTTTGTTAAGGAGTCAAATGCTCCCCCCCCCACAACAATAAAAAAAGGAGGTTCTATAGAGTCATCAGAACCTTCTTTGGTGAAATTATCTTTTGGTTCATACTGTATTATATTCACATAATTACCGCACGTACATGTGGATGTGGAAGGCCCATCAGTGGTCTTCCTCTATATGCTAAAGCCAGTATCTTTTCATTTGTGACTTTCATTAGTGTATCAGCTGATCTACAAATGGATGTCCTTCTTTAGATATATGTTGCATCTTAAACTTCTTTTGGTTACTTCACGATACTCTCAAGTAGGCAAAAGCTGCTTTAATCTGAACAACATATGTTAACTACTTTTCAGAAATCCTTTGGGTGAATTTAACATGCATTTCTTTGCTATCTCTATAGGAACTTCACCCTGATAACCAGTATGCAATTTCTGTACTTATCTTGTGATCAGTTGAAGTCCACTGCAGCGCTTTAGGGTCTGTTGGGTGCAATAGCCCAAGTGTGACAATAATTGATATTGTTATTGCAGCTAGGATTTGATTAATTTTCTTTCATCTGATTTGTGTAATTTATTATAATGGTAATACTTGTCTCATGAATTATACACTTGGCACTTTTATCAGGGTATTAACAAAGATGTCTTCACCAAGAAGATTTTTATGTTTACATATGTTTTACATTGCTACTAAAGTTTACTTCCCATAACCTAGCACCCTGCTAATTTTATTTTATTCTGCAGATGTCAGAATTCCCAAACCACAAACCAGAAAATGAAGACTACAATAACCCCTACACTGGGACAGCATATTTTGAAGATGAAGATGGAGAACTTTCATGGTTCAATGCTGGCGTAAGAGTAGGTGTCGGGATTGGCCTTAGCATTTGTCTTGGAATTGGAATTGGAGTGGGCTTGCTGGTTCGAACATACCAAGGCACCACCAGCAACTTTCGAAGGCGACTACCTTAATCCACACTTTCCTTGTTCGCCCTTCTAGCAAAATGTCATCCTTTCAACTCCCCCATGATACAAAGGCAGCTAACTTAGTGGTACTTCCGACATGTCACAGTTGTTAATATGGAGGCTTATGGATTTTGCAATTAAGTGTAGGAATGCATGAGTTCAATCTTTTTCCTGGCCTCTGCTGGGCTAAGCCTTGCATCCATTACAAGAGGTTCATTTGTTTCAAATGTACAACTATAAATGCAGGAAATCTCTCAGCAGCACTTTCACTTGATTTTGTAGGGAATGAACTCATTAGTGTGTGCGACCCTCACATAGCAAGTGTTGTCTGCTGTGGTCTTCTATATCTGTGAAGTTCTTTTGTTTTGTAAGGAGTTGATAGCAGTAAAGTTTTGGTAATGGAAAGAAATGTAGATCCCTTTCAACGGGTCATGACTCAATTTGTCAAACTTGTCTTTGTACTAGTTATGTTGGCTTTGCATGCTGACTATATTGTCATTATTCTAATTTTAGGCTGTAGTTAGTCACACAATACCAAGTTCTAACTCCTACCCTCCGTGTTTAATTGATTTCCCTATTGTTGTCTAGGGGATTGATATGCCTATTTTTGACAAGCCGGAGAATATACTTGAATTGAAAAAGTTATCTTGTGTATTGGGTATACGCACTTCTCTCACTCATAACATGTGAGTTTCACATTGTGAGTCCACGTAATTGTAAAAGAGATAATGCAAATGCCAAATGCGTGACATAATTATTGCCTCGTTGGGAGAGTGGGTTCAAATTAGCAGCCATGCCTTTGGTGAGTGGCATTATTATCAAGCTGTGTAAGGGGAACATGCAAAACGAAACTTGGATTACTTAACTCTCAACTTGAAATACACTTAAACAAGAGTGGGACTCTATTTCAAGAATTATATAAATGTGGTATTCCTCGTTTCAGTTTCACTAATTCATAAATTTCCATAACAGAACTGGCAGCAGAAATTATAGATAGATACACTACAGAAATCTGGTGGCGTGGTTCTGTTTTTAAATTCATAAACTTATATACAAAATTATGTTTCAATAACACTTGCACCACTGAATCTGAGGACATCTTTTCAATTCTTGGCAATAGGAATATGACTAAAATGAACAGCCATCTTTTCAATTCTAACAACAAGAATGACCGTCTTTATTTTATTTTTCGGGGAGAGAATCTGTTCATTTAGGTGCAGAAGCTATATGTCAGGCTTTCAAATTTTCGAGTGGGAAGTGGAATAAAATGCATCAGATTGCACTCAAAAGCAGCAGCCTCAGTTGGCAAAAGATCTTTCCTAATGAAACTTATTTTCAGACAAGTACATTATCACTAAAGATGGACAGAAAGATATCTGGAAGGATTTCAAATGCATTCAGACTTGCTTCTGTTGCGGTCCTTGCGGAAGTGAGAATGATCCAGTTTATATACACAGTACACACAAAGTTCACCTCAAGTTTATATACACAGTACACACAAAGTTCTATCTAAACACTGGTTAATATGCACAATATTTGACAGGAAAGGCTAAACCTCAGTAATGACAGCATTACAATGGTGCAACAATAATCTATAACCACAACATAAACACTAGTACTTTCTAACAGAGGTCGTCTGTTTGTGGAGGTCGGGCAGCACGGCGGAACCAGGTGTTGAATGCTGTTAACAAGTGAGGGCAATCATCAACATTTCGTGTTGAAAAGCTGAGGCATTGCTGCAACAGCTCCTGTGAATCGGACATGGGCAGCGTAGAGATTATTCTTAGGAATGTTTCCTCCAGTTCCAGGTACAGTGATTTGTTACTGGGCGACATAGGTGAGACATTGTCCTTGCAAACAATAAGAACAGGAAGCCACTCTTTCACAAGCTTCTTTCTAACCTGAAACATATGAGAACAAGAAAACATATGATTTTTAGTTTCAATTGATTCATCATTCCATCAAAGTGCTCGCTTGTGGTTACAGCATTCAGTGTTATTTCAGTGGTGAAATAGGTGTATATGCCGAGTAGCATTAGAGATGTTCAGAATACATTAAGAACAATTTAAAAAACTATGTCTGAGAGGGATTACATGTCCACTACCCACCAAGGTTACAAAAAAGTCCTGCTAAGATAATTCTGACAAAAAACTTTCAATAATCAAGTTGAAGGCCAAGAGGGATATGGGCTTAATAGAGACAACCTTACAGACAAGGCAAACAATGATAAAACTTTCACATGTACTCAAACTAAGGAAACTAGGATTTTAGCACATTTTGGTGCTTAACTTGCTTCATTCCAAATCTTAACTATTTAGAATTAGAAGTTAGATTTAGCTTCTTATTATTATTTTCTCCTTCAGAAACATGGCACCAGATATAGGATTTGGAAACCAAATCTATAGTGAATAACAGAGCTACTTCCCCAATTCATCAACTCTTCATGCAACCTGCCTTTTGATCAATGGTGACAAAGGAAACATTAAAGACTTAATAGAAATATCATGAGAAAATAAGACACCGAACACTCCTCATATCGGATGAGCCATTAACAGTAGGAAGCATGACAATGACGATTTGACAAAGAACGAATACATCTAGTCTGGTACATACCACCACCTATCCTCTGGGCAAATATACTTGGTCAATGTTCCACTCCTGTTTCCAACTGCTCATTTTTCCCTCAAATCTAAAAGAAACCCAGATCCAGCACCAACTACCTAGACCCCATAACTATTTTAGAGAATAAAGCTGTTTTATGTCATCATTTTAAACAAATCAATGTTATTTTAACCTAAATCTTTGGCTTCACCAAATCATGTGGGACAGCCCAGAAGGATTAAATCACGACAGTGTCAAAAATCCACCTAAGTGCGCCCATATACTTAACCTATGACCCTACATTAGTCATGTATTGACACCATTGACAAAATTTGCAGAGACTACTACATCAAGGCTTTAAAAACAAAATAAAAAATCACATATAACTCGATCGATCAACATATAAATCATGCCCGCCACGACCAAAGTATGAATACCCATCACAAGTACAAACGCAGTTCAATCAACCAATACCATAATGTGTGCAATGTAGAGCTAATCAATTCACATATACTCAAATTCAAGTACATTTCATAAGAATCATAACAATAAGTTAATAACCAAGCAAGCAATACCTGTTTAGTGGCCAAAATGGTGCCGGCCGCGACAGCATTGGCGAGCTTAGAGGTGCACCTAAGCACGACAGCAGGCAAACCGGGGACAATATTCCGCCAAGCATCATCCCGAAACGCCCGCTGCAAATCAGCAGTGAATGAAGCCTGCTCGCTCCACGCCTTGACGGCGAAATCCGCCACCCTCAACTCAATCATCCTCTCGATCAACCAAAGCAAATGCTTCCCATTAGTCATAGCCTTATGAAGATTCAGCCTCTGTATCGCCTCGGTCTCATTGTGATCGCCTCTAAAATCCGGGCTCGAGTAGTCCTCGAGCGACTCCTTAACAACGCCAATACACTTCTCGAACTCGGCCTCGAGAACCCGCTTGGCGGACTCTCGAGACGAGTAGTCTCGAAGCAGCTTCGCCACGAAGGCCTTGACGAAGGCCATGTTCGGGTACGTGTTGATCGCGGACGAGACCAGAGAGTGCAGCATTTCTTCCGACGTGTCGGATTCGGTCGGAGGCGAGAGCCGAGAGAGGAGCTCTTGGCTCTCGTCTTGTTTCAAGAAAGGGACGATGCTCAGAACTCGCTGCTCCTCGGCCTCGGTCCACGGGACGGACTCGAGATAAGTGACGCACGATTTGACGAGATCTTCGAAGAGGAGTTCGAGGGCGATTGGGAGGAGATCGAGAGCCGTGGAGACGGAATCGATTGAATTGGAGAGATCGGGAGTGTAGAGGAGTTGGAGGACGGTTATGTAAGATTGGAGGGAGGTAGGGGTCGGTGGGATACCTAGATTCAGTTTTAACGGTTTTTGGGTTTGGGTTTGCCAGCGGTCGGATAAGAGGGCGGAGAAGTATTTGGAGCGGTGGAGGACGCGGGAGTGGAGGTAGATCTGAGTCTGGATGCCGTTTTCGTATATGCTGTTTTCGTTGGTGGAGGTGGAGGTGGAGGTGGGGGTGAAGGGGGGAATGGGGGTGGGGGAGGAGTCGAAGGGGGAGAGTTCGAAGAAGAGGCGGATGGCGACGTCGCCGGAGTTGCGGTCGTTGAAGAAGGGTTTTGTGGTGGTGGTGGTGGTGGGGGTTGTGGTGGAGGAGGTTGTGGAGGAGGAGGAGGAGGGGGTGGAGGTAGGGAGCACGCGCTGCCGTTTCTTGGAGGAACCGATTGTCATTTTTTGCCTTTTTTGGTGAGGTGAATTGGGATTTTTTTTTTTAGGGAGAGAGGGAGGGAGGGAAGAGGATAAGGATTTTGTAACGGGTTTTTATTTATATCGAGATTGTGGTAATGGAGGGATGCACGTGGAGTGGACAGGTGGGTAGTCGTGACTCACTTATAAACGAAGCCTCTAGATATATATATTTAATTTTTTTTTCTTAAGGATAATTAAGACATGTTTCGTAACTGTTTGTTTGAATATTGTTTATTTTTTTTAAAATTAAAAATTAAAAATTAAAAACTAAAAATATTGTAACAAAATAATTTTAAAACGTGAATAGTAACAAAACACTGTAGCAAATAATCTGCCATGGGTCTTCATTTGTTGGCTGAAACTACTACAGTGCCATGAGTCCGACTTTTAAAACGCAAAACACTACAAACATGCTAGGCAAACGCACGCTAAATCTTTAAGCAGTATGTAAACAAGAGGAAGTGTTAGTTTAGTTAGCACCACTAAATACCAAAATGTGGCTACATTGGTGAAGCCAAAACCATATTTTTTAGCTCCACAGCTACTTTTGACTGTATATTGTAGCTCATATGTAAAAAAAAAAAAAAATTAAATTGTTGTGTTATTACTGCTTTTAAAAAAAAAAAAAAAAAAAAACTCTTTTGATTGTGTTCACACTGCTTTTTAATGAATTTTTTTATATTATTTTAATTAAATAGCTAAAAATATAGATCTATTGATGTTGAGTATAATGTAAAATAGATAAAGTAGTTTTTTGTGGAGCAATATTGCTAAATTTATGACTCTACCAATGTGGATGCTGCCGATGGCCTTTTTTTAAATACTTAGGAGTTATTTGTTTCATTTTACAATATATTTCAATTAAAAATGTTTTTGAGATTTTTGTGTGTTTTGTAGTATTCTATAAAATATTTTCTACGCTTCTATGAAAAATAATGAAACATAAATCTACAATGCTATCTAGTCCACAATATCAAAATCACCTGAATCAAAATTAGAGTCACAAAATCAACCACATAAATCATGTCACAATACTTACCTGCACAAAATCAAATCCCTTATCCCACATATCTACACTTCTAGGTCATGGACTCATGAGTTGTTGGGTCGATAGGATGATCACCAAAGGGATTGGGTGGGTCGATGGGTTGGCCATCAAAGGCAAGAGAGATAAAGAGGGTTGCAATGGGTCGGTTGGTTCGCAATGACAAGTGAGATGGGGATCTATTGTGAACTGCAAGTTGTAAATTGTTTTAAGTCCCTTTAAGGGCGTAAAACAATTTACACTCCACAAATACTCCACAAATAGTTTATTTTACAATCAATCGGAATCATTTTCAGTTTGATCAACATTTTTAGATAAGTCATATACCAAAAATGGGAAACATATTTTTAGCCAAAACAAACACGCAGAAAAATTTAAACTATATGCCTAATGATTTTTTTTTTTGATGGAATATGCCTAATGAATTTTTACCCTTTCAGATTAAATACACAATAATGATATTGAAGTTTGGGAGGAGATGGTAGGACTATAGACACAAGACAACATAAAAAATATTATTCTTTTTGAACTATCACTTAAACTTTCAAGTTATCCACATCGCTTGTTGAAGTACAAAAACAAGATTTTTGGAGGACAAATTACATAGCTCGTTGTATAGATCACCAGACTAAAAATGTACATCAATCATTCTCAAAAAAAAAAAAAAAAAAAACGTACGTCAATAATCATTTTAATGATCATATAGTGGGTGATTTTTTTTATTTTTTATTTTCAAACCGACTTAGAGTTAAACTTTGTCCATAAATTATGCTTAATTACTTTTAAGAATAACCATAAGTCAGATACAAGCTTGACATACAAGAAGATTGCCTACAGCTTTTTGAAGGACTGTTTAACACTTAAGAGTCTTTCTCTTGGTTGCACGTAACTTAAAGAGACTAAAGAGCAATGTTAAGGACATAAAAAATGTCATAACGTTTGTCACATAGTGAGTTGCAAGTGATGAAAGTGTAGACCTACTATTTCACCTCCATACAACTCGTCACGTAGCAAATTATGGTAAAAGTAGTGAAATTTTTTATATTCTTAGCATTTTTTAGAGACTAAGTTTAGAATGCAACAGGGATAGGGACCAACAACAGTTGCAATTTTTTTTTTTTTTTAATAGGGACCAACCACAGTTGCATTATTAAGAGGTTAAAAATGCCCATGCATACTTTGTTGCGTGTACAAATCTTGTAGGGCCGGACAGATTGAAGTGCGTTAACATGATAAGTGAATAGGGATGGCTCATCAAATCAAAGTTCAAACCCGTGCTTATTACACTTTCACATCATGAAATGGATAAGGTTAAGTGATTAACTTGGGTAAGTGCTACTACTGCTAGTGCTTACTATAGGACAATCTTCACTTGATTAGAGGGCTCCATTCCAATGCAGTGACAGATGCGCTCCATCTACCAAGGATAAGTGCTGCTTTAAAAAATTGTAAGATGAGGCGAATGGTGTCAATTGTGTTAAACATGTCCATTTCTAAGTTCTAGCACATGGCTGCTTGTCATTATATTTCTTTAATTTTACAGCAAATTGGACCTACAGAAGAACTTTCCTGAATGGCTGAATCAAACGCCAATTTAAAAACTCAATTAATTGTTTAAGTGACAAGGTCGCTCTTTGTGCTCCTAGGGTTAGCTACGCTAATTTCTACGATCTCTAGTAGAGCTTTTCTGTCCCTGTCCTAGTACAGGTTTCCACGTCCCCTACTGTGCTGCTAGTACCATAGGGCTTTCATCTCTTACAATCCCCCTGATTGCCCCAATTGATTCTTTAGAAAGTTTATGGCAGAACCTATCCCTTTCAGATTTGGAGGAATCTGGAATTTCTTGTCCCAAAGATTCACTGAACCCCCAGTTTCTCTTGGCTGCAAAGTTCTTTACAAAACGGGTGGTTAACATCGATTCATTTGTGCGAACTTTTAAGCCTCTTAGGAGAACACAGAACGATTTCAAGATTAAGGACATGGTTGATAACACACTCTTCTTTGATTTTGAGGATGATTATGATCTCCAACAGGTTGTAAAGCATGAGCCGTGGACATACGAAAAACATCTGGTCATCTTTGAAAGGGTTCAAATTTCAAAAGAATGTCCTTATTTCGGATCTCCGCTTTCAATTTACATTCTTTTGGATTCAGATACATGATCTACTGATCCATTGCTTAACACCAGCAATCTAGGAATATATTGGAAGATTGCTGGGGAAACTCCTCCACATGGCTGATTCTGAGGAGGAAGGTGGTAAGGGCAACTACCTTCGAGTCAGGGTGTGAATTGACATCACAAAACCTCTTAGCCGAGTACGGAAGGTCTGGTCAGAGGGAAAGGTCATTGGATGGGCGGCGCTTAGGTATGAACGTCTCCCTAACTTCTGTTATTGGTGTGGTCATGTGTCCCATGATGATCAGGATTGCAAGCGGTGGTTACAAAGCAAAGGTACTTTGACAAAATTTGACCAAAATTATGGGGAATGGTTGAGGGTAGAGGTGGACCTGTCAACTCGCAAAACCTCTATCATTGTCTCCAGTGCGAAACCACACAAACTGGTGCCTCCCACAAAGGAACGTGATGACCCCGAGACTCAGTAGTTGGGGACATTAGCAACAAAAGACAAGGGCATTGCCCATCCGGACCTAGCAACCCCCGACAAACCAACTCCGGCCAACCAACGGCCAGACAAGCCAAAATCGATAGACGAAAACATTACTCATCATTTATTACTCCCGGATTTTCAGGAACCTGTAGTGGTTACTGACAATGAATCGGGCACTAACTCCAGCATCAATCCAGGTACATTTACTACCCCTAAGAATGTAACAGCCATTTATGATTTTGAAAGTGGTACAGCGCGGGACTCGGGCATAATTAATCCTGTGATTAAAGTGGAACCCACAAACCAAACACAACCCAAACCTCACCCTGGCCCATTAGTTGGGCTACCCACACTCCCAAAGCCCATGCACATAACCCCTACTCCCAGACACACAAAACCAAATGGCCCAAAATCTACTTGGGTTCGCCTCATTAGGGAAATAAAAACCCAACCAGGTGAGATTATTGTGTATGATCCTGAATCATGAAGAGAACCCATTTGCCCTGAAGACCTTCGTGCACTAAAGAGATAGACCCTCCAAAATGATGCTAAACTTCAATCCCCAACGACGGCGGCTGCTCAACAGCCCCGCCGAGCCCAATGAATTGCATAAGTTGGAACTGCCAAGGCTTGGGGCAGCCACGGTTAGTTCCTGAACTCACTAAATTGGTGAGAAAGCACTCTCCAACCATCCTTTTTCTCATAGAAACCAGAGCCAAAGAACCTTTCATCAAAAACCTTAGAAATAAACTACATCTTGAAAACGTATTAATTGTCCCAATGATCAATTCTGGTGGTGGTCTTGCTTTGTTTTGGAAAAATGGAGTTGATCTACATGTGTTGGATTCCTTCCCTACCTATATTGATGCTGTAGTGAACTCAGGAGTGGATGACGCTTGGCGGTTTACGGGTTTTAACGGAAACCCAGTGACGGCCAATCGGGAACATTCCTAGGTACTACTAAAACACTTATGCCTCAAAATGGAGTTACCGTGGCTTTGTGTGGGAGATTTTAATGAGATAGTGAGGTCTGGAAAAAAAAAAAAAGTGGGGCAAGTCGAAGAGAACAACAGATGGTGGATTTCAGAGGTGCATTGGATTTTGTGGCTTCCACGATTTGGGTTTTGTTGGCCCACCATTCACTTGGTGTAACAACCAATTTGATGGGGAAATTACTTGGATCCGGCTTGACAGAGGGGTGGCAACGCCATCCTGGTCCCAATTGTTTCCAACGGTTCGGGTCCATCATTTACCTAGATCATTATCGAATCATTGTCCCCTTTGGATCAGCTCGGACGATGAAAATGTTAGATTTATAAACGTAATCGCCCTTTCCGATTTGAAGAGGTATGGTTGAAGGATGAGCACTATGAAAGGGTTATAAAAAATGCGTGGGAGAGTATTGCTTATGGTAGTCCAATGGATCGATTAACTCGCAAAGTTGATGCATGCAGAACTCACTTACAAACTTGGAACTGGGTTTCCTTTGGTAACATTCGCAACTTGCTAAGCCAAAAAAAGAAACTATTGGCACATGCTGAAGCATGGTCCATGGCTGGAGATAACCATGAGTTGGTTAAAAAGTTAAAAGGTGAGGTGTATGAATTAATGGTTAAAGAAGACATCCTACGACAGCAACGTTCACGTGTGGAATGGCTTAAGTCAGGGGATTTTAACACGAGCTACTTCCATAGTCATGCAACTTAGCGCAACAGAAGAAACTATATTTCCAAACTTGTTTTGGATGATGGTTTGTCAATTGAAGGGGATCAAAAAATTGGGGAAGCTATGGTTGATTACTTCAGAAACATTTTCACCTCTGCTGCTCCATCAAATTTCAACCAAATTTTATAGGGGATTGAAACAAAGGTCACGCCCCAAATGAATTCAGCTCTAACCCAGAAATACACAGCAGCAGAAGTTGAACATGCACTAAAACATATGAAGCCTTTGTCAGCGCCCGCCTCGACTGTCTCCAACCTTTTATAAATCCTTTTGGAACATAGTAGGACCAAATGTGGTTGAAGCCTCACTCTCTGTCCTTAATACGGGTACCATACCAGCAAACTTTAACCACACCTTCATTTCCCTTATTCCCAAAATAAAAAAACCCAGAAAAAGCAAAAGACTTCCGCCCTATAAGCCTGTGCAATGTGCTTTATAAGATTATAGCAAAAACCATTGCCAACTGTTTCAAAAAACTCTTGCCAAAATTAGTCTCTAAAACACAAAGTGCATTAATGTCAAACCGCCTCATCTTAGATAACATCCTAGTAGCCTTTGAAACACTATACTACCTCAAATCCAAAAGGAGGGGAAAATTTGGGTTCATGGCATTAAAACTTGATATGAGCAAGGCATATGACAGGGTCGAATGGATTTTTCTAGAAAAAATCATGAAAAAATTGGGGTTTGATGGAACATAGATCTCTTTCATAAGCTCTTGTATTCGTTCAGTTTCTTTCTCTGTCACGATTAATGGAGAACCACATGGTCACTTCCACCCTCAAAGAGTTCTTTGCCAAGAAGACCCTTTATCACCTTACTTGTTTCTTTTATGTGCAGAAGGTCTCCACTCTTTGATACAACAAGCTGAAAACTCAGGCACGCTTAATGGAGTGTCTCTATGTAGTTTTGGCCCTAAGGTATCACACCTATTCTTCGCGGATGATAGTTTGCTTTTTGCAAGAGCAAATCTCACTGATTGCAGCACTATTATGGATATCTTAGCCACATATGAACTTGCTTCGGGTCAGCAAATCAACCGAGATAAAACACAACTGTTTTTTAGTTCCAACACACCTCGGTCTATACAGGAAAATATCAAAGCTTTGCTTGGTTTCTCGGCCACTTCCCATTATGAAAAATACTTGGGTCTCCCATAATTTATCGGAAGAGCAAAAAAACAAAGATTCATCTATATCAACGAATGAATATGGCACAAAATTTAGGGTTGGAAAGAGAAATTATTGTCGAAAGCAGGGCGAGAAGTCTTGATTAAGGCTATTTTGCAAGCTATGCCCACCTTCACCATGGGGTACTTTAAACTACCAAAGAGTTTATGTAAGGACATTGAATCTCTTATTTAGAAGTTTTGGTTCGGATACAAGGGAGATAACAGAAAAAAAATCATTGGGTTGGGTGGAATAAACTTTGTCACCCTAAATGCCAATGTGGACTGGGTTTTAAGGACATTGAAAACTTCAATTTGGCTTTATTGGGAAAACAGGTGTGGCGCCTATTACACAACACGAACTTGCTCTTCTACAAGGTATTTAAGGCAAAATACTTTCCAAATTGCTCTGTGTTGGGTGACAGTGTAAGGCAGAAAGGTTCTTATGCATGGCAGAGTATCTTGAAAGCAAGAGAAATGGTTGGGCTAGGTGCGGCTTGGAGGATTGGTGATGGGAAGAAGGTTTGAATTAGGGGTGATAAGTGGCTTCTGAGTCAGCAAGCAAGTCAAGTTTTGTCTCCCCAGAAACACTTCTCAAGCAACTCTCGGGTCTGCGCCCTCATTGATGAGGATAACCCAAGCTGGATTGTTAATCAAATACGGGAAGAATTTCTCCCCTCTGAAGCTGAAGCCATTAAGCACCCGCTCCACTGAGGACACCCTCATACAGTGAGGAACAAAAAACAATACCTATTCCAAAAAGAGTGCCTATCGTTTACTTGCAAAAACTTCAGCTGCTGCAAAACTAGGTTCATCAAATCCTTAGGCTCATAAGGCTTTTTGGCAGAAACTTTGGAACCTTGATGTCTCAAACAAGGTTAGACATTTCATGTGGAGAGCTTGCAATGAGTCTCTGCCAACAAAAATGAATTTATTCAAAAGGAAAGTCACTGCTAATCCCACTTGTGACCAATGCCATTGTGAAAAGGAAGATATGATACATGCTTTGTGGGGCTGCATTAGTCTTAAGGAAATTTGGTGGGAAGAACGAACTTGCAAAATCCACCTGCATGAAAGTTTTGCAAATTTTAGGTACCTTTTTCAAGGTTTTGTCCTTTACAAAAGACCAATGCTGGCTGAGACCTTTGCGGTTCTAGCTTGGAGTATTTGGTTTAACCGAAACGCTAAAAGAATGGGCAAGAGCTTCCTGCCAAACCACAAGATTTACGTAGATGCAATCGAGCGACTACACGAGTTCCAAATGGCTCAAGTGCAGCTCTCGACTCTCCCTCTTTCCTCGAGCACTCACCCTCCTCACTGACACCCCCCCACAGGTCTCACATACAAACTGAAATTCGATGGGGCTATTTTTTAGGATGTTCGAATGGCAGGTATTGGGACTGTGATCCGCGACTCTAAGGGCGAAGTGATAGCTGCTCTCTCTGAAAAAACCTCTCTGCCCCCTACTGTAGAAGATATAGAAGCTTTGGTTTGCCGAAAAGCCATGTCCTTTGCACATGAGGTAGGATTGCAAGATGTGGTGATCAAAGGGGACTCTGAAACTATCATCAAACACTTCAGCTCTGAATCGGATTGTCTGGCATCTTTTGGCAATATAGTGGAGGACTTATGCTATGTTTGGAAGTTTTGAGAGAGAGGAGAGTAGAGGGGAGTAGAGAGAAGGAGAGTAGTGGAGAGGAGAGTAGAGGGAAATGGTTATCCTCCACCTTGTTTGGATGTTTTTAAAATTAAGTAAGGGAGAGGGGAATAATTAGTCTTTTTATTTGTAATTTTGTTATATGGTAAGGGTAAATTTGATAATTCACTTGGTCAAACATTTTAATGCTCCACTCTCCCTCCAAATCTCTCCAATTTGGGGGAATTAAAAATGAGGGGTTGGAAGGAGTTCAAACCCCTCCAAACCCCTCCAAATCCCTCTCCCTCCTTCCTTAAAAAACATCCAAACAAGGTAATTAAATTACTCTCCCTCCCTCTACTCTACTCCCCCTCCTTCCCTCAACATCCAAACATAGCATTAAAGTGTGCTGCTCTAAATTTCCATTCATGTTCTTTTTCTCGTGTAAAACGTAATGGCAATGTCGTTGCTGATAAGTTAGCCAAATTGGTAAAACATTCTATTGCCCCTCAAATCTGGCTAGAGGACATCCTTAACAAAACACATACTACATATTTGATAAACAAAACACATACTAGTATTACATATATTTGATTACAGAGAAGTTTGGACAATAGTGACAGATTGAAGAAGGCAATAAACTCACATGCAATGAGTCTTCCTTGGAGACATCCTTATGCTTATGGTGATAAAGCTAGAACTAAAGGGACATGAAATAGAACATAGAACCACTTAGTTGTGATTCTTTAAACTAGTACACTTGCTAGCTACTACAACAAAGTTGAATCTTAGGTAGAGCAGACTGATAGGTCCTTATTCTTGCTGATACGGCTATTACACTTTAATGGAGGTTTCTCATCCTGCAAATAAGAGGAGAATTCAACAACAACATTAGGCTTTGGCTAAAAAGAAAACTTATTCTATTTGTTTGATTTACATGTCACGTTTTTTGTGCGAACATGTGACACAATTTCATATATTAGTCATTGCATAATTATTAGTTAAACCCTCCTACAAAAAGAAAAAAAAAAAGTTACTGTTAGTTAAAAACCATAAACATCCAAGGCACGTGGATCATTGTACTACATATTTAATATGAAATCATGGATTTAAGTATATGATCGAATATATGCAGATTTCATGTAAACGTGGACATGATATATTCCATTGAAGCCCTTTGGTTCAGGTTTTGTGGGCAAAAGTATAAACAATTGTGCATTCGAAAGCAATTAATGAAGTACTTTTGAAATATAGACGAAATAATACTCACTGTTTTTTAACTGAGTGTCAAAGAATCCAAATAAAAGTTGAAGAAGTAGACTTGGAAAAAAAAAAAAATCAAGAGCTACTCTTATTATTACTGATTGGGTTCAAATTAATGGAAGGAAAGTCTTCCGAGGTAGTGGTGAATGGTTAAGGATTTTAGACATAGAGTTTACATTGTTTGTCAAGCAAGCAGTATATATATATTGTATAAGGTTTCAAAATATATATACAAATATGTAATCTATGGTGCAGAAGATTTGTATTTGCATATGTATATACTACCTCTTTTCCTCGTCGGTGTTAATTTGCTTGGCTACTCCCACCAGTTGTCTTGTATTTGGGGAAGGGAACTCGGCCTGACTCAATATGCTTGACATCTTCCACAAGAAGTTCATAGTGCCTTTTCACTTCTTCTGGTGTTTTCCCACCAACAGCCTTAGCGACATTGTGCCAACGGTCAGGGGTGTCCTTATCATACACAGCAAGAGCCCTCTCAAAGGCCTTGTTCTCTTTTGCAGTCCATGAGTCAGAGGAGGACATTGAACTGGATGCCATTGCTTAACTAAGGTCTTGAGGAGGTGATAAAAGAAGGGAAAATATTAGGAAATGTTTGAAACTTGAAAGGCCACAAAGATAGTGAGAGAGGTTCTTTGATCAGAGTCAAGAGAGGAGACTAGTCAAGGGTTGATATGTGCAAAGAGGTGGCACTGCCTTCTCTTTATAAGCAGGAATAGTGGGGTGAAGTGGGGTTGTGCCAGTTGGCCTACAATTTTGCAAAATTGTAGGTGGAATTTCAATGATTTGTTTCCTTAGGAACCACAAAATGAAGGACAAAGAAGGAGAACACTAATGTGGGAGAATATGTATCTCTAATAAGTAAAAGAAAAAGTAACAGAACATTAAAATAAATTAATTAGTTCTTTTCTCTTTTTAATAAGAGAGATCATATTAGGTGAAAATTGTGTTTATAAGTTATAATCATTTGGATTATATACATAAAAACAAGGTAGAAGTTCTAAAACTAGAGAATCGCCCTTCCATGTTTTGTAAAGAAAATCTAAGCCTAGCAAAATTCACTTGGGGTGGTTTCTTAATTGTGAAACAAGAAGACATGAACTAGGCTTTTTTCATTTGAAATGAATCAATATTACAAATTTAAATATATATCCAGTATCATGTCATATAAAGTTTTAGAAGACGTGACATTTTGTACACTATGAAATTCATAAAAAAAAAAATCTTTTAACCGTGAAATGAGCTTGAGAATCATCTTCCTTACGTTTCATGGTTTAAATTAAAAATTACAAATCTAAACATGTATCCAACGAAAACTGCCTATCTCCAGGAAAATTAGTGAAACAAGAAGACACGAACTAGGCTTTCTTCATTTGAAATGAATCAATATTACAAATTTAAATATATATCCAGTATCACGTTATATAAAGTTTTAAAAAACGTGACATTTTGTACACTATGAAATTCATAAAAGAAAATTCTTTAACCGTGAAATGAGCTTGAGAATCCTCTTCCTTACGTTTCATGGTTTAAATTAAGAATTACAAATCTAAACATATATCCAATGAAATTAGCTGCCTATCTCCAGGAAAATTACATAATTTTTTTAGGATTAAAGCCATAGAAGATAAGAATGCCACGGTGAGTTTCTCCATCTGTTTGGATTTCATTCAGATTTTTCCCCTCTCATTTTCTTATCCTACGTACTCCAACTTTCACTTGCAGTGACCACAATAAATCCAATGAAGGTACCAAAACTTTTTCGCTTTTGAACCACAATAGAGATCTGCTAGCTACAATAAAAGGCTTGTAGAATTCTCTTCATTTACAGGTGATCTTATCAATGTACTCTGTCCTGAACAACATTCCAAGCACTCTAGCTGGCCAAATGAGTTACATTGATTATATCATGTTTGCTTCTCCCAGGAGAGGTCAACATATCTTACCGACTTTCTTTAGTAGTTGGGACCTTATTTTCGTGGATGTTGGTTTTTGTCTCAGAATGGTTTCCTCTCAACAAAATGTACTTTGGAGATTTCTTTTTTATCAGACGATGAAAGTTCCCTAATTCAATTATTACCATCAAACTTCAATGAATGATTGAGGGTGATGTTATTATGTTACCACTGATAGATATGACTTTGAACTCAAAGCATATATGATATCATGTAATTATGGATGCATAGTCCAAAAGTGATTCGTAATTAATATATGCATTATCTTCAGCTAATGTGAGAATCTTTAGCAAGTTTTATGATGAATCAGAAAAACAAATGTCATAACCGGAAGCATATATATATGTATGTAGAATAAGTTGAGAATGAATTATTTTGTTTGATAAGAGTTTGGTTTAGTACTTTCTTGTGGCAGACAGTTTCAAAGCACATAACAAGAATACGACATACCGTACTGCTATAAATAACAAGGGTATCCACAGAGGATCTGTTTACTTTGTTGTTAGCTATTAGTTCAGGATGGTTTTCTAGAGTACGGTCAAGGAGTTTGGCCACTTTGTCTTAAATTTTAATGCATTAGGGTTTAGAAATCATTGTTCTTTATTGCCATATGTGCTCATCCTTGGAAGTGATAGGGAAAGTGATTTGAAGTTTTACCTCACTTGGATGAACACATGCATTGAGCTTGGCTGGCCCATATATCTCTTTCACCCTTGATAATGATGAAGATCCACAATCGTATCTTAGCAGATATCAGGTTAATGGTCAAGGTATGGGCAACTGAAATGTAATAATGTGTGAGATTCTCTAGCAGTGGCCCAGTTTGGTTTGAACTCGTTGAAGTTCTCTATTCTAAGTAACAGTGAAAATAGAAAATCACCCCCCCCCCTCCTCTTTTTTTTTTACACAGAGATTTAAGATATTTTGGCCGTTTGTCTATGTCCACAGGTGCATTTGTAGTTTATACTGCCTAAGAAACCCTAAACTCAATGCATTGATTTTCCTAACATATTTGTATCATACTGTGGGATTTCACTCCTAAGCCCCATACCTATTATTCACTTGAGGCACATTACAATCAAAATATATATATATATATATATATATTGATAGACAAAACTGAGAGAAAATTTAATTAGATTTTAAATTGAAATTCAATTAGAGTCTAATTTTACGTCATGTGTCTCATCTAATCTAAGCTTTTAAATTTTTGTGTCAAGTAAGTTAATTTATATCTATCTATATATATCTAAAAGCCGAAGCGTAGCATTTATTATTGCTACGCTCTAGTTGAGTCATATCATCAACCATGTCAAAATTTTTTTCCTTCATTTTTTAAATAATATTAATATATAAATAAATAGTGCAACTTTACACATTCTTTAACTCATTAAATCCAACTCACCATGAACAACCTTACACATTCTTTAACTCAATAAATCCAACTCACCATTAATTTATCCTTCTTCTAATTCTCAACTCTTCATTTTCCCTTTCAAAACTGTTTCGCTCTTTTGAAATTCAAACCCTTCAATTGCCACTGCGATTAACTATGTTATTTTTAGCACTATAAATTTATAGTTGCTCTCTCTACCTCCGCAAAAGTTGCCAAAGTGGCATCAGATTTGGAAAGTCCCTTTGAGGTTTGTTCTTTCCCTTCTTATTTTTTCTTTTCCTCCAACTTTGATTTTTCCATTGGATTTCTAAAGTTTGTGGATGATATGCTTTTTTGTGGGTTGCCGACAATGTGATCACTTTGGGGTTATGGGTGGCTAAGATTAGTTTGTCGGTTATGAGAAGGGTTTTCAAGAATTAGAAATCTCTACAACAACTTCTTACTTCATATTGATGTTGTACAATTTTTATTTTATATTTGTGTTTTACCCGTTTAAGTTGTTTATCTTTGACATTTTAGTTTTCTTACATTTGACATTTGTTTAACTCTATGTAAAAAAAGGAAGAAAAGAAAACCAAAGTTTAATGTATTTACCTATGATTGTTTTGAACAATAATAGAGTATACATTGTAATTATACTCCAATTACTGTTTTCATATTTTTTGACTCAATGGTTCTTTTTTGTTGTGGAACCTTTCTCAATTTCTGTTTGGCTTCGACAAATATTATGTTTAGCACACGTTTTCTTATTATGTGCAACACATAATAATTTGATCTTGCAATCCAATAGACAATAAAAAATCTACCTCAAAAGTTTAGTCATGAGGAAATAGAAAATCTCAAAACATGGTTGTGGGTTTAATTTTTATCTGATTTTATTAATGCTAAATGTGGAATTTGGTTCTTGCAGGGTTTAGGATCATTGACCTAGATACATGAGAGTTTGACAATGAAAGTTTCTCAAGTGGCCAAAGACATTTATAAGGAACTTTAAGAGAAGAAAGAAAGTTTTTTTTCAAAACTTCCATTATTATATATAGTATAGATATGTATAGACATTGTTTTTTGTTTTTTGTTTTTTATTCTTCATTGATTTCATGATTTAGTTATTAAGAAAAAACCCAAAATAATAGAACAGAAATGGATAATACTTTTAAAAATAGTTCAATTTTTAAGGAGAACAAATTATTTTCAATAATTTTTAGAGAATAAATTATACATTATAATATATTACAAAATAATTATATATTCTCATGCATCGTGTGGCTCTGCAACTAGTATATAATAATAAGTGAAGCTGAGAAAAACTCAAATTAGAATTCCAATTTTGCGCCATATGTCATAAATTATTTATTCTTAAAGAGTTTTATTTCTTAATTTTAGAATTAAATGTGGGATCACATCATAAATATTCATCCAAATGAGTTATTAAGTATAAAAACGAAAGAGTCTAGAATAAATGAATCGTAAAAAAAAATAAAAATAAAAACAAAACAAAAGTGCTTCACAATATTTTTTTTTTTAAAAATGGACAATTTACATTTTATACCTAATAATATCTTTACAAAAAAAATTAAAAAGTTAATAAAATATATAAATGACTATCAATAGTATTTAAATTATATATATAGGAATTATATTATGCATCTTATTATATATCTTTAAGTGTATCTATGCATATGCATGAGGTTACAAGCTAGTTTAGTGTAAAAATTGGATTTCAATTAGAGTTTAATTTTGCGCCACATGTCCCATCTAATCTAAAAATTTCAAATTTTTGTGTCAAGTGAGTTAATTCAGTGTAAAAAACGAAGAGTCCAATATAAATAAATCTAGGTAATATATATAAATATATATATATTTAAAATCAAAGCTTAGAGAAAATTTTATTATAGTCAAAATTAGATTTTGCCTATATTAGCTTTTCATACAAATTAAATTATTTAGATTTTTGCTGTTATTATTTTTTTTTTTTTTTGAACTAATAAGTATATTTTTTATACCATTTCTATTTAAATATTTTGTATATAAAAATATTGAATGTAACAGACTGTAATTAAGCTAAACGATTCCATGCACCTATCCTCATTCAATTTAGGAAATACTATTGAACCAATTTATTTTTTTATTTTGTGTTATATATTTAATAGAATTTCACGGACAGTGATAGTGAATTGATATTATATATGTAGTGTTCAATAGTGATTATCAAAATTATATATATAATAACAATGTAATGAGAAACTTGACGTAACCAATATCATTAAAATTGCACAGAAAAATTATTTTAGTACCTCCGAATATCCTAATCCAACTAATGTCCTATATATTTAATAACCTAAAATAACATCAATAGTACCACTACAATTCATAATTCATGTGCGTAAACACAAATTACATACTAGTTTATATAAAGATGCATTCATGACCCTTATTTGTGTTACTTTTTTATTTAGAATATTAGTCACTATCTTGACCGAACCTTTTTCACTTTTTCATTATTTTACGTAGGAATATTAATGATACATATGCACAATTGCCGACTACATTATAGAACAAGAGATTAAGCTTTTCATGTCCTCCCACTTTCCCTAATCTCCATCACTTCCTACTAATGATGCCTAACAAAAACAGAATGTTTAAAAAAAAGCTATATGCTTATTCTAGAAGAATAAAAAGGTTATTCTGTTTATAGACACTACTTTCTTTTTACAAGATGATCAGCTTTTCTAGAAAGTTTAAGTTTCTTAGATTTTGTAAGCAACCCTTTTTTTTCTATGTGATACATGAAGATTGTAAGAAAAAAAAAAAAAACCATTTCCCTTTCCTATATATATTTTGTTATATCAGTCTTTCAACCCTATTAAAACTAGGACTCCTAAACGCAGTCCCACATTTGGTTTTGTCAACATGAGCAATAACAAACAATGCTTGTCACTTGCTGGTTCAGAATTGTGTGCTTAACATGCAAGCGGGTTGGTCTCCTTGTATTCTTAGATTTGATTTCTGGTAGTTTTGGGGTGAGCGTAATAATATTCCTTCATATTGTGCTTGGTTAGGGAGTATCTCAATCGAGAAAATGACACAATTTATTGGGTGAGGGTGAGAGTGAGACTAAATATCTGTTGGGAAGAAAAAGCTAAATCTAAGAAAGCATCACATTTAGGAGCTTTGGCGGTGTGATACCATGGCTTTTAGGGTGCAAGTTGATATAGGGTAGCCCCAACCTATGGGACCTATATTAGTGAAAATCTTGCTAGTAGACATCAGTCTGGTCTATTCAATACTCCTAGAACCTGTAAGGCCAATTCTTGATATTGGGAGAAGTAGGAGTAGTGTGGCTGAAACAGGAAAGTCCTCATTGTATATGATTCCTTATGATCTTGATGCTGTAGTGATAAAATTTGATTGAGAACTTAATTAAGAATTATTTAAAAATTAAAAAAAAATTGATGCACTAAAACTCTCTAGACACTATAATTATATAAACAAGTTAGATACAAACTATTTGCAAAACAAAAGGTCATTTAGAATCTAAACTTTCTCTTTATCAAAAAAAAATCTTAATTTTATGCATCTCTCTTGTGATACTAACTGCATAATATATACCTATTGATACTCTTTCCATTTATGGTCTGTTTGGATACCGCTTATTGCTGAAAACTGAAAACACTGTAGCAAAATAATTTTTAAATATGTAAATAGTGCTGTGAGACTCAGTTTTAAAGTTGATTTTGCCAAATTTCGTACTTGCGGGTTTCGTAAACAGTGCACGAGACCCACTGTTTAAAACGCAAAACGTGGTTGGATTTCAGCTGTATCCAAACTCACACTTACTCTCTCATCAAAAGTTATAGGGTGACACACTCCACAGATTTTCATATCATATTGCCAACTTCCTTAGAAGTTGGAATTTGATTAGCAAATCAATTAATCATACCTCTAATTAGACCTCGGTTATTCTTGATTCAATAAGTCTTTTAGATACCAAAAAAAATTCACAATTTTTTTTTTCATAATTGATAAGGTGGTATATGGTGATTGGTGTTTATTAAATGGGTATCGATAACAAATTTAATATGAAAATAGTCTTGCTCCAACTACGACTTGTTTTATCAATCATTTTGAAAAAGATTGTGAAAAAGTTGTATCCCTATCAGATTGCTGCATTGATCTCTACAAAAAAATTGAAGGCAAAAGTGGCCCCCGGGCTTTCAAGTTGCATGAGTCATGGTCATAGGATTCTGGCCACATGCTAATGGGGCTAGCACTGATCATTAGTTGAAAACTACTTGAGCAATTTTTCTAGGAATCTGTACAAATAAAAAGAAGAAAAAATTTAAATAAAAAAAAAAAGTGATGCTTTGAGATACACCCCCCTACCGATATTTCGAATCCTTATCATCCAGTCTATCTCCAAGACTCCAATAGAAAGTAATATGTGTGGAATTCTCCTCCTTCTCAAAAACACTAGTGGTCCTTCCTCACTAGTGGGAGAAATCGATCTACCTTGGACTCTTGATGGTCCAATAGTGTCTCTTCTTAGAAATTTGTTTTGCTTAGATTCAAAAGGTTGATGTAAAAGTAAAAGGTATTAGGAAAATGCTAAAACCGTAAATTTTTTTACAAATTGCTGATGTCATGATTAGTGATTATTGAGAAGTAAATATGTGATATTAGTGATAAGCTCAAATGAGAATCAATAAGAATTTGTCACCTTAACAGTTTGTAAAAATGTTGTAAAATAATCTGTCTACTCAGGGTATTAAGCATGTTTATCGGATTGTTGGTCCTTTTTTTACCATTTATAGACAAGGGAATCTGAAATCCCTAACTTAATGGTGAGGGGAAAAAGTCCACCACTAAGACTTGGCCGGCAGGTCCTACATGTTTGCCGCAAAGTCATAAAGGGTTATCTTTTTATAGATGGAATCTTTGAACAAAGGGGTATGGAGAATAGAAGTTCTAATGGAAGACTTAGTTGTAGGAAGGATCAAGGAACTTCACAATATTATGGGGAATATGCATTAGAAAATACCACTTTAGTGAATGAAAATTGAACACCTCCTTAAAAGAGTCTGTTTGCATTTGTAATTGTATGCACAATCGTTAAGATATGAAAAAATCTAAGATGGACCCAATGTTCTAATTTTTGGATTAATTTGTTGCTTATACCCAAAAATTGCTAATTTAGTAGATAGCACAATCACAATAATAATTACCACAATTCAAAGAGATTAATAAAATAGTGACAAAACGGAAACTTTTAAAGAACTCTTCAAAAGAAAAATCATTTTATAAGAAACTAGTACAATAGTTTAGCTAACAAAAAATTTGTAAAATAAATTCTTTATGCAACCTCAATAAACAATTTGGTCTACTCCCACCGCAGTGACCCCAAAACTCTAGAATCTTTCTATAAAATTTCTTCTACAAACAAACTCGTTTGTAACGACTAGAACTTTGGTACTCTAAAGAACTCTTTGGAGAGAAACAACAGTAAACTCATTGTCAAGGAACAAACTTTGTGAAAATCAATTTATAAATTGATCAAGCTTGTAAAAGCATAGGGAAAGATTTTCACCTCTCTCTACCTCAAATTTGTACAATTAATAATGCTTCTTTTATATGGGAGGAATTAGGTTAAGTCGTGAAGCCAACTAATTTGGTTTATTTTTTGCCGCAATCTCGATTGTCCGAACTTTCTATTTAAGTTTCAGTCGAATGAGGGTCTCAAAATAAATTTTCCAATTTCACTCAAGCGAGAATAGGGTCATTCAAGTAGTAAGCCTTATGAATCTTGATTTTTTTTTTCAACCCTACTCCTTGACTCAACTCAATAATCAATATACATACAACCAAACTATTTAAATACAATCCTCACTAACACTTATTTTGTTAAAGGAATTAGTCTAACATAACCTAAAACCTAAAAGGATTTTTTTTTTTACATATGATTATATGAATCTAAATGAAAGAGGTCGAAACCATATAGTAGCCCTTATAAGTTGATAATACATATGTGGCCAATATAGGTTGGATAAGATATGATGCATTCACACGAGCCATGCAAAATTTGGCAAAAAGAAATCACAAAAAAAAATAGCTACAAACTTCACAGATTGTCACCAATCATCATTCCATATCCATTACTGGGCAACCAATAACGTTGTTTTTTCAACTCTGTAGATCATGTTTGGACCAATGTTAGAAAAGAACTTGGCTTTCGCTTGGGTGTAGAAATTTCAAATTTTATTTCTGATAAAAACTGACTTCAAATTTTGCATGTGACATTAATCCACAATGTGGTATTCTTGTGTGTTAGAAAATTTCAGTTGTGAAAGACCAAGATATTGTGGGGCATGCATTCTCATACCCTCACGCTGATCTTGTCTTGTCATTCTCATTGAAGTGCATCACAAAGTCAATTCTTTTGTCCTTTGTGATTTGCCGGAGATCCAAATGGCCGAACTTTTCATCTCGGCCGTCCGATCGAATAATAGGAGTAACATTTTACTTTTTTTCAACTTTTTTCTTGTCAGATGGCTAAGACTTAACTTTTCATCTCGACCATCCAAAGGGTATCGTACGGGATCTCAATCATGACGTGCCTACCATATAGTGAAGTTGTGTTCTTTTTTTTTTCTTTTCTTTTTTTCTTTTTTGAGGGGGTGAAGTTGTGTTCTTTAAAATGTCATCTTTTAGATAAGTCTTGATGTTCTAATAATTAAGATAAGGTTTTTATTGATTCGCATTTAGACCTATCACTAATATCACTTTATTATTTATTATTCATTATTCATAACTTGTCACCTTGATGGTTATGAAATATTTTGTGAAATTAATTGTGACTCTAGTCTTGACTTATTGAATAATTAACCTAGCACCACCGCGCACATTTGGTGCAGTGGTTACTTTACAAGTATAAGTACTTGTGGAGTGTGAGAGACAAGGGGTGGGGTTCAAGTCTTCATAAAGGAGCTTTACACACATATACACTTAGATTAGAATAGAGTAGAAATTCTATCTTGTATCATAAATAAATATAACCTAGCTATCTATCAATTGAATGAGATTAGAATCCTTTCTATTCTCAAAAGATTGGAATCCTTTTCATTTGAAATTGATACATTATATGATTTATATTAAGTATTCTAATTTTAAATGTGCATTCAATCTCATATTATTTATAATTTTCATCTTATCAAAAAAAAATTGTAATTTTTAAATGATGTGATATTTTACACATGAGTAGCAGCCAAGGGGGTAGGGACAGGTTTAAGTAGATTTCTAACCAAGAAGAAGAAAAAACAACAACAGTAAAATGTACTATTTCCTTTTTTCAAGTGAAATTGATAGGATCTTTGATTTCTTTAGTTGTTATCAATTTATCACTAGGGGTCGGCAACAGCCTAACAGGAAATATGCCTAGCAGTATTAAACAGCACTGCATTATTTTAAAGCCATTTGAAATCTTGCATGCATTTTGTGTACTTAACTGCTTAACATGCCCTTCTGATCTACTTCTAGGCAACAATAATATATATATGGTCTTTTTTACTGTGGCACTTCTATTAATTGTATATATTCATCAAGTAACATAGAATTACAGTCAGTGTATGCATTGTTTTTTCTTTTTTTAAGGAGGGGGGTTATGTAGAAAAAAAAAAGATGTAGGAAAAAGTTTAACTCTAAATTGGTTTGGAGTTATCTTTTTAATTTCCCCCAACCCATTATGTGACAATTGAAGAAACCGTTCATGTGTTGCTTTAATAACATGATTATTTTAATAAACTCTGTACCTTATTTAAATAATATACATAAATAGTCTTATAAATCACTATCTAGTTGGTTAGAGAAGATTCCTAATAAGCAGGTTTGGAGCTAATCTTCATCCAAACTGTATGTTCAAGACAGAATCTTCCCCTATTCCATGGTTGTCCACTTATCCTAGGTTTTAGCAAAGAATCATTTCAAATGTCTATCCATTCAAAATGCAAATATCAATTCTAGAGCAGGAAGTTTTGGGTAAAAATATGAGACACTAGACAATGACGACAGAACAATTGTAGCTAAGCCTGCAGACCTAGAATACCAGTCGTGTCAATATTGATGCCATGCAAGATATTATTAATTTCTTGTACCTGTTTGATCGAGCAAAACCTAGGTTTTGGACAGTAGCTATGTTAGAATTTGACGGATCTTATAGCAAGATTCTCCGTATGTCACAATTCATATCATTCGACACTTTAGGTACATTTGTAATATGTACTGGTTTTTAGATTCATATCATTCGACACTTTAGGTACATTTGCAATATGTACTGGTTTTTAGATTCGTTCCTCTAATGTTTGTCTCTTTGGTGTTTAAAAATAAAATGCTTTGTCGAGGACACAAGTCAGTTCAAGTTTGAACCACTGAACATATAAGGTTTCCAAGGGGTTAGCCAAGTAGCTTCTTCTTGTTTATTTTGGATCCGAAATATTATTGTGTTTTGGAATGGAGGCCGACAAGAGAAAAAGAGAAGATGAATAGGGCCAAAATGGGGATATACCCCTTTCGGTGAAAAGTTCCAGCAAAATACCTTATTTCTAAAATTATTTAGGGATGTACCCCTGTTTTGAAACTCGATTTTTAGAAAATCAAGTTATAGCCAAATTAAACTTAAAAAAAAAATTATGAACTCGAGTTCCATTCAAGGAACTCAAGTTCCACTTGAAAATTTTCAAAGAACTCGAGTTCCATACTAAAACTCGATTTTGATAAAATCGAGTTTCAAAACAGGAGCATATCTCTATATAGTTTCAGAAATTGGACATTTTGCTGAAACTTTTCACCGAAAGGAGTATATCCCCATTTTGTCCGATGAATAGAATATACTAAAGCTGTAAAGCACAAGCATTGGTCCAAATTGTGAACCCACAATGACTTTTATTTCTAGTGGTCTTACATACCATTTATCTAGATAATTATCTAACAACTTCAACGAAGTAATTTCGTGTGGTTATCGATCGTTAGCTTTATTAGCAAAATTTCATACTGTCAAATAAGAGATTTGGAGTTCGAAGTTTGAACCCCACATTCATCAAATACTGATTGTTATCTTAACTGACGATAAAGAGCAAATAATGATCCAAATGAATTATATCTAATAATGGGTTTCAAATAGCTCAACTAGAAAAGTTTAGTGTTGTCAAATAAGAGACCAACAACCAATTGATGTCTTGACCTGATAATAAAGAACAATCATCATAAAGTGGTAGACATCATAAGTTAAAATTATATCGTGTATCTAAAAAAAAATATACATGAGATCAAACTTGAGATTGTCCTTAAAATAAATAAAAAGATGGAGACGGGAGAGTTTATAGCCACAAATTGAAGTAAACCTCAAAATGAGTATATTCTTGACCCTCAAAATAGCAATGCCAAAATTTACTACAGAATTGGCCTTGCCTAGCTCTTCCTACAAGCAAGGTTTTCAACCCCGGACCGTTCATTAAACCGTAAAATGGAGAGGTTCAAGGTTTTTGAGGTCGAACCGGGGTCAAACCGTGATGACGTTATAATTAATTAAAGCCTAAATATAGATATTAAATTTATAAAACTAGCAAAATTGACAATATATCTATATATGTGAGGGAAATTTAATGATTTTCAAGCATATATTTAATAATTAAATAATAAAGTTAATAAAATAAAATAATAACCATGAAAACATTAAAATTTATTATTAATTTTTAAAGTAAAGTTGAATATCTTTGAAGGATTTTAATTATAATTTTTTTTTTCTTGTAAGAGATGGATAATTTAATTAAGTAGAATAAAATTGTGTTAAGTTTTTTTTTTTTTTTTTAATTTTGCTAAGGGGTTGGACGCACGGTTCTCACCGGTTCGTGCGGTCCAACCCCGGTTTTAGGGGTTCACAGAATTAACAAAAAATCCGGTTCTTTATGCTTAAAAAACTAATTTTCATCTTAGTTCTCAATTTTCACGGTCCGACCTTCCGATCCGGTCCGGTTTTGAGAACTATGCCTACAAGTGCGGCACACACAAGCACAAAAGCACAAATAGACAATGTCATTTGGGTTAGTTACAAGACCTACCTGTTGGGTCAGAAATTATAAGATGGGCCCTGCTGAGTTAACAATTCAGCTTTGAAATAAAGCCAACCAAAGCCCATGCTTGGTGCAGCCTGAAATTATTCTTTCAATTTTTGCTAGTCTTATAATGTCTTTCTATGGGCTTAGATTGGGCTCGAGCTCCTGACTTTGTCATCACCCTTAATTAGCGCTCTTCAATGGCCCTGTTTCAAGGTTCTGGCCATGCCATCATCATGGAATAACATATACAAATGCTGGTACAACAAGGAGTGATCGTAAAATATTCTGCCTCGATCAGCTTGGGTTTTTCTACCTTAGCGAGGATACGAGACAAGCATGTACTTCTATTATGCACTAATCATATCATAACGCATCAACAATTACTAGAGTCGTAGGACCACCCTAATCTGAAAAAAATAAATTTATTATACGTGACCATCCTAAATTTGTTTAGGCACGACAAAATTTGATAACAAACTTAGTTGTAAACTAAAACTATAACTCTACTCAATTTTTTTTTTTTTTATACGTGAATTTTGACAAATTCATAAATAGATTATATTTTCTTCTTATATCCTCCATACTTGCAAAATTTCAAGAAAATCAAAGATTAATAGCTATGTCATCAATCAAATCTTTAAATTTCGAGTTTTTGTAATCTAAAATTATACATAAAAAATAAATTTATGAATCAAAAGTAAATAACATACGATTGACATGAAATTTGACATTCATTTTAAGAAAATAAAAAACATGCAATTCAACAATTAGATTTTCAAAATATGTAGTCATGTTAATTTATTTAATGAGTTATAGCCTTAGGGTACAATTAAGTTTGTAGTTAAATTTTGTCTTTAAATTTTAGCTCCCTTAACAATATATTATGTCCTTACAATCAAAAAGAAAAATCCCAAGAAAATTTTTATCTAACTAAAATTTTATTAGAGATGTAACTTGCAACATTGGTAATGAGACTATTATGCAAAAATTTCAAAATAAAAAAATAAATAAAAATTGTAAGACTTTATGTAATTTTTGTGTGTGCGATTTTTTTTAATCAATATATAAAATCATCTTTTAATTAAATTTTGTGTAATTTAAGTTTCTTAACGATCACTTGAAAAATATTCTTGCCACCGTAACAATTAATTGTGAAAAACTTAATGTCTCTAGACTTATTGATTTGATTAAAGTTAAACTCGACACCATATCATTAAGGATAGCAAAAAATGATTACACCTTTTGTCTTGTCCCGACATGTTTCCCCTCCCTTGTAAAAAAGGAACAAAACTGAAAACACAAGTAATCTGACCGTGCGCGATACCATTGTCATCTCCAAAAGGCACAGTTGGGCCTGTATTTTGCCCTAGCAATGTAGTCCAGGCCTAGCCATAAGTAAAACTCTTAGGCACTTATGCAACCCATTAAAATATTTTTTTTCCATACACGTGTCATTTTCTTTTTTTCTTTTTCTTTTTAAAATAAGGCCTATAAATGTATGTTTGAAACAATTTGGCCCGTTTGGTAACAGTGTTTAAGTATTGTTATTTACACTCCGTTTATTTTAATGTAAAATATTTTTAAATGTAAAATATTTTACATGTAAAAAATTTTACTGTAAAATATTTGATCGTAAAATATTTTCAAGTGTTTGAAACGACAAAACACGTAAAAATGCAACCCACCACCAGCCACTCTAAACAAGCAAAAACCACCAACAGCCACCCCAAAATGAGCATAAACCACCCCAAAAAACAAATCTGGAAGAGAGGAAAAAGACAGCCATCACCTAAAAATCTGACCATTAAACCACAAATCTGAGCACAAACCACCAGCAATCCGCAACGAGCATTAAACCACAAATCCGACCAAACAACTCCATAACTACCCAAAAGAAAGCAAAAAAAACCCACGAAATAAAAATCAATTTCAGATCACAATTTCGTTTCAACTTTGCTCACCACCGTAGCACCTTCCAGACAATGGTAGATCACAACCGTAGCACCTTCCTTTGATCTACCCATGAAACAGAACTACAATCTACCATTTCAGACAAATCAAAACCCACGAAATCTTCCTTGGTCGCCGCTATCCACCGTAGCACCAATCTTTGATCGCGGCTATCCAGATCATGCTGGAAAGCTTCCTTGACCACCACCAGCATCACAGCTCCCCACCAAGAAGCCCTCCTCGTCACTTTCTTTTTCTGTGCGAGATAAGTATGAGAGAAGGGAGATAGATCCGACGATGGGCGACACCGGCGGAAGCTAGAGTTGACTGGTGGTGCCTCAGACCTTGGAGCCGGAGATTGGTGGGAGAGGGGACCGGAGGTGGCTGGGTTTTTGGAGAGAAATTTGACTTGGGAGAGTTTAAGCGTAAAGTGATTGTAGCAGTGAAGAGGATGATAAGTATCAGGGTGTGAGGGAGTGAGCAAATGTAAAATGTTTTACCAAAATTTTAAGTGTAAAATATTTTACATAAATTTGCTTAGGTTGATTCAGTTGACTGAAAATATTTTACTTTTGACCAAATATTTTACTGCAAAACAAACACTGTAAAATTGGAAAATATTTTCCTGAAAATATTTTACATCGAAACAAACAGAGCGTTAGTTTTCAGTATTTTGGAAATACATATTTAAGTGTTATAGAAATATTTGTCAGAAGTGTTATTATTGTTTAAATACTGAAAACTGTTGTTTAAACACTCTAACCAAACAGGCCCTTTATTTTTCAAACTTTGAAATAGAGTCATTTTTCTATTATATATATAACGAGTCATTTGAAAATAAATAAATAAAACCTAGAGTAAAGTGAAATGTTAAAAATATACATTTTTAAACCACCCAAACAAACAGCAATACTGTTGT
Source organism: Notholithocarpus densiflorus (assembly GCA_030021035.2). NCBI lineage: Eukaryota > Viridiplantae > Streptophyta > Magnoliopsida > Fagales > Fagaceae > Notholithocarpus > Notholithocarpus densiflorus. Next base: position 2,376,434 of record JARYZH020000045.1, read on the forward strand.
GGGAGGTGTCAAATTTCCAAAAGATGAGCGAAATAGAGCTAAAACTTTTTCCCCACGAACGGAAAAATAAAAACAAAACAAAAACGGTACACAGATTTAACTTTAAAAATACATCAAGGAGTAACGGTTTATAGATTTTTCAATTGTATAATATTGATAATTAATTTAATGATACTTGTAAGACATTATTATAATTGTTAATTTAAATTATCTTAAAGTTTTATTTATATTCATGAGAGTTTTTTTTTTTTACGTAAGATTAGAAATATATACTTATTTAACATAAAATTACTTGGATACATAAAAAAGCACAACCTACATAGGCACACAAATCTTCCGACCATACAAAACAATCAGAAGCACATTCAGCATGTGCCACTGAAATACAAGAAACTTCATTAAGCTTTAAGCCTAAAGAAATCTAACTCCCATATACGCAACCCAGATAACAAAGATTTTACAACATGTATCAAATGGCCATAATAGAGAAACCATGGGTTACAACTTGGTTGCCATTTGTTTCCAAAACCTCATCAGAGATGCCAACATAAATTGCAAACTGGACAATTGAATGTGCTGCCCATCAAAGAGGTATCTACTGCTACCCTATCAACCACAAATACATAAGCATATGAGAGACTATGAGAAACTAGATTGAACTTTCTGAAAACCATTTCTGTGAAGCCTTGTTGCAGTGAATATTTACTGCAACAAGACATTAGGATCTTTTTCTCTCTACAATGAGAGAAGAGCACGAGTTGTTCTACAATTCGAACACATGAGATTCGTTCAAGTGATGAAGGCTGCCTAGCAACCTTGATTGAATCAAAGGCAGGACCCGTTCGTGAATGACCACTCTTATATAGCATCTCCAGCAAACTAAGTAAACACAAAATACTTTCTATCGGAGAAATTACCAATAAAATGATATTTTGGTTACAATATAAATAGAAATATAAACAAACAATGTTGGACTGAGACACAAAAATCTTGCTCTCTTTAAGGAAATTCAAGCCCTCTACGATTGGCAAAGCCTAGAAATACCTTTCTTTGGCCTGAAATCTCTCAAGTATTTAGGAGTAGGGACGGAGCCAGGATTCGAACCTGGGGAGCCAAAGCTTAAAACCAAAAAAAAATTATGAAAGTAAAAACTAGCATCTATTTCATATTCAACAAAATACTACATACAAAATAAGTATTTCTTAAACATTTCATATGATAAAAACATCAACAAAATATAACATACAAAATAAATGTTTCTTAAACATTTAACACATTGGCCACACGGCCCACACCACACAAAGTGACAAAGACAAAGTTTAATGACTCAGTACCAAAGACTTTGGTCTCAAGCTCAGACACAGTACTTACATAAAGTAATAAAGTTGTGCCTTTATTACTAGCCAGCTCAAACAAAGTTATGCAATACTCACAAGCTCAAACAAAGTTATGCCTTTATAGATAAAGTAATAAAAGTTTGAAACCAAAACAAACAAAAAAAAAGTCACAAATAGTCAAACACAACACAAACTACGGTCACAACTCACACCAGTCCCTAAAAAACGCAAAGGGCAGAGGCAGAGCAATAGATTATAGAGCAAAGAAAAAAAAAACACAAATATGAACTTGAGAGAGGAGAGAAATTTTTCAGATTCACCATACCTTAGCCGATTCAACTCGTGTGTGAGTGTGAACAACAGCAAATATAGATCGAGGATCTGAGGAACAGCAGCAAGCCAGCAACTGTAGATCGGATCTGATATGAGGAACAACACAGCAACAACAGCAAATGGCAGTGATGGAGGTGTTGAGGTTTTTTTTTTTTTTTTTTAGAATCGGAGGCGTTAAGGCTGAATGGAGGAAGAATGAGGTAGAAATTTGGGACTTGTAATTTAGGTTTTTTGGAATTTATTGTTTTGTGTGTGATTTTTGTTTAATCCTTTTTTCTTTTTTCTTTTGTAGTTAAAGGGGCATGAATTTTTTTTTTTTTTTTTTTTGTAGGTCAATATCTAAATATTTTAGAGGAGGAGAGCCAAAAACATATATATTTAAGGCAAATCTTAATTTTTTGTATATCAGTTTTTTTTTAATTTGGGGTGGGGGGGGGGGGGGGGGGTTGTCAAGGCCCCCCTCTGCCCTACTGTAGGTCCGTCTCTGTTTAGGAGTATTATTGAATTCACTCACTCGCACACAATACTCTTTGCTTTAACTATTTCAACTATTTCTCTTCATTCACTTTTGATCTGAAAATAGTCCATAGCATAGCTATATATATAATCTTCCAATCCTTCTCATAACCTACATGTTATTCATTCACTCTTGATCTGAAAATAGTCCATAGCATAGCTATATATATAATCTTCCAATCCTCTTAATTAATTTAATTTAACTTACATACATGTTAACTCTTTCTTTAACAAATTCCACTATAACTCATCTCTTTATTAATTTTCAGTTAATTTAAGTTTTAACCTAATTTAATTTAAAATGCGCACATTCCCCCACTCATTTTAATATTAAATTAGGAAAATGAGAGATTACAGGGCAAAGAGGGATTATTATGCATCATGAAGGTGTGCTCTACATTGAACCTTCACTTAGTGAAACAACAATCTCTACTCCAAATTCAGTAGTGTTGTCCGACTTGAACTATGACTACTTAGGGGAAATAAAGTATTACTGCTCACACATAACGATCCAAGTGTTGACATGAGCTTCACTAGCTAGCACATTACGGCCCTGTGCTAACCCCAGTTTTCATGAGCGTCTTTGAGAATAAGCTCAATTCTCATAGGGAGCAACCCCACTCCCACGCTCACATAGGTGAAATCTATCTAAGGTGCTCCAATAACTTTGACACCCCACTCATGAGAGCTACAGATTGCTCATTAAGAGTTTTAAAAAACTCAACCTCCTACACATCACAAGATAAATGCATTTACACCATAGGGATGGATTTTTTATTTTTGTTCAAATAAAATTAAAATTAATAATGCATTTTCTTACGACCACCATATGATTCGTTTTTCCTATTAAACTCAATTCTTAGGATCTCTGGTCCCTGAGTTGGGTATCCTCATACATGGCTCATGATTAGATGGGCTTCAATCCCATCCCCCTCAATGTATTCCAGACCCTTTCTCTTGTTAAGGCCTTAGTTAAAGGATCTGCAAGATTTTCACAAGATTTAACATATTCTATATTAACGATGTCATTACTCAAATAAGATCTCACAGTACTATGTTTTCTTCTTATGGGTATGGATTTACTGTTATAAAAACGCTTATGCACTCTACCAATTGTAGCAATGCTATCACAATGAATTAAAATAGGTGGTATTGGCTTTTCCCAAAGAGGAATTTCATGCAATAAATCTCTCAACCAGTTTGCTTCCTCACTTGCTAAAGCCAAAGCTATCAGCTCAGCCTCCATATTAGAGTTAGCAATAATGGGTTTTTTTTTAGATTTCCAACATATTGCACCACCACCCAAAGTAAAAATATAACTAGTGGTAGACAAAGACTCACCTGACAAAGTATTCCAATCGACATCACTAAAACCTTCAAGTACAGCAGGATATTTTTTATAGAACAAATTATGTAATTTGGTACCAGATAGATATTTCATAACTCACTCAATGGCTTGCCAATGATCTCTACTAGGCTTGCTAGTAAATCTACTAAGTACTCCTACTGCATAGGCAATGTCAGGTCTAGTACAATCAGTCGCATATCACAAACTACCAATTATGCTAGCATATTCCTTTTGATTAATAACATCATTGTCATTATTAATAGGAAACAAATGAACACTAGAATCAAAAGGAGTAACAACATGTTTGCAATCATGATAGTTATATTTTTTTTCAAAATTTTCTCAATATAATGAGACTACTCAAGATAAATTCCATCACATGTTTTTGTAATTTTCATGCTTAAAATAAAATTAGCCTCACCAAGATCTTTCATATCAAAATGGCTTCTAAGCATATTTTTTTGTTTCATTTATAACATGCAAATTAGAGCCAAATATTAGTAAGTCATCCACATAGAGACTAATAATGACATGTGAGTTTTCCCAAGTTTTATAATAGATGCACTTGTCACATTCATTTGACTTGTAGCCGTTTTCAATCATGCAGGAATCTAATTTTTCATGCCATTGTTTAGGAGCTTGCTTTAAGCCATATAAAGATTTAGTTAGCTTACACACCTTACTTTCTTGACCAGTCTCCACAAAGCCTTCAAGTTGATCCATATAAATTTCCTCATCTAGGTCCCATTCAAAAAAGCTGTTTTTACATCCATTTGATGAATTTTCAAATCATGTATAGCTGCAACAGCAATTAGCAATCTAATCGATGTAATTCTAGTAATAGGCGAAAAAGTGTCGAAAAAATTAATATCAGCTTTTTGCTTAAAACCTTTTGCAACAAGTCTAGCTTTAATTTTGTCTATTGTGCCATAAGGTTTAAGCTTTTTCCTAAGGACCCATTTACAGCCTATTGTTTTACAACCACGTGGTAAATCTACTAACTTCCATGTTTTATTAGAAATTAGTGAATCTATTTCATCATTCACAACCTCTTTCCAAAATACACAATCAGGTGATAACAAAGTTTCTTTCAAAGTAAGGGGATTTTCATCAACATTAAAAACATAATAGTCAGGGCCAAAATCATTTTCAACTCTAGCTCTTTTACTCCTTCTAAGTTCAATTTTAAGATTTTCTTGATATTGTGAATGAGGAGTAGAAGAACTAGGCTGAGATAACACATTTTCTCTAACTTCTTTGACCCCCACTATTTTTAGATTTAAAAGGAAATTTTTCCTTATGAAAGATAGCATCACCTGATTCAAAAATCACATTATTTTCAATATTCAAAAATCTATAGGTTGTACTGTTTATTGCTTATCCAAGAAAAGCACAGGTGGTATCTCCAACACCCAATTTAGGTATTTTGGGATCTGTCAACCTTACAAAGGCTAAGCAATCCCAAACTATAAAATATCCCAAATTTAGCTTATGCCCCTTCCACAACTCAAAAGGTGTGAGTTAAGTCTTTTTGGGTGGCGCACTATTTAAAACATGACAGGCTGTTAAAATTGCTTCCCCCCATAGATTTAGGGGAGCACCTAACTCAATTAGAATTGCATTTGTTAAATTAATCAAAGTTCTATTTTTTCTTTTAGCCACACCATTAGATGCAAGTGAGTATGGAGGAGTAATTTCATGGATAATTTCCAAAGATTGAACAAATGAGTTTAACTCAGTAGATTCATACTCCAAACCTCTATCACTTCTAAATCTTTTTATTTTTCTACTGAATTGGTTCTCAACTTCTCTAAGAAATTCTTTAAATTTCTCAAAAGCATCACTTTTATTATTTTAATAGCTAAACATATGCATATTTGGTCATCAATAAAGGTGATGAAATACTTGTTTCCTCCACGAGTTAATTTTCCTTCAAATTCACAAAAATCTATGTGAAATAGTTCTAACGATTCGGTATTTTTTTCAACATTTTTATGAGGGCATTTAGTAATTTTAGCTTAACTGCATGCTTCACATTTTTCGAAGTCTTTTGTTAGTCTTGGGATTAATCATATGTTACTCATAATTCCCACATATCTATTGTTTATATAACACAAGCGAGCATGCCAAAAATTCACAAAAGACAGTATATAAATAGAACTAGCAGATGATATATTATTTTCAATATTTTGTTTGAACATTCCATCACAAGCATACCATTTGCCCACAAATAATCCTTTCTTAGATATTACATATTGACCAGATTCCATTGTTTGTTTGAAGCTAGCATTATTCAACAAATAGTTTGACATTAGATTTTTCCTTATGGACGTGTGTATAGCACATCTTTCAAAGTGAGCACACGTCCAGAGGTAAATTTCAGCTCAACCTCACCACTCCCAAGTACCTTGGTTTTACTAGAGTCACCAAGCATAATTGTTTTTTCTTCTTCAAAAGGAGTGTATATTTTGAACCGATTTTTATCATATTAGACATGCCTATTGGCACCAGAGTCTGCCCAACACCCTTCAACATATTGGATCATGTAAATGGCTGTAATCATAGCCACTAATGGCTCTTCGATAACATTAGCCTGTGGGACAGACTCATGTTTTTTAAATTTGCAAAATCGAGCAATATGCCCACTCTTACCATAGACAAAACATGCATTAACTTGTTGGTTATTTGAAAGGGGTCCTTGGTTCTTATTCCTTTGACTAGGGTTGCCCCTATTGTGAAGTCTACCATAATTTTTCATATTTTTCTTTCTTGGCCTCAATTGTGCATTTTTAGGAAAATGATCTTTGGGCTGGTTATTGCCTGCAGAAATTAAATTTACCTTGATGGTACAATGTCCATTACCCTCTTGTGTTATAAGTGCATCTTGTCCTCTAGCTTCCTCCTCTATGCGGATGCGAGTGATCAAGGATTCTAGGGACGTCTCATTTTGCTTGTGGTGCATTGATTTTTGGAACTCTTTCCATGATAGTGGTAGCTTGTCAATGATACCAGCCACAACAAGGTTGTCCTCAATCTTTGTGCCTTCGGATCTAACTTCTGCCACGATCATTTGAAAGTCTTGAACCTGTTCCACAACAAATTTACTATCCACCATTTGATAGTGAAAGAAACGACTAGCAGCATATTTCTTTGCACCAGCCTCTTCAATGTCATATTTGCTCTGTAAAGTTTTCCAAATTTTCTTTGCAGAATGGTATGTAGTATTATAATAATCATAGAAATGATCTGCCGGACAATTTGAAACATTATCTGTTTTTTCTTGATGGTCATAGAGTTCATCTTCAGTCATGTCGTCAGTAGAAACCTTGTTTGGATTCTTCTCAGTGAGGACATAGGCTACCTTAAGAAGACTTAGATAGAAAAAGACCTTGGCTTTCCATCTTTTGAAATGAGCTCCCTTAAAACGGAAGGGCTTGTTAAGATCTCCAACATTGTCATTTGGCTTCTCAGTTGTTGGCTCCATTTTGAATATCCTTAAAATTGTTGGAGAAATTACCACTAAAATGATATTTTGGTTACAATACAAAATAAACGAACAATGTTAAACTGAGGTACGAAAATTTTGCTCTCTTTGAGGAGATTCAAGCTATCTACAGTTGGCAAAACCTAGAAACCGATACAACAGAAATTCACTTTTGACTTGTCTCCTCCAAGATACAACAGCCCAACAGTTCGTTGTGTATTTCAGACCGACTCTGCATAAGTGGTTGAGCTCAATGCTCCACCAAAAGAAACATTTATTTGGCCCGAAATCTCTCAAGTATTTAGAAGTATTATTGAATTCACTCACTCTCACACAATACTCTTTACTTTAACTATTTTTCTTCGTTCACTCTTGATCTAAAAAATAGTTCATAGCATAGCTATATATATAGTCTTCCAATCCTCTTAATTAATTTAATTTAACTTACATACATGTTAACTCTTTCTTTAACAAATTTCACTATAACTCATCTCTTTATTAATTTTCAGTTAATTTAAGTTTTAATGTAATTTAATTTAAAAACACTTTCTATTATAGAAAATGAAATCTTAAAATACTGATCCAATCTCTCTAAATCTCATTGCTCATCTACAGTATCTCTTCAAGCCTGGGTTATTGTAGATTAGGAATAGAATTTCTTTAATTAAAATATTCTAGCGCTGACTACGATATTAGCTCTCTCTCTCTCTGAACAAAGGAAAGGAGACAAAGCTCCTCGTTCTCTTAGGTAAACACTAGAGACTGTGGCTAGCAATCAGAGTTCACCTCAACCACAGAATATCGGCACAACCAACAAAATAGCTGAATAAAAGAAAGATTTCTTCTCTCCTCTCTTGTTCTCTTTGATGTAGAGCGAAGCTCTCTAGTCTACAAACAATCAAAGAGCTAAAATCAAATTAATATTTCTAACATCAATAATTTGAAATCATTTTTCTAATTGTCTATTTTTGAGTTTAGAAAATTAGGGTTATAGGTACGATGGGTTTGTGTTGACTAGCAATAATAGTTGTTATCTATTATTATTTGATGTATTACAACTTTTTGTCATTGCAAGTAGTCTGTAGATTTGATGCTATTGTCGGTTAAAGTTGAATTTGTTAGTATATCCCATTGTGACACTAGACACGATACTTATCTGAATATTATTTCCCAAATATACTTGCATTTTTGTCGTGAACAGTTGCAACTTGCACCCGAGATACGTAATGGATTGGTAAACCTACCTACCAGTCAACACTGAATTTACGCCGTACATTGCCACCAAATACGACTTTTTCTTCGAAAATGACCCTAACCATGGCCCACCAAAGTATCTTATTAATTTCCCAAACCAAACCCTGATTTTAATTTCCACTCAAGCTTCGAATATATTCATGGATGCTGATCAAATTAAATTAACAATGAGCAAAAAATTGCGAAAGAAGGATTATATACTTCATTTCATTAAACTATTTTTTTTTTTGGGTAACATAGAGGACATAGGACAAGTAACCATCGGTCAAAACTGAACCACCGGTCAAAAAAGCGAGAACCACAATGCAGAACGAGAACCATAACGAAACCAAAGCGATAACATAACCATAGATCCAAACAACGCTAAGATAACCCACTCAAGTCACCAACAAACTGAGCGTCACAGACAACAAATTCCTAACAAATCTAACTCCTCCAGCTACCACCGTCACCACCGCCACCGCCGCTGCTCCTTGAGTACCTTGAGCCACCGTCTCCGTATCCACGGTCACGGCCACCTCCACCGTATCCGCCACCGCCGCCTCCGTATCCACCACTGCCTCCACCGTATCCGCCACCTCCTCGGCTGTATCCGCCACCGCCTCCACCTTCACGACGTCCGCCTCCTCCGTAACCGCCTCCGCCGCGACTGTAGCCTCCGCCACCGCCGCCTCCTCCGTTACCGCGAGACTGAGCCTCGTTGACTGTGATGTTGCGGCCGTCAAGGTTCTGGCCGTTCATTCCTTCGATCGCGTCCCTCATTGACTTCTCGTTGCTGAAGGTGACGAATCCGAAACCTCTAGATCTACCGGTTTCACGGTCGTTGATGATCTGAAAACAACAAAAACCACAACAACAAAGCAGAAAACAACCAGATCTAATCAGATCCATATCCAAAAAGCATCAAACTAAGCAAAAAAAAATAAAACTAACAAAACCGATCGATCTTCGCTTTTTTTTGAAACAAAGCTGAAGATGAACGTACCGATTTGTGTGAGTAATAAAAGAATCAGTTTATAGTAACAGAGAATCAAGTAACAGAGAAACAGAGCAGAACAGATCAGATCAGATCAGGATTTTTTTTTTTATTTGGATCGACGACAAAGCCGGATCGAGTCAGATCCGAAATCTCTGATCGACGACCAACGGACCTTCGATTCAAGGATATCGCCGTATGGTGAGAAAGCACGCTCCAAGGCTTGGTCATCGGTGGCCCAGGCGAGCCCGCCGACGAAGCATCGGAATTCAACATCTGCAGACGCCATTGATGAGAATCTGAAACTGAGAGAGAAAGAAAAATAGAGAGAAAACCGAAACCCTAGAAAAGGGCAAAGAAGGAAATTGTGAAAAGAGTGAGATTTGAAGGTATCGTATACGTCGCTTATATAGATCTCTAGGCGTGGAGGAGGGGTTAACTAGGGTTAGTTTGTGAAATGTATTTGTTAACCAGGGTTAACTAATCACGGTGATTGTGGTGGAGTGTTTGGTTACGGATATAAGTCTATCCCTTGAGTGCGTCTAGGGTTTTCTTTTCAAATTTTTTGAACAATTTAATAGGGTTTGCTAATTTAGGAAAAATCACTAAATTAGTACCCACCAAATCAGTCTCTCCTTCCAAGGAAAGTGAGATATGGTATATATAGAAAGGTTATAATCACAATAAAATCTCATAATATTTTGTTAGGTTGTGTTTGATATTGGCTTAAAAAGTTAACTTTTTTTACTATTTAGCTTATTTTTACTACTATTCATGAGTCTCATTACACTTTTTGTTACTATTCATGAGTCCTACTGTACTATTTCAGCTACCTTTTAGCTTTATTTACAATATTTTCAGCAAAAAATTTTCAATTTCAACTAAAAATTTTCAATTTCAGCTAAATAAGTTATTTCCAAACAGACTCTTAATATTCTCATTCTGAATTGTGGTGGATTTTGGCTCACTTTATTTTCTCTTCTCTGTTTCTCATCTCCTTTCTCTCTCCACAACGGCCCCTCTCTCTCTCACGGTGGGCTATTCTGGCGTGGGTCGTGGGTCCGGCGTGGGTCTGGTGGCGGCGTTGATCTGGTGGCGTCGTGGGTCTAGTGGTTTCGCCGATGAAAACCCATTTGAACCTGACACCAAATATTCTCATTCTGAATTGTGGTGGATTTTGGTATATTATACTTTCTTTTTTTATTTTAACTTGTGTGAGATTTTGTTGGGTAGGTTTGTATATATTCTATTGAAGATAATTGACTATTTAAAGAATATGTTGACAACTAGCCAATTATTTCGTGGATTGATCGGCTATGCCTAAATTTAAGTTTTGTCAAATTATTTGATCCAGTCAATTTGTAATGAGCCATTTGATTGGGTTAGAAAAACAGTTTGATCCAATATGATAAGGAGATAAACAATATCAAATGGATGAGTTGATTTGTTTTTAAAAGAATAATTTTTAATTATTTGTATCAATATATATTCAATATTCTATCATCAATTTTTTTTTTTTTTTTTGAGAAGATTCTATCATCAATGTGGTTGATTAAATTTATAATAAAATAAAAATATATATTGTTATGTATTGCCCAGGTATCCACTACTTTTATTTCATTATTGTCCCTTTTTATCGTGGATGTGAATATACAATGTTCTTCCATGTATCAAGAAAAAAAAAGTCTTACATTATTCTCCAATTAATCAAAGATGGAAGAATCTCATCTGAAAAAACTACTAATTTTGTTAATAAAAAATTCTCCAATTAATCAAAGATGCGTTGTTCTAAAGCTTGAAATTATTTGGAATGTTAATAAGTCTTATATTTCATCCACAAAAAATGTTTATTCTTAAATGATTTAAAGAGCATCCGATAAAACTTTTTTTATATATATAAAGCATCCAATAAAACTAGTTTATCTTTCTCCATTAAAAAAAAAATAAAAAGTATTACATGATCTAAACACATTTTCTATAAATTGAAACAAATATGGCATATTGGTAAAGAAAACAAATAGAGTATATGACAACAAAATTTCTTAAAACAATGTATTTAGAATGAGGATTAAGTTTTTTTTTATTTTTAGATGAGATTCTTCTCCCAAAAAAAAAAAAAAAATTAGATGAGGTGTAACTATTTTTAAAGTTAAACTACCTAATAAATTTATAATGATTTAATATTTTGAAAACTATAATCTTGAATCACAATTTCTCAATGTTTTTAACATGCATGCTAAATTTCATATTAATATGATATTATTTATTATTTTATCTATAAATTCAACTTCTAAGATATTAAAAAAAAGACTTGAAATTAGAAGTAATTTGAAATTTTAAAGTCTGAACCCAATCCATATCTATACTACTATTTATTCCAAAATGGAATAAAGACCAAACAATTTGGGATGGAAGAAGTACTATTTAAAAGACTTCCCATGTTTGGGATCCTCTCTTTTTTTGTTCAAAAATGCCACTACACCCTTATTTTAAGTAGAGACAAAATTAAATTACAATATGTTAAAAATACAACTCTAACTCTCATTAAAACATTGCCTAAAAAATAGGGTCATTCTCCTATTGATTTTCAAATTGCTTTATCTACTTATAAATTAGATTCTCAAAATAAAAATTATATATATAAAATAAAAACACGTTTTTTTTTTTGCTACAAAATAAATGTGTAATATTTGTTCATTTTTTAAGCTAGTCTCATGACACTCTTGGTTATATTAATAGTTCTAAATGCGTAATATTAATAAGAAAATGTGTAAATCTCAAATTGGAATGAATGAAAAATTATGACACTATAAAAAAAATTTAAAAAAAAAAGCCAACCATATCCAATTTTTTTCTAATGAATTAATTATGCTAAATGATTAGTATAAATATATAATGAGCCATGTGCAATTCCAACACTAGTTTTCTTTTGTGTGGATAATTTGATATATACAAGGAAAAATTTTGGCTACAAAATTGATTGTAGTCAATGGCTACAATTCTCATAAATAAAATAAATAAAAAAGACAAAATTTAGCTACAAAATTGGTTGTAGTCTAAAACTGCAACCTTACTTAGAGTGAGTTTGGTTCAGCTTTTTGAAGTTGGGCTTTTTGAAAAAGTTGAGTTTTCAAAAAGTGTTTTTTCAAAAAACTGAGTGTTAGATAAAAGCTGTTAAAAAGTGCTTTTTGAAAAAACTGAGTATTTGGCTAGCACTTATAAAAGTTGCAGTTTGAGGGATAAATTACCAAAAAAGACAATATATATATAAGGGAGTTTATTTCATACTTAAATCAACTACTTGTGATAAATTGATATTGATTTTAATTTGAACATACTATTACAATTATTTTTTTCTCTTTCTAAAAAAATTATTTTTTTCTTACCAATATTAGCTAATAATAACCTACCACTTAAAAATTATTGTAAAAATATTGTGATAAAAATTGATACTAATTTTAATTTGTAAGGTTGAATTTAATCAACCATCTTGTTGGCTTTATTCCGTGCCAAATTTGCTTGTATTTTAACAATTAGTAACCCTGTACTTAGGTGGGATTCATGTAAGGGTAGTGTGTGAGAGAGTGCGAAAAAATGCTCGAGATTGTGCAAAGGAGCAGAGACTCGCGACTGGGACTCGCGGGTGACTCGCGACTGGCAAGCCGCCAACTGCAGCACACAAGTGAAGCGTGCAGGAAGATGAACAGTCACGCCAGCTGGAGCACTACAGGACAAAAAGTCCAAACTGACCAGACCGTTAGCTCGCGACTTGAACTCGCGACTTAGTCAAGTCACGAGGTCAAGCCGCCAGCCAGCCCTGTTTTGAAAAACCTAACTTTTCGCATTCCATTCTCACCCTAGTATAAATATCCCTTATACTCACGAATTGTAGAGAGCTTCTAGAGAGAATTTTGAAAGAGAAACCCTAAAGAAAAACAAGATTGACTCATCCACAATCTTTACATAGAGACTCTTCAAATTCCTCTACTCTCACCCTCTCCATTGTTATATCCTTGAGAGGTTTTTAGCCAAATCTTTTTCTCACCATACCCACATCTGTGAGAAGGCTTTTTGGTGCTTTGAGAAGCAGTTAGGAAGGGGCTAATGGTTATTGGTTGATACTATAGTTAAGTAGCGGAATCCAGTAAGCTAGAAAAGACAAAAGTTTGGCGCAACCTCGTTGGAGCAAGAAGCTTGGAGGGCTTAGGTACACTGGGTAAATTAAGCTTGGAGGGTCTATTACTATTCATGTATCCCAACTTCATTTTCTAATGGATTATTGACCGCTTGGAGGGCAGCAGAGAGGTTTTACGCCAAGGGTTTTGGTTTCCTCTTCGATAACACATCGTTGTGTTGTCCTTATATTTGCATCTATCTTCCCTTAATCTTTGCCATTTAATTTCTGCTGTGGATGTGATTTTAATTGGTTAAGATTGTTTATCAATTCTGTTATAAGTTTATGTTCATGTTCCACACATATATTGTTTGATAATAAGCTTGAATTGGTAATTTATAAATTGGGGGTCTAAACGTTCATAGTGTTTTATACACTATTTGAACTCTCATAATTTGAACGTACTATTAAATTTTTTTTTTTTTTGTTACCAATATTAGCTAATAATAACCTAACACTTAAGATTTATTGTGAAAGTATTGTGAAAATATTATGATAAAAATTGATACTGATTTTAATTTGAATGTACTATTAAAATTATTTTTTTCTCTTTCTAAAAAAATTATTTTTTCTCACCAATATTAGCTAATAATAACCTACCACTTAAAATTTATTGTGAAAATATTGTGATAACATTTCCTTCCTTTTTCCTTTTTTTCCCCCTTTTTTTTTCTCCTCCACTCACTTACCGCATTTCCTTTTTTTTCTTTTTCTTTTTTCCCTCTTTTTTTCTCCTCCACACACGCACCCTTACTCTTTTCCTTTTTTCCTTCTTTCCTCTCTTTTTCCATACCACTTCTTCCTCCAAGCTCCAGAACGTTCCACTGAGCTCTTCTTTTTCTTTTTTCTTTTTCTTTTTTTTTTTTCCTTTTTTCCCCTTTTTCCCTACCACTTCCTCTAGAACATTCCACTTTTCTTTTTTTGTTCCTTCTTTCCCCTTTTTCCCTTCCACTTCCACCAGTTGCCGCAGAGCTTTTTTTTTTTTTTTTACAGTTCGAAAACTACAAGGAAGAGAGAAGATGATGATGATGAAGAAGATGAAGATGATTCAAACATAAGGAAATCCCTCATCTCTCTCCTTAATTCTCAGATCCCTTAAGTCTCTGCCACCATTGGGTTTGTATTTGATTTTGATTTTGGGTTAGGGTTATGGGTTTTCAGTTAATGGTTTAATTTTGAGTTGATTTTCTGTGGATTTTGGGTTTGATTTTGAGTTGGTTTTGTTTTGGGTTGATTTTGAGTTGGGTTTGAAATGAGTTTTGTTGATTGTGGTGGTAGACCGGTGATAATTGGGTGGTGCTGTATTTGTAGCAGCACGTGAGGGCAAAGCAAAGAGAAGAGATGAGAGGAATGAGGAACAGGCGTGAGAACTGAGAACTGATGAAGGGTAATTTGGTAATTGCTCAACTCACCCCAACTGATATATCAAAACGTACACGGACTTTTGGCAAAATGGACCTGAAGAGCTCTAAATCAAGGATGCGCACTCTCTTCACAAGTATAAAACGCAACTTTTTGGAAAAAGTTGCGTTTTATACTAACCAAACGCTATTTTTGGGCTGGTTTTTTTCAAAACGTGACTTTTGGGCTGAAAAAGTTGAAACAAACGAGCACTTAATATCTTTTTATTAGAGGTAAATTTTGACAAATCCACCATTGAATTACATTTTCTTCTTATACCCTTCATGCTTGCAAAATTTATAGAAAATTGAAGATCAATAGTTATGTCATAAATAAATTGTTTAAATGGCAAATTTTTGTAATTTAAAATTATGCATAAAATATAAGTTTATAGATTACATAATAAATAATATCAAATTGACACAAAATTTGATATGTATATTAAGAGCGTAATGAACATGCAATCCAACTGATAGATTTTCAAAATATATTGTAATGTTAAAATAAAATAAAAAAGTAGTAGCCTTAGGGTACAACCAATTTTGTAGCTAAATTTTTTCCTTTATTTAAAAAATAAATATTATTGCATGTTTTGAAAATCTAATTGTTGGATTACATGTTCTTTATATTCTTAATAAGCATGTCACATTTTGTATCAATCAGATGTTATTTACTCTTCAATTCATAAACTTATTTTTATGTATAATTTTAGGCTATAAAATTTGAAATTTAAATATTAGATTGATGATATAACTATTGATTTTTGATCTTCTGAAATTTTTGCAAGCATCAGCATATAAGAAGAAAATATAATCCAATAATGGATTTATCAAAATTCACATCAAATAAAAATATATTAAGTAGAATTGTAACAATTGGCAACAACTAAATTTCTACTTTAAAAAAAAATTTGTAACCAAACTTTGTTCTATATAAAATGGGTAAAGGTGGCAAAAATCCAACATACCCATGAACATGTCACAAAATTACCAGGTTATGAGTTGAGGCTTAACAAATTCATGTTACATTCAGGTTGACACGCCTAACTTGTTTAATAAATATGTCGTGTTTGTGTCCAACCCACGATACCCATTTGACATGCGTGACATGTTTAATAAATATCATTTTACCAATATATTCTTCAAACCCCTAAGTATAATCTTAATTTATTTCCTAGTTGCATTCTCCCAAGCCCCTTGCCACTTCTTACTCTCATACCCCAAGCTCCTTAAGTATAATCTTATTTTATTTCCTAGTTGCATTATCCCAAGCCCCTTGCCACCTCTCACTCTCATACCTCAATCTCACCTTACCTAACCTTTTTTGTTTTGTTTTTAATGGTCCATATCAATTAAGTTAATGCTAAAATTTGTATTTTTTTTTCTCCTTGATAAAATCTGATAAAAAAGTTGACACGACTTACTTGTTTAATAAATAAGTCATGTTAGGGTTAACAAATTCTAACATGTTTAATAAATGTGTTGTGTTTATGTCAACCCATTCAATCGAATACTCGTGAGTCGATACGACACAAACCCAACACACGAACACAAATTGTCACCCATAATAATAGATAATGTAGATTTAAACTTTGAATTTCTCTATTGAAAACACCATAGAGGATTTTTAACACTAATTTTGAATTAATAAAAAACAAAAACATTTTACATGACCACTTTGGTCACAATAACAAGTTTCAAAGTTTCAATCAACTAAACTAAATATGAGTGAGTTTCAGTTAGTTTAACTTTTAGGACCCTTTTGGTAAGAGATTTCTAGTAACGTTGTTTAATTGTTGTGAAAATACGGGTGGGGGAAAAAGTGTTGTGAAAATATGTGTTGTAATATTTAAACAACGAAAACTGTTGTTCAAACAACATTACCAAACAGGCCCTTAAAGTTTTATTTCACAAAAAAAAAAAAAAAGATTTGTAAAGTTTTTTATATTCGAATAAGAGATCATATCAAAAACCATTTAGTATCTTCTTTTTTTCTTTTTTTTTGAGAAAGAAAATTAGCATCTTGGTCAGGTGATAAAATGCAATGATTATGGAGTGGACCCTGTAAGTTGAAAATCTAAATAAAATAAAATAAAATAAAGTAAGCACTAAAAGTAAGCTAAATACGACTACAACTTAAATATCCTCCTCAAATTTTTATTACCCATTTTAGAACAAGAAAAATAAAATAAAATAAAAACTTGAAATTTAAAAGGTGTTTGGTACATGCACTTAAACAACTGTTTTTAGTATTTAAACAATATTATACGTATTTTCACATACTTTTTACCTACACATATTTTCAAAAAATACAAACAATATTACTAGAATAACATTACCAAACGGGTCCTTAAATTCTAAATTTTGGACCGCTCACTGTCCAGACCTTGGGGCCCTATAATCGAAGCCAGAGTTCAGAATAAGCTTGTAAATGTAACCAACCACAACGTGCTAGTCAAATCGGTTGGTAACCCGACATCGCGTAACCCCGGTTAACAAAAACTGTGGCACCCACAAGGGTTAAAGGGTAGGGTCCACAGGTGTCACGTGATACTGAAAGCCTGCAATGACGGAATTGATATTTTTAAGGACTGAGAGAGAGATATTTAACTAACCTCGAAAATATCTCAAGTGCTTAAAATACAGATTTGCCCCTCACGCCTTACGAGATTTTCAACTTTCCAAACCTACAATTATTGTCGTTTTTTATTATATTGTTATTCATTCATTATTATATGGGGCCCTCTAAAAAATCCAATGCACCTATCCTAGAATGGTATCTTTGTGCCTCAACTTTGGTTTTGGATGGGAACAAAATATTAATAATTGGGATACAAGAATGGGCCGACAATTAATGGCCTTGGTATTTTAGGTCAGCCCAATAAAATCTAAGAGATAGTAGTGGCGGGCTTCATGTCAGCCATTAAAGCCCATTGGTCTCATAGGATTTACATGAAAGGTTTGCAGGGTTTAAGCTTAAGTCCAGTGCACTGATCCCAACACGATTCATAATCGTATCCAGTTTACTCGACATGATTCGAACACATATCCAAAATTATACACTTGTCTGAATAGTGTCGAGTCTAGTGCACTGATGCACTAGACCTAACCCAAGTCCAAGGTTGTATAATCTTTATTTTATATAATCTTTACTTTAATACTCTTTTCTTTTTTGGTACATATGAAATCTTGATTCTTTTATTGCACAACAAGGTTCAATCTTAGGGCTTTTTTTTTAAAAAAAAAAAATTACAAGAAGAAATTTTATGAATTAAATCAATTGACACATGGCGAAACAAATTTTAAGGTTAATAAAGTTGTATGAATAATATCGAAACCAATTAATTTGTGTTGTAATCGTATAGTATAGTACTATACAATAAAATAAAAGTTGAGTATTAAAAATTGTGGTTTATCTATTTTATTTTTATCCATTCTAACTAAATAATCTATGAATAAACTCTTATTACGCTTACTTTCTGCCTTCAGCTTCCCTACACTTTTAAGATGTTGTAATCTTTAGGCAAATTTGATTCTTTGAGCATTGTTTCTTCATTACTTGTTGTATGATTGAACTTCCTCCCCATTTCATCTCTACTCCATAATGCCAAGATTAGGCACATCATTGTAAAACAATTCTCATTCTCTTCCTTCTGGCCATATTTGGATGTTCACATAGGGGATACAAAAAAAAAAAAAAAAAAAAAAAAAAAAACTTGAAATTTAAAAAGTTTATGGAAAAATAATTATTGATCTCTTACCGTTTTGAGATTTGACAAGCATGGAGGATAAACAGGTAATGTAATCCAAAAAATGATTTTTCAAAAAAAACTAAAAATAATTACTAATTGGTATAAATTGATAAAAGTTATACCATATATAACTTGAGCCCATACTTTTTTTAATATATAAGTGGAGCAACCACCAATTTTCTTATTTTTCAACCATTCAATTTACATGAAGATAAAATTCAATTATGAGTGTTTGATATCGTATAATTAACACCATGTGAATGTTCTATCCATTATATATTTGGGAACCTTAAGATATTATCGACAGTAACCTTGAACAGTGTCTGTCGACATAACAAGACAATAACAGTACATCATGTCATCGATGCAAACAATAATGCATTATGCAAAAGGATATCCCACTATGCAAAATCAAAACATTGATTCCACTATGCAAAAAGACATCCCACGATATTCCATTATCAGAAGATTCAAAGCATCCAAGGCACTTATAATTTTATAAATACCAAGTTATGTATATTATTCATTTTTTTTCTTTTTTTGCCCTGTTAAGTATATTGAAATTAGTAAGATTTTTTTTTTTCTGTTTTTTTTTTTTTTTTTTTTTTTTATTTAGGAAAAAGGAAAAAACCATCTTTACTAAGTGGAAGTCTACTGCTAAAACTTTTTTTTTTTTTAAATCTAAAAAAATGTTATTAATCTTATGAGTGCTCATTATGGCCCAAATGGAAATATGGATCGCTATTAAGTGTTGATAATCTCTTCGGCTGCTCATAAAGGCCCAAAATTGTTTGTGCAATCACAATTTTGAAATCGATTGGGCCTTGGTTCAAATTTCAACTGATTGCTGGCTTTTGCCTGTGGGCCTTTAGCCACTACAATTTTGGTCTGGT
Organism: Notholithocarpus densiflorus; assembly: GCA_030021035.2. NCBI lineage: Eukaryota > Viridiplantae > Streptophyta > Magnoliopsida > Fagales > Fagaceae > Notholithocarpus > Notholithocarpus densiflorus. The sequence goes on from JARYZH020000045.1 coordinate 2,395,901, forward strand.
GCGATTTCGATTATCACTTCAGAATAAGAAGTTGGGTTTGTGTGGATTATAGTTAGCTCAACTGGTAAAGTATCTTATGGTTGGATAAGAGATCTAGGGTTCAATATCCGCCTACACCAAAAACTGATTGATGTCTTGGACTGATGATAAATAGCTATTATCAGGAGCGGACCCCATAGGTTGAAACTCTCTCAAAAAAAAAAAAAATTTATAGGCCTATTCTATTATAAAGATTTTTTTTTTGTTGCTAAAGATTTAAGATTTTAGTAAGTTTAAATTCCTAATTATTTCTGAAAAATTAGATGTTAGTGTTTGGTATGAAACTAGTTTTAGAAATCCCGAAAGGTTTTTTTTTTTTTTAAATTGAAATCCTGAGAGCTTAGTACAAATTTAATGGGGAAAACAAGTTAAACAACTCACAAGACCATTATGTTAAGTGAGACATGCATGATAAGAAATGTTAAATAGTTTTAGGCCTAAATTGTTACAAGTACAAAGTAATGTTAGGGATGCTACAAATTTCACTATATAAGTCTTACAAATTAATGTGTGTGTGTGTGTGTTTTTTTTTAGATACAATAAAATTTCAACCTATGACATTAATTCCATGATGATTGTTTCTTATCATCAAGTCAAGACATCAATCGGATTTTGTATAACCGGGGTTTGAACCCTTAAATCTCTTATTTGAAAACAAAAGACCTATCAGTTGAGTTAACTAGAAACCGATAGTAATGTGTCAACTTTTAAACATATAACCAAAAAAGACTAAGAAATTTATTTTTATGCTATTAATGTAGTACCATCTTAGCAAAAAAAAAATTTTTGATTTGGACCAATCATATTCATTAACATGCCAATTTGTGAACTTTTCTAGTAAAATTGACAATGAATTTAGCATTTTTGTCAAGTGGAAGGCACGAGAGATTAGAATTCCTTAACTTTTGTTAATGTCGACAACCTAAATACATAATATTTGAAAGCTCATTTTAATTCATCTAATTATATTAACGTTTTATTTTTTATTTTGGTTTTTAGAATTAAAAATAGTACTAAATTACGCTTTTTAAAACTAATTAGGACTTAGACTCACCATCCTTTGGGATAAAACAGCTCAACACCAAATTAGATATGTTCCCTTTTATTTATTAAAAAATTCTCTAATTAGAAATTTTATTTATTAATGCTTATTAATTAAATATGTATTAGGTTCAAACTATTTTATAAATTACTGATATAGTAAGTAGTTACTGATAAGTAAGAAAATGATGTTAGTAGTGGACCTAAATAAAAATCAATAAAAATTTGTCACATCAATAGTTTGTAAAAATATTGTAAAATTGTATATGGTTGTAGCATTGCTCAAAAATTTTTTGTTGGACTTTCATGCATGTGCATGACACAAATTAGAAACTGGTTTATAATATATTCTTGACACATTATATTTTATTTAAATTGTAGAATATATAGTTTCATATACAAATACAATCCTAATAAGTGCTTAATAGTAAAATATTTAGTTCCATGAATAATGCTAGAGATGCAAACTATTTACAAAAAATTTTACAAACTACTGATGTGGTGAGTGATTATTGGTAAATGAAAACGTTATATCAATGGTAGGCCTAGATGAAAACCAATAAAATGTTAGTCACATCAACATTTTGTAAAAATATTGTAAAATAGTTTGTGTCTGTAAAATAGTTAGTTCCATATGCAACCATAATAATTATAAATAGCTATTATAAATACCTTAAGTATCAAATTCCATATTTACACACACAAGGTAATAAAGATAAAAAATATTACTATGTTCAAATTTCGTGTGCATTGTACAAATTATAGACTATTCAATATTAAAATATAGAATAAATTTAAATTATATTATATATTTTAATATAGAATAAATTTAAATTTTATTTTATATTTAAACTCTCCATTAAAATCTTACCAAATTATACTTTTCTTTAATAAAATATATAATTACATATACTAAATTGTAATAATTTTTTTTAAATAACTACCATATATATATTTATTAGTTTCATATAAAAACATAAATGATAATATATATACCTATTTAAAACCACTATCATTATCTAATCTCATACTGTATTTAATATGTCATATAAGAATACATCAAAATAAATTCTTATTAATAACTATCATAATCATCAAAATTTTAATTTATAAACAAAATAAGAGGGAGAGAAAATCATTTTTTTTATAGATAAAATCATATTTAATGAACTTTCATGTGTATAATTACAGTACATGGGTAGCGGTAATTTACTTAAAATAAAAAATGTTTAAAAAATGTGTATATATAATCATTTATCCTTATATTTTTTTTATTGAATTTAGATATTTTACTTATTTTTGTTATGGGAAGATTATATTTTATATTTAAACATTCTATTTGAATATTGCCGCATCATATGTCATGCAATCATCTGCATATATGCTAAGGTCATATTTATTTCATATGCTTATAATTGCAGTTTTGAAATATTATATAGGGAAAAATAAATAAAATATAATAAAATAAAAGAAAGAAACTTGGAGAAGAAGCATTCCAAGAGTTCTAATAATCAGATTCTCAAAAAAAGAGTTCTAATAATCAATTTTTGACTAAATCTGATAACAACATATATAATTACATTCTTTTACAGGTGTTCACAAATATGGTGGCGCATCACTGTTTTCTTCATCTTTTAGAAAGAACACTACTTCAAATCAGAATTTTTAAAACATAAAATATAAGTTGTTCCCATCTTTTTAGTTAGGTTTGTAGGTAACTTATGTTGACTGTGTTCCTATGGAAGGAATTTTCATGCAAAACAATGAAAGATTCATTCCTTTAGTTCCTTGAAAGTTGACACTGTTAATTCTAAATAAAATTGTGCGCTATTATTTGACTAGTCGGAGATTTTTTTTAATGGTTATAGAGATATATATTAGAAAAGTTGCAAAGATTTTTCAATTGGTTATATAAATAAATATTACAAAATCTTTGAGGATTTATGGTAAACCAAGTCAAAAGCATTGCACTTATAATTTATCAATTGACTAGCTGAATGAAAAAAGTTTTTAATCAACCTCTCTATCTTCTTCTCTTTTATTTAATTTCTTTGAATAATTCTTAAGACTAGGTTTAGATGCCACTTTGAGAATCAATTCCCAATCTTTAATATCAGTAAACAAGCTAATAAGATATCATTCTTTATAGATATTCTCTTCACAGACGTTTCTTTTGGCTTAGGTTAGAGAAAACAAACAATTCCAACATGTACCTTCTTTTTTTTAAGAGAGTTTCAACCTATGGCGTCCACTCTTGATAATAACTCTTTAAGTCTTTATCATCAAACCAAGACATCAATCAAATTTTGGTGTATACGGGGATTGAACCTCATATCTTTTATTCAACCATAAAAAACTTTAACTGGAACCCCCTACATGTACCATGTTTTAATTGTGTATGGAGGTATGTTTTGAGAAAATGTTTGTATCAATAAAAACGTTGGAGAGTGGTATGCAGAATTGAATTGGCAGTAAAAGAATTCAAGAAAGTTTAAAATATAAAATGAAATACAAAAAGTGGTATAAAGGATTTGTATTCATTTATAAGTTGGTTTTGACATCCAACTTCTAATATACCGAATATAGGCAAAATTTAGATACAGTACTTAGGTGTTGTTCCTTAAGTTCTCATCTTAACATTCAGCCATGTGGCTGTACTTAACTATAAATACATTTTCATCCCATAAGAAAAAAGTCACATATATGAATTTTAAGAGAAGAATTTAAGGAACAATACTTAAGGTACTGTACCTAAGTTTTGTCCACCAAATATAGATTTCATGTAGCACCATTTGTGTTCCACTTTATACTCTACTAATTATGGTATGCCATAAGTTTTTTTTTTTTTTTTTTTTTTTAATTAAGCTTTACTTATTTTATAAGGAAAATAAATATAATACATGGCATGCCATAATTGGTCAAGTAAATTATAATACAAAACAGAGGAATTCTATTCCAATTGAGTAATGCTAGGTATACATAAAAATGCACAACTTTGTGAGTTGTGAGTAGTGGAAGTGTGTCCCCACATGGCCCACCATCACATATCCACCAATCACAACTCACTACATGGCGAGTTGTGGCATAAAGTTGTGCATTTTTATATGTTCATAGCATTACTCATTTCAATTTACCAATGGACAAGACTTAGGTACAGTACTTAGGTGTTGTTCCTTAGGTTCCCATTTTAAAATTCTGCCATATGAATTTTTCCTCATAGGATAAAAGTGTATTTTTTAGTTAAGTAACCACATTGCTGAATCTTAAGAGTGAGACCTAAGAAACAGCACCTAAAATACTGTACCTAAGGGCATGTTTGGTAGACTGTAATAGGACAGTTATTCCTATGATTTAGTTATTTTTTAGTTTGATTATGTTTTTATTACAAGTAATAGTCATTCCTTATGAATAGCTATTCTTCAAAATGAGGAATAACTATTCCCCTTTAAAAAGTTGTATTAGATATTTCTTAGTAAGTGCAATAATTTTAAAACTTAATATATTCCCAAATAAACAAACTTTCCATATACATCTAACAATTATAAAAATAAAAAATTATAAAAAATAACACATATCTCTCTCAAAATCAAAAATAACAATTTTTAAGGAGATTTAATTGTATGAGTAAGATATTTCCTAAAATAAATGTTAAGTTTCATTCTAATGTTATAACTCACAATTAAATTAATGAATATGTTTAGTTATTACATTACAACAAATTTTATTACTAGTAATAAAGATTACAATTCATATTGTAATCTACATTCAGTGTACCAAACGTATCCTAAGTTTTGTCATTTACCAATTACAATGTATGGATATGGAAAATAATATTAGGATTAGAATGGCAAGCCAAAAAATAGGGTAATTATTAAGTACTCCCGGAGTACCATAAATGTGTATTTTCCCCTCTCACATAACTGTAAATCTCACTAATTAAATTTATAATGAGACTCACAATTTATGTAAGAGGAAGACTGCACATTAATGGTATTCCGGAACATTCAATCATTTTCCCTAAAAAGTGAATGTTTTATAGCAGTGACAGTTGTTTTTTGAGATAGTAGTGACAGTTGTTTGATACAGAGTTTCAACCAAAAAATAATAATTATTATTATAAATTCCATTCAGAATAGACTACTCTGCTTTAATTTTCTAGAAGTTCGTTATTGTGTTTGAGACTTTAAGTATATAGGGATGGCGTTAGGTTGGGTTTGGTGACTTTTTTGAACCAATCCGACTATAATAGTAAGGATTAATATTTTTTAAATGAGTTTGGAATGTGTTTGAGTTCACATTTTTAAACTCGTCATTATTTGGAAAGGATTTTGTTTTTATACCTTAAGTACCCAATTATGTCTTTAACTTATTAAATACTTCTATTATTACTTTATTTGTAAAAAGCTTAGGGTTTCTATTAAAAAGTAAGTGTACCTATATTTTTCTCTTTAAAAATTTCTTTTATTTAGTGTAAAAGTGTTTAATAATCCTTATATTTCATTAAAAGGCATTTTAAATATTCAATTTTAGGTCAGCATGAGCTCTTTAGACTTGTTTGACCCAACTCTTATTAAGATATATGGATGAGTTTGAAAGAGGTTAGGCCTTTCATATGTACAACGGGATGGGTTTGGGATGGAATTTCTAAAATTTAAGAGTTTGCTATGTATAATACTTGTGTTTGTTTGTTGTATAACTTATTTTATTCAATATTTTGAAAATGAACATTTTGAAAAAAATGTACCTAAAATAATGTGAGGTTTAAAAAGAGTATACCTCAAAAAAGTGCGGTTTCAAAATGATATGACAAATGAGGATTGGGTTTGGAAGGAAAAAAAAAATCTTCATCTCAAACCCACCCATTGCCATTCTTAGTTGAGTACTCCTTTATCATTTAAGATGTTGACATAGGGTCGATTATCATAATCTAAAAGATAATTCAGTACTTAATCGGTGGAAAGGACTTGCTTGGCCTATGGAGAATATTGGTGTAAATGAGCATATGCAAGAAGTTTGTACAACAACCAATGAGCAAGTACAATCATAAATCTCAACCAAATAATCAATAATTCCAAATTCAAAAACAAAATTGATTGAAGAAATGGTAGGTTGGTGAAATTTGATTTTATTGATGGCAACTATCCTGGTTTTTTTTTTTTATGGGATACAGGTGCTCTTTGAGTCTTGAGTGACATGGTCTACATTAATCATTATATTGTTCTTGTACGCCTAACTTAATCATTATAATGTTATAATCAGCTCGATTCCTCATGATTGTTGTTCTATCGTTGTCTTCTATAGTTATTTATCCTCTTCTTTATTGAATGAAAAGTGCAGATCTGCACTAGATGATAATATAACCAGGACAAAGTCAGTTTAGCTTCTCACGTGTATTGATATAAACTATAAATTATAATATATATATATATATATATATATAATTTAGCTTGGAATTTTAAGGAATTCTCCATTGCATTCCTTAAAGGATGAATCTAGCTGTCTGTTCCATTGAGAAGCGGCAAAAGTGAATGAATATATACTTTTTAACGAATACAAATAATTTATTTTATTTTTTGTGTTTCATTTTAAACTCCACCAATAGTGATAGGTCGTGTGTTTTAATTTAGTTTTTTCCATTATAAATTTTGATTATTTTATAAGAAAAGTCAAGCAAACACGTAATAAGTTGTAATTAATAGAACACAATTTGGACCACAAAAAATTGGGACAGATAATTTGTATTCGCTCTTTGACTGAATGTTGTGCGACTCCCCATAAATAACTAATCTATTATAATAAAAAAGTTAACTTGCCAAGAGCTTTGAAACTTAATTTATTGTTGTCTTTTTGTATTTCCAACAAAAATATATTCAAATCCTCCCATCTCAACTATAAATGCATCCAAAAAAAAAAAAAAAAAAACTTAACCATAACCAATGCACTCCAACACTAGTTAACCGGATCCTTTAAGATTAATGCATATTCTATTTTGCTACAGTCATATTGGGGTACCTCAAGGGTTGTTGGACATGAACATGATGTCAGTTTGTGTGGTAGTCCATTGCCTTAGTTATATAGTAATAATAACTCATAACACAATGTTGTTTTAACTTTACTTCTTCTTCTTTTTTTAATTTAAAATGTAAATATGATTGTATTTGAATTGTTCGTTTGATTATGATTCTTAATTATGTCAAAACACTAATAGTTTTTTCTTAGAGGTGATTTGATTTTAAAAACCATAATTTGACAGTGAAAGATTTTATGAATTAAGTTAATTAGAACTCACAACTCAACACGCTATTAATAGTTGAGAGGGGTAAATAATGAGCTGTGAAAACCATAGTCTTCTCATTTGAGATGAGATACATACCCTCAGAATTATTGATGATTTTTTTTTAATAGATTCTATTGATGAAGTCATTTGGATATGAAATAGAATAGATTAATTCACGGTACATTGTACTACTCAGTAGGTTTTTTTTTTTTTTGGTTGTGGTTGTTGTTGTTGTTGGCATTATTGAGAGGCTTGGAGGCTCTTCTTTCTGAACTGAGTATTCAAATCTTTAAAAAACGTAGGATACAGTATACATGGTTTATTTAAATATGAAAAAGTAACAAAATTCGCTCTATTTATTTTATAATGGATGAATAAGATTTTAAAAACTCTAGCTATTGTAGGCTAAGAGTCTTATAATTCATGGTTGACACTTTTTAATATTTTCAACGGTAAAAAATAATTTTTGGATCTCCCTCCCATGATTATTGAATAAAAAAAAAAAGATATTATAATTCGTAAAGTTATTCTAAAAACTTTAGAAGATCCTACCCTTCTACATACTCTACTTTGAATTCACCCTTATTAATCCATCCATTTTCTTCTCTTTTGTCAATATATCAAACTTTTCAAGCTAATTTAAATACTGCTAATTAAGAGTAAAATGTTTTAGAGAAGAAAATTATGTTCGAATTATCTAATAATAAATTAGTAATCTTCAATGATACACATGTACCTCAGTACCTGCACTCACTTGTGTGCACATGTGTCCATGCGTGCCAACCACAATAAGCAACTATTCATACAAAAAGATCATGAACATGATATTGGCGTAGTATAATGCTTAATTTTGTAATTAACTAATAATCACAACAAGAGATGGTATTATAAACTATTCGGAAATCTACAATATTTTTTAAAGCTTCAAGTAAATTAATTACTTCTGATTTGCTTTTAATAATATACCCTAAAGATATGTCTTTTTTTTTTTTTTTGGTGGTACATACATTAAAATATAACAATTGGATTACAAAAAATTCACTCATATTGCTACAAAGATTTGATTTATGTATGAGTACACATGCATTCTCTAGGGGTCCCAACTCCCAAGAATCAGTGAGTCACTTGGTTTTACTGTACAGTCTGGACTCTGGACCCTGAAATGTGTAATCAGGGTCCAGAGTATTAAATTAATAGCAATGCTATTAAGATTGTATTAGTTCAAGTGAGCAGAGAAAAGCCAATAAAAAAATGGGTCAGTTGCAGTGCATTGTACCTGAATTTTTGTGGTGGTTTGGTCATTAGTGTCTTCTACAATTTACTAGTATCTAATATATGAAAATGGTTAGTTAAGAGAAGGGAATATGAAAATCTTAGATGGGTCATTTGGCAAGTACTAAAATAATCTAAAGTTTAAATCTTTAAAATGCATTTTGCTTTTGATTTGTGCTAACACACCTGCTTAGTGCACCTCATGATGTAATGTAACCCATCAAGAATATCCAAGACGAAATAGCTAATTTTTTAGACTTTTTTTTGTTGAGAAAAATACATTTTATTTTAAACATTTTCTTTGTAATTTAATTATAGTCATCTTTTCAATTATATTCTCCAATAAACTTTCTGTTCTTTAACTATTCCATTCAAACATACCCTTTTGTCTCACTAAACCACCAAAAACCAACACCACATCAGTTAACTGAACCCAGAGCTTGTAACACCCATAATTTCTCTCAATTAGTTTTATTAAATCTGGGGATGATATTAGGGTGAAACTTAAATTTTACACAATTGGGTATTTCCTAAAATTTTTACAACTTCACCTTTAGTATAATTTTTCTGGGTAAATTACATTTTCCTCTCTTGAGATTTGGTAACAAGGAACAATATTTAATTTTAAAAAAAAAACTTTCATTAAGAATGATTAGGGTTTATGGGTTCTAATTAATTCAATTGGTAAAATCTCTTGTTATCGAATAAGAAATATAGAGGTTCATACTTCACTTACACCAAAAACCAAATAGTGTCTTGACCTGATGATAAAAATATCATCATAAAACATATGACATAGGTTGAAATTCTATCATATTTATAAAACAATAAAAAAAAATTATTAGGGCCATGAAGAGGACGTCATATGTTGAAGTTGTATCGGAAAAAAATGATGGTTAAGGTTTGATCAAATGAATCTTTTCAATATTTTCTTATATTGTTATTAATAGAATGATTAATATGTTGATTTAAAAAATTTTAAAAAAAAAATTAAGGAAAGGAAGCGTCACTTCCTTTAATTGGGACATATATCATTCTTCCAAATTTTGTCGAATTTCTTAAACCTTAGGGGGAGGGAAATGTCACTTATTTTAAAGTTTGAAGTGGATATCATTCTCCCAAACTTCAAGTAAAGGGAGAGTAGTTTTTATTTTTTAGTTTTTCTTAATATAAGATATGTAAACTCATTTCAAATTTATTAAAAATTTATATTTTTAATAGTATATATTACTATTTATTAGTTACAACTTATTGTATATTTACCACAAAAAAAGCTTATTATATTTTTATTTCATAATTACAAAATTATTTATAACATCCTATATTAGAATCAAAGAATTGGGGATCATTCCCTTTGTTTATTTTTTATCTAACTCGATTTGTTAAATCATGGAGAAGGATAAGAGCATCTTCAGCAGATTCTCTATATTTTTGTACTGTTTGGACAGTGAACAGTGACATTTATCTTTTATCTACCTACTTTTTTAAATACATTTTTCAACAGATTCTCTATATTTTCTCTATCTTATTTAAATATTATTTATTTATTCATATTTTAACACACATATCCCCATACCCCCATCTTCACTCCTTTCTTTGCTAATTTTTTATTCTATTTTATTATTTTGCTAATGAACAGTAGCACATTAGGTTTGGAGAATAACTGTTCATTAGCAAAAAACTTTGAGTTTTAAAGAAGCTGATGGAGGATTATTTTTTAAGAGAGGTGTTACGTCTACAATTTTTTTACAATATTTTTACAACAAATCATAGATGGTTAGTTGTTATTGGTTCAAATTTGAACCAAATACTAAGATTACATTTTTGCCCCAACAATAACAACCAGTAACAACCTGTCACTTAAAATTTATTGTAAAAATATTGTAAACATAGCATTTCTCATTTTTTAATTTCATTCTCTATTATAGAAATTATTTTGCTTTTACCTAAACTATTGAAGATGCTCTAACACACTTTTACATTTCTTTTCAAGTGACGTAAAAAAAAAAATAATAATAAAAAAAAAGGTAGCAAAGCATGCGAACACGTCTGGCTCTAATGTTAAAAAGGAAAAAGATAAAAATTGTGGAATCCTTAAAAAGGAAAGAAAAAGTTTGGCAAGTGATTGAATACACTAAATTTATGTCTTTCTATGGATGAACAGCATGATGAAAAGACGTACTGTAATAAATTATAGCATTAAATAGCATTAAAACGCGCATATCAGAATTTGCATTTGACTTCTTCAACAAAATGGTTATTCACTGTTAAAAAAAAAATAACGAAAACTATGGGGGTGTTTAGTTTGTGTTTTCAAATAATAATTTTTAATTTTTAAATATTATTATACGTATTTTTACATATTTTTTTACTCATATGTATTTTCATAAATGTTTTCAAATAATAATTTTCAGTTTTTAAACACTTGTACCAAACGGACCATATATATATGAGAAAATCCAATTAAATACTAAATTTGTATGTCAAGTGAATTATTATGTGCAAAAATTAAAAAGTCTAAATTCAATTAGATTCTAAATTGAAGTTCAATTTTGCGCCATGTGTTCTATCTAATTTTTGTGGCAAGTGAATTATTAGATGCAAAAATTGAAGAGTCTAGATCCAATTAGATTTTAAATCATGTATATATATATACACACACTACTTATAAGAGAATTCTTTTATTTGAACTGAACTTTTATGTAGTTCAAAAATATCCTCATTAATGAAGAGTAATTTCTCTTAGAAATAGGGTCATAAATGTCAAATAACAAATTTTATTTTAAATTCAAAAGATGAACTCCTAAAATTTAGGATTTTTTTCCCTTCACGTTTATCTTTTTATTTCCTAAAATTTAACATTTTGTATTCATTTTTCATCCAATAAAAGTAAAACACCACAATTTAAAAAATAAAAAATAAAAAACTAAGAAAACTTTTAAAATTTAGCCTTATTTCCTCTCACGTTCATCTTATTTTTCCTACTCAAAATTTTCTCTATATCACTACGCCACTTTCAAACACACGTTCAAAAAAGAAATTACAATTAATGCTTATCTCTAAAATTTATCCTTTTTATTTATTTGAAAAATAAAAAATATATATTTCCAAATTATAAGAGATACAAATTATTAACCTTTACCAAAAAAGAAAAATAGAAGAGCCTCTAAGCACACGCAATGCGCGCGCATAGAAGCTAGTGTGTGTGTGTGTGTGTATATATATATAATTGTTTTTAAATGTACTCGTGTATATGCAGAAAGTTACAAACTAGTTAAAATAATAGAGGAAAATTAGAACCATAAATGTCTAGGTTAAAAATACCAAACGGTGCTAACGAATTGAGTTACAGCATTTTTGTCAAACAAAACAATTATTTTGTGATCATACTCTTACCATATATATGTCACAATTTGTTAAAGTGAAGGACAATTACTTTCACATAAATATAAATTTTTTTTTTTATCTCTTATAAGTGATAACCAACCACATCATGATTGTAATTTTGCTAGAAATTTGATTTTTGCGAATTATGTTACTAAAAAGTCCCGTTCGAAAGTTATTTAGTTATATAGTTTATTTTGGAACTCAATTTTGCTAGAACTCAATTTTACAAGGTTTTTGGCGAAATCGAGTATTACTTTGAACTCAATTTTATTTTTAGTAAATTTGAATTCCCAAAAATGTAACAAAACTAAGGATGAGATTTGGGTCCAGTGTCTAGTTGCAATGGACTCGTTAAGATTATAACACGCGTTCATTTTTGAACACATATCAGTGCACTGGACCTAAGCCTTATCTCAAAACTAATTAACTTGCTAACGAGACATTTTAGTTATATAATTCATAAAAATATATTATTTAGGTAAAAAAAATACCAAAAATTACAACATAAAATCTGCATACCTAGACTTTCTAGAAGAAACGCCAGAAAAAGCAAAAAGAAAAAACGAAATTCTTATGCAATTTCAAATGAACCCTATTGCAATTTCCAAAAGTGGAAAAATTTTCCCAGAAGCAGAAAACAAAAGGAAAAAAAAATAGTTTGAAGGTTGGGCGTGCAATCTAGATGATGACGTGGCAGCCGACAAGTAGAAAAGAAAAAGAGGAAGCAGGTGGTACACGTACGCAGAGGCAAGTGGTAGTGGCAGTTGACTGACTCAATAATATAGACAAAAGTAAACAAGCTAGACTCGGTCCACATCCTTATGTAATAATGCAATGCGTTAAAAACCACATTTCACATCACCATTCAAAGCTATTAAAAGATGCTTAACTTTTCTTAATAGTTGACAAACTTTTTATATTTCTAATTACATAATAATAAATAAATTATTATTATTATGAGAATATAAAATAACGTTCACAAGTCACAATAAGTTAAAGTAAAAAAAAAAATCGTAAGTTAAGCATCTATTTGAATACTGCTTATTATTAAAAATTAAAAATTAAAAATATTGTAGTAAAATAATTTTTAAATGTGTGAATAGTATTGTAGGATCTAATTTTAAAGTTATATTTGCTGAATTCCGTACTTGCGAGTCTCGTAAACAGTGTACTAGACCCACAGAAAAAACGCAAACACGTAAAGCAACGCAAACGCGTTGCTATCCAAACCCAACCTAAATTATCTGATGTATAGTATGTAGTTGATGTGATGTTTAGAGACTAAAATTTATTTATTTATTTTTTTGCATAATGATTGACCCATATTTAATTTTATTGATTAGCTAATACTTATTAAAGAAAAGAATAACTATTTCTTATCGCTTGCGCTTGTAGTAGTTCTTTCAAAATTTCATTATATTTTATAAAAAATAAAATAAAAATAAGAGTATTCTAATTTCTTCGAATTCAAGTATTTAATTATTTTTTCTTGCTTGTAGTCTCTCCATTTTACACATATCAAGTTATTATGAAGAATAACCTCATATGAATCTAATTATTCTCTCGAGTGTGTGGAGTTCCTAAATACAAATTAGAGATTTCTCATAAAATCTTAAGAACCATTGAGCCAATTCTGGAAATTTTCAAATTTTATTCCATTTAAAAGATGTTTTATGAGTTGATATTTTGCTAACACTCACAATAACCTTTTTTTTTTCTTATTTTCTTCTAAATACTAAAAGTTCTATTTTAAGACCGACTCGAAGGAAGTATAATAGTATATGCTTAGTTGCTTACTTACATTCGCAAACTAAATCAAAGATTATAATCATTATATATCACATTATCACTTTCTCAATTGTTTGGGGAAAAAGAAAAAAAGAAAAAAAAGAAAAAAAAGAAAAAGAAAAAAACAGAAGCTGACAACAGTAATGCTCACTTCATTTCTAGTACAGTTGATTGTGTCTTTTATAAGTGTGGTTGCTGTCATTTATTATTGCTGTTGCCTTGTTGGGACATGAAGGGAGAGATCCACTGATCCAGACAGACATGAGACAACGGGTGTTGACCACTAATTGTACTTGACTCTCCACTATCTAGTATTCTCTCTCTCTCTCTCTCTTAAACTGAAAATAAAAATGAAATTGTCGAGTAGAGCATAATTAATATATATATATATATATTTCGACAAAAAAAAATATATAAAAAAAAACATTGGTGTCTTGAATCTATTGAGATAATAATAAAAAAAATATTATTATTAAGCAGATATTATAAGTACAGATCTTATCATATCTATATATAAAAAATTCCAACTTCTCCAAAATTTGTGAGAGTTTTTAAATTTACCAAAACTTTTATCAAGTATTTCAATTTTCAATGGAATTGAGGCAGGGAAAATGGTAGGGTGAAGAATATTCTTGACTAATCCTAATTACCCGAACTAATCCATATTATTTTGAATTATAAATCAATTTGAGTTTATTTCCGATAAGATTCTTGAAACCTTACATCTTAATTTGAAGGTCGCAACAATCATGGATGCGGTTATATAAAATATTTCAATTCTCAACTTCTAGTTTCTACCTGTGCCAACAATTTCGAATTTTGATATAATTTCTTAAAAAACAGGTGAACAGGACCACATTAATCAAGAGAAAGTTATGTTTTCTTGTGTTTGACCTATAGCTCTATATATTAATTGAGTGATGGTATAGACTTAATAATTTTTACAAAAATTTTCACAATAATTGAGTTGTAGGCTTTTACGGATTCTTATTTAGGCCTCCCACTAATATAATTACATTTATTACCTACCAGTAACAACTTGCTACCTTAGTAGTTGTGAAATTTTTTTGTGTCTCTAAATTTATTAATATTAATTTGCTAAGAAAGATGCATTTCTTGATGCAAGATACTTTGTCGCTAGTAGTTGTAATCATGTGGTAAGAAGCATGAACATGGATATGGACTTTAAATAGGATAAGGTACATAAATCAAGATACGAGAAGTGTTAAAGTTACTGAAAATGTTACTACAAAATATATACAAAATGATATGACAATGAATATAATTAGTGGACTTCAATACCCTAACAAATGAATATTTGAATTACTTTTTTGTAAATGAAAACACATCTTTTTATAAGTCTCATGTTGCAAAATTTGTATTTATCATCTAAGATATATATCTTATATTATGCATATTTCATTTATTTATATAATGCATTTTATGTTTATTTTAAGTTTTAAGATAAATAATAAATATATAAATCTTTTAAAAACATACCTAAAATTAAAAGAATTATCGAAGTAAATTTTATATTTTCTTTCACATTGTAGACATGTATGTATGTTGGAAATTTTGGGAGGGAAAAAAAGTCCATACTTCTTAAATTATTTGCAACAAAGAAGATACTTAAGTAATTTTATTAACTTTTTTTTTTCTTTTTAGAGAAACATTTTATTAACTTAATGCATCATACTCATAGACTGGTAATGGCATATTAAAGAAAAACTTATTGGTCCATGACCATGACTCATGCGTGGAAATATATAAAAGCTCCTTCTCCTTATATAGAAAAAAAGAAATACATAGACGAGTTCTTTTATTTTTGCTAATAAGTCCTTTTTTGTCTGTATGTAATTGTAAGCAAAATTTGACAAACAACCATGCTTCATTTTTTTGGCAAGTGAACCATGCTTGCATGTTACTCTTAAAATTGGTTGAAGAGAAACCTCACTGATATTGAGGATCTTCACTGTCAGTATTTTGATAGTGAAAATTTTCAGATAAGAGACAGGTGGTAGTATAAATGCATGATAGGCTTTTTTTTTTTTTTAAGTTTAAGGAAAATTCATTAAATCCACAATTGTGGCTATTAATTAACAGGACAAAATTTAAGTACAGTACCTTGAGTATTGTTCCTTAGATTTTCCTTTTAGGATTCAGCCATGTGACTATTTAACTAAAAAAATACACTTCCATCCAATGAAAAAAAACCACATGACAGAATTTTAAGAGGGGAACTTAAAGAACAGTACCTAAGTTTTGCCCAAATTAATAAAATCATTCACTTTTAATATAACTTATTGAAATAAGGAAAAAAAATTGGTTCTAAATATGTTTTGAGCTATCTTACTCTAACAAATTATATGACAACTAAAAAATATCATCTATGTGTAGTTTTAGTTGTTTTCTCAACAACAAAAAATGTAGTTTTACTATTTTAGTCATATGACTTTTTTTATAATTCATGTGAATTGTTTATAGAATATATATGAATAATATAAAAAATAGTTACTTAATAAGTTGGAAAAGATAGTTCCAAAATGTTTAGGAGTAATACTACAGTCACAAACTATTTTACAATATTTTTACAAACTGTTGATTTAACCAGTTTTTTATTGGTTTTCATTTAGGCACACCATTAGCATCACTTTTTCATTTACCAATAACTTAGGATACACGGACACTTCCTTTGGGGTGTCGTACCCATGTCATACCCATGTCATAACGGTGTCCAATTTGCCATATCATATTATAAATTTTCAAAAATTGCTCGTGTCATCGTATCGTACTCGTACCTGTAACTATGTCCGTGCATCCTAGCCAATAACCACTTGCCACATCAGCAGCTTAAAATTTTTTTAGGGATAATTACACTTTACCCACCTGTGGTTTGCCTCTAATTTGACGTGCTTACTCGTGGTTTAAATTTTGACACTTTACCCACCTGTGATTCCCACCGTTACTGTGCCGTAATCCACCTCTCCCTCAGCATTTACTCTAACATAGAATATGTAAAAAACAAAAGCCCAAACAGATCAAAACACTCTCACTAAAATCTTGAACACGAAAAACATGAAGAACATACCAAAAAATCTAAAAAATTACAGGAAGTTGAACCCAAAAACAACATCCAACACAGGCCCAAACCCTGAGTTGACCGACCAGCCCAAAGCTTTTCCAAGAGCAAAATTCCTCTGCAAATGCAAAAGTGGTTTTGGGAAGTAAAAATAGTCAAAACCCCAAACACATTTCCAGCAAAACCTAGAGCACAAAAAACAAAATCCCAATTCAATGGAAAATTCACTGATTATCAAAACCTTAAACTCCATCAAAAGAAACCCAAAATTTTTCACAACATTCTCATCCCAATACCAAATCCAAACTCGTCTCTTCACTTCCATTGCCAACGCCCAAGAGCCCTAATCCGAGGACCCATCTTCCTCGACCTTCACATTCTCATTGGATGGTAAAACCCACAAAAACAACAGCATTTACGTTAAGGCGCCGAGCTCCAATTCCCAGACAACGTCGTCGTTGTCGTTCGTGACAATGCCGATGTCGTTTGACTGGTTCGATAGTGGAGATCATAAGAACATTTTCAAATCTCAAGCCTATGAATCCAAACAAAACTGTCAAGAGGATAGAAAAGATTAAAAAAGAAATTTGTGGTGTGTTTGATTTGGTTTTAATCTTTGGTTGCAGTGGTTGTAGGTTATGTTCAAAATTTATGGGTTTAATTTTTGGTTAATCTTCAAGATTTCTGGGTTTAGTTTTTGGTTTGGGTTTATGTTCAAAAATTCTGGGTTCACTTTTTTTTTTTTTTGAGATAATAGATAGAACTATATTAATGTAAAAGAGTTACCATATTCAAATATACAAATATAAAGAAAAGAACAAATGCCTGGGCTTGCTCTAGTGAGCCAACTCAAGAGACAAATAGGAAAAGATAAAGTGCAAGTCATATTATGTTCTTCAGATTTTTGGGTATGTTCTTCATGTTCAAGATTTGAGTGAGGAGTGTTTTGATTTGTTTGAGATTTTATTTTTGATATATTCTGTGTTAGAGTAATGGCTAAGGGAGAGGTGGGTTACGACACAGTAACGGTGGGAATCACAGGTGGGTAAAGTGTCAAAATTTAAACCACGAGTAGGCACATCAAATTAGAGGTAAACCATAGGTGGGTAAAGTGTAATTATCCCAATTTTTTTATAAAAAGTTTTGTCTCTAGCATTACTCAAATGTTTAGAGCCAAAATTTATCCATAAAATAATTCATGTAAATGGTTTTATTAATCGCCAATTAAGGGTTTTATTTATCATCTACGAAGAAAATTTCTCTAAACTAACTTAAAAGTAAAATTTTGTCAGTCAGGAGCTTCATAATATTTTTTTCGGTGGGTAATATAAATCATAATCAACAACTTTTTATCTCGAGAAGAAAAATTGGTTAAATTATCATATATATATATATATTTATATATTTTTGAGCATACAAAAAGTGGTGGAGGAGGATTCGAATTTAGGTTATCTTTTTGGATAAACCCATTTAACTATAGAATTTTTTACGGTTAAATTATTATATTTAATGTATATAAAATGCAAGAATGACATATATTTTTTTATGGAGCAAAAAGCTTGCACGTATGAAATTCATGTTTATAAGTTTTAGTGGCGGCTCTAGGAATTTTTTTTAGGGTGATCACTAAGAAACTTAAATTATACAAAATTTAATAAAGAGACAATTTGAATATATCAACGTCACAAAAAAAACACTTAAATACAAGAAATATTATAATTTTTTTGTACCAATAAAGAGAATAAGAAAAAAATAGAATAATAAAAGATAAAGTGCAAATTGAAAATGCTGATATGAGAATAATAAAGTGACTACAACAATTTCATAACAAATCTTATACAACAACTTGTTAGCCTGTTATTAGTGGGTAAAACATGTCAATATTGAACTCGAATTATAATTAATAACAGCTTACCGCATAAGATTTATTGTGAAATTATTGTGAAAATGTTGTGGATGTATTACTCTCATATTTATTGAACTCAAATTCTTATGATTCTCAAGTAATGGTGTTCAATATTTTTATTAAGGTGATCAAAATAGGTTAATTTAGTATATAATATATTTTCTTAAAGTATATATACATTTTTTCAAGTCAGGTAGTCACAGAACATATTAGTTTAAAATGATTATTTATATAAAAAAAATTTTGTATGTATAATTTTTTTTTTTTGACAATTGAGGGACCACCCTCACATACAAGTAGAGCCGCCAGTGATAAGTTTGAAATACTTTGAATGCCGTAGGTGAGCTATGTAGACAACTTTGAATTTTAGTGTTAGGGTGTAAAAACATAGTTGTTTGGTAATAGTTGGTGGCCTAGTTTCTGGTTCTTTTACGCTGTTTTTTCTTGTCTGCATAGAAGCCTTTTCTACATGCCAAAATTAAGCACAGTCGAGCATTTCTTGCTCTTTCAAAATTGTGTATTGAGAATAAGAGAAAAGTAAAATGCACTGCAATACAGGACCCAATAATAAATTAATAATTGCAATTTTTGTTAAAAATATTTTTTAAAAAAAAGCCACTTTTCCGGATAGAAGAAAAGAAAAAGCTAGTTGTCATCACTAAAAAATAGCTTAATTTTCGTCTGTACACAAGTACAACCTGATAACTTTAGTCAATGTTCATAAAAAAAGAAGAAGATAACTTTAATCAATGAATACATACGTATAGTATATGATTTAAGGTGAATTATTCAATTTATTTGGTGAATTATAAATTTTTGAGTTTTTTGTAGTGGTGGACCCATGTGTGATAATACTTCGACATAAAATCCAAGAACGTTGTAGCTTAACTGACATTTCATGTATATTCAAGTTAGAAAATACAGTGGTTCAAAAAAAGTTAGAAATACAGAATTTAATCTCTTTTACCCCATTGTACTATCAACTTGTTAAAAAAAAAAACTTATTTAATGGGCTTTTGCAGTGAATTTAGATGGGAAAAAAGATCTAAAAAAGTAATGCATTGTGGAGAATAGTTATCTTCAATTAAAAAGATAATACTATTAATTTTTTGAGTAATGATAGAGATACAAATTTTTTTACAAATTTTTTTACAAACTGTTGATGTGATGAGTGGTTATCGGTAAATGAAAAAATAATGTTAATGGTGAGTCTAGATAATAACCAACAAGAAACTGGTCATATCAACAGTTTGTAAAAATATTGTAAAATAGTTTGTGGTTGTAGCATTACTCTAATTTTTTTTTTCCTGAAGATATTACTATTAATTGAGATATTACAAAGTCAGCTCAGACTTTAATATTCAATGATAACTCCCTTACTCATAAAATAAAATTTACTTTAGCATACAGTTGGCCATAAATGTTGGCAATGGGGCGGGGCGAGGCCGAAGGATGGGGTCTTTGTCCCCGCCCCGCATGGTTTTGTCTTGTCTCATCCTTGCCCCGCATGACAGGGAAAACTTTCTCACCCCATCCTCGCCCTTTGGGGCCTCTCGAAGCCCTGCCTCACATCGTAAAACTCTACTTTTTGTTAATTTGCCCTACAACTAGTACAATGTTTTTTAATGAAACCTATTTCATTAATAAAAATATACTTGAAATTACAACTAAATTTATTTCATCAAATCAAATCAATTTTCAAAAAAAAATTGAATAATATATCCAAGTGTTTAACAAGATAATCATTAAAAAAAAAAAAAACTCATAGTATAACACAACAAAATAAAGGTAGAGAATCACATTGGGTAGAATAAAATAAGCTAATATTGATATGTTTGTTTAAATATTAGAATTTAAAAATTTTACAATTATAACCCTTAGCAACGCGGGGCGAGGTAGGGCGGGTCTAAAAAGTCTAAATTCATCCCCACCCTGCCTCGTGGTGCGGGGCTAAAATCTTGTCTCATCCCCACCCCACCACCTTTGCAAGGTGGAAAAAACCCGCGCAGGGCGAAGCAAAGAGGGGTGTGTGAAGGGGGGTGGGGAAAATTTGTCATCCCTAGTTATATATTCATAAATTCAGATATGCAAACAGTACTCATGTAACCCATTATTAAGCTTGTGAGTCTACTTGTAAATAATAATATCTTAACAAACCCCTTGGCATTTTATGATTTTCTCTTTAAAAAAAAAAATCACCCTTTACCATGGTCAATATTCTCTAGGCAAACCCATGGGCCAATGAAATGCTCTACAACTACTAACCTTGACAAATATCTGGCTTTGTCTCACACTCAGAGGCCTTCTTCAACACTGTTATTTTGCTTCATCTCTTCACATATATATAGTTAATTGCCTTTGAGCACGTGCTCACGCATATGCTTAGAGGCTTTTCTATTTTTTTAGATAAAAATTAATAATTTACATATATTATAATTTAAAAATATATATATATATTTTCAAAAAAAAAAATGATAGACTTTAGAGAGAAGCAGTAACTGTAATTTCTTTTTTGAAAGTGAAAGGAAAAAAAATCATAAATTTTAGAAATTCTCTTTTTGAATTCAAAATGAAAATTTTTATTTGACATTTATGACCCTATTTCTAAATGAAGTTATCCTTTATTAATGAGGATATTTTTGAGCCACATAAAAGTCCAGTTGAAAGAAATAAATCCTCTTATATATAGTATAAATACATTTTATACCATGTAGTTTGAAGAACGCAACAGCAAATATCATGAAAGGAATACTGTAGAAAAAAAAAAAAAAAAAAACAGAAATTACCTCATCATTTGATATATAAAAAGGGAAGTAGTGTCTTAATCTAGTCAAATTATTTCACTATTTGTTCATAAGACTTCCTTTACACCTTATGGACCAATACTGCAATGGATTGTATATGAAAATTCCAAATTTATATTGTGCCTCAAAATAATGAGTCTACCACTTGAATACTCTTGCAAAGATGGTAAAATAAGATTTGAGTTTTTTTTTTTTGAGAGTGTAAAATAAGATTTGAGTTAGTTCTTTTGTTGCCGTTCACTTTTTTTACCGGTCTAAACAATAAAAATCTAAATAATTTGTTTCTAATTTTTACGTCAAGTTAAATCGAATTTATTAAGAATTTTATTTTATCCATATTATAATACTAATGTGAAAAGTGTAACACTTTGGATGCAAAAGTTTTTATAATTTTTTCTTTTACAAATATTGACGTGGTAAGTTAAGATTGAAACAATATTGTCGTTTTCACATGGATCTATTATTGAAATTATTTTTAGTAAGACTAATCAATAGACTTGTTATTCAACTGATTTGAACAAGATGAAACAATGTTATAGAGCTTAGCCATTATTTTGATATATGTCCATTTTAGTTGAGTTAAAGAAAAAGAGAGATGTAGATATTGTTGTACATTTCCTTACTAATTCTGCTTATACGTATAGGTCTTATGCTTATGATAATAAGTCTTCCTTTTTCTTTTTAAGTTTGATGAAATTTTGTATTATCCATAAAAAAGGAAAATAGAAAGGGCCATACCTAATGTACAAATTTCTTAAACTAATAGAGGTGATTGGTAAACAATTTTATCCAAATTAAGACTAAACATCAACTAATCAAAACAAAATCATAAATTCTTAGTTTTATACTTTAAAAGAAAAAAAAAATCAAGTGGGAATAAAGGTGTGGCGAGTAGCTAACACTTGCACACTCTCTCAACTCCCAAGAGTTTCAGAAATCGTAAAATCCCTTTCATAGCATTGGGATGATAATCAAGAAAAAAATAACTTGTTAAAAATGGACACAGATTTCCATTACTATCCAGCCTAGAAATCAAAAACCCTAAAAGGGTCTCATAAGTAACCTTCTTAAACTTCTTAAACTGTTGAAAGACATAAATTCATTCCTAACTTCCTTCACTTCCTCCATAAACCCAAAATGAAGAAAAAAACAAAATACCACAAAATACAACCACCTTATAATTAAATTAAGAAAAAGTCTAAATCGTAAAAATTTTTACAATTTTTTGTCATACAACTGTAACGTGACAAAGTGTGATTCATGAAGAAAAAATAATAAGTTCATTAATTATTCATAGTCTGTTAAGTTTTTTTATTTTTTATTTTTATTAATTTATTTATTTTGTTGTTGCAAAACATAGTCTATCAAGTTAAAGTTGTGTAAAAAAAGTTATGGAATAATTTATTGTCCTAGACCATCTCTTAAATTAAATCACTTTCCATTCAAATCTTATTAGACACTTCACATATATAATAATTATATGATTCTTGTATCTATATATATCTATCTATATATAGAGAGAGTTAGATACAATACTATATATATATATATATAATATATATATAATAAGCTGATTGGTACTTTGCACTAGTTTAGGATTTGAGCTTAGCTGGACTAAGCTGGATTATTGGAGGTCAAACACTTAGACTAGGACCAACCACCGAGCCATTGGTCCAGCCTTGGCTCGTGCCATTTTTTTAAAAACCTTTTGCAAGCTCATACCACAATCATAATCTACCTTTTATAAAGTCATTAAAAAAATATTAACAATAATAAGCCGCCCTTTTAATTAAAAAAGGAAAAAAAAAACTTTTTACTACAGCAGCAAAATGAGAGTGTGACAGTTCAGGCTTTAAAAGATTTATTTATTTATTTTTCAGTTTCTCTCTCTAAAATTATTATTATTCTTATTTAGTTTAACAAAAATATAGTAAAAATATTAACTTGCCCAAATTTTTTTTTTTTAAAATTTAATATTTCTAAACTCTCTGGCTCTCTCCCTCTCTCTTTTTGTCAAACAGAAAGAAACTGAAAGATTCATAGAGAAGTAGGTGGAGAGAGAAAGAAAGAAAGAGACAGAGAGAGAGAGAGACAGAGAAACAAGAAAGCAAAGGAAAGGAAAAGAAAAAAGAAGAAGAAAGTGATACAGATTTGTCACCATTCACAAACAGTTTTGTTTGTTATTCTTTTTTTCTTTTTTTTTCAAAGAACCAAACTTTGAGGTAAGAGTTTTGTTTTGTTCTTTTTCTCTCTTTACATTTTTTTGCTCTCTTTTAGAGAGAGAGAGAGAGAGAGAGAGAGATAAAAAATGCATATTGGTGTATTGGGTATCTCTGATTTTGGTTCTTGTAATAGTCAAAGATACAGATACAGCTGGTTATACATACATATGTGAAAGAAAGAGAAAAGATGGGCATGTTTGGATCTTTACTGGGTCAGTGTTCATAAGCCATGGTGGATCAGCGAAACATAGTATCTTTTTGGTTGTTATTGTTGTTGTTTTTGTTGGTGTTGGAGTCTACATTAGAACAGTCACAGACACCGAGTTCAGGAGCTGAGAGAGTTGCTCTACTTGAACTCAGATCGTCCTTAGGGTTGAGAAGCAAGGACTGGCCTATAAAGGCCAATCCTTGCTTGATATGGAATGGTGTGACATGCCAGAATGGTAGGGTCATTGGGCTAAACATTTCTGGGTTTCAAAGAACCCGAATTGGCAGGCAAAACCCTCAATTCTCAGTCAATGCCTTGGCCAATTTGACCCTTTTGTCATCGTTCAATGCTTCCAATTTCTTGCTTCCGGGCCCGATTCCCGACTGGTTCGGGTTTCAAATGGCTGCTCTCCAAGTGCTTGATCTTAGTTCTTGTTCTGTCAATGGTGCTATCCCTTTAAGTCTTGGAAATTTGACCAATTTAACTACTCTGTACTTGTCTCATAATAACCTCACTGGCCAAATTCCTGTTAGTTTAGGACAATTGCTAGGCCTTTCAGTTCTTGATCTTTCAAGGAATTCGTTTACTTCATCGATTCCCAGTTCATTTGCCTCACTCAGAAATCTTTCAGTTCTTGATTTGTCTGTGAATAACTTATCCGGGTCGATTCCCTCTGACATTGGGACCTTAGTGAAGCTTCAGTATTTGAATCTTTCCAGCAATGGTTTATCATCTTCAATACCTCGTCAGTTAGGGGACCTTAATAGCTTGGTTGACTTGGATCTCAGTTTCAATAATTTGACTGGATCAGTGCCTGAAGATTTTAGTGGTTTGAGGAGTTTAAAAAACATTATAATTGGGAACAATTTGCTTGGTGGGTTGTTGCCGGCTAGCTTGTTTGCTAATCTGACGCGGTTGGAGTCCATAGTTCTGAGACATAGTGGTTTTACTGGTATTCTCCCTGATGTGTTGTGGTCAATGTCTAACTTGCGTTTACTTGACGTCTCTGGCAATAATTTCACTGGTATGCTGCCCAATTCTAGCTCGAATGTCAATGCCACTGGCGTAGTACTCAACATTTCTCAAAATATGCTCTATGGAAATCTCACGGCTGTACTGAGAAGATTCAGTGTCATTGATCTTTCTGGAAACTACTTTGAAGGTGCTGTTCCAGACTATGCGCGTAGTAATGCGTCTCTTGACAGAAATTGCCTCCAAAACGTGCCGAGTCAAAGGACTACAGCTGAATGCTCATCATTCTATGCAGAGAGGGGTCTGACTTTTGATAATTTTGGACTTCCAAATTCCGTTCAACCTCCTCCTGCAGCAGGAAGTTCTGGGAAGAGCAATAGAAAGACAATTATATTAGCTGCAGTTTTTGGGGGACTTGGTTTGTTGCTTTTGGTGGCGGGGTTGGTAGTGTTGCTAGTATGCACCCGCAAGAGGGGTGCTACAAATCAAAAGGGGGTTGACGTGGGGCCACTTCCTGCAGAGGGTGGTGCACCAACTCCTGGAGTAGTGATTAATTTTTCCAGTCTAGGAGATGCATTTACATATCAGCAACTGCTTCAAGCCACAGGTGAGTTTAGCGATGCAAACCTCATCAAATATGGCCACTCAGGGGATCTTTTCCGTGGTTTATTGGAGAATGGGGTCCCTGTGGTTATCAAAAGGATTGATTTGCGCACAACAACTAAAAGGGAAACATACCTTTCGGAATTGGATTTCTTTAGTAAGGCTTCACATACAAGGTTGGTCCCCTTTTTGGGATACTGCCTAGAGAATGAGCACGAGAAGTTCCTGGTTTACAAATATATGCCAAATGGAGACTTGTCAAATTCCTTGTATCGGAAAACAGATTCAGAGGAAGATAGTTTGCAGTCATTGGATTGGATAACAAGACTGAAAATTGCAACTGGAGCTGCGGAGGGTCTATGTTATCTGCATCATGAATGCACTCCTCCACTTGTGCACAGGTATTTCTAGACGTGGGTTTTGTAATTTTCCCTTCTGTTATTCTTTTATGTTTCTCCATATGGTCAATTTCTTTTAAATTTCTGTCATTGATGTGAGTCAGTGTTTCTGGTGAAGTGTTGGATCTTCACAATCTAAGACCACTCCCACCCTTTGATTGTGTAACTAATACTTTAATATTGCTAATGCACTGAATCAAGTGGCATGTTATTAATGAATGTATACCTAACATGAAAAAATAAGTGGTGGTATAATGGCTTGCCTATGACTTCTTGAGAAATTAGTATTTTTAAGAAACTTTGAGAGTAATAGTTGACAAGTAGTTTGCACTAGAGTCAGTATATACTGTTGAAACATTGAACAGAGTTAAACCGTCATATAGTTGCTGCACAAAGATAGCTTATTATATGGCTCAAGATGCTGTTATGGGTGTCAGTGGAAGTTAAAACTTGGTCAAACAAGAGTTGCTGCGAAATAGAAACATATATAATGGATTGATATATTAAACCGAAATAAGTGGGTTTTATTAGTTATTGTTCTAATTACATAATGAGTTATTTATCAAAATTTGTATAACATAACTCTCTTGGAGCTTGTAAGAGGTAACTATAATATTCTTGAGACAGGAAGTCAGATATTGCAAGTATCAACTTTACTGCTTAGGCAGTTTATGAAACAATTTTGAGAACTATAATATGGAATTCAAAGAAAAAGAAATAAAGGAAAGTAATTTCTTCTTGTAACAACATAATTTCTTAAGAAATTATAGGACACAAACACAAATAAGATGGGAAAGTATAAAGCTGTTCATTGTACCTGTATATCTTTTCTGCTAGACACCTAAGCTTTCAAACTCAGGCCTCTTGTTATCTTGCAATCTTGCCGTACCAAGTTGAATGCTCGGTTAATTAGACAACTAATGAGTTAAGTATGATGTTTGGCTAGAAACTACTTATTACTTATAAAAAAAGGTAAGATGTTTGGCTGTAACTGAAATAGTCAAGAAAAACAGAAGTACTTGATAATTCCTCTTTGAGATATGCATTGTTGAGCCAAAGAGGTTGAAACCTTGAGAAAGTTACTTCATATACAGCAAAATTTGGAAATGTAACACAATACTTGTTTGATTGTTTAAGCATACATATTTTCCAATTAGATGAATTTTTTTCATGTGTGGTTTTACTGCAAATCTATCCTTTCATCAACCAGCAGAGAAAGAGTTAACGTTCTTACTACTTCGAGAGATAGAGAAAGATTGTGAAGAAGTTCATTGAATCATTGCATCTCTCTTTCCTTCATTTAGATGTCTTGACTGTGCATTAGATAAATTTATCACGAGTTCTATGTTAGGATAATTTGTGCCTGTGGGTGCATATGGTGACATGGCTTTCTTCTCGTTGTTGAAGGGATGTTCAAGCAAGCAGTATACTTCTTGATGATAAATTTGAAGTGAGGCTAGGGAGCTTGAGTGAGGTCTGTGCTCAAGAAGGGGATACTCATCAAAGCAGATTTACTAGGTTGCTGCGGTTGCCACAGTAAGTATTCTTTTGATAGTTCTATATGTTGATAATTGATACCAAATCCATATCTTTCTTTCAAGATTGTCTTCTGCCTTTATAATGCATTTATGATATTTGGTCACACATAATGAGATTTCTTTCTTCACCTATTCACTTGGTGAAAAGTTGATGTTTGAAATGGAATATGTACAATGTTTATTGCAAAAAGCTGTGACATGCTTACTAATGAAAAGAAAATGTTACATTTTGCTATAGCAACATAAGTGAAGGCATAAATATTATACATCATCTAACTAATTGGTGTAAGCTAAACCTGGAGCAAGCCTAGACATTGTTGTGATACTAGTACTTCTGAATGTAATAATAATCTCCAAATAAATTATCTAGTACTTATTGTAGCTGTGGGGTTTTTATTTAGTTTTACCCTCTCTTGTCTTCAACTTTTATGAAGATCTTATGTATTTATGATGCCTGTATGACATTGTCATAATATTTTTCTTTATTTTGTGCAGGTCATCCGAACAAGGCACTTCTGGTAAGTTCATATTTAATTGTAAAATTTTGTATTCATTTTCCAAATCAGTTTTGTTTCATATATGTTTCTTTCTTGTTTATTGATCTATATTGGTGGAAATAGCCATTTGCTTCTCTTAATGCCCATCGTATCTTTTAACTTTGTATAGCCTTTCCTCCTGCATATGGCTGTTTAGCAACCTTTCAAGTTTATACTTGATAGCATAAATCCTGTTCCTTGACTCAAAAGATTAGTGTCAGTCTCTAAAGAGCCCATGCTTGTGGTTATTCAAAACCCCTTTAAGTTCATCTGTAGTCATGCTGTGACATAGCATTAGAGTAAAGAACTTGGATGGCCTTTACTGATGAGTTTTTTCAGTGGGCTTATGTTCAGTAAAGAGGGCAAACCTGTATCATGATGAGGTGGTGGTTGGTGGTTAATATGTTGAGAGGCTGGCGGTCTATGATTGTCTTTCTCTGGTTGAGGCTGTCAGATTTTTTGAATTGAATTTAGTGATTGTGAATCCTAATTGATTCAAGATGAGTCTAATTTTTTATATTTTCTAGCAGCACCAGATAATGTCTTAGTTTATGGATTCTTTAAAAGTTTGTTTTTAAAGAATGTTATAGTTTGCCTGACCTGTACAGGGGAAAAAAAGAAAAGAAAAAGAAAATAGAAACGGTTAAAAGATTAAAATCACTTACATGTGCTGGAGGGCTTTGTAATATATAATTTATAGTGATCTCTGAATCTGTATTTCATTACTGAAACTACATCTTCATGAATGGCCAGGTTCACTGACATCAGTGTGTTCCTATGATGTGTACTGCTTTGGTAAAGTGTTACTTGAGCTAGTGACTGGTAAAATTGGTATCAGTGCCTCAAGTGACTCCCAAGTTAAGGAATGGTTTGAAAATACGCTACCTTACATCAGTATGTATGACAAGGAACTGGTGACAAAAATTGTGGATCCATCTCTAATAATAGATGAGGATCTATTGGAGGAAGTTTGGGCCATGGCAATTGTTGCCTTGTCTTGCCTCAATCCAAAGCCTTCAAGGCGACCCCTCATGAGATACATCCTCAGGGCTTTGGAAAATCCTTTAAAGGTAGTCAGGGAAGAAAATTCTGGCTCTGCAAGGCTTAGAACCACTTCTTCTAGAGGGTCTTGGAATGCTGGTGTGTTTGGTAGCTGGCGTCATAGCACATCTGATGCTTCTGGTATTCCAGCAGCCTCTACATATAAAGCTGAAGGAGGTAGCAGTTTAAAACAGTCCGCAACCACAGGTTCACAAGGAAGTGGCCAAAATGGGGAGCATTCATCCTCACGCAGACGGCATTCCAGGGAGATAGTCCCGGAACCATCTGATGTTCAAGATATAGTGAGACCAAATCAGGACTAGCACAGCAGAGAGTTTGAGACTTCTTGATTCTTTGTCAATAATACAGCAGGCTTCCCATTTGAGTGCCTGTTTCTCTGGTACCATGCAGTGCCTGCCCATCTTGTTTTGGAGCTAATTGTGATTTCAGGCTGTTTTTGTACTCGGGGTCTTTGCATGATATCTAAATTCCCCCCTGAAGGGAGACTGATACTGAGATTTTCATGAAAGTTATCGTCTTCGGAATGGTGAATTCATTTTGTGGATTGGGTCTGGATACAGAGAATTTTCAGAGGGGGTTCTGAGGGTGCCACAAACGGATATGGTTCTTATTTGTTTGACAGCTATTTCATCGTGGTAGATACAAGCTACAATTTTTAGCTGTAATTGATTTTTTTTTTTTGGTTTCTGGTCCTCTTGTGGAATGTAAATTGTAATTGTTGAGGATGCTTCATTCAAATCATATTCTTATTTTGGTTCAGGAAAAAAAAAAAGAAAAAAGAAAAAAAAAAAAGAGAGGAAAGGACCAAGGGATTAAAAAAAAAGAAAAGGAAAGAGAGATTATACCCATCTTCAGTTTCATAACGCCTATTCTAATCGAAATAGTGTTCTTATTCTTTACTATAATTTTGTTTGAGGGCAGTCAATGGCTGCAGATTATGAAACTTGAATTAAGGTTTCACTCTGCATTTTTGGTTTTGCTAGATTGTCATCCAACCTTTTCTTTTGAAGTTAAAAGATAAAAGTGTCATCCAAATTTTTAGTCCTACAGGGAATAAAAAAATATAAGAGAAACAGATAAGGCTTGATACATTTTCAATCTTGGACTAGTATAATGGCTTAATGCTGACACTGAGTAAAGATGGAACTTTTACGTTTTAGAGACGCTGATTTAATAGATTTATTTATTATTTATTTTTAAGTAGGGATGATGATTTTTCATTTTTTGACATATGCAATTCGTCAAATAAGCCAAAAGGGGGTAAAAAAAATAAAAAAGAAAAAGGCAAAAAGGAAAAGTACGAAAAAAATGTTAAATTTGAGGTCCCACCGAGATTTGAACTCGGGTTACTGGATTCAGAGTCCAATGTCCTGACCACTAGACCATGGGACCTTGTTGTTCTCAAAAATGATTTTCTATTATATAACTTTAAAGTTTAACTATTAAATGTTGCCCTACATTTATAGACCCAAATTCCTCTTATGCATGCTGAAAAAAGAATATAACATTTTTTTTCCCATAAAAAAGAAGAAGAAGAATACAACAAGGATTCTATTGTTTATAGTTGAATAAAATCTAGGATCGCCTACATTAAAATAAAATTAAAAAAAACCCCTCACCTTGGCTTCATGCTAAAAATCTTAGAGATGTGCTACGTCTACAACATTTTTACAATATTTTTACAACAAATCATAGGTGGTTAGTTGTTATTGGTTCAAATTTGAACCTAACACTAAGATTACATTTTTGCCCCAACAATAACAACCAGTAACAATTTGCCACTTAAGATTTGTTGTAAAAATGTTGTAAAAATGTTGTAGACATATCATTTCTCAAAATCTTATCATGGTGTGGACCCTATTAAAAGAAATATATATCTCATGTAAATGTAAGAAATGTATTACTTATAGATAAATTTTAAAAGTAAGTTATTTCTTCATCGCTGTTACTTTCTCTCTTATTTTCTTGAATGAAGGTTGGATGATGTCTTGAATGAAGGTTGGATGATATTTAAGGCTCTCACCTTTTATAGACTATTCTACCTTTTGCTTATGAGACATTTATTTATTTATATTTTATATAAGATATAAATTCTATTCTAGTTTAATCTAAGCGTATATGTGTGTGAAACTCTTTCTTAAAGAGTTGAATTTCAGTTTTTACCCCTCACACTCTTTAAGCATTTATATTTGTGAAGTGACCATCGCACCAATGGTGTGTAGTGGTACTTATGAGACATTCTTAAAACTTTATAAATCGCTAGTACAATTGTACAATAAATATAAATATAATTTGAAAACTTTTGAATTTATATAACGAGTTCTTCAAATCTAATGAATTCAATGCTGAGTACAAATACTTAATTGTCAATTCATTGAAAATACATTAATTCAAAATTTCCCACTATTTATTAGATTCATGACCCAATCTATCATTTCCTATTTAAAATTGTAAATTGTAAATTTTTTATATAAAAAAGAACCAAAAAATCCCACTCTCTAAAAAGACAGTATTATATATCCATTTCTCCCCCTAAGAAGTCCCAACACTGCCACTCCACCCTTTTATCCAAAAAAAACGATGCTTTCATGTCCACTCCACCACCACTCCCACTCTCTCCTCCTCCACCACCACCGCCCAAACACCACCATCTCCTCCTCTCTCCGCCGCACACACAACTCCAAATCCACCTCCCTCCTCCTCCGCCACCTCTCTCAACCACAACCACAACCTCAACCCCAAGACCACGCTGCCCCTGCCCCTACTCCTCTCGACGAAAAAGAAAAAGTAGAGCTTCTCGAACTCTCTCTCGTCACCAAACGCACCCCTCAGTTCCCAGGCTCCATCTACGTCCAATCGCCCTCTGACCCAGATGTCCACACCTCTCTTCCTCCCTTACAAACCCTCTTCCAAACCCGTACCAATGACAGTGACGAAGAAGAAGAAGAAGAAGAAGACCATGACTTGATAATGCGAGCCCTCGAGATTCGACGCAAAGTCACTGCAGAGATTTTCAAGGAATCCATGGTAAGAAAAGGAAAGTTTGGAATCACTTACGCCACCAATTTGACTCGCAGGTTGTCTGATTTCATTGATTATGTTATGGTCGAGGCCGCCGCTATGAAACGCTTGCCTGACTTCTCGGAATCCACCTTCAATTTTCGTGCCAAGACTGTCATTGATGACTCTCGTGTTGTGCCACTCATCAGGTAAGTTTTGCTAAATTTAGTCGCTGTTCACTGTTTTTTGTTCTTGTGTAATGTAGTTTATGTTCTGTTATTTGTGGTGTTTTGGCGTAAATTTTGTTTAATTTATCAAATTTGGTAACGGGGTTCTTTCGTTTGAGCGAAACCCAGTTGCTTAAATTTGATACGAAGTTGGTATATTTGTTTTAATTTGAAGTTTGGTGAGTAGTTCATTGTAGTTCAAAGAAAAAAGACGGGCTTAAAGGGCTTGGTGTTATGTTAATTGCACTGTTTTTTCTTTGTATTGTAGTTTATGTTCTTAGTATTATGTTAACAGTGACTAAATTTAGTCGCTGATCACCGCTTTTGTTGTTTTGGTTGTGTAATGTAGTTTAGGTTCTGTTATTTGTGGTGTTTTGGTGTAAATTTATTTAATTTATCAAATTTGGTAACTGAGTCCTTTTGTTTGAATGAAACCCAGTTGCTTAAATTTGGTTAGAATAATGGTTAAATTCATCATTTCCTAATGTCTTAAGCTAAGCTTTTGAACAACTGCTAGTTTATCATGGTATCTGAGTAGGTGGTTCCAAGTCCAAACACTCTCTTCACTCTACCACCCATTTAAAATGTTAAAAATTCCATGAATTGGACCCCATTTATTAAGGGAGATTTTGGACTGACTTGTGAGGGGATGGTTAAATGATTAAATTTACCGTTTTCTAATAATTTAAACTTTTGGGATAATCGGTGGCCTATCAAATTTGATACCAAGTTGTTATATTTGTTTTGATTTAAAGTTTGGTGATTAGTAATTTTTAATTCAAAGTGAAAAGATGGGGTTAAAGGGCTCATTATTACATTAACTGTGGTTCCTGAATTGTGGATAGGTGGTTGAAGCATAATTCAGTGTCATATCCCAAAATTGGGAAGCTGATTTGCATGTCCAGGGGAAAAATCAAGTCGATAAGACGGGTAATTGAGTGGTTGAAGTCGATTCATGTAAAGGGGGAATTTCTTGGGGTTGCGCTCACAAAATCTGGAGGGAATATTTTGGAGCGGAGCAATGAAGAATTGGATGAAATCGTTAATTACTTGGAGAGCAATGGAGTTAGGATGGATTGGATGGGTTATGTTGTGGGCCGGTGTCCGCAGTTGTTGTCTTACAGCATGGAAGAAGTGAGAGCCCGTGTGGGGTTCTTCTTGGATATGGGTATGAATGAGAAGGATTTTGGAACAATGGTCTTCGATTATCCAAGGGTACTTGGCTACTTTACTTTGGAAGAGATGAATGAAAAGGTATCTGAGCCCCTTTTGCCTTGCTCTATCATAATTTTGGAGTCTTGTTGGATCCTTTTTTTGTTGTGGACAATTCTAGCATTAAAAACAATTGAAACATGGAACATAAGTAATTTTAAGAAATTACTAATTGTGTGCATAGGTCTTGCTCCAGTATGATGTATTTTTAATCAATAGCCAATTTGTATATACATTAACAGATATGCTGCTTGTGTTTATCCAGGTTAGTTATTTAAAGGAATTTGGCATTGGTACTGAGGAGGTTGGCAAATTAATAGCGTTTAAGCCACAACTGATGGGCTGTAGCATTGAGGAAAAATTGAAACCTCTTGTTAAGTATCTGTACTACCATGGGATTTCCCGAGATGGTATGAAGAGAATACTTATGAGTAAACCAATAGTTTTCTGTATTGATTTGGAGATGACCATTGTGCCAAAGGTATACCCTTGTTAGTTATACTGTAATGTGCTTGGACCTTGTTCTAAATGCAATATTTTTACCGAGATTCTACAAACTAGTTGAATTCTTTTGTTTAGATTTCCTTGGACTAATTTTGGTCTCAGTCCTCAAGTTCTCTCCCCCAGTATCAATTTGCCATAATGATTCTTGAAATACATGTATATTGAATTATTTGAACATGAATCAGATGTTTGTTGTATCAAACTATATGCCATTTTTGATGTTATGCCTAGTGATAACAATACTTAATTGATTTTTTCTTTCATGTGAAGGTACGGTTTCTTCAGGACATTGGCATTCGAGATGATGCCATTGGCAACATGCTTGTAAAGTTTCCTTCATTACTAACATGCAGCCTCTACAAGAAGATCCGGCCAGTGGTTTGTCCCTTTCTTATCTCCTCCCCCTCAGCGTGGGCTCCTTCATTGCATGTTTATCTGTTTGTCATTTCCTTAGTGGTCCCCCTTCACACACACCAAAGACAATTATTTATAATATGTTGTCAGGTGTTTCTAACTGGCAAAACAGTCAAGATGGGGGACCTCTTTTAACTTTGGACAAGTAATGCTTGTATGAAAATGCTAGTTGGTTATATTTGTTTCTGCTGTTTATTGGTCCAACATAATATTTATAAAAAAAAAAAAAAAATTGATCCAGCATAATGAAAAGCTAATATTTAGGTACATTTTTTTTTATCCAGCTGAATAACATCTAGTACTGAGTTGTAGTGACATACTGAAATTGGATTATAATACAGGTCATATTCTTGATGACCAGAGCTGGAGTGAATGAGAAGGATATTGGGAAGGTTATAGCTTTGGGACCAGAGCTCTTAGGATGTAGCATATCGAAAAAGCTTGAGGTTAGTGTGAAATATTTTCTGTCACTTGGCATACGTTATCGACAATTGGGTGAGATGATTGCCGATTTTCCCATGCTCCTCCGATATAATGTAGATGTCCTCCGTCCAAAGTATCGTTACTTGCGGAGAACTATGGTCCGGCCTCTTGAAGATCTGATCGAGTTTCCAAGGTGAGCTGCATCAGAGTGCTGTATTGCCATTGAGTCCTATCTGCCCATGTTTCTTCATTCTGTTTTTTCCAAAATTAGTTGGATGATCAATCCTAGTCATAATAAAATGGCTAGTCATTGATTAAGTGAAGGCAAGGCTCAGAAACATAGCACCTGTCATTTTCAGTTTACTTATTATACTGGTAGTTCGTGCTTTTGATTTACACAATGAGAGTTTGGGCCTGGTTATTTGCTTCTTTTTTTTTCCTTAATCACCTTTATCCTCTTGTTCTTTATGTTTTTGCTGTTGATACTGTTGATAATGAAATTGTTGATACTGTCCATAATGAAATTGCTGCAGGTTTTTCAGCTATTCTCTTGATGACCGAATAATACCAAGGCATAAGATTTTGGTTGAGAAGCAGATCAATTTAAAGCTGCGCTACATGCTGGCTTGCACTGATGAAGAGTTCGACAAAAAGGTCGAGGCTATAGTAAAACGGCGTCAAAGATTTGAAGCTGGTCTTTTGGCAGACACTCTCTCTGAAGCTGCTCTTTTGGAAGAGGATCTGTCTGATTCGCAGGCAACTGATGACCCTGTGGAGAGTATGAAGCTTTCTGAAAGTGAGTCAATATAGTAGTTTCCAAATTTCAATCTGTCTTAGGGGGTATTCTGCTAGCACTCTACAAATTAGAGTTTTGAGGTCAAAACAGCTTGGGATTTAGAAATTGGGAACGCCAAACTTTCCCTCGAGGCAATCAAGATGTGTTTGAGCAATGCAGAATGACGTACATCTGAGAAAAAAAAATGGCATGGCTTCTGAAAACAAGATGCATTATGGAATATAAATGGTTGGTCTTCTCAGGAAGAGAGACGACAAGCATTTCATAAATGGAAAGACATCCGTCTCCAGAAGGGAAATGATGTGTTTTTTGGATCAAAAAGAGGACATGTTTGAGGGAAAGACAGGCATTTCTTTTGAAATCATATCAATATGCATTTTGGAAACTAAAACAAGCATCTTGCAGAGGGAAACAATGAAACATCCTTTCAGAGATCAGTACTCTCTACTCCTCTGAACCGAAAATGATTATCCTATGGATTAGAACTTATGCCAGGTTTAAGGTCTAGTATATACCTCATGTTACCTACAATAGGGGCAGTACGCTTTTATGAATGTATCCCTTCAACATTCTCTTTGTAATCTTTTATGGGTCATGTTAATAAGTGCCTTTAGAGCATTGGTTAACAATCCATTTTAAGAAAGTTTTGACAACACTTTTATGGGAAATGAAAAAAGCTGTCAAAACATTAAATTTTTTTTTTCTATAAAAACTTTTTTTAAATAGATTGTTAATAAATGCCCTAAGGGCATTCGTTAGCATTTCTCATCTTTTATTTGTCTAAAGGAATCAGAAACAGTAGCAGCAATATCGTAGTTCTTCCCTATGTTTTATGGTATTCAATGCAATGGTTGTAATTTACTACATGGGCCTCTTTGTAGATTTGTTGCTTGAATACTTGTAATAAGGATCAAGTCATGGGTTCAAAGGTATGGCAGAAAGTGATTCATGTCAATGTAGCTGAACATACTTTTCATTAACAATGGAGGCAATATTGATTACTCCACATTAAATTTTTTAGCCAAATATCCTTCTAGCTGAGACCCATCTGAAAGGAGCAAACCTAAAGCAATTCATTATTCGTCTTTGTTCTCTTTACCTTTACTCGTCACACATTTTTTTTTTGGCATTAGTGAATAGCAAGTTGCAGAGGGAGGGTAAAGAAAACATGATAATGGTTTTAATTCTCTAACACACTAAGATGAGAGACAAGTAATTAATTGAAAACTAGAAGTTTCTCACTACCCATTGGAACCATCCAATTATTGATGATAACTGAAACCCAGTGGTTTATGCAATCTCTGCTAATAATACAAGTCCACTTTGACAAAAATTCTCGAGGCTTTATACCCAAAATAAATAAATTTAAAAAAGAACAGAAAAAGAAAGCCAGATACTTGAACAGAATCCAAACCTAGCATCACAGAAAGAATCATTCGCTTCATAATTAGCCTGGGTATCACAAATAAAGATTACATTAAATCCTAAGCACAACCCACATGGTAAGGGTACCAAGCTCAATACACTTATCTTCACTACTGCATTATAATCTTCACATTTTATGTGGCTTCCCTTTAAATTCCTAAATTTTACATTTAGGGGAACAAAAATGTCAAAAAAAGAAAAGAAAAGGTAATTTGGTATGTAATACCAAAAACAAAACTGGAGAAGACATTTTATTACCAACTAGAAGCTCATGTACCTTTAATACAAATGACATACAGTTTTAAAGAGAGAATGAAATTTTGAATTTTGAGTCAGATTAATTGTTGCACTAAATTGCACCAAAAGACAAATGAAAGCAAGAACGAAACATTTACCAGTACCACCAATAACTACAACTACAAGATTTCAAGTGCCGCTTAAAATTTATGGACTCGGGACATAAGAGTTGCAAATTTCAACATATAGTGTGGACAATATGAGAATTAAGCAGCTGTCTGTAGGTTCGGAGCCCCAGCTTCTGCATACACAGGATGAAGCACATGACCATCCTTGGGCTCAACATGTACCCATTTGCGTCCAGTCAGCTTGTTTCGTTCAAACTTGACACAGCCTTCTTTCAGAGCATAAAGGGTGTGATCCTTTCCTATTCCAACATAGTCTCCTGGATGGAAACGGGTGCCACGCTGGCGTACAATGATATTGCCAGGTATTACTCTCTACAATGAACAGAAGAATCCCATTGTAAGTAAAGAGAAAAGATGATTGAGTATTCTTCTTTCTTATTGTTATTAATATTTCTCAGTCATAACTTTACCCAAAGCATCAGTCAGTTACCTCTCCACCAAATTTTTTCACCCCAAGATTCTTAGGTTTTGAATCCCGTCCATTCTTTGTAGATCCTGCACTCTTTTTGGTAGCCCAACGCCTAAACATCAAACTTAATCCATCTCCAGAAACCTCTACATTCAGAATAGCATAAAGCATTAGAACCAAAACTCATAACATATTCACGAAACGAGTACTCTAATTAGCAAAGTAATGTGAAATTGTACCACTAGCACTGTTGTAAACAGGAACGTTGGAAACCAGATCCCTAACACTTAGTCTTCTGCATAAAGATGCTGCAAAATTCATGCTGTTGATTTCAGAATGAAATGGAGCCCAAAACCTGAAACAAAATGACCACAAAACTTACAATGATTGAACGGTAAAAGATGGAGCATTGGGGATCAGGAAAAGTTGGTTCATCCATAAGAAATAGTCATGTCCGGACTCACAAAATACCCAATCATTAATAGTTAGCATTCAAATCTTCTCTGAGCTCAATGACCTTTCATCGCCATCCAATTTTTAAAATTTTTACTTTCTTCTTGTTATTTTTCTTCCTCAATTTTTATACTTCTCTATAAAACCTCCTTCAATTACTCATACATCATTCAATTAGACAGCAAATTGAGTGAATCAGAAGTCAGAACCAATCCCTTCTATTCTATAATTTGACATCCAATTCTCTTTTAATAGCATTGGATGATTCCCTTATAGAGCCACCAACAGAATTTTTACCTAAACCATCTAATATTTGTACTAAATTCAGTTTTAAATTATATGGACACATGAACAAAGGAAAAAAAAGCAAAAAAGAAACCCAGCAAATGAAACATACAAAGCCAACAGAGTAACCAAGTCATCTGGAAACACCAATAAGGTTAACAAAAAGGCAAAGTTGAAAATCTGAAACTGCAGATTACAAATCTCACATTGACTAATCAATACTAATTTAGTTCAAGAGGTCAAAATTCAGAAACACAGCAGAAGAGTATATATTATTTTCAAACCGCGCACAATTAAAAAATTGGAATACAAACATGCATAATGAATATACCTACATTCCTAAAAATCCCCACAATTGAAAACGAAGCAATAACAGTAGCAACAACAACAACTAAACCTTAATCCAAAAAATTTAAGGTCAGCTATAACAATTCTCATTAGACTGATTAGGGTTAGTCACATGTATTCTTTTCCTCCATTTTATTCTATCCAGAGTCACTCATTTTTACCTTATTCATTGAAATGACACTTTATACTATTTCTACTAATGTTATTTTTGACACGACCAATTTTTGAAAAATTAAAACGTTGAAATGGCATATACGATTACGATGCCAGTATGACTCGGGTACGGCCTCCTAAATGAAGTATCCGTGCTTCCTAGCTGTGCATTAACCACTCTCGTCTACACATGACCAAACAATCTCACACGGCTCTCCTCATCTTTTCATCAATAAGGGCACCCCTATCTTTATGCAAAATTTCCTAGTTCTGAAACCTATCTTATCCTAGCTGATAAAATTTGTAAATTACAGCATCCATATTAATAACAAAACCCTTTAACTCCCATAAGAACCGAAAAAACAAGCAAAAAAACACAAGAAGCACACAAATTTTCCGATACCCAATTCATTTCTAAGCAATTTGAAAGAGAGAAATCGTAAAAAACAGAGAGTAAAAATTCAAGAGAAATATACAGAATAAAGTTAAATAAGCAAGGATTTAGATTTAGTTATTAGCAAGGAATTTTCACAACTTGAAAGACACCGAAAACCCAAATGAAAATCCCATTTTTCAAAGCCCCCAAACCCAAACTCACCAAATCCCTAAACCTACAAAACTCAGCCGAGAGAGAGAGAGAGAGACAGAATACTCACCGGAGCAGCCGTCCTCGCCGCCGTCTGCAAGCTTCGTTCTTGACCAAGACGCGAAGAAGGCTTTGTGGGTTTGAAGTTATTGAGTGACGAGTGAGCGTGATAGAGGTCTGAGTCTGAGATGCACAGTGAGGAAGAGTGACGTCGCATAAAAAATGGTTTTTTCAATTAGTCCTTTTTTTTATTTTTTTTTTATTTTTAAGAGTTCCAGCCTGTTTCCTGATGATAGTTTTTTATCAATTGTTTATGACACTAATCAGATTTTGGTGTAGGCGGAGATTGAACCCTAGATCTTTTATTCAACTATTTGATACATCAACAAATTTTTTTTTTTTCATTTAAATTGACACAGCACTTTCCATTAAATTTTTTTTTTTGACACAGCGCAAACAGTGACCAAACACAATTAAAGGTTAGAACACAAGGTGTAAAGTTTAGAATTTTTTTTTAATTGTCTCACATTGCTTAAAAGAGTGTGTTGTGTATAGTATAACTTGCCCCACCCTCCCTTAAAAGTTACCATGGCTTTTGAGTGGAGTTGTGGTGTGCCTTTATGTTAGAACCCCTTTCCCTCTCCCTTAAAAAAAAAAGAGTATCCAGACGCATTAGGGCGTGATTAGTACATGTGTTTAAAAACTGAAAATTGTTATTTGAAAACATTTGTGAAAATACGTGTGGGTGAAAAAGTGCGTTAAAATATGTGAAATGTTGTTTAAAAACTAAAAATGGTTGTTTAAAAACACAAACCAAACACCCCCTATCCCTATATATGCTGACCTTAAAAAAAAGAAAAAAAAGTATATATTCTGGAATGAACCCATAGGCCCAATTAATGGCAGAACATAGAGCACATTGTGTGTTTTCTTTGGGTTAATTAAGAGCCCATTGATTGATGAATATATATAGTTTGGGCCTTATACAATTATAGCCCAATCCGATTCTTTATGCACCAAGACCACTATAGGAAAAAGCAGAGATTTATCCTAAAGTGATTCATCAATAATTTTAATTAGGTTGGAGTTTTTTTAATGTTTTTTATTTTTTAAAAACTTTGCCGATAAATTTTACTATAACTTAATGTAAGTGTATATATGTAAAGCTCTCTCCTAAACATTTGAAGCTTGACATTTGCCCCTCATCCCACAAGAATTTGTACTTATAGAATGACCAACACGTCTAGAATGCTCAGTAACGAAGTCTTTTAGTTTCAGTGGAATGATGGACCATTACACAAAAGTGACATTATTCACCTAATCACTCTATAATTTTTCCTAAAACTATTAGCTTTAGCCCTTATTACATTTTGAGAGAGAGAGAGAGAGAGAGAGAGAGAGAGAGGAAATATGGAGGCCAAATGAGGAATTTGTGATCGGTTTCTGTGGACATCGCGATCACCTTGTAGTTACTCCTCAAACTACAATCGAAAGATAGAGTTAGCTAATTTTCAGTTAACTCTACTCTGCTTCCATAAATCCAAACGGACCATAAGGTTCTAGACCCAGACTCAAGAGATTCCTTTGTACCAATGACAATGAGAATTTCAAAGCATTTGCCCATTCCATTTTCCTCAGTCCAGTTGGTGCACAATCGTGGTGAACATGCAGGTAGAGGGTCTATCCTCTCTGATCCGAAAGGCAGTAGCTGTGGGCCGTTTGGTATGGTAGTTTATGCAACACTTTTCAGTTTTTAAACAACATTACACGTATTTCTACACACTTTTTTACCCACACATATTTTCAAAAAATACAAATAACGTTACTAGAACAACGTTATAGTAATGGGGTAAATATCTCTCATCTTCTATTTGCAGATGACAGCTTCATATTTTGCCAGGCTACAGTGGAAGAATGCCAATACCTTCTTGATTTGTTGAATTGCTATGAAAGGGCTTTAGGTCAACAATTAATAGATTGAAGACTTTGATTTTCTTCAACAAGAATAATACACCAGAAGTTAATGGAGCAGTTCAGAATTTGATAGGAGTAAGAATTATGGAGGATTGTGAAAAATACCTTGGACTTCCTATGGTTGGGGGTAAATCAAAGATGAATACATTTAGAGACTTACAGGGAAAAATTACCAAAAGAGTTATGGGGTGGAAAGAAAAA
Organism: Notholithocarpus densiflorus; assembly: GCA_030021035.2. Lineage (NCBI taxonomy): Eukaryota > Viridiplantae > Streptophyta > Magnoliopsida > Fagales > Fagaceae > Notholithocarpus > Notholithocarpus densiflorus. The sequence continues at coordinate 2,437,868 of JARYZH020000045.1, forward strand.
TTCATCTCAAAGGCAAGAAGGGAAATTCTAGTAAAAACGGTGGCTCAGGCCATACCTACCTACTCTATGGGTATTTTTAAAATTCCTAAGGCTTTATGTGACACAATGAATTCTACTCTGGCAAAATATTGGTGGGGGAAAACAAAAGATGAGAATTAAATCCATTGGATTAACTGGAAGAAGTTATGTACTCCAAAAAAATATGGTGGTATGGGTTTTCGTGATATCCAAGCGTTCAATTTAGCGTTATTAGCTAAACAAGCGTGGCGTTTAATTCACAACACCCACTCACTATTCTACAGAGTATACAAGTCCAAGTATTTCCCTATGTGTTCATTTATGGATGCAGACCTTGGTAATAATCCCCCATTTGTGTGGTGGAGTTTATTGGCAGCAAGGGATATCATTTATAGAAGGCTCACATGTGTGGAAATACGTGTGGGTGAAAACGTGTGTGAAAATGCGTGTAATGTTATTTAAAAACTGAAAACATGTGTTTTGTTGTTTGAAAACATGTGTGGAAATACTCGACCTATTATGTATGTTAGGTATTTGATCAACTATGCAGTGGGATGGGGAAAAATTCTTTGACTTGTTTGCTCACAAAACTCAGATGGAAATACTCGCAATACCTCTATTGAGAACTTTAGAGCATGATGTTGGGTGCAAAGCACCGTGTGGGTCCAGCCCACATGCCTAGTCAAAGCTCGTTTATGAGCTTGTTCCAAAAGTCTTCAAAGCAAGCTTTTTCATTTATTGAGAAATGACCAAAGCTTGGGAGAGGTCTGACTTCTCTTAATGAGAAGTGATGCAAGATGTGTTGGACACGTTGAAGAAAAAGAAAAAGAAGAAAATAAAGAAGCAAAGGTCATTCGGCCAGAGAGTGTGAGAAGAAACACACTGAGAGAGAGAGAGAGAGAGAGAGCTGAAATATTGTGAGTTCCATAGAGTGAGCAAGAAACACAGAGAGATATTCAGCCATTTGAGGTGCTGTCTGAATGAAGAGATAGAGAGAAACACAGTGAGAGTGTGAGAGAGTGAAAAAGAAAAAAGGAGACATTTTTTCTGTGCTTAAGCTACTCACAAGAAAGATAAATTAGTGGAATTTTCTTGGAGCTTTTGAGTGCTACAATCATGGAGAGTTGGAGTGTTCAAAGGAAGATTTTGCTACTGGCTTTGTGGTGAGATTATATTTACTCATTGAGATTTATTTGTTGTATATCCAATTTATTGTGGACTCAAGTCTAGCACAAACTTGAGAGTTGTAATCTCTATTTCAAAGTGGATATTTTTTGGAGCTGTCCCGCGGTTTTCCCCTCTACACCGGAGGTTTTCCACATAAGATTTGGTGTTCTTTTGTGGATGTGTTTATGTGATTCTTGCTGGAAATTTTTTTTTTTTTTTTTTTTGTTTCCATAATATTGCTATTGCTTGATAGTTATATATTTTAATTCACACATAGACATAGAGGGGATTTAGGATTTTTCCCCAACACAACACATGACACCTTGAATTGGATTGAAAATACTAATAATGTCTTCACTGTGAAATCAGCATATCGGGTGGTGCTGAGGATGAAAGAACGATCCAGAATTGAGCACTCAACTGCTGGGCAAGATCGGCATCACTGGAAAAAAAATCTGGACTTTGAATGTCCCACCAAAGGTTAGAACTTTCTTATGGCGTGCTTGTTCCAATATACTGCCTACCAGGGAGAATCTTTCTCGGCGAAAGGTATCAGTTGAACCTCATTGTGAATTCTGTTGCCAGTTATCAGAATCTGTAGGACACCTCCTATGGGAATGTCCTTTTGCCAGAAACGTGTAGGCTGTGTTGGGGTAAACTTCAGAAGTGTTCAAATGAGGCTCGTGAATTCTTCAATTTAATCAATTTGCTTGTTGAGAAGCTTCCACAGCTGGAGTTAGAAGCTGGGCAATGGTGTCTTGGGCAATATGGAACGCAAGGAATGAATTCTACTTTGACAGAATCCAACAGCATCCAAAAATCATCCTAGAAGGAGCTATTGGCATATTAGAAGAGTATCAGAGACTGTGCTTTACAGAATAGAAACTAGCTCTCTTCGAGTTGGTTGAATTGCATTGTTTTTCTGTGGCTGTTGATATTGTATTCGTTGTTTTGTTTTGTTGGTATTGTCCAGCTAAATGATATTATTTCCTGCTCTGGGAGTTTGTTCCCAGTGGTACTCTTGTTATACTTACTCTACTTCAATAAAATATCTATCTTTTATCACAAAAAAAAAAAAAAAAAAAAAAAATCCATTCACCACCTTTGCTCCATTTAGTGGAACATTATTTAGTTATTTGAAGATTAGTGGCAAGTGTTTGAAGTTGGGAATAGTTTGGTTAAGTACACTGGTGGAGCTATTGATGGCTGTGCCTCAATCCCTTACCTCCAAGCAGCATGTCTTAAAGAGAGAAGGATTCGTTTTGAAGTTTCTGCTTTTGGGGTGGGTTTAGCATCTAGACGTGCATGTGTATAATAATATGAAGTTTGACTTCCACTTATAGAAGTTTGACTCTAGATGTTTAGTTAAGTGCTTTATAGAACAACATATGGCTTTTTTTTAAATCAAAATTTACACTGTTTTTGGTTTGAACATTTTGGATTCCATATTTGAATACCTATGAGCATTATATTCATGTACTGCTTGTAATTTGTGAAAGGAGGTGAAGGACATTCTGTTTTGACTTTGTGAACATTTACTAATTGTTCAATATTTAAGATAAATAAATAAAAAGTGAAATTATATATGTTTTCTTCTGAAAGCCTATTTGTAATTTTAGGTTTTTTCAGCTGGAATAAAGAAAAGAGTTTGCTGCCACTAAGAAGAAGGTTGGTACATTAAAGCAAGCTATATGTGTGAACTGGGAATACATTTTGCGATAAGATCTCCTCTCAGAACCTTTCAAGTCTTTTCCATTTTTATTTAAATATAAGATATGACATTTAAAAATTAAATAAATGCCACTTGTTGCTCATGAGAGGGAAAATGAGCACTCAATTGGAGGAAATAATTTCCAATAAGTTTTTAAGGTGTAGTGAGATTTCTGAATGTTAATTACTGTTACAATTGCAGATTGCCATTCATTTGGTATCCTAGAGGCCTACTAGAACTATTCTTTTATTGTTTGATATTATGATTGGCAGCCAGGATTTTTGTGACATAGGCTGCTTGCAGTTGAAAGGATAAGAGCTTGTTTGGATATCATGAAAACTGAGTGATATCACTCAGTTTTCATGATCCATCATCCAAACCAAGTGGGTCCCACAAATGACAAACTGTTTGGCTTAGTTTTGGATGACTGTTTCCATGACTCAAAAACTCAAAATTTTGGATGTGGATGATGGAAAATGAAAATAGGATTTTGGTGTTTTCAAAAGTTGAAAACTGAAACTCAGTGGCAAATGTGGTAAATAAGATGACGTTGTGGGCCCCTTACTAGTGCGTTGTCACATCAGAGTCAGGCTGGGTTATTATCGTTGCAACTCCCCTGTTTCATTTCATTTCCCCCCCCAAATTTTCAGCAAAACTTTTCCCTCTCCTCACTTCCCTCTCTCAGCCTCCTCTCACATCAGAGTCAGACCTCTTCTCATTTTTCACTTCCTTCTTCATCCCTAGCGAGTTAGCTCCATGACGAACACTCCGTGATCGAAGCACTGAACCAGGCCTGAATCTTTACCGGCGAGTCCATACCGAGCTCTGTCACTGGCGAGTCCATACCGACCTCTGTCATTGGCGAGTCCATACCTACCTCTCTCTCCCTTTCCTAGGTGCAATATATATCTCCCAGGTGCAATAAATATCTCTCTCTCCCTCTCCATTTTCCATGTCCATTGTCTGATTTGGGTTTTTTGCTGGTATTATACTTTGGATATGAAAATGGGTTTTTCTCCATGGACTGATGTTGATGACCCTTTTTGTTTATACTAATAATTACATATATCAATTAACTGAGAGTATCTAATTGAAAAATTATTGTTCAAAACCTTGTATGAAGGCAGAACTAATCCTGCTTTTCACATATGGAAAATCTAGAAACAAATAGGCTTGCAAGTGAAATAATAATCTTAAATTGGTTCATGTTGATCTTGCGAAACATGCTTACAACATATTGTCTCAGTTTATTTTTGGTCATCTCCTCTACCCCATTTCTTTTTTTTCCATTTCTTGTCTTCCTTTTTATCCCTTTTCAAATAGATACTATCAAGGTTCATTGCTTCCTTCTTTTCATTCCTGTGCTTGATTGTCTTGTTAAATTATAACAAGTGAACAAGTTTTTTAATGGAGTATTAATGCAATTATATGTCTTTTGGTTATTCAAGTTCCTTAACTTTTTGTATGCTCTTATCCTAGTTATTGTGATCAAGACTTGGAAAACACACATAGGACATTGACCAGGATTCTCTTTTATGCCAACCAAGGATAACATTAACCACAACATGACTTTCTAAGTTCCAAGAGTGCTCTTTATATGAGCTTTCTGTTGTATTTATCAGAGTAGAAAATTAGATTAACACAAACAGCAACATTTGGATCATAAAGGGTTGCAGCCTCAATTCCAATATGGTAACAAACACAAGCCAAATTCTCAGCCTCAGTCCTTAAATCAAGGAGTTGAATTACCAAAGATAAAGCATGCCAAATTGCCTCCCAAATCCAAATATCAAGCCTAAGGGCTGACTTTGTTCTCTGCAATTTCTTTAGGAATATATTCTGCATTTACTCTAGAACCTTTCCTTGTACAAATTGCTTTCTATATATGATGTAAACCTGTTGTTATATAAGGAAATAGAGCCACACTTCCATTGTATGGAGTGAGCATACAATTAGAAGGTTGCTCAGCTACATTAAGTAATCCTTCTTCTAGGCTTGATTATGTTTCTGCTATAATACCTTTGGTGTTGCTCATCTTCTTGTTTATGGGCCACTTAAGTTGATGTAGTACAACTTTGATGCAATATTTGTAGCTCATGTCCATGCTTATGAAATCATAGGTTTTCTTGTCTTCACTTAAGTTGAGTGGTTGGTTAGAGATTCAAGTGGCCCATTCATAAAACTATTAATATACATATATATTAACATATGCAATTGTGTTGAGAAATTTGTATTAGATGGCACAAGAAACTCAGGATGTTGACGACAAAATGTGGCCTCTCCACATTGAACAAATTTTCATTGACATTATGGTCGATGAACAACAAAAGGGGAATATGGAACATGGTGTCTTTAAGGGTACAACTTGGCTATCAATTATGAAAACCCTAAATGAGTAAACTGGGAAGAGTTTCCTCCCTAAGCAAGTGAAAGATAAGCATAATAGGCTCAGGCAAAAACAGAGAAAGTGGGGCCAGCTTTTGAGGCATACCGGGTTGGGGTGGGATGAGACAACCTAAATGGTTACTGCTTCTGAGGAGGTGTGGGCTAACGTGGTTGCGGTATGTTATATTTACCACCCTAATTCTTTTCATATTTGTTTGTAATTTTCTATTTCATATTAGCAGGATTTTGATGTATATATTGTCATTTCAAGGGGATCCTAAAGCACTTGCATTACGGAAGAAATGGTGTCCTAATTATGACAAGTTGAGGCAACTTTTTGCCCTTATTACTGCAATCGGTTCCCTTCAAATTTCCTCAAACACGCCAGCCCTAGATAGTGATGAAGAGCATGCCCTGGAGGAGGAACTTGACAATGAGGCACGTCATACCCAGTTGGGTAATGATGATTGCTACAATCCCAACATGGAGGGCATATCCCAAGACGATCCCCTTGTTTCTGAGCAAACCCAATATGCGGACAAACGTCCCATCGAAGAGCCTACTACCAAGGGGAAGAAGGTTCCCAAGAAAGTGGATAGGGCTAGTGAGATGACCATGGCTCTTTAAGAGTACACTACGTTGGCAAGGGAAAGATTTTCCAACAAAAAGGGAAAGTCTAGTGGTAGCTTTGAACATGTTGCACAATCCACCGGTGGTGGCGATCCTTGCTCACTTGGGAGAGCTTTAGAAGTGCTGAACTAGTATGAAGATCTTGATGATGACACCTATGTTAACATCGTTAAGGTTCTCCAAAAGAAAGAGAAAAAAGTGTTGTTCATGGGCATGCCAGAGCATAGGAGGAGGAGGTGGATGGAGCGCCATGCTCAGCAGTTGAATAATTAATGGGGATTGCTTTTGTAATGTTTTCTTATTGTGATTTCGATGTGAATCAATTGGTTGTAGTTTTTAAGTGATATTTAAGGACTTTATGTGTGTATGCTTGGACAATGTTCGACGTTTGGTTTTATTTCTCTTATTTAGTTGAACACTTTTATTTAATTTAGTTTTATTGTAATGTTAAGTGTTGTGAACTATGCACGTGAATTTGATGTTATTTAAATTAGTATGTGAGCTTTGTTACTTGGTGCTCTGTAGTTGACATTATTAACATAAAGCATTGTGTGTTTGGTAATTGCTGTTATGTACTCGGTGTTTTTTTTATAGTATTATATTTTTTTATAATATTTGTTATTTAGTTCATGTTACTTACATTGTAAGGTGAGTTCAGCTAACATTATTGCAATTCCCTTAGTATTTTATATTAATTTGTTCGTTTATATATTGCAATATCTTTAGTTCTAATGCTTTGGTTTTTGCAGGGTATAGGGTATAATGGTCTCCCCCAATGATCCTTTTTAGCAGTATGATTTTGACGATGCTCATTTTTACTCCGACGATGATGACATGGACATTGGTGGATGTGGTGATGACATGGACAGTGGTTTCAGTGGTGATGACATGGATATCAGTGACTGTGATGATGACATGACCACTAGTGCAGACACAGACTCAGAGTATGATAGCGAGAAGGAAGAGTTTTGGTTTGTATTTTCACTTATTGGCGAGATGGTGGCATATTTCCAGCGGCATTACGACAAGCGCCCACAACGTACTAGCATTTTGAGTGGAAGCGATTATATGGCTGAAGTGAGAGATGGCAATCCTACCAATTGTCATGACATGTTCCGCATGACACTAGATCTATTCTATCACTTGGTTGATGAGTTGAAACATTATGGGTACTTGAAGGAAGGGAAGGGTCGTGTTGACGTGCAGGAGTCAGTGGCCATATTTTTGTACATTGTCGGCCATAATACTTGGATGCGACATGTGGCAGACAGATTTCAGCATTCCACTGAAACTGTGGACCGCAAGTTCTGTAGGGTGTTGCGGGCTGTCCACACATATGGCCAACATTTAATCAAGCCCGATCCGAATGTGGTAGGTCTTCCAGAGCATTTGCGGGGGAACAACAAGTACTACCCTTGGTTTGAGGTAAATGATTTCATAATATAAGTTCTTCCAAAATGGTTGTTCACACATATTACTGTATAGTATTTGAACTAATCGGCACTATTCATTGTAGAGAAGTATAGGAGTTATCGACGGAACACATATTAGTGCTTGGCCTTCAGTGGAAAGACTCTAGCCTCACAGGAGTCACAAGAGCACTATTACAACCAATGTCATCTGTGCATGTGACCATGATATGCGGTTTACGTATGTCCATTCTGGTTGGGAGGGAAGTGCCAACGACTCAAGGGTGTTTGAAGAAGCTATTAAAGACCCGAAGCATGGATTCCCATGACCACCAGAAGGTATGCGTCTCTAACTTAAATTCTGCCTCATATGTATTGCAGCCTTTAAATTTTCACTGCTACAAGCAAGCAGCAGCTATAAAACTGATCTGTGACCAAGCCGTGCCCTTAGGTTTTAAAGATTGAACTTTAAACCTTAAGTTCTGACTATTGCTTCTATGGAATGAGCTGGTTGTTAGGTGTTAGTACTCTATATTTATTGTTTTTTTTATGTGGTTTTAAGTTATAATTTATTTTGTAATGGTGCTGTATGCTGAATAAGATTGAAAAGCAAGCTATTAATGCATATTCATTCTTTAGTTTGGACAATAGATTGCAGGGAAAAAGGCACTTGTAGAGAATTGCATGTGTAATTCCATAAGGAGCTAGATGTGGTTCAGTGGTCAATTAACATTTGAAATGCATGTGCCAAAAAGATTAGGATTGTGGAGCAACTAGACAACAGTTGTTGCCCTTGGGTATTCATCATTCAATTCCTTGGGCATATTAACTGGTCAATGGTGTCAAGTAGAGGCTGTCTCATTAAAAGCATTTAAAGGATACATTTTATTTTTTGCATTACTAGGAATGGACAATCGAACTGCATAGTCTGACTTTCATTTATTCCTGGGTAGTTGGGGCTGTTTTTATCCATTGCTATTTTTTTAGCCTATTTTTGCAGTGTTTTGGATGCACATTAATTTAAATAATGTTTTTGTTTAAAGTTCTCCTTTCTTTAAAAGAAAAAAAAAAAAATCTTAGACAAGTACAAACTACAAACATACAATTGAGCAATGCAAACCTTTAGAAAGGGCTTGGGATCCCAATTGTGAGGTATTGGACGCTTGCAATCCATTGCCAATTAAAGAACCAAAATCTTGAGGTTTTACTAGAGATCCCTATTGACATGAATAAAACATACTAAGTTAATTAGTATTTATCTGATAAAAATAGCTTCAAATCTATATCAAGCAAAACCGAAGTAAAAGAATTAATCTTATGCAATACATATACAAAAGCAAATTGTAGATAAATCCCATACCACAGAGACAATTAAATTCTTAAGCATCCATATCAATGGTAGTTTCTAGTTCCTCAAATGATTATAAATGCCACATAGAACCTGAGGTCAGCTGCTTGTTTTCCAATGTAGCAGTTCCTCAACCTCCTCTAGTCCTTGAACACAGTGGGTGTCTTTCCTTGACATCTGATTCAAGGCTTCTAATGGTTATACCATATGAAACTATTATTACATTGAAACTATTTTCCTTTGCATCATCTTCATTTGATTTATTTTATGTTGTTGAATGCTAGAGTATGTCTCCCTTTTTTTGCATTGTTTGATTTGCATATTTGGGGGTCTTTTCACTTCCTATTCTCTTTCTTTAAATTAATGGGCTCTTTAATGTGGGATACTAATTCTAAAACTGTCTTGTGGTTGTCTTGTGGTTGAACCATCTGTTGCTACAATCAGAATGGGTCACATTTTTATTAGACAAACCATCTGTTGTAGGCTGTCTTGTGGACATCAATATTTGTAATTTTTATTATTACTGATTTAGATATACTATTCTTGTAGGTTCTTATTACTTGGTTGATTCGGGGTACCCCATTGGTGCATCGTTTCTTCCACCACATAAGGCCACTTGATATCATGCCCAAGAATTTAGGAGGAGTAGTAGGCAACCGAGATCGGGGAAAGAGTTGTTTAACTATAGACACTCTTCATTGCACATGGTGATTGAGAAGGCTTTTGGAGTCCTGAAGGCTCGCTTTCCCATCTTGAGTTGCATGGCGAAGTATAAGCAATATCGTCAGCGTTTGGTTGTTTTTGCGTGTTGTGCTTTACATAATTTTATACGCATCAATAATTAAAGAGATGTAATGCTTAACACATGGGAGAACCTTGACGTTGATAGGGATGATATACAAACTGAAAAAAATGGGGATTCTCCTGAGTCGAGTATAAGTGCCAAAAGGAGGCACGTGAGGGAGATGTCTGATGCAGCGAAGAGAGTAATGGGTGAGTTAAGGGATGATATGACTAACTGCATGTGGGAGGAGTACGTGCGAAGTCGAGGTTGATGGTTGGCATGTCTAAGGATTCACCCTTTTCGTTGGGACTTTTGTATAAAGCTAGTACCCATTCCTATGACTTTTTGTTGGGACTTTTGTATAGGTCTAGGTACCATGACTAGAAGTCACTTAGCATGATATATGATGCATTCTTTTGGACATTATGATGCATTCTTTTGGACATTATGATGCATTTTTTTTTTGTAAATTTAGATTAACTGTAGACATGCTTACATGCAATGGCTAATGTCAATAACCTATTGACATTTCTGATATAATTCCTTTTGGCAATTTTAAAGTAGGTGTATCTAATACCTATTGGTAATGTAAGTACAGGTGGACATACTTATATGCAATTGTATGTAATACCTTTTCGCAATGAAGTATTTTTCAAGGACCATTAGGCAGGTTGTTATTGCATCTTCATTGTCAAAGCCTTGTTGACAATGTCTTTTGTATGGTGGAGTATTTTGGTGGGCTGTTGGGATTATGTATCTTGCTGTCAGCATATGTTATTGGCATTGAAACTATATATATAGGTTATATTATGTTAGATGAGAACTCATTAGGCAACTTGTATTATTATATATTCATTGTCAAAGGCTTGTTGACAATGTCATTTGTAACTTATGAACTAATCTTGTAGTTTAACAATGGAAGTTATGAATCTACTGGTATTTTGTATATTTGTTGCAAATCTTGATACTCTAATAATAATTGAGCAAATTTTTAGTTGGCTGCAAACCTTGATGCTCTAGTTATGTTTGGCTGCAAATTTGTGAGGTTGTAGGCAGTTTTAGTCTTCTGTGAGGGGCTTGGACTCTGCTAAATAAGAGTATCTTGGAACTTGCAGATTGTTGGAGTCTTTGGAATGGGGCTTGATAGCGAAGTCATGTATTTTCCATAATATATGACCTGGAATATTCCTCTATTTTCATGAGCTTTCTCTTGTTCATGTTTACTTAGGAGTTGTCAAAGGGATATGAGAACAATTTGATAATTGGGTTGGTAGCTTATTGGTGTGACACTATCAGTAAATTAGTGGTTAAAGATAATGGATACAAGTTTTTAGGTGGTATTAGAGTTCTGCACAACTTCACAGTAATGGATGCTTGAACCTGCAGTTTGTTACTTGTTGTAAGCATTAAACAAGGAAGATGGTAGAAATTGGAATTACTGTATCCAGCTGAATCTGCATTTTTTTTACACAAAGTTTGTGATCTTAATGAACACAATGAGAAACAAGGATGCCATATTTTGGCTGCTGTAAATTTTCCATTTCTTGTGTTGTTTTCATATATAAAAAAGTCTATGCAATCTTTCTGTCATCCTTAACTGCAAATGGGCTATACTTATTGCCTTGAACTATTTTTTTCCTGCTTGGTAAACTAAGAAAAACTACTCAATATGATTTTTGTATCACTAGGATACTCTTATATATGGGGCTTGATAGCTAGGATACATTTTTTAACCAAGCTGAAATTAACAGGGAGAAAGATATTCATAAAAGAGTCATTATATTAAATTAAAATGTCAAGTGTTACAGCAGATTGTTGGAGTCATGTGTCCAAACTCAATGGGTTACATATTGCCTATTACATACACCACATTGTCATGGCAGACACAATTGAGTCATTCCAACATCCCCAAACCTAGTACTAAATAAGTAGAATACAATAAACAACACCCATGAGAGAACTAGAACTTGTTTATATGTGTTCATCTTCTCTTCAATAATCCTTTGTGCAACCTTACATTTTTCTGCCTTTCGCTTTGCAACTCTTTCCCTTTGCAACTCTTTCCCTTTCTCGTGCTTCTTCAAGCGATGCATGTGCTTCCTTCTCACCCTCAGTAGCAAGCATTGCCTCATTCTCCAGCCTCCTGAACTTTGCTATCACGATAGGTGCTGTTTCCGCGCCACACTTGCAGGTGTTGCTGTCCAACCATCTAAAAAATTTACAATGTTGGTCATCATCCTGCAGCGTACATGACAATATCAATACAGGCGAAATGAAGGAATTTATGACATATCACAAATAGTGTAACTAAACGCAAATGTAAACTCACCGGCATCCATTCCCTATAACCATAAAATCTCCTACCAAAGTTATGGAGCGACAATGATGTCCTAACCACACAGCGATCCATGCCACATAGATCGCCATTATAGCTGGAGTAGTAGTTACTTCCTTCTGACATTAGTTCAAACACCACAGCCTCTGAATATAGCACAAAATGAGCAGTATTTTAATTTCCCATTGCCAAATGCTTGTAAGGAATACTGTAAAAGTAAACCAATTTGCTCCTTATTGCAGCTCAAAATTTTCATATAGTGAAAGTGAACGATGGAAGAAAATAGATTATGCAAGAATATAGGAATGCAGATTCCTTTCAAATGCTCAAAACAACCAATTTCACTGCAACAAGCATCTCAGCCAAACTAACTCCATAAATGCAAAATGTTATGAAAATTATTCACTAGAGTGCTACATGTCAATACAAAGTACTACTCTCCCAGATAACAATTATAGCAAAAACAAACAAAACCACATAGGCAGAATCACACGAGAACAATCTAGACAAACTCAAAGCATAGTCACAAGAAACCAAATACCCACATTCCTGACCTCAGAGCATAGTCACTGAAAGCTAAACAAACTCAACCTTGCATAAACAAAATCAAAACACAATTTTCAGTAGTCATGAAGTCATACATCGGGAAAAAAGAGATGTGGGGAAAATAATAAAGCAAGTAGAGATATGAGTTTTGGAACCCATTCATGAATTTCGGTGTTCCTTTCGGGGCAAAGAAAGAAAGCAAAATGAAGACCAACAGAGCAAGAGAAACATAGCACTACAACTGAGAAACGAAAAAAACACTCACCGATAATCTTTGATTTTTGCTAGAGATGGTCTTCGACTTTTGTTGGAGAAGAATAGAAGCTTCGAACTTTGCTTTTGATGGGTTTGCGATCTAGATGACAAGATGGGTCTCTCTGTTTTCTGGAGATAGGTATTAGGGGAGATGGGTATTCGTGCTAGAGATGGAATATGCAGTGTGTTGGAGATTAGGGAGATGGGTATTTGATGGAATGTGTTAGAGATGGAAATCGGAGTGTGTGGGAGGTGTTGGAGATGGATTTGGAGAGTGTTGGAGATTTGGGGAGAAGGGTATTTGTTGAAATGCTAGAGTCAGAGTGTGTGGGAGAGAAGGAAATTGTTTTTAAACAATTTTTATATGGGTTGAGAGGACACGCGGGTTACCGTTTTGAGTATTTGGCAGGGTGTGCGCTCCACTAAAAAAGGGAAAAAGTGAAGAGGAACAAAATCTTAGTTATGAACCAAACAAAGAATTTTGAGTTTTGGGATGTTGGTGAAATAGAGTTTTGAGATATGAGTAATGAGTTTGAGATATGAGTTTTGAGTGATGAATTTTGAGTAATGAGTTAGCCCCAATCCAAAGAGCCTCTAAATGTTTCATTTTGTTAATGTTATTTATCCTTTTTACTTTTAGCTGGCCTTTCCTCCTAATGAGCTTAATCCTTTTTTCTTTTTAGGTTCTTCTAGGAGCCAATGAAAGTAACCAAACCCCTCACACCAATACAATTGAGCAAAATTGAGGACTGAACCAATTTTTAGATTTTTCTTGTTAGTAGTGTAGCCATATTAGAATGGGCTTACACCGATGAATTGTTCATTAAGAGTCTATTTGGTATTAACTTTAAGTTTTAACCGCCTTTTTTTAAAAAAAGGCTTTAAGTTTTAATTTTTATGTACAGCTTTTTCAAAATTCAATTTCTTCTGCATTTTCTCACTTTTTTAAAATAATTTAAAGTACAAATATATTTTAGATAAGTTGTTCATTAAACATTTAACCTTAAGAGTCTTGTTTGCATAAAACATTAGACAAAGTTTACAGGCTTGACTTGAGATGCTTTTTGGGTGGTACTGTTTGCCTCATGAACTTTTTATGTAATATATATTTTTCATTGGTTTTGGACCTTTGGTCCCTCCCATGTCTCTCCTTCTGTTTAATTAATGGGGTTTTTCGTCTGCTGCTTCTCTCATTCTTCCTATCAAATCCATGGTCTTTTGCTCAAATATATAAATGCTAAATTCCCAATTTAAAGCAAGAATAATGAGGATTTGCTAGCCCCATTTGGAAATCTTATTCAAAATGCCCAAGCTTTAGCCGCATCTTTCTAGCGCTGCCAATTTTCTCATGCCCGTAGAAATGGAAACTCCACGGCTCAACTACTAGCTCGCAAGGCTAAAGAAATGGCTGATATTGTTATTTGGTTTGGAAGTTTTCTTCCTAATGTTTCTGTTTCAGATCAGTTGCAATCTGTTTCCTCTTTCAATTGATTAATATTTACAAAGCCTTGTCAGTTTCTCAAAAAGAAAAGAAAGCTAATCTTCACATCTGTTGTGGCTCCGCTTTGAATTCCTAAATTTACATGAAAGGAAAAACAAATGTCAAAAACAGAAAAGAAAAGGCAATTTGGCATGTAATACTAAAAGCGAAACCGAAAAAAACATTTCATTATCAACCAGAAACTCATGTACCTTTAATGTGGCCAATAGACGTTGATGGAAATAACTGCCCATTATCTCATTTATGCCACATGGAAGGCAACTATGCATCATGGAAGAAGATTGGAACACTAAGTCAATTAGGCCAGTAGTATAATTCAGTCACTTTAGTAACTTAGTCTTTTAGGATTTCTCATTTTCTCTGGTTGTTAACTTGTGCATATTTTAAAAGTCCTATTATTATGTGTTTCTGGACCCCAAACCCAGTCTATGAAGTTAAATTGCACTTTGAGCTAGTGTAAGTATACCGAAATCCATCTCAAAATAACTGCAACAAATGTTAGTCCATCTCAATATAACAACAACAAATCTTAATCCATCTCAAGTAATCTAAAAAAGATAATAAAAAAGTTAAAATTAACTTTTGATTAAACAGCTATGCTTGTGAAAGGTAAGAGTTTGATGTTGGACAAAGTTAGAGTCTTCGAGGATAGTATGGCTAAAGGCCAATGGGGGGGGGGGGGGGGGGACCTAATAAGGATGTGTTGGAGTTCAAGGTCACACACCCAATCCTCAATTGGGTTTGGTAGCAAATTTGACTGTGCCAGTTACAACAACAAAGATGAAGCTCAAAAATCCCTAGCCAACTATCTCCATGCCCAATCTAAGCTTGTGACACCAATTCGAGAGAGAGAGAGAGAGAAGCATTTTTTTTTTTTTTAATTTTAAAAAATAATAATAATTCAATAGGTTTTTTTTAACAAACATTATTGAGAGGTTAGAATTGAATAAACTCCAAAATTAGAGGATTGAAATTGAATGAAAGTGAAGTTATAAGACTAAATTGAATTTTAGATAAATTAGAGGGTGTAATTTGTAACTTAACCAATTTTAAATTGAAATTTATTTCATGTAAGCAAGTTTGTTTCTATTTATTTATTTCTTTTTTTCCAACACATTCACTTAGTCTGTACTTTCCTTTTATTATTTATTTTTTCCCCCTCACCTTAGCTGTCACTATCCATGATCCATGATCCTTCAATTTTTTCATATTATATGCTCACTTTAAAGTCAGTCCCTCCTTGGTGGTTCAATTTTGTTCACCTTGGTTCATTTAGCAACCTTTTAGTCTCTGAACTGAAGTCAGCCTTCTCAAACTTTTTTTTATTAGCAACCTTTAGGGATGTCTTCATTTTTGTATCGACCAGCGCATGGATTCATATCATCTCTACCATCACAACAACGGAGAAGCTCATTACCTTCTCCACTTCCCCATGACACACGGCTTCAAATCTTTGCATTTGTGATCCCTTTATTTGTCTCATTTATACCATTGAAGTATCTTAACACCGATTTTAATCCTCATGCTACTCACCCAAGAACCATGAAGGCTTTCATTTACATCTCGATTGTCTTCTGTGTGTCTTCCATTGCTGAAGCCAAGTTCAACCGTGTAGTTGATAATATATATGGGCTTGTTTTTGGTCACATCAGCGAATTCGCAGCCATACTTGCAGTGATGTTGCTAGCATCTATAGGTTTTCCAGTCCCACTTACATGGTTCGATTATATTGCTTTCATGTTCATACTGATGTGTTCTTTTCTCAGCTTGCTTGCTTGGTTAAGAAGATGGCTTTATGAGAAAACAAGGAAAGCAGTGCAGTTTGCACTAGAATGTTTATGTGGACTCATGGTGGGAATCTCAGTGAGGTATCATCGCCTTCTGCACCATGATTGTTCAACCTTGTTGCCTATCACTTCTACTAGTATATCAAGGGTACGAACTCCGTGATGCTATTTCAATTTCATGTTAAAAAATCATTGTTCTAATAAAGGTTTCAGATAAAAGGTTATTTACACATTTGTGAAGACCTTTTTTGGAACGTTGATTTGAGCCATTCAATACAAATCAAGCTTTCACTAATCCCCCTCTCATCTCTGAGTTTGCACGTTCTCCTTCTCTGATTCTCTCTAGCCGAACCAAATTGTTTCATAGTTTTTTAGAAAAAGAAGGAAAAAAAAAAAAAAAAAAGCTTTATATATAGCTATGTGTATTCCATATGATTTTGCGCAGAATCCTTGTAAAATCTTAGATTGTAATTTACTCAACGTAAGCGAGTTTGTTTCTATTTATTTAATGTTCCTTTTGTCTAGTATATTCACTTGGTTTCTAAATTTGCATTATGTTATGATGATTGATGATGAGTATGGTTCATTATCTGTTACGTTATACGTATTCTAAATCAATGAAAGTGAGCTTATATTTTCTTCGTAAATGCTGTAATATGCTCCTTCACCTACTCTGTATACTTTGTTTTTCATTATGTGCCCTATTTAGGGCCTAAGGTTCTGTTTGGTTGGAGGCAGGGGTGTCACACGACACAAATACAACACGGGTTTTTATGGGTTTGGGTTGGGGCTTAGCAAGTTCTGGTCATAAACAGGTTGATTTAAAAGAGATATAATAAAAAAAACGTGTTATAAGCAGGCTGACCTACGTGACTCGTAATTGACACGTTTGATACGTCAATTATTCATGTCAACATGAAATGACCCATTTAATACAACCCGTTTAAATTGTATACCAAATAAATATTCATTTTATTTTAGATTTGTCAAATACCTTTTATATCCAACTTATATTTTAAATTAAAAAAAAAAAATTGAGTAATTACAAAAACTTATAAGTGATATAATTGGAAGTTGAAACTTTACAAACCCTAAAGAATCTATGGATGATACTCATAATCGTAGTCATGATCAGTTTACTGGTAGCTCTAACTCTTTCAATATATATATATATATATATATATATATATATTTGGATAAAAGACATAAACTTCATTAAATACGAATAGAAAACGATAATACATCATGGAGAGAGCTTGTTCAAGAAAACAAGGACTCTCTTCAATATTGATACTTAGTATTTGGCGAAATCTTTGTATGTCATATTTTTGTTGAACTATGTTATTTGATTTGGATTGAAGTGTATGCACATTTTTTGGGATGTAAATAATTTATTTCTAGATGGATGGTATCATGGTATTACATCATGGATTTAATATTTATTAAGTATTATGATGTTATTTTGAACTTTTTGACAATGTGTTTTAAGTATTTGATATTATTATTAACTTTCAAATTGTATCCTTAATAGGCATTTTTTATATTATAAGTTTGTATTAAATTTGTTGTTTATTAAATTTATAACAATATTTATTAGGTGCTTTTTTTTGAAGCGGGTTAAATGGATTGAATTTGTGTCAACCTAGCCTGTTTAATATTAGGCAGGTTGAAATGAGTCGTGTTACATTTGTGTCACTCCAATACAACTCGTTTATTAAGCGTGTCAAGTGGGTCGTGTTATATCAACCTGTTTCATTAACAGGTCGTGTTAGGGTTAAAGAGCCATGACATGATTATTAAATAGGTCGAGTTTGGGTTGAGTCATTTAACTAAATACCCCTACATCGATACGACATGCTAACCCAAATTGATATCCGTAGTTGGAGGGGTGGAAAAGTGAGAGGATAAAAAATTGGAATGATTAATAGAAAAGTGGGAGAATATGAAAGATTTAGTTTTTTCTTATATGTGTTTGGTTGGGAGGATGGAAAATTTGAGAGATGGAAAACTCATTTGTTTGGCTGAGAAGAAAATGAGAGATGTAAAATGAAGTTGGTATAAATTTACAATTACGTCCTTATTAAATAAAAAAAAAGGCATCACATATTTTTATTAAAAAATTGTGTATGGACACTTCAATTTTTATTTTTTATTTTTAAAAAGCACAAGCCAAAAAGAACCAAAATAGATTAAAAGGAAAAAGAAAAAAGAATGAGAATGAAAGAAACAGATAAACCAAGAAAAAAAAGGGAGATAAGCACCCAAAAAAAATAAAAAATAAAAAAGCATAAGCCAAAACCAACTAACAATGTGAATAAAAGAAACCAAAAAACCAAAAATACCCAAAAAACAAAAAGTTGCTAAAAAATGACAATTTAGTCCAAAACATATGATCCCATTTTCTCCCTCATTTTCTCCCTAATTTGGGGAGAGTAAAAGTTTTGGTGGGCCCAAAGATAAAATAGCCGGCCCTAACATTTTTCTCTCTCCCTCTCCCTTCTGACCAAGCACCTCTTCCACCTATTTTCTCTCATATTTTCCACTCCTTTTTTCAATCTCCCCAAAATCTTCCCAACCAAACATATCCTATTAATAGTAATGGCAATGGATAATTATAGCTAGGATAGTCTTATTCCTTATTTCATTTTTTTATTGCTTTGGCTAGTTCAATTTTAGATTTGTTTAGCTTGTAATTTCTATTTTGTTGACTTGATGAAATGTAATGGATATTAGAATGTGAACTTCGAAGTATAATGCATTTGGGATTTTTTTTTTCAAAGAAAAATTTGTTGATATGCCAAGTTCATTTTGAAAAACTAGAAATATAAATTTGGGTCCTAAGATGTTTGGTCCAAATGTACAAATATGATAGCCAGCTATTACATGAAGACAGTGGCAGCTTTAGAAATTTTTCTTGAGGGGTTATTAAGAAACTTAAATTAAACAAAATTTAATATAAAAAAAGAAATTGAGTATATTGAGTTATTGAAAACACACACACACACACACACACATGAAATTTTACAATTTCCTTTTACGAGTTTTCATATTTTGAAATTGTTTCATAATAGTTTATTATTAGTTGTCATTATCTATTGTCAATGTAAGTGTAACCATTTTATTTTGTTAAGTTTGTATAATATTTTTGTTTTTATGCAATTGTGGTTAAATATTTGTCATTGTTTTTATAAAAATATTTTAAACTAAATGACAAAACTCAACTCTGCTTGCACTATATAATTATTAACCCACATGTAATCAGGGTGTGCAAGATTTAAAACAAGGTGTGAAAAATATTTTTATGAGTAAATTAAATTAGTAAATTAACTTGAACCCAACCCCTATAAATATATATATATATATATATATATTTTATAAGTAAGGGGGTTCATTTGAACCCCAAGTGTATGTGAAGCCACCCCTGCGTGACGATAACTCATGTTACAAATCTTCTGCTGCTTATTAGAACCTTTATGTATTGTTGGTTTTAGCTAGATAGATCCATATTCATGAATTTTATTTTTTTATTATGAGAATCTATTCATGAAGAACTTTTTATTTTTGAGGGAATATTTATGAAGAACTTATTTTTGAATGTTGACATGAAATTTCAAATTTCAACGTCTTTTTTTTTTTTAAATATTCTTTGTGGGTTCCTATGCGGTTGTAAATAATAGATAAATTAATGTATCAAGAATTTAGCCAGAGAAGAGGAGCCAAAATTTGCCTAAATGATTAATTTCTTTTTCTGCCTATAAAGTCTTTTGTCATTGAATAAAAAATCTGAGGTTCAATCATTATTTACACAAAAAAATCAATTGGTATCTTAATCTGATAATAAAATGCAATTATCAGAAGCGAATACCATATATTAAAATTATCTTAAAAAAAAAAATTAATATATTGGACGTAGCAAAATACGGAGGTGCAGTTTTCCACTAAATTCAGTTTGACGGTAAGATAAGTTACCCTAAAATAAAAACTGTATCCTCCAAATTTATTTAGTTTTCCTTTTAAAGTGTAACAACCAATGGGGTTAAGCAACATGATGAAATGAGTTGTGTATTGACTTTACGTACATTTGTTTGACATTATTATACATCTTATAAAGCAACATGCTCAGCTCAGAACCATATTAATTAGATAGAAGAAAACAAATGAAGGTTATTACCATGATAGTTATAACGACAATTTATGTGAATTATATATTAGTTTAAAAAATGAACTTTAACATACATTGTAAATCTAGTAAAAGGAAGGTCTAGTTAAGAGTTTTGTAACTTAATTGACATCTCTCTATGCATAAATTGCTTAGGGGATTAGGGAAGAAATTGTTTGAATTGTGATGTAATCAGCATGTTGTAACTATTTAAAGCAAAAAAAAATTACAAGAATATCTTGAAAATATTTCCTTAAATGATTCTTGAGTTATCACTATTGGAGTACATTTGAATCTTAAAAATGTTTCTATAATTACATTAACAATTGGGCTTAATCGGTTAATTAGCTTAAAATTGACATATTACAAGAAGAGTAATGTTATAGTCACAAACTATTTTATAATATTTTTTACAAAATGTTGATGTGTCCAACTTCTTATTGGTTTTCATCTAGGCTTATCATTAATATCACTTTTTTTATTTATCAATAACCATTCACCACATCAGCAGTTTGTAAAATTTTTTGTAAAAAAGTTTGTATTTCTAGCATTATTCTTACAGGAAAGTCTTGAAAATGTTTCCTTAAATGATTCTTGAGCTATCTCTATTGGAGTACATTTAAACCTTAAAAATGTTTCTAAAATTACATTAACAATAGGGCTTAACCTATTAATTAGCTTAATTAACTTAAAATTGACATAAGTTGTAAAATTTGGGTTCTCCCAATCTTCAATCTGCAGTCCACATATTATCATCAATACATAATTTCTTTCAAATAGGTGAATCTTTGGATCTACGTTTATTTTCAACTTTTGGAAGCATTTTGTCATTTATTATGCCCTTCCTAATGCTTAGATAGTTATATGGAATTGTATTTCACAAATAAGAGCTAATAAAGACACCCACAATCCCATAGAAAGAAATCAAATAAAAAATAAAAGCATTGAACGAGTATTCTGGAGCATAATTAGGATCCTTTATCAATGGAATTGGGTTTGTGTCCAGTGGCTAGTTTCACTGGACACGTTCAGATGCGGACACACGTCCAATTTTGGACATGTGTCCGTATCTTAGCGTATCCAGTGGAACTAGCCACTGGACATAAGTCTCACTCTTATCAATGAGTAGTTGTTCCATGTTCTAGTACACAAGTAGTCCAAAAATGTAGAAAATATGCAAACAATTTCAGCTTGATTAGGGGTAGGTAGCAATGATTAAGATTTCTTCCTTTGAGAGCCTTGATATAGTCTTGGTCAACAAATTGGATCACATAATGAGAAATTTGTTGATGAGTTTTTTTTTCCAATTGGACAATAAAGAGAATAAATAGTAACTGTCATAATATTTAGAGTCTGATTATCTGGTACTCTAAAGGTATTTGCTAATGAATCATTTTAGAAAAATTTTGATATCACTTTTATAAAAAATATAAAAAATTATTTAAAAAAGTTTTTTTTTTCTCTTCTTAATATATATATATTTTTAAATATCTCTTAAACCAATATCCATAGAGCATTATTCTAGTTTTTCCCACTATTAATCTAAATTTGGAAGGATTATACTTCAAGAATCTGAATTTCGCACAGACAGATAGGGAGTGAGAGAGAGAGAGAGAGAGAGATTACATCATTACAATCTTTAAAAAAAATCCTACTTTTAGAATCTCCATTTTGCATCAAATCAAAGAAGAGGCCACAGTCAAAAGTGCTTCACAAACATGGACGCACAGTCGCACTGCCATCCTTTTTTTTAAAAGTTAGATCGACAAAACTTGTACCTTCTGATCCCATCACAATGTAAAAAGGGCTTCACAATGCAAAATTCTGAGCATCAATATTGGTGGTGGCAAAAATTGATTAATTTGGCACCACAAAAATTTATTTTATTTATTTTACTACATTATTTTATAAAACACCCAACATCAGTAGTTTTATTTTAGCATTCAACACAATAAAATAATATAAACAAAAAATCAAAGCTACAATGGAGGATGAGAAGAGAGAGGAGACGTGCAACGGGAAAATAAGAAAGGAAGAGAAAAAAAAATCATTTAATAATCTCAGCTACATTGGAGGACCTAATATAATATTGTTTTTTTTGTTAACATCTGAGCTATATACAATGCACACGCAAAGATGGCTGTGCACTATAGCTTAACAACAAAAAATTTTGGCTTTTCCTCCATTGATTCTGGAGCATTTTGTTAAATTTGGTTGGTAAATTTAGCATTTTAGCAATTTGCCTCTACCAATACGAATGCTCCTACACATTTCCAAACTCATTATCTTAATAGGGTTAATTACTTGACCGACCTTTGACACCATCTTCGGTAATTATATGATCCACGTACGAAATAAATAAAGGGGAAGATCCATGCCTCCTTCTCTCTCTCTCTCTCTCTCTTTATATATATATATATATATAAATAAGGTGGGTTCATTTTTTTATTATTTTAATTATAGACTTTTAACTTATGACGTACGCTTCTTATAAGTATGATATTTACTATTAGATCAAGACATCAATTAATTTTTGGTATAGGCAAACCTCAGATTTCTTATTCAACGGTCTTCTTGTCAATTTTCGGACCTGAGCTAGGCACTAGCTACAAGGCGACTGACTGATACTCAAAGACTTTACTAGTTGAAATGGGTTCAAGTTACACTTAGTGTAACTTTACAAAAGTTATGCTTATAATAGTTGAGAAATGCAAGTGAAAGTTTGTATCCAAATTGCAATTTTGGACCCATTTGATCCACTACATTTTTTTATTTTATTTTTATTGTAGAGAAAATATCTTTCAATGGACTAACATACTGCACAATGCATATGGATCATTATTGAAATAGAGAAAGAGAGAAAGATGGAGGCAGAAAGCTCTCTGCCCCTCTCTTCTCTGTTTTGGACAGTACAAAGGAACTGAGATAGTGAGAAGATAGAACTCTCAGCCTACTTGTTGCTCAAATGAGAGAGAGTGAGACAAAAATACCTGATTTGGGGGCTAAGGCACAAATTTGCCGCAACTTATGTGTTGTACTAGAGGTTTGCTCAGTAAGTCAGTATTAATAACAAAAACCCTTTAGCCCCACAAGAACTGATAAAAACAAGCAAGAAAACACAACAAACACACAAATTTTCCAATTCCCAATTATTTCTAAGCACTTTGAAGATAGACAGCTTAAAAAATCAAAGAGTAAAATTCAAGACAAAATTTACAGAATAAAGTAAAAATAAGCAAGGATTAGTTACCAGTACTTTGATGGAATTGCAGAGGGTTTAGGAGTCCATAGGCCCAATTCATGGCAGAACATAGAGCCCAGTATGTGCTTTTTTATTTTTGGGTTGATAAAGAGCCCATTATGATAGGGTCTTATACTACTACTATTTAAGGGGCTTTCCCTGTTTAGATTGGATTTTTTTTTTCCAAAATACCCCTATAGCCAACGTTTAAGTAGGGGCAAAATTTGGTAAGAATGCTTCTTTAACTCCCACGTAAAACACTATCTACAAAACAAAAACTACTTTTGATTAACTTCCTTCCTTCATGTCTTCAACTTCCCACTACAAAACAAAAACTCCTCTCACGAATTACATACAATCCCACTACAGAATACAAACTTCCCACTAAACTACTATGAAAATTCAATCTTTCTGGCTCCTGGGTAGTTACAAATTTTGCACCTTTCATATTCCTTCCCACTCAAAAAAATACACTTCATTCTTATTTATTTATTTTTTCTATATGCTTTTCTCTCTCTTCCTCTCTGATAATTTATTTTCTTGCACAACTTTGATACAATTTCTCCATAAAAGTTTTCCTCTATTTGCCAAAAATACTCATAAGACTCTCCAAGGGGATCTGACGAATGTCTCTTCAAGCTACAAAATTGGAACATTGTAAGTTGCATGTTTCACTTTTCTTTTTGGTGAAAAACATGAAAAATAAATATTAAATAAAGGTTTTTTTTTTGTTCTAATTTTTTTGACTCATTTGTAGAACCAAGTGCAGGAGTGGTGGACACAACAAGCACAGCTATGGCCATGTCAACTAAGTTTATCAAGATCTGAATTTTTTTCTAATCGTTGGTATTTTTTTTTTTTAATTTGAATTCTATTATTTAATTCTTAAATTTGAGTCCCAATTGATTCAAATAACTTCATGTTTAGGATCATTGTCTCCTCAGAATATCAAAGACCACCACTCTTGTAAGAGTTTCTCCTCTATTTGTCTCTCTCTGATTTCTTCTTCTTCTTTTTTAATTGAATTTGATCGGTTTGGTTTAGATTTTTATTTTAGAATTTTCAGTGATATATATGGGCTGCAAAGCCACAAGGCAGAATGCAACAGCCAAGTTATTCAAATAATTGCAACAGTTTATCCCTATCAAGTAGTAGTAGTTGGATTTGAAATAAACTCATTCTATTTTGTAGAAGAGAATAGGTGATTACGTTGGTTGTCATTACTCATTAGGATGTTGTTTGTCTTCTCAATTTAATGTATAATAATAAGCCTTATCAATTCAATATGACATTTGTTATATTTAATAGATTATGAAAATTACAAAAAGGATTGGTTACTGTAAGGACTCAAAGATCAAACAGCCCAAGCCCCTTTAGAATAGTGATGTTGGTATAGTTCAACTAGGCCTAAGTCAATATATATTTGTAAGAGAGTGGATTAAACAAAAAGGAGGGGTTAGCCCGAAAATAAAAACAGGGAAAAAAGACTAAGGATCACAGATTGAGTAGATAAATGGCTTATTACAAGTTCGCTCGAGGAGGCCAATGATACTCAGAATAATACACTGTTCATGCTCTTCTCTCAATGATCTTGTTCTAATGCCTATCTTTTTTCTCCCTCCCTCTTATCTGGAAGTTCCCTTTCCTTATATACTTCTTAGCACGTCAAATCTTGACCCCTCATCTCCACCTACCCAAATTCTCATCCTGACACCTGCTCCCTTAAGCTTCTGATGAAGGTGGTAGAAGGAGCTGCTTAGCTGTAAAATCCACTGTTCAGGTCACTTCCTCATCAATGCAGCTGATAAATCTGTTGCCAACCATTTAATGCGGAGGCAGTAAGCTACTTCTCAATGGAAACTTCCCTTACCCCCCATGATTCTCTCTCCACACCTTGTCCTTCCTAATCGGAGCTCCCAAAAGTTTTTTGTCTCTTCTCCTCCTCTCCTCGAGCCCCCACAGTCACAGTTTTGGGTCTTCATTGTAAATCAATAGAATTATTAATTTTCTATTCCAATTTTGTTCAATTTAATTTTGATGTTTAATCTTTGGTTTTTTTGGTTGGTTATGGTTCCATAGTGAGATTTAAGTTTTGGTGTAATTGGTTTTCTTATGGTTTTATGTGTTGTTAAATCCATAAATCAAACTTTGGTTCTGTGCATTTTGATTTGCAGTGGTCATTGCCTAATACAACCAAGTGAAATAGATTTGGTACTTAATTTTTTGCTATGGAGAATTTCGGACTCATTGTCATCTTTTTCTATATCTCACAAATGCTATATTTTTCTTTGAAGTGGCCTTGATAAAAGAAAGAAAGTTGTTGTATACGATGCTAAGTGCCTCACATATTATCAACATCTTTTGGAACTTCAAGAAAATTCAAAATTGGGAACATGTTAGAAATATTTCCTTCCTATTTCAGTTTTGCATTTATATACTTTATTTTTTCACTCATTTTTTAGGCATTATATTTCATAATCTTTCACTTGATTATCTATGGTCATTAGTGTAAAAGGTTCTTATTTAGCAATTTATTAGAGAACCACCCTCACAAGCTAATTATTTATCGCTTCCATATTTCCTACATGGATATGTCCATGTAGTGTCTTACTATTTTTTTTGAAAGGATGTTACTGAGGTTTAGTCCTACCCTATTCTTAATTTACTTTATTTGTACTTCTAATATAATTTATAAGTTTTTGAGTATTCACTGGTCAACTTAATATGTAAAATTTAAATACGAAAGATGTTAAGAAATTGCGATTTGAAAGCGTTTGATGTATGACATTTCAATATTTGAGAAGGAGGAAGCAACCACACGTACTTCTAATATAATTTATAAGGTTTTGAGTATTGATTGGTCAACTTAATATGTAAAATTCAAATACGAAAGATGTTAAGAAATTGCGATTTGAAAGCATTTGATGTATGACATTTCAATATTTGAGAAGGAGGAAGCAATCGCACACCTTACAATAAAACTAGCCTCTGAACACGTGTTCATGCCCGTGCGCGTGCTTAGAGGCTCTTCTATTTTGTTGAGTAAAAGTTAATAATTTTCATCCATTATAATTTGGGATTACTACATTTATCAATCACAAAAAAACCTAGGGGTGTGATGAAAAATTATTTCACCTACAAACGCATAATACTCATTACACCTCTAGGTTTTTTTTGTGATTGGAAAATGTAGTAATCTCAAATTATAATGGATGCAAATTATTAATCTTCACACAACAAAATAGAAGAGTCTCTGAGCACGTGCATGAGCGTATGCTCAGAGGCTAGTATAGACCTACACCTTACGTTTAAGTAGGGACAAAACTTGAGGGTAACATTGTAAAAATACATTTCTAACTCTCATGCCTTCAAAATAGGACCACTGTACAATGTTACTTATTGCTTCAAAAAATCCAACTGCTATCTCAACTCCCACTACACACTAATATTAAAAAAAAAATAAAAAAACTCACCGCCAAAGAGTCCAAAAAAAAGGAACCCACACATTATTCACATCTCCCACCTTCCTCACTCCACAAATAATATTCAAATTAAACAAACCCACTAGCTATAAACTTATCATGGGCAAGGGTTCTTTGTACCTCTCTCTCAGCTAGTACACTTTCTTCGGCAAAACAGCAATACCCAAGGTTGTCAAAATCGGGATCCTACGTAGGATCGTGGGAGGTAGGTGGGATCGTGAATCGTAGGATTAGATCGTGGATCGTAAAATCCTACATTTTTTGAAAACAAAAAACAAAAAAAAAAACACATTGTTTTGTTAAATAATCACATAAATTATACATTCAGTCATAAATTTGCATCCATTTGATGTAATTACCATACATCACCACATCCATTTGTAAGCATTATTTAAAGATGCCAAAAATCTCAAAACATAACATTTTATTGGGATGTTATTTTTCATTTGGGTCCAACTAACACTCTCTCTACATTAGAATAGCAAAACTTGGTCTATTGAGATTTTATTTTTCATTTAGGTCCAACTGAACCTTCTGTTAAGTTAAAGAAGATTACAAGAAATCAAGATCGTTTAGGATTGTCAGAATAGTACGATCCTACTGATCCTGAACGATCGCAAAAACCTTGAAAGATCTGGATCGTTTTGGGTAGGTGAGATTGTAAAATTGTAGGATTGTAGGATCTAGATCGAGATTTTGACAACCATGGCAATACTCAAAGGTTTGCCTTTAAGTTTTTCTTTCATATGTTTTTCTATGATTTCGCTCCAATGATGTTAGGAGAAGATTTCCAGCCAAGTTTTCCAAGAGCAATAGTTTTTAACTTTAATTCACTGTGATGTCAAATTTCAAAGATGTCCAAGGGAATTTTGCTGCAATGTTGCACTAGATCCAGTTATTTCCCTTACTTTGTAATTATTAAAAAAAAATTGGATATTGAGATGGAAGTTTTTCATTACTGACAAGAATCAAAACCAACAGGAACTTGCAATTTTTTTTTTTTTTTGAGAATCTAACTTGCAATTCAAATCAAACAAAATCAGAATCTTGAATATCAGTATATTATTTTTGCTCTATACTTATTCTCTGTTAGGAATCTTAGGACGGTGTTATTTTAAAGGTTATCAAGTTTTGATATTTATCCTCTACAGGATTGTGGTTTTTTTGGACTACTGTAGGACTATGTTATCAAGTTTTGATATTTATTCTCTACAGGACTGTTTTTTTTTTTTTTTGTTGGGACTACTGCAGGACCGTGTTTATTTTCATATGAACGGTTGCCTCTTATCCTATATATTTTATGTTTGCTGTTTTTTCTTATATTTAATCCTTTTTTTTTGTCTCTTTTTTTTAGGGTCACATATTAACAATTTTGTTGAATTGCATAGCAGGCACATTGAGTTCGGGTGAGAGACTATGGTATTGTATGATTCAAGGCTTATATAATAAAGTGGTAGTCATTTATCAAGTGGTTGTTTAATAATATACTCATAGCCAATTATGGCTAATTTCTGTTTAATGAAATATATTAGTCTTTCTCCTCAAATAAAAAAAAATAAAAAAAAGTTGTTTAAGACTTTTTTGTTAAAAAAAATCCTGCCAATGTTTATTTTTATCAATTTGTGTAATTTTATGTTGAAACTCTTACAGTTTAGCTTTATATTTATCTGTAATAATTGTTGTGCCTTTCACTACAACTTCTTTTCATTTTTTAAAATTAAATGATATTCTTGCTCATGTGAAAGCCTTTATAATTATTTAATTTTTTTGTTTTTGATGTTTTAGTCATTTGAAACTTTTGTTATGGATGTGTACTATGTGGCTACATTTTAGGACTAAAAAACTTGACAATATGAGAGGCTTTCCCATTAAAAAAAAGAAAAAAAACTATTTATTTATTTATTTTATTTATTATTTTTTTTTGCATTTCAAACTTTTGTTATGGATGTGTATTAAGTGGCTACCTTTTAGGATTAAAAAAAAAACCTTGATATGTGTAAATCTCCATGAACGCGTAATACTCATCACACTTGTTAGGGTTTTTTTTATTTATTTATTATTTATTTTATTTATTTTTTTATGGGAAAGCCTCTCACATTGTCAAGTTTTTTTACTCCTAAAATGTAGCCACATAGTACATGAGGGGACTAAATCCACCGCAAGCTATTTGTCCACTTTGGGCAGCCAAGCTCGCACGGTTTTGTTCTCAAGTGACGTGAGTTTCCTCCTCGGGTTCGACCCATTTTTGGGAAGCCTTTAGATTCTGTCCCACATCGGTAAGAGATGCGCCCCACTCATGCCTTATAAGCCCTTGGAACAAGCATGAGTATACCACTACCACGCATGCGTAGTAGTGGTAGGACCCAGAGACGCACTTGAATGTGGTAGTGGGGAGGCGTGCCTTGCACTCAGGTGTTGGCAACAAATCTGTGAGGGTCTCCTGAGCCCAAAGCGGACAATACTTGAGATGGGCACTGCCCTCAAAAGCGCCTTTTTGTAGGGGAGGATTTTGTTCTAGCCCCTGCAAGCTTATTGTCTTCTTTGGGGAGCCAAAGCCGCAAGGTTTCGTTCTCAGTACCAAGTATGGAAAGACTTTGAGTGCAGTCCCACATCGGCAAGAGATGCGCCCCACCAATGCCTTATAAGCCCTTGGGGCATCAGCATGGTATACCACTAACACACATACTTGGTGGGGCGCATTTCTTGCCGATGTGGGACTACACTCAAAGTCTTCCCATAAATGGTACTGAGAACGAAACCTTGCGGCCTTAGCTCCCCAAAGAGGACAATAAGTTTGCAGGGGCTGGAACAAAATCCTTCCCTACAATACACATCCATAACAAAAGTTTCAAATGACTAAAACATCAAAAACAAAAAAATTAAATAGTTTTTTATTTTTTATTTTATATAGGAAATGCTTTCATGTGAGCAATAATATCATTTAATTTTAAAAATGAAAAGAAGTTGTAGTGAAAGGCACAACAATTGTTACAGATAAATATAAAGCTAAACTGTAAGAGTTTCAACATAGAATTACACAAATTGATAAATATAAATATTGGCAAGATTTTTTTTTTACAAAAAAGACTTAAACAACTTTTTTTTTTTTTTTTTGGAGGAGAAAGATTGATAGATTTCATTAAATAGAAATTAGCCATAATTGGCTATGAGTACATTATTAAACAACCATTTGATAGATGACTACCACTTTATTATATAAGCCTTGAATCATACAATAACTTAGTCTCTCACCTGAACTCAATGTGCTTGCTATGCAATTCAACAAAATTGTTGATATGTGACCCTAAAAAAAAGAGACTACAAAAGGGATTAAATATAAGAAAAACAGCAAACATTAAATAAATAGGATAAGAGGCAACAGTTCATATGAAAATAAAAGCAGTCCTACAGTAGTCCAAAAAAACCACCATCCTGCAGAGGATAAATATCAAAACTTGATAACCTTTAAAATAACACCATCCTGAGACTCCTAACAGAGAATAAGTATAGAGCAAAAGTAACGTACCAGTATTCTGGATTCTGATTTTGTTTGATTTGAATTGCAAGTTCAGATCTAAAAAAAAAAAGAATTGCAAGTTCCCGTTGATTTTGATTCTTGTCAATAATGAAAAACTTCCATCTCAATATCCAATATTTTAAAAATGATTACAAAGTAAGGGAAATAACGGGATCTAGTGCAACATTGCAATGAAATTCCCTTGGACATCCTTGAAATTTGACATCAGAGTGAATTAAAGTTAAAAACTATTGTTCTTGGAAAACTCGGTTGGAAATCTTCTCCTAACATCATTGGAGCGAAACCATAGAAAAACATATGAAAGAAAAACTTAAAGGCAAACTTTTGGGTATTGCAGTTTTGCAGAAGAAAGTGTACTGGTTGAGAGAGAGGTAGAAAGAACCTTTGCCCATGATAAGTTCATAACTGGTGGGTTTGTTTAATTTGAATATTATTTGTGGTGAGGAAGGTGGGAGATGTGAACAACGTGTGGGTTCCTTTTTCTCGGACTCTTTGGCAGTGAGTTTTTTTTTTTTTTTTTTTTTTTTGGCTTGTAGCAGGAGTTTTTTTTTTTTAATGATTTTTTGAAGCAGTAAGTAACGCTGTAGAGTGGTCCTATTTTGAAGGCATGAGAATTAGAAATGTATTTTTACAATGTTATCCTCAAGTTTTGGCACTACTTAAAGTAGTATAGATAAACACATCTGTTGGTATTACCCAAAAAAAAAAAAAAAAAAAACACTTCCTTACACCTACACGTCTACACCCATGTTTCAGTCACCACTTAAAAGTACAAACTTAAGTCTTAATAAAATTGGATAGGATAATCAATTATCACTTTTTAAAATAAAATAAAATAAAATTCTCTGCTAATTTTTTTTTCTAATCTCTCCCCTTCTCTCTCCTTAATAAGGTTGTTTTATATTTTTCAAGATAAATTTTTGCTATCAACGGGTAGGGGACATGACACCAAATTAGCATTGAAATCATATATTCGGGTGTGAATTTGTTCAGTTTTTTAGAGAAGCCTTATGATACTTTTGGTGGTATTAGTGGTTCTAAATGTGCAATTATTGATCTATCCCTAATTTTTTTCCTAATCTCTCCTTAATAAGGTTGTTTTATATTTTTCAGGATAAAATTTTGCTATCAACGGGTAGGGGACATGACACCAAATTAGCATTGAAATCATATATTCGGGTGTGAATTTGTCTAGTTTTTTAGAGAAGCCTTATGATATTTTTGGTGGTATTAGTGGTTCTAAATGTGCAATTATTGATCTATCAAAAAGTGTAAACCTCACATTGAAATAAGTGAAAAATTATAACACTAATCTCAAATATAAGCTAATTAAAGAATGTAAGCATTACACATATCAATAAACTTAGGCATAATAAATAAAGCAACTATTTATTTTACAAAACAAAGAATTACTAAGGAGTTGTGCATGATTGCATGCAAGTTTTAACTTCTTCTTTCACCCAAACTCAACTAACACCAAACTATGATACTTTGGCCTTTATGCAATCCACTAAAAAAGTCACCCTACATTATTTAAAAAAATAATAATAATACATGGTTGTTGTGTTTTTTTGTTTTTTATTTTTTTTACCAGGTTAGAAATTAGTGTAGAGAAAAGTCTATAATTAAAAGGAAAAAATACAATGAAACCACACGCACACTACTTTTATACAAAGAAGTAGCCACTTGATAGATACTGTATTTTAATGAGCTAGAAATAGTAATAGTAATCTTTGATAATCGATATATTGAGAAGAGTTTTTGTTGATGTGCAACTGACAAAAATTCTATTTCAATTAGGAAAAATAGGAATAGGAAGAGTTTTTGTTTGTGAGAAGTTCTATTGAGAACTTTTATTGTACACGTAACAAAGTAATGGGAAGTGTTTTTTTTTGTTGTTTGTGAGAAGTTCTATTCAGAAAACGTGGGGAGTTTTTTTTTTGGGTGGGAAGGTGTTTCAACGTAGAAATAGGAATTTATTTGGCCAAAATTGTCAAATACTACCGTTTATTGAAATATATATCAATCTACCACTGTTTTGGAAATATGTAGGGATCTACCACATTTTTGAAACTCGAGTTTGAGACTTGAGTTTGCCGTGTAACTCGAGTTCCATAAACTCGAGTTCTTTGAAAAAATTGCCTTTAAAATTGCTGGAAAATTTTTAATGAAACTCGAGTTCATGGAACTTGAGTACCATAAAAAATTTTCAAAAATTTTCCATGGAACTTGAGTACCAAGCATGAAAAACTCAAGTTCCCCAAACTCGACTACCCAAAAAGTAGTAAATCCTTACATATTTTTGAAACAGTGGTAGATTTATATATATTATGGTAAACAGTGCTATTGTGACATTTTGGCCAAATTTATTTAGGAGAGACTTTTTAGTCGGTAGGTTTGTTTTTATTATTTTTATCAATTTATTATTTTAACCCCATTTTTTTAGGTTAATTAAATTAGGAGTATTTTTAACCGAAAAAAAATGCAATAACATGTACAGATTCAAACGGGACCCTAAATCACAAAATCCCAATCCTAAAACCGTGATTATACCTTCTTCTCTTGTTATTTTCTGAATCAAAGCAAGCAATGGAGGAGATATGGAAGCCAGATGTTGTTGATGAATTTGTGATCGGTTTTTGTGGGCATCGGTGGCACCGTCAGATCATCATCAACTAGAAGAGTGGTGCGCCTTTAAGATTCCACATCCAGACTCAGACTCAGACTCACTGTGCCGCCCTTCTTCTTCTTCTCCGACAAAGGAAAAGGTTGCAATCACCATATCTCCTTCTTTGCCCACTCCGTTTTCGTCAGTTGTTGGGAAATCGCTACATTCATGCATGCAGAGGGTCACGTCTGTATTCTATAGGCGGCATAGAACCATTCGATTCCAATACAGATGACTTAAAACTCTGGATCCGATCCTATGGACCCTAAACCTTAAACATCTTAGTGATGGTTGGAAGCGTCTTCCTTCCATGAATTTTTCCTGATAGACGCTCCCTTCATGCCATCGTCCTCGACGGTAGGTTGTATGTGTTTGGTGGTTTCTCCTATGAGTTTTCTGAAAATTGTGGCTGGACTGGATGGAGGCTTATGACCCCATCTCAGATACATGGGAGTCCTTGCCCAGTCCTCCTCTTCCTGTTCCTCCTTTTTCTGTTCGCATGTATTCCGCTCTTGAATCTAAACAACAGATTGTTGTAGCTTTACTTTGTGATCCCAAATTGATGAACTTTTTTACATTATTTACTTACAACATCAGCTATAGATGATTCGATGTTGGACAAAACTTGTGCATCACTTCGACATACGACCTGGGTATCCTTTATCACTTCGATAATACTCTCTATTGGGGTTCTGTTGACTACGAGAGAAGCCATGATATCTATATACATGCTTACTATTTAGATAGGGATAAGTGGCTCCACGGCTCTTTCAACATTATTCGCAGCAACAGCCCAAATCTTCTGGAGCATGAACTTCTGGCAGATGAACCCCGTACACCGCCTTTGCTCGATTTAGTTGATCAGAAATTTTGCCTTTTCCTCCACTCATTCACCCGTAATAAGAAGAAAGGCACTATGCAGGACTATGCCAATTGTCTCATACTTGACATTTCTCTACCAATATTAGATCGTGACAATGACTATGACAATGACAAGGACAAGGACGGTAGTAGTGAGGCCGACAGTGACGATGATCATAAGCTCAATTCCCTCGACCATTCCTTGATATTGAGTATTTCCATTGTGTCCATCCGTAAGTATCCCATCAATGACCAACTAAGTTTCTTCGATAGCGCGTTGCTGTAATTTTACTTCTCTCGCTATTTAACATTATTTTATTTATTTGAAGATTGGTGGCAAGTGTTTGAACTTGTGCATAGTTTGGTTTAGTACAGTTTTTCCCAGATATTTTCTCTCTCTTTCTGTGAACCACTTTTGTTATGCTTATTTTGAAGTTTCTGCTCATTAATGATTTGAGTTGGGTTAGCATCTAGACGTGCATGTGTGTGTATAATAATATGAATATATGTGATATCATACATTTAAACGCTTAGTATGCATGCTCTAAAATTTCTAGAGGCCCTTTAACTTATTCTTTAGAAGATATATCTCTATGTTTGATTTATATAGTATATCATTCCTGTAATCCTTTCTCCGTTTAAGTCCCTTATATAATTCTTTATATTTGCCTTCAATTTCAAAGCTGCTTTTGTCTATTTACCATTTGATGCTGTATGTTGCTCTAGGCTTTTCATATAATTCAAGCTCTAGTAACATGCCTACCACATATGTCAGGTTTTTTTTAGTAAATATTAATACAAACCAAAATAGTAATATTAAGATTTTAAATTAAATTTATAATACATTATTAACCAGGTACAACTACAAAAGGACCTAATCTTTGTAATTGTAGAGTGATGTTATAAATAGCGGACACTAGACACACACAACCAATGTTTCGATAAGATAGAGACCGCAATATGCATTAATAATTTCTTAGAACATTCACATTAAAAATGACATATGTCATATGTTTGGTAGTATTTAGAGTCTAAGCCTTAAACCCCCCCCCCCCCCAGCCAATCTTGCAAAACTAACTATTGCAAAATAATATTTTTTATTGTAAAACTAAATAATATTTTTTTATTTACATATCTGACTCTTTCTCACTTTATTTTCTCTTCTCTGTTTCTCATCTCCTTTCTCTCTCCACAACGGCCCCTCTCTCTCTCACGGTGGGCTATTCTGGCGTGGGTCGTGGGTCCGGCGTGGGTCTGGTGGCGGCGTTGATCTGGTGGCGTCGTGGGTCTAGTGGTTTCGCCGATGAAAACCCATTTGAACCTGACACCAAACCAGTACCATAGGCTCGGAAACTGAAGGGGAGCGCTCAGCTGAACTGGTGGTCGAGGGCTCGCACGATTCGATCCGCGCGAAAGCTGGACCGGTCGGACCAGCAGGTCCAAGTATTGGAAGCGAAGCGTCCTCCAGTTGAAGCAACAGAGAGAGCGAGGGTAACTCCGTTACGAAAATTGACGGAGACGATGACGTGGAGGTGAGATTGGGGAAGTCGATATACATGATTTCTGACGGAACTGGATGGACGGTGGAGCATTCCGTTAACGCCGCGTTGGGCTAGTTCGAACATTGCTTGTTAGTTTATTCTGATAGGTTTTGTGTCAGGTTCGCTGCCGATGATGGGTTTTGTGTGTGTTTTGCAGTGAGGTATGAATTGGTTTTTATCTTTTGGGTTTAGATGGGTTGGATGCAGTGGCGGAGCCAAAATTTCACTTAGGGGGGAAGATTAAAATGAAATATTAAAAAAAACCCTTGAAAAATATTAATCTTACTAATAACAAAATAAATATAGACAAATGTAATTGTCATACAAAATTTACCTAGATTAAATTAAAATTTGATCTAGACTTATTTTTACGCTTACGATTTTCTATAGTTTAAATTAACTACAAGTATATATTTCATATCATCAAAATACAGAAACAAAAATATTAACCAATTCATAGTTTTTAACAATCAAAGAAAGAGATTGGTCTAATATATTAAGCTTAGATATCTAATATGATTCCTTAAAGAAATTGAGAGAAATAAATCAATTTAAAAGCATAAAGAGTATAGCAATATATGTGCAAAGTTGTATTGTATATACATTGTAGTACATAGATTGTTTTTAAAAATTTAGCTTCAAAGTATTTAAAATTAGAAAAAATACTAAAAGTACTACAAGTTATACTACATATAAAAGTTACAAAATTTGATGTGTTAATAAATATGATTGGTTTAAAATTTTGGTTTATAACAAAAATCTAGATTTTGAAACTAAAATGTCAAGAGATAAAGGAGAAAAACAAAGACATTGGAGGCTTTATTATTACCATACAAGGACATTAGGAAGGTTTATAATAATAATAATAATAATTTTTGTAAAAAATATAAGACCCATCAATTGAAATGTTGTGACTATTAAAAAAAAAATTAAAAAAAAAAAGGCGTGAAAAAATGAAAAAGGATCATCACTAAAAGTGCCGTGACTTTTTTCTTTTCTAAACAGGTGACTAGATTTCACTAAAAAAGAAAAAGAAGAAATGATTTCATGAATAGCGTGGAAAAGATAAAACACAAAGCTTTTTACTCCAGTGTTGTAATTTATGGTGTTAGGAAATCTTTTTTTCCATATTTTTTGGTGTCAGGAAAGTTTTATATATATAAATACAGAAATATTTTTTGTATTTTACCATGAGGGGGGTCGGGGGTAGAACGTTTATGGTTCCTGAATATTAGCAACCATAAGGTCTTTTAGGTGGAGTTAGAGGGGGCAGTTGCCCCCTCTCGACCCCCCCTAGCTCCGCCCCTGGTTGGATGTGGCAGTGATCTGGTGGTTTTTTTTTTTTCCTTAATTTGGGTTTTTGGTTCCGGTGAGATTTTGGTGGGCAGTGGGCAATGGTGGCGTGGTGGCCGTGGTGGTGGTGTGGTGATGATTGGGTTGTTTGGTTGTTGAGAGAGGGACAGAGACTCAGAGAGGCAGGGACAGAGATGAAGAGAGAGGAGTAATAGATAATTTGTTTATTATTTTATTGTATAATTTATATTATTTTAATACGTAGTATTGTAAAATAAAAGTTAGGATGGTGAAAGTATTATAAAATAGTATGGTATAATTGATAAAGTAGCTTTTTGGAATACTAAAATATGATAGGATGACATTTACGAATAGGAATGCTCTTAGGATGTTATCACAATTTGCTAACCTTGAGGCTTGGTAATTAGTGCATTATTATGATAATATTCTCAAAAAAAAAAAAAAAAAATTATTATGAAACATTTTTTGTTACTATGTTTATTGATACTCTCTTCTCTCCTTGCTTGTGATATTATAAAACAAGTCTAAGTATTTGATTTAAACGGTAGATTAGTAGTATCTTGTTCCAACTTACTATGTGACAATTGAAAAAATCATCGTATGTAATTTAATTTTAATCACATAACTTTCTTAATGAGTCATATGGCTTGTTTGAATAATACACATAAAAAAATTGCTTCCAACTTATTTGGAGTCAAACATTATTGTTGTTTGTAATGTTGCATTTTGTGGTTTCAGGCTTACAGCTCTACCTTCTCCCTCTTATCTACTTATCTTTTAAAAAAATTAGGGTAAAATGCAAAATTGACTCTCTAAGTTTCTTCAGATTTCATTTCAGTCTTCTAACTTTCAAGTTTATTCAATTAAGGCTTTTCCATAAACTTTTATTATATATTGTGGTTAATTTTTCAATTTTATAATTTTTTTTAATTTAAAATTAAATAAATTCAATTAATGATTGAAAAATATTTTTCAGATTTTTTTTTTCAAAAAATTTTAACAGAAGTTAACGGAAAGATCTTAATTGAATAAATTTGAAACTTAGAAGACTGAAATAAACAAAAGTAAAGTTAGAAGACTGAAATAAAATCTTAAGAAAGTTAAAGGGTTAGTTTTGCATTTTTACCAAAAAATTAAAACAAAAATCAACCATTAAAAAGAAGAAGAAGAGAAAGATGGAATCTCAAATATATCTTCCCAATTTTCACATGACAACTTGGCAAGCACGTGATTGAGCTTAATTTATATATATATATATATATATATATATATTTAATGAAAATATATCTATCTTCTGTATAAGAGCATTACCATCAGGTATTGCATACCAAATGCCATTTTGACACATAAAAACTTACTTTTTCTATTTTAACACACTATTTTACAATATCTCATTCATAAGATGTTTTATCATTCAATTCTATACATTAAAATAATATTTACTACACATTAAAATAATATATTATCTCCTCCCTATCATCACCATCAACAACAACAACGGCACATCCACCACTGCCGCAACAACACCGACCAGCCACCACTGGCACAAACCCACATCCACCAACGCTACCTTTAAAAAAAAAAAAAAAACCAGAGAGATCGACATGGCAAATCAAACAAACCCAAAAGCAAAACCCACATCAAACACAACTAGAGAGATCGGCACAGCAAAAAACACAACCAAATCAAACAAACCCATATCCACCGACACAAACCCACATCCCAAATCGATGGCGGCTTAGGGAGAGAAGGTTCGGGGGCGAGATCTTGAGACTAGCAGCGATGTTGAGATTGAGATCGGCCGCGGCGCTGGTGAGACCAGAGGAGTAATCGTCGGCGAGTTCAGATGAGAGATCGGCGGTGAGATTGGAGGCGAGATTGGACGTAGGTGGCGGCGCGAGGCTGAGAGCGTGAATGAGCAAGATTGGCGAAGAGGAAGAGAGGCTGAGATGTCCGATTGGAGTATCAGTGAAGAGGTAGAGAGGCTTGAGAGAGGGACTGCTATGGGTCACAGGTGAGAGAAGAGAGAGAAAAGTAGAATAAACTAATATTAAAAATTTTAGCACATCTGTCTGGACCGTGATAAATTTATCACGGTACTGTAGCATGTCTCAAAATTTTGACACATTTAACACACCTCATGAAGGTGTGTTTTTGGTGTGTCAAATGCCAAATATTTGTAATTTGGCACACCTGATGGTAATGCTCTAAACCAGTTAAAATTAGGAGAGATAGTAGCTAAAAAAAAATGAAAAGTTTCAATTTCAAATAGTTTCTTCCATTCATATAGTCACCAACTCATGTATAAATAACTAATTAGAAAAAAAAAATCACATAGAGAAAGATTCTAAGAATTAAGGCAATATCTCTATCTTACTTCTAAATATTATGACACAAAGCCCCCACAACCACCCCCCACCCCCCAAAAAAAAAAAAAAATCATTGCACGCGCAAAGTGCGTGTGATTAGGCTAGTCTTATATAAAAGGCATATGCAAGGCCTCAACTTTGTAATCCACGACTACGAGTATGATTCATATATATGAGAGAGACATAATATATACTTATATAATTTTGATCCAAGGGATTTACTATTGAAATGAAATTAATTAATATAGAGCAACATAAAGAATAACTTTTGTACTAACTGAAAATTATTAAAAAGTTTATCTTTTATTATTTTTTAGTCTTGAATTACATATTTGAATGTAGAAAACCAAGACTGCAACATGGATTAACATCATTGAAATGAGAGGAGCTTTGATCTTGGGGATTGGGTGAGAAGAGATGTGGCTATGAAGAAGAAGGAGTTCATGTTCATTGTGTGTTAGAGTTCGAAATTTCATTTTGAGGATTAAGA
Organism: Notholithocarpus densiflorus; assembly: GCA_030021035.2. Taxonomy (NCBI): domain Eukaryota; kingdom Viridiplantae; phylum Streptophyta; class Magnoliopsida; order Fagales; family Fagaceae; genus Notholithocarpus; species Notholithocarpus densiflorus. Next base: position 2,477,407 of record JARYZH020000045.1, read on the forward strand.
ATTCAATCAGGTCTGAGTTGTTGCCTAGTGAGGATGGTGTTAAGTGAGTCATGTGAGAATCACATGGGATTTTTAATAGTAGTGGAAGCTGATGTGGAAGGGCTGACATAGAAGGACTATTTATATTTAAATTTAATTTATGCCATGTATGCATTCCGTTTGCCACCTAAGCAAATTCCGTTAGTCATCTAACGGTAAGGACCAAATTTATTGTGACTTAAAAATAGCAGGGACCAAATTGACTGCCCACAAAATGTAAGGACCAAATTGACCATAACCTCAAAATATATAGACCAAAATGGTGTTTTCGCCTATTTTTGCCGCAAGAGGTAGAAGAAATAAAATTGATTTTGGGAAACTTTGGGGTGAGAGCCCGAACGGAGACTTGAAAATGGTGACTTTTGCTTGTCGCCTGTAGACATACTCCCAGCTAATTTTGGGTACAGACCTAGAGCCATGTTCATGAATTTGTGCAGAACACAGGTCATTGCGTAAAATACAAGAAAGACAAGGCAATAGCTGCTGTTGGAGCACTGTCCTGCGATAAGAATATCAGAGTCCATGAAGATAATGCAAGCCTTAATGTTAAAGCAGCCAGGTCTCTCCATGAAGATAATGCAAGTGAGAAACGCTGAAGTTTTTCAGATACTGAAGAGGGTCCCAGGTTGGAAGAACCCGAAACAACTTGGTTCATTATCTTGCTGAAGTTTCGAAAATGCTTGTGCTTGGAAAGAAGAAACTCCAAACTTTATAGAAAAACATGCATCTTTGATGTAACTTCAAATCAAATCATCAATATCTATATATATATATATATATATATATATATATATATATAAAAGCAGAGACCTCATGTGGAAAAGCATGAGGTTCTGCCAAGTGGCACATTGTATGACATTTTAAGTAATGGCAAATGGCAAGGGCCTTTCCATCTCATCTAAATTTAACATTTATGTCAAATTATTAAGTAATGGCAAATGCATTTATTTCAATATATTAATAAAATTCAAAAAAATTGTATACATTTATAACTTTACATGCTTTAAATTGATATGGATGGATCTAAAAAGTCATGAGAAATGTAAGAATCAAAAAAACTTTTCAATTTTCTGCATAAGACTAACTTCAATGTAGAATTATAAGAGTCGGATTCAATGAATTGAGTAAATACTATTTGTCTCCACATTTGTCCAATATAAATCCCCATTTCTATTGGACTTAAAATTAAACTTTCATAATTTTCTCACAATATCTTTGTTTTTCTTTTTGAGAGGTATGTTAATTTTCAAAACATTACATTCGCCTTAAATATTTTGCTTAGATTTTATGTATACATTTTTATTTATATAGCATTGTAATTTATTTAGTCTTATTTTTTCATATTATGTGCCAATTTATATTTTTGGTTTTCTGTATGGTTAGTATACTTGGTAATGATCTATTTTTGGCTACTTTTAGTTCAATTAAAATTTGGAAATTAAATTATAATATTATTGCATCACTATGACATTATTTTTTCTGTTGTTGTATCATGATATTCTAGAAGTTTTTATAACTAATTGATAGGGATATTCTAAAACATAAATAATACAAGAAAGACACCTAAGAACCAATAGGTTTGTAGGTGACAATATGAACTATGATTTGATAACATTTCTTGATTGCATAAATTAAAAGAATTTCCCCCCCAAAGTATTTAGTTTGAATTTAATTTTAGTAGAAATCCTCATAAATTAAGTGTAACTAACAATAATAGCATTTATGAAATCAATGGATCATAAATAATTTCTTACAAAATTTATCAAAATGCCAATAATAATAACAATACATAAATACATAAAAGCGTTCCTCACTTTAAAGGGCAGCCTTCAACTTTACTAAATAAAAACAAGGTCTGACAAATAATTAAAAGGGGACTTGAAATGAATCTAATCTTGCCTCGATGCCAAACAAATGCCAGACAGAATTTGTGCTGAAAATAAGCGCTTTACCATTAATTAGCTAAAAATACTGAACCCAATGAATTTAGAGAAAGCAAGGGATCATAAAGAGAAGGAAAACTTTTGCAACAATGATCAATATATCCCGTCAGTTTAATCAAAGTCCTAAACGACATATAGGGTTTGTCTTGATGAGACCAAGATCCACCTGCACAAAACAAGAGACAAATGAATGAACTAAATCCATTATGAAAACAATATGACCTCATAACCAGAAGACAGAAAGGGCATATAGTAATTACCTTGTGCCCAAACAGATCCCGGATGTTATTATAGCCGTACAAGATCATAGTCGGCCTGGGTTTGAAAGAAAAATAAAGAAGGAAAGAAGAGGTCAATAATGTGTCAAAAATACTTTCCCTATTGCATTTGCATGCAAATGCACATTGAAAACATATAATCAACATATTCTATTCAATTTTTTCTTCTCTCTCTTGAACTAAAAACAAAGTTTCTTACCTCTCAAGGGAAAGGCCCCATGCAATAACACGAACATCTTCTGGTAATCCCATAGGAAGCAACATTTCAGGTCTAAACATGCCAGAATTTCCAACCTCTACCCATTTCCCAAAGCCTTCATGGTAACTGATAACATAAAGGATAATATATAAAATTTCTAGGCAAAGATGAAACAGCCTTTTAGAGAAGCTCAAAAAACATTACCTGAAAATCTCCATGCTAGGTTCTGTATATGGGTTATAAGCAGGCTTAAAACGCAGCTTGGACACGCCTGGAAGCAGGAAATGGAATTAAAAATGTCAATTTTTTTCATTATAGCAGTGCCTCTAAGATCAAAATACTCTCATTGGTCTTTAATTATCCATGTCAAATACAAGCAGTGGCAATGGTTTATATAACAAAACCACCAAGCTTAATTTTAGAAGAAAAAATCAGTGCTAACTTATATCATGAAAAATGATATATAGAATCAACAGCAGATCAGTCAGTGTATTACCCAGCCGGGAGAAGAAATCATGCAGGACTCCAATCAAGTCACCAAGAGTAAGTCCTCTATCACATATCAAGCCTGAAACCAGATGCAGGAATTAGGTCATTAATTCATAACAGCAAAATATCAATTTTCTTTTGATAAAGAAAAACAAAATTACGCTTTTATTAATAATTTTCATTAGGTTTTAAAGTTAACACTGACAGTGCAACTGAGTCCAGACTGATATCCATTAGATTTCACCTGAATACTGGCTACTCATGGGGCCAACATTTTTTCTAATTTAGAAGTTACACACGCTCCCTAGTCCCTATGGGTCTTTAACCCATGACCTCACTCTCCACCTAGCACTTATAAGGGGAAGAGGTGCCAATTGAGCTAGAGCTCATTGGCTACTCATCAGGGCAACATGAAAAACAACTAGTGTTCAGCCTGAAAAGTAACAACTTTGAGTAGAAAAATTACCCAACCTGAGACTACTAGCAACGCCTACCATTTTTGCAAAGTCATCACCACAAACTGTCCCAGCCAAACCTGAAACTAGAAAGTTTGGTTGGACCTAGTCCTGAATCAAGATGTTGGGCTAATAGTACAAGAATGGCCACTTACCATTCAGAAGCTTCAAACCCTCAATCCAGTCTAGAGTTATATGATGGGAAATCTGACCACAAGCCACTCATCTCCTTCTATTACAGTAATAAAATTCCATTTCATTTAGGCTATCAAGAAAGCTGACTTGTGCTCAGTTAAGCTGGGTAGATACTTGACCTAAGCTGAAAATATTAGTATGGCTAGCATCTTTGCAAGGTAACAGACACAAAGAGACCCAGTCTGACCAGAATATGGAAACAAGGGGTTGGCCAGGATCAGACATTGGGTAAATATAACAGTTTTAGGATCAAGAATGGTCACATCTGGCACAAATGCTTCAAAACCTCAATAGAGTCATGTAGTTTTATGAAGGACTGACCCAAAAAAAAGGAACTACAACCCTAGTGAACAGCTAAGAAAACCCTAGCCCAAACCCCTGCACTCGTTCAATTATTTATTTGGTAGGCTACCCCATCACATATTTGTCAGCTTATCAATACCTTCTATCTGGTGGAACTCTGCAAGATGAGTTCGATCTACTGCTTCATTTCTGAAAACACGATCTATAGAGAAGTATCTTTTGGGAGTAAATGGTTTCTGCATACATAATCAAGAAAGAAAAATTATAACAAAGACAAAACATAAAAGAAAATGATGGCTATTTCAAATGTAGCCAAACTTCTTCCACATAAGGACTAATGACTAAGTTTTCAAATTTTAGACAGACTTTAGTGCAAGGGGAAAAAAAAATAACAAAATAAAGAAAAAAACTTGTTTATTGGAACTTATTTGAATGACACATACTCCTTTCAGCTTTACAATATCTAAATCTCAACTCTAAAATATTAACGAAAGAAATAAGAGGTAGATTCAAGGAGATAAAGAGAGCAAGGCTCTAGGTGTGATACTTACACATTCTGTAATTAATTACTAATGCCAGTATGGTATTGTTTCAGAAGTATGACCGCATTGTGTTGTTTTGCCAGAAATAATTTCATGATTGAAAATTTTCTCCTAAAAAGTTTCCAGAAAAATATGTTTTTTTTTCCCCAACTTGCCATTGGATTCCATCAAATAATAATGGTATTGATACCCTCAGTTATGATTTTTTGCTCCATTTAGCGCCTCAGGTCACATTATAAACCCTTAAGGGTCCAATTTGTCATTTTACACCTCTCTCTCTCTCTCTCTCTCTCTCTCTCTCTCTCACAGATAAGAATAGCTTAGAGATAAAATAAAAAATAAAAAGGAGAGAGCTCAGACAAACAAACTTTTAAAGTATCCTGGGCTAGATTGTAAAGCATCCTGGCTGACACAGCTGTTGTGTGTGTACGCAGAAGGTTTTTGTTTGCTTCCTCTCTGCTCCAATCATATTCATAGCTGCAAGGGCAGAAAAATAAAAGTGCCACTTAAATGATTCATTGAACAAATTATGAAGTGAGATCCAAAAAATATTACTGGATAAATATATAAAGAAAATGCCATACCCCCTGGAACCATAACCACCAGATTCGTGTACACGCTTCACCCGCTCAACATAATCTTCAGGAAGCTCCTTTGTGGTGGAAGGAACTATAAATGAATGACAAGTGAATATCAGAAGAAAACCAGTTGGAATAGTTCAACCAATCAAGTGAAACAAACCTTTCAGGTAGAATGTATCGTGTGAATCACGGGCAGGATGTTGTTGCGGCTGGAACAGGGCATCAAAGTTCCAGAAGCTGTAAGTGAAACAGAAACAAGTAATAAGAGTGCATGGAGAAACTGGACCTTCAAAGTATTGTGATTCAATAATTGGTACCCCAAGGAAGAAAATATAAGAGAAATTAGGGAAAATGTATAAATTTAAAAGGAACAAACCAGTATGCAAATATAATAATACTTCCTTTTTGTTCCGTCAGTAAATTTTCTTCCCTAGTTCTTCCTGAACCCACCACCTCACCATCTATTCCGTTATTATGGGAGGAAGGTATAGCTCATTGCCAATATGCAAATTTAGTATCCAAAGTTCAATACTCTGTCAAACACTAATTTCATAGGAGCATTTTAAGTGTGACCCATTGTTTATAATATTACTAAAGAATATATATCAGGCTTAGTTTATAAAGGCTTTTCAAAATTATGTTCAAATATTTTTTCTTTTTCCACATTTAGCGATGCCTATTACAGCATCTGATGTTCCGCATTAAACATTTAGTATCATGATGCATTCAAACATGTTTTAACAAAGCATACACATGCTACCATAGTCCTTAAACACATGAATTCACTTTGCAGATGACTTGATAAAGATAAGTGTAGAAGCTCTTATCATTTCACAAGCATTAATTAACAGTTAATCGCATTAATTAACAGTTAATCTCATAAATTCTTTAGGCTCTTCAAGTTCATATTACATGAAGTAGCCTCTTTTCAATAAAATTATTCTCACCTATCAACAAAAAAAAAACACTTAATCACAGAAATAAAATAAGTTTGCAATAAGAGAAGGCAGGAACAGCTACCTGCTTTCAACATATCTGTCCGTAGGCATCTCCTCAAACCTGTGGCCAGTAGAAGACCAACAAAGAAAAAATGTCAAACTTGAAAACAGACGTAAGATTCCAAAACACATGTTGACTATCACGGAGATTGGGTCTTACCCCATCTGAAGAAAAATCATCCTCAATTGATGCCGAACCTGAAAATTAGGAGCCATTCATAAGCAGTGACCATATGAACAATTACAATACAAATACTTTGACACCAAACCTATATCAAACTTTTTGTGGCATCCACAACTTTTTAGAACTCCTAAGAATATGCAATTACATTCCCAAAGCAAGAACTTCATGCTAATGTAATTGCAAACATACATACACATTAACCTTCTTGACCTAGGGGCCAAAAGTAGCCTGAGCTATGCAGGAGAGCATTCACTTCCATCTGCCCACATTCTTACCATCCATCAATGGTGCTTATATTTATCTTTTAAATCAAACATTAATTAAGACTTACATAATTAACATGTGCCCACTGTATCACATCTTAGTATTTCATGAATTTTCATATTCCTTAACATGGTAGATTGTAATTAATTCACGCACCTAACATCATTTTGTTGAGTACAAGTCTTAGAAGCACGAACATGCATGTCCTCATCATGTTGGGAGAAAAATAAATTATTTAAAAAAAGATTCCCTTGATTGTAGATATGTTATTAAAGATTTTGATAGTTGTGAATTGTGATTTATTTTGAAAACTTAAAATAAACATAATAAATGTCTATAAATATAATATAATATGCCTAAAATATATATAAATTAATTAATTGTTGTATCTCCATTGTGTCATGTCCTAATCTTTCAAGAATTATCTTGTCACCGTGTTGTCCCATTTTGCGTCAATGTCCATGTCTCATAGGTATGGGTATGTTCCTTTGCCATTTATTATTGCTTCTGAATTAGGTTTGAAAATTTGTTTTTAAACCTCTTGATGCTTGTTATTTATCATTTAAACCTAACATAATTTACGACATACATAGAAGTATATATTTTCCAACTAATCAATTAACATCATACTGAATGCTAAAAAATTTTAGGAATTGTCATATTCCTGTTCTCATACCATATCAAGAATTGCCATGTCACCAAGTGATCATTTAACTTTAATAGTCTACCAAAACATCAAACCCACTGCTTTTTAGCAAAGCACAATAAATAAACAACAAATGACTCTGAATTTATCTACATCTAATAATAAAAAACTTATGAATGTCGCTATGTTCATCAGTCTTTATTCCTTTTATATGATATGCTTGTTCTCTCAAATTCGGTTATATAGTTCTCAGAAAATTGACAGTGTTGTCTCTCAGGAAATATATATACTATTGCCAGTTTGGAATTTATCAGAAATTGAATGGAGGGAATACATACATACATACATATATATGTATATATATACAGAAGAGAAAATTCTTGCCTTGTTCAGTGGATGAAGATGACCAGCTTCAATAGGCTGACCTTTTGCATTGAAGTTAAATTCTTTGAACTCTACATTCTTCCAATCGCCGCTAAGATACACAAAACACCACAAAAAGATGCCACCAAGGTTAAAATGCATACAGAAACAAAATACAAACAACTGCTTATCAAAAACAGAACCAAGATGCAAATATCTTAAATTAAATGAGTGGCACCACACAGCGGGGTTCCATTCTGTGGTGTGATCATCTTTAGCACAAACACCTCAGTAAATAGATTTTCTTCCAGGGTTAAAAAAGATTACACATGAAATGAGATGGTACCCTCACCCGCCGCAAAAAAAAAAAAAAAAAAGGTTAAGATAGATTGTGCATATAGGTTCAAGTGTGAAGAACAGTTAAGAAAAGAACAAGATTATCATAATAACCATGTAAATATATATACTTAACATCTCCAGTACAGTGATTAGCCTGAGCAATAGGACAGCAAAAATAGAAACATCTGCACTGAAGAAAGTGAGGCTTTCAAAAGCTCTGAGCCCAAGAGAATAAGCTGGGTTAATTTCATTTTTAAGCTGTGCCAAACGAAGCTTCAGTACAATTTCACATTAAGAGTTTTTTGCATTTCTGCTAAGTAGGAAATTGTCTGAAAAAGGATATCATGCATGATTTGCTAGCACGCACAAGCAACAAATATGCATCTCTTCATATACCAAAGCTGTTAATGACTGGAGTTTATTCTCCCTCACATTCAACTCAGCAACTAACCCCTAATAGTGTTGACATAGGCAGCAGAGCTTATTATTACCATCAATATCTGCTATCATCATTACACAAGTTCTTTCAAATATATATCAAGCATATTTTATACCTCTGTAGCATCTCACGAGTTAAATCAGCAGCAAATTTCTTTCTTTGTGGAGCATAGTCAGGACCCTTTTTCAACGAGTAGCCCTTCCATGTCCTAGAACAGAAGCAGTTCAAACAGGTAAATAATATGCAAACAATTTCAGCATGATAGTAAAACACAAGCAGCACCAACCTGAAAGGTTTAAGATTACTACCAGACACATTAAATGGTCAAAACAAGAAGCAAAAAAAGAGAGGGGAGGGGGGAACTGCAAAGGCCTAATAAAGTAATGAAATTCAATAGAAAAAGGAAAAGTGATTATTACTGTGGAACAATAAGCTTTCTTGCTTTGAGAGCCTTGATATCATCTTGGTCAACAACCTGGAATCGCAGAAAGGGAAATTTTTCTGAGTTTTTTTTTTTCCAATTGGACAAAAAAGAGAATGAATAGCAACCATCATATTATTAGGGATGGAAATGAAGTAGAGGCCCAGTGGGACCCAACCTTAGGAAAGGAAAAATTCTCACCAAATGCCACAAACATGAACTAGTAGTGGGACACACACACACATATACACACACACATACATACATACATACATATATATATATATATATATATATATATATCCCTACTTCTGGTTTCGATTATGCATCGTATCAAAGAAGAGGCCACCTATCAAAAACCCCAGCTTCTGCCATTCTTAAATGTGAAACCTAATGGCCCATCTCTTTTCTTTTCTTTTTTTCTTTTTTTGTTACTATTTGAAATAATGTTTAAATTCCACCACAGTAAAAGCAGTGTAGTCAAAGCCGAGCCGGACGCTAGCCTAGGCTCCCCGGCAAGTCGCCTTTAGCGAGGCACTCGCCTTTAGAGCCTAGGTGAGCAAGGCAACTGCCTTAAGCCATGCAAAAGATGCTAACGCAAGAGCCTCAGTGTTTTTTTTCAAATTTTTTTTTTAGTATTAAATTTTTAATAGAAGGTTGTTGTAAAACCTATCATTAGATTATTAATTTTAAAAAACATGTTATAAAACCTATTGTCAGATAAATTAATTTACATGAGTTTGTTGTAAAACTTATTGTTAGATTAATTAATATCCAGTAGAAGCTTGATGTAAAACCTATTGTTAAAAGAACTAGTAGAGACTAAACCATGTTAATCCTATTTTGAAATCATTTGATAGACCTAATTTTTCATGCAACACATTTAAAAACACTTCATTATAATATTTCAATATAGTAGGTACATATGATTTGAGTTGTATATGTAGAATAAATATATTTAGATTTGGCGTCTCACTTTACTTGGGCTAGCGCCTTTTTGTTGCCTCACGCCTTGGGCAATACAAGGCCTAGGCGCCTTAAGGTTGTCTTTCGCTTTTCACTACCTTGAGTCAAAGTGCTTCACAACATACCTAAACTGCCACCTTTTTTCAACATTAGACCAACACCCTTCTGATCAGGACCCACCACAATGCAAAAGGGGCTTCACAATATATATAATTCCCTTTTACAGATTGCCAAACTCATCATCTTAATAGAGTTAATTACTTGACTGGCCTTTGTTATCATCATTGGTAATTATATCATCCACATACAAAATAAAGGGGATGATCCATGCTTCAGTTACAAGCATATATATATATATATAGAGAGAGAGAGAGAGAGAGGAATTTTAAGCATAGACCAATTAACATAAGAAGCGCATTCAAATTTCTAGAGTATATCTAAACCATTATAGTCCGTACTTAAATCAATACTCTATATCCATTTGCACGATTTGGAAAATATCTTAATAGTGAAAAACAAGCACTTTACCATACTGCTCTACCATACAACTAGCTCTGATGGTTCTACCACACTTATATACCCAAAACACAACAAGAAATCTACTAAGGTTTACTATTTGTGACATAAATATTCATCAATGAAACTGAGATAAAATTCAATAATGAAACTCAAAGCAGAAAGAGAAAGTATATCAATTTCCAAGAAGTGAACCAAATGATATAAATGATCAAATATAAAAAACAAATATTATGCACCTGTCCTTCTTTTATCTTTAGAAGCAAATCTTTGACCCTATCATCCACATGTTGGACCTACAGCAAGTAAATAACTTAGCAGCAATTCTAGTACAGAAAATAAAATATAAAGGATTGCATCCAAATAACACAATACATAGGTGAGCATCTTAAATAAACAAAATTTGCTGCACCCAAATTGAAAACTCAAAATTATTAAAACTTTAGAGCTTATAAAGGTAAACAAAGCCAAAAGCCCACGATAACATAACTCGTCAAGCTATAAGTATACATTGCATAGAGCATCTTAAATGTTAAATTTAAATATTCTTAGTTTTTGTGGCATGTCTACATTTAATGATTGTAATATAGGTTACATAATTTGCCTCTGCCCTTTCCTCAAATATTTATAAGCATGATTATTACACACAAGTGGAGAAGAAAGTGGATCTATGAAATTTAATGACAGCAAGGAGATTTGGGCATTATAGGGTTATATACTATTGCATCTGTTTTAAATGTAAACGAGGCAACGAACTATGATCAGTAGCTTTAAAAATAAAAATAAAAATAATAATAGTGGAAAGGGCACAAAAGAGGTCTGCATGACCTCCAGAATATTACATTCTAATTCAAAAAAGGAAAGACCATGGAAGTTGTCCACAGCTTTTAAATTAGGATCAGTAGCTCCAAACTTTATAAGGCAACTCCAAAAGGCTCTGAAAGAATATAGCATGTTCCAAATCTAATTAACTAAACTATTCTGAGTGTTATACCCTTCTGGTCACTTGTTGCCCTCCCATATCCACCCATCTATTCTTTGCTGCCTGAGCGCAACCTATTTTGAAAAGCAATGGACCGAGCTTAATCTGCATCCACAAATCAGTTTCATCAGAACATTCACAAACAATCGGCATATGAATCTTCATAAACTAGACTTATTTTTACAATATCAACAATAACAATAAATATTAAGGAAAACATGTCATATTCAGACTCCAATCTCAAGAAATCCTCCTTTTAAACTTCATTACAATGAATGAACCACAATGCAGAGCCTATAGACTCTGAACTTTCCAAAACACTTTTCAATACAAACAAAGAACAGTACTCACTTGCAACTCTTCTCTGGGGATACCACCCTCAGGAGGTATTGCCAAGAACAGTTGCGCTTCAGGTGATCCTGTATCAGCATACAGCTTGCCCTCATCGGTAAGCACCCACGACTCCCTCTTAATGTCCTGCACAGTTCCCAGATTAAATTAAGTATATACATGAAATCATCTAGCAGTGTTCTTGAAAGCGCACCCCAAGCTCAAAGCCCCAAGGTCGAAGCATTTAGCTTGGACAGAGTGAAGCTTGTTTAATTAAGTGTGCCTCATGCATGCTTTTCTGGAGATTTTTGAAGATGTGCAAAGCACACCCAGGAGTGCCCTTTTTATTTGGTAAAAATATATATGAATCATTAAACTTAACTGCTCCATCTTGAAGAAAATGATATGGTAATGGGGAACATGGAGCATTGATTTATTGTACAAACATTATTCTTAAATGTTACACACACACACACAAAAGTTTACAGACATGAACAAGAATAATTTACTAATCTTATGCTTTTTGGTTTTTGCCTTTTGGATATATTTTGATTGAACCATATATTTCAAAATTCCAATCCTTAAAATGTTCAAGAACAATATAAGATCGGAAATGTTTAAAATACCCTCGGAAAACACTTTCCTCAATGTCCTCTTTGTCTTAGGTTTGAAGTTTTAAGACAATCAACTTATCAAAAAAAAAATTATACACAAAAAGGGCATTTGAGCATGTGAAGGTTAGAGTGGATTGTTCAGGTTGAAATCATAACGGCTCTCGACTACTCAATATGTGACGGGGTAGAAGTTCATTATGCAAAATAACTAACTTCCACGTCCATACAATTACTAAAAAAACGAAATGCTATGTCCACAACATTTTTAAAACACTTTCACAACAAATTCTAGATGCCAGGTTGTTTACTGACTGTTTTTAGTGGGTAAAAAAGTAATTTCAATAGTAGGTTCAAAGTAGAACAAATAACAAGTTACCACCGCCTATGATTTGTTGTGAAAATGTCGACGACGTAACAATTAACTAATAGTATGGTTTTTTTTTTTTTTCATTATGAGAAGTGGACACCAAAGAGTCCAATTCCAATTATATATAGAGATTCTTGTGCTTATTTTTTTTTTTATTGAACCATATACTTCATTTTAATCATAACTATCATAGTTACAATAAAAAATAAAAAGTCACATAAATCTCACACACACACACAAAATAAAAAAAAAAAAAAAAAAAGTAAAATGTTAATATGTTTAAACTCTATATATCTAGATTATTATCATATAGTCCAATGTTAATTTTTTTTTTAAATTGAAACTAAGTCAAACTAAAATACATTACTACTTTGATGCACTGCGATATGGAAAAATCTATAGCTCACAAATTTAGGCATTCCATTCACATTTATCGAATCAACAGCATGCATGAAATTGCAAAGAGAGAAGAGGCAATTAGGTTTAGAATATAGATACAGTACCTGAGCTTCAACGTATCTGAAACCGTGAAGACTCTTGATGACGTTAACGACTTCGTCGTGGTTTAGTCCATGTTTGGCTGCGAACTCGCCCGAGTCTCCGATCACTTCGTTCTTCGCTAGGTAACCCAGAATCGCTTCCTCCGCCATTTTTTTTTCTTTCTCAATTCACTTATGAGTTTTTCCGATGGGCCGTGTTATCAGACTCTTTAACACGCCCTATATATAATATATATCTGCGAAATTTTGTTCTCTGTTAGCGTTATGGAAAAGATTGACGATTGCTGATTGGTTTATGTGACTGAATTCTTCTACATCAAAAGGTAGGGCAAATCATAAATGGGCCTAGCTCGATTTGGGCTTTTCTTTTTTCTTTTTTCTTTTTTCTTTAATACAAAATTTATAACCAACCTTTGTACCAAACTAACAATTGTGTTTTTTTTTTTTTTTTTCTCATAAAAAAATTGTGTATATTTTTAATGATAAAATTCAATTTAGTATGTACTAAGGGGGTGTTTGGTAGAGTAATTTGAGATGGGATTTTTGTAGTTTGAGATGGGATTTTTCTAGTTTTTTGAAATGCGTGTGGGTGAAAAAGTGTGTGAAAATGTGTGTAATGTTGTTTAAAATGTAAAAATGTGAGTTTGAAATTAGAGACCAAACAGGCCCTAAATTGTTCAAATTTTCAAGGTAATGATATGAACTATTGTCTCCCACAACCTAAAACAATTGTTGTTTTAGGTGGGGCTAAAGTCAAGCTATAACTCAAATTAATAATCATTTTGAGTTTCACCTCAAATAGATTCTTAATTGATGGATAGAGTTTCTCACACGTATGCCCAAAAAATTCCATAAATTACAAAAATATAAGTATCTAGACCTGTTGTATTGCAATGTAAATGTAAAAATTTACATAGTCATAGTCATTTTAATGTTGCCATAAGTGAGGAAATAATATGCACAATCAAAAACACGAAATCAATCTAGGAATTAGAAGTCAATAAGAATTATTAGGGAAAAGATGGTAGATTAGGAAATAAATTGTCACAATTAAACTTTTTTTTTTTAAAGTAGCATACTTTGTTAAAACACTTATTATTACTTTATCTAAAAAAGTTAATAAGAACAAATAAATTGTTTTTCCTTTCTCTTTTTTCTTTTTTAGTAAAAATTGAACTGTGATATTTTTATAAGAGAATAACCTGTCATTGTTAAAACTTATCATGAAAGAAAATATTGCACCATGCATCTTACGAATGTAGTGGATTTGGCAAAGTTTAAGGTTCTGAACAAATTCCAGTTTTGCTCATAGTTTTCACATACATTTTTAGAATGTCACACCATCAAGTTTCACAATGCGTAAAAGAAGCCAAGGGATGAACAAATCTATATAATTCTGCACCTGGGATCTAAAGCTTCTTTTTTATGAATAAATTTTTATTTCAACAAGTTAAGGGCCTTATCTGCCTCTACAAAGCTCAAATGGGAGATGGAAACAAGTTACAAAGGAAACGTTCGATATCTTCGGAGCATCATATTTAGGAATCAGATTTGGGATGTCTATCTTCTAAAAAAAAAAGAAAAAGATTTGGGATGTCTGCCTCCTTAACTTTAACGCAAGCCAAAAAAGCAACTTTAGCTTCAGCTCAAAGAGTATCTTTTTTTAGGTATCCAAAGCACATTAGTGGCAGTGTCGAAATTCTAGTTCGATTAGATATGGCTGTCCATCACACCTGTAGCTACACTAAAAACTTTCCACATTTCCTCTTTTTCTTTTCCATGCTCGTCATCAAGAAAGATTCCATACATGTCATTTTACAAGAAGAAACTGTTTCCCTTGCATGTTTAATAATTCTTTTATCACATCAGAATGTATTCCCAAAAAACAAAAATGAAATACAAAACCAAGGATACACATATCAAATTCAAGACCCATAGACAGATCTATTTATTTTTCTCATTGTCAAAAAGTAAAGAGATGCAAGCATCCAGCTACAGAGAAACAATTGGTGGAGCATTCAGCGATATAGGCTTTCAGATCTGAGGTTCTCTGCAATCTCAGATTCCCATCGGTCCCCATTCTCAAGAAGCTTCTCTTTGTCATATAGAAGTTCCTATGACAATGGAAGAATATATATATCAGCTCAATTCATTACTGGATCAACTGCCTACGATCCTGCAAAAATTATGCATACTAACCTCATGAGTTTCTGTTGCATACTCAAAGTTGGGTCCTTCAACAATAGCATCAACAGGGCAAGCCTCTTGGCAGAATCCACAATAAATGCACTTTGTCATGTCAATATCATACCTGGAAAAGTATACATATGAGATAGAGAGAAAGAAGAGACAGAGAGAGAGAGATGATAAGGGAGAGGGTGCAAGATCCTTCACCTAGTAGTCCTCCGGCTACCGTCTTCTCGCTCCTCCGCCTCAATTGTGATTGCTTGTGCAGGACATATCTAAATAACAACAATTGCTTAGTGAGATTAAAATGATAAATTCAGATACCAAAGCCACATTTAATTAGATATTATACCAGCCTGACCATCCTTCATATTTCATGGCTGGATTAGGTAGCGTTCTTGAGATAAATGTAGACATAAACTCAAACATGGAATGCTGACAGTTGACAATTTTTAAATATTCGTTAATGCCACCCATTCACCATAAGCCTAGAAATTTCTAATATGATTTCTATTACTCATCAAAAAATAGTTTGAGGTCTCAACAAAAGAATGTATCATGCACATGCAAAAAAATTGTTACAGTTAATTCATTTTAATGATATTTGTTTAAGGTAAGAGATAATGGCATCTCTTAGATTTAAGGGTAGATTAAATTAACTATCAAAATTCTGAGCCTCAGTTTAATTTCACATCATATTAAATCTGGCTTGGTCTGACTTGGTCAACTTATCAGGCAAATACAGATTATCAGGGAACCTCACCAAATTGTCATAATATATATATATATATATATAGAGAGAGAGAGAGAGAGATAAGTTCAAGTTACACCTAGTGTAACACCACAAGAGTTACACCTTTTTTAAGCCATAGATTTCCAAAAGATCTAACAGTCAAAAAGAAAACATCATCATTCTTTACATCATTAAATGCTTACCTAATTAATAGCATCCTCATTATCTCTCTCCTTATTAAATATTTCTTTGTCTCCTTATTAAAAGAGTAAAAGAGTATTTTTGACTTTTATCACCACTACTCCTTGTCCAGTTTGCCTCATCACATCACATTATATATATATATATATATATTTATATATATATACATACTTGTTCATCTTGCTATATATTTTACGTCATGTTTTCAACGAGTATACCACGATGATGTTTTCTTTTTGACCGTTAGATCTTTTGAAAATCTATGGCTTAAAAAAGGTGTAACTTGAACCCATCTCATATATATATATATATATATATTCAGCACTTATTACAAATCAGCATCATAGAATTAGGGGTGTCAATGTTCGACCCAACCTGCGAACACGACACGAACCCGACACAGGTTTTTTCGGGTTAGGGTTAGGCCTTAATGGGTTTGGGTCATAAACGGGTCGACCCGAAAGAGACATGATAAGAAACATGTTATAAGCGGGTCAACCCGCGTAACCCGCAATAGACACGTTTGACACGCTAATTTATTTGTGTTAACCCGAAATGACCCAATTAACACAACTCGTTTAACTCGTATAACAAATAAATATTTATTTTATTTTAGATTTGTCAAATATCTTTTATATCCAACATATATTTTAAATTTAAAAATAAAAGTGAGTAAATCCAAAATTTTACAAGGGATATAATTAGAAATTGAAACTTTACAAACCCTAGATCTCTAAACCCTACAAACCCTAAACCTCTAAACCTTCTTATAAATATATATATATATATTTATTTATAAGAAGGTTTAGAGGTTTAGGGTTTGTAGGGTTTAGTGTATATATATATATATATATATATATATTTTAATAATTTCAGCCATACTACTCTTCTCACGCCAATTCTCAAACTCTAGATGAATGTTATATTTTTGTTGAACTATATTATTTTGAACGTGGGTTGAAGACTTGAAGTGTATGCATTGCTTTTTGGTATCGATGTAAAAAAAAATTATTTCTAAATGGATGTTATATTTAATATTATGCAGGTTGAAATGGGTTGTGTTACGTTCGTGTCAACCCAACATGACTCGTTTATTAAGCGTGTTAAATGGGTTGGGTCAGGTCAACCCGCCTTATTAACAGGTCGGGTTAGGGTTGAAGGATCATGACACGATTATTAAATGGGTCGGGTTAGGGTTGAGCCATTTAGTCGAATACCCCTACCTCGACACGACACGAACCCAACACGCTAACCCGAATTGACACCCCTACATAGAATAAAGATATACTGATCATTAATCGATCATCACATCTAGATCTCCAACTTCTCAAATTTTTAATCTAATGAAACACACCCACACTGAGACATTGTTTGCTTCCAAATTTAATATGAATCCCATATTTAAATAAAAAAAATTGGATGCGGCACAGATAACGAACTCACAGAAAATCCATGCAAGTTTGAGTATCAAACAGGAAAAGTAATTTGCAACCATAGGGCCAGGCCTCTAGTGATGCAGGGCAATCTAGAGAAAATAAAAGAACAAGAAAACTAAAAGATAAAACCTAAGAATCAGCACCTAGGGGTTGCCTGGAATCAGCACCAAGCAAGAAACTTAGGCATCAGCACCTAAGGTGTTAGGAATCAGCACCCAACGTATTGGAAAATCTCCAATTGAAATTTCATTAATCAATAGTCTAATATAAAATAGACCACCTGAAGCCTTTATATAGAGCTTGCAGGAATAAAAGTTCATAAACCATAAACTCTAAACTGATATAATCTAAAAGGCTAATCCTTATCTAATCGTCTATTCCTTATTTGAACTCAAAATAAAATGGAATCCTAAACTAATTCAACTACATAAGAAATCCAATCTCATAAGGCATGCCGTCCTCATCATCTATTGTCGAAGCAACTTATCAAAAAAAAAAAAAAATCATCTAGTGTCTAAGCACTACCTAAGACAACTACACTGGCGCTGCCCATTGCCAGCACATGAGTCTAAATCCAGACTCAAACGGGAAGATTTAATACTCTACTTCTACAAGTTTTAGTTCAAAAATGATGTAGGACACAATTTACTATTTAATTATTGTAATTTATTATTTTTGGTATTTTTATGTTAAAAAACGTTATTTTAGGTTTAGGTGATTTATTTCCTTGTTTTTAAGTACATTTAATGCTTTTTAGGTCAAATTTGATTCCTGTTATGGTTAGGTATCAATTAGGAGTTATTTTAGAATATATTTTCTTGTCTGTCAAGTTTTACGGAGCCCTTAAATAGGCCCCTAAATCTGTAAACGTTTTTCATAGTTTATTATCAATAAAAATTCAAACTTGTGTCTATTGTGTTCTCTGGTGGATTCCAGACCTATCACCTTGTGGATTCAAGGAACCCCTCATGGATTCGAGGTTTACTACCCAGGAACTAATAGTTTAGTTTATGTCCATCAAAAAGAGCATCATGTGTGCTTCTCTTCAGGCTTCCGCGACATCAGTTAGTATCAGAGCCTTGACTTACCCTGGTCTGATTACTAACCGACTTAGCGAGTATTACGTGACGTACAACAAGCACTCACAAATATCTATGCTAGGATGGCGCTGTTGAAGAATGGAAACAATAGGGATAACTGCAGCAGAGACATAACTCACGGGCAACCTATTGATAAGCAAATTTCATATAGACCTTATAAGAGAATTGCAAGTTTTAATGGTTATTTTTTAAAAGAAGATTTTCTTGATTGGTTACTTGATCTAGAGGATTTATTTGACTATGAGAATATTTGTTATAAGAGAAAAGTTGGACTTGCTTTGTATAAACTTAGTAAGTATGCCTTATGTTGGTGGGAATGAGTACAATCTGATAGAATCCGACAAGGTAAAGACAAAATTCGATCATGGTTAAGGATGAAAAAGATGCTTGCTATCAAATTTTATCCTTTGGATTGTGAAGAAATCTTGTCATATACAATACAAGATTATTATTGGCCAAGAAGTTCATACTTAAATTATTTTGAAGAGCCAAATATTCCACCGTTAAAGGAAGAATTACATGTTAAAGAAAATATCGTTCTTGAAGAATATGGAGAAGTCAAAGAAGAAAATATAGAGATTTCTGAGAAAATTAATGAAGGCCTTGTTATAGAAGAAGAACCTAAAATCAAGATTGTTGAGGAGATTAATGAAGACCCTATTATAGAGAAAGATCTTGAGGTTGAGATAGTAGAGACCATTAAAGAAGAAATTATAGAGAAAGTTGTCAACGATCTCGATGAAATCAAGTTAGATGATTGCAACATTCAAACTCCTATTATTTTATTGGGAGACACCCAAACAAAGTTTATTGATTTTATTGGGGTGGAAAGATTTGATTTGATCATTGACTCTTATTTGGTGAATATTGTCAATTACATGAAGATCAAGGGAGAAGAAGTTCAAGTTGCCCAATTAATGACTTTCAAGTTTGGCAAGAAGACAAAGAAGATGAAGTATTCAAAGTATTTGTTCTCTTGGCATGGGAGATTTCAGATTTCAAAGATGAACTCGAGGACGAGTTTGTTTCAAGTGGAGGGGACTGATGTAAGACACAATTTACTATTTAATTATTGTAATTTATTATTTTTGGTATTTTTATGTAAAAAAGCGTTATTTTAGGTTTAGGTGATTTATTTCCTTGTTTTTAAGTGCATTTAATGCTTTTTAGGTCAAATTTGATTCTTGTTATGGTTAGGTATCAATTAGGAGTTATTTTAGAATATATTTTCTTCTCTGTCAAGTTTTACGGAGCTCTTAAATAGGCCCTTAAGTCTGTAAACGTTTTTCATAGTTTATTATTAATAAAAATTCAGACTTGTGTCTATTGTGTTCTCTGGTGGATTCCAGACCTATCACCTTATGGATTCAAGGAACCCCTCATGAATTCGAGGTTTACTACCTAGGAACTAATAGTTTAGTTTCTGTCCATCAAAGAGAGCATCGTATGTGCTTCTCTTCAGGCTTCCGCGACATCAAAAATGCATCAATTTAACCAAGAATAGTTATTTAAAATATTAAAACTCTTACTGCTTCGCAGAGTTTGCATGCAATGCAACGTTCCTCTCCAGTTGGGTATCGACGGAGGGCATGTTCACCACGGAAACGAGGGCTCAAGGGGCCCTTCTCAAATGGATAATTAATCTGCATTACAAAAAGAATGAAATTTATATCATAGCTTACACAGTCCAAGATGGATATTGGGTGTTGGAATACACTTACAGTAACTTTTGGCTCAAAGAAGTATTTGAGTGTCAGCATCAGACCCCGAACCATTTCAGTGAGAAACAATGTGTTTATGCTTCGCTCAAAAACTGCGATCATTCAGAAGCATCAGAATTATTCATGGAAAATTGTAGAATATTGGTTAAAACAATAGATAACACAAATGTTCCCAAAAAGTATACTACATACCAGTATTCCAGTCCTTTGAAATCTCTTTTGTAAGTTTCTCATATTCTTCATCTTCTGTAGTTAAGAGTGTTAGGAGGAAAAAAACTAGAACCATAAATAATTTTTTACAAGTTACTTGAATTTTAAATATCAAAGAACATAGTTTGTGCTGTATGGCAGTGGATATAATTTCCTTGAACAAGGCAGCAGGCAAATTATAAATGATAAGGTTGTTAAAGGTAATTTGTGAAGAAGCTTTATGATGAGTTATTAAATCCAACAGAATAAATACATATACATATTCGTTATGTATGGATGATGATATTCATTGATATAGAGCCAATTCAAATTCACCAATGAAACCCCTTCTCTCCCACTTCATGCCTTGGAACATATATATATATATATATAGAGAGAGAGAGAGAGAGAGAGAGAGAGAGAGAAAGAGAGAGAAACACTTTCACATCCTCTTAACCTGAAATGGCTGGGGAGGGAGAGAAAATGTTCTTTTGTATCCACCCCATAGGAAGTACAAGATTACCCCCAATGGCGCATCTCAAGATCACCCCGATGACACATTTGGCATCCAGGGGTTACGGACTAATGCTTGGCATTTCATTTTTGTCATCACACACACACAATGACAACAACAAAGCTTAATCCCAAATTTGGGGTTGGCTATGGATCCTCGTCAAACTAATTAGAACCAGCCACATATATATTCTTTTCCGTCATTTTATTCTATCTAAAGTTATATTGTCTGTCACTTCCTTAATTTCCTAATTAACAAGCCCTTTTTCACTACTTAAATTTTTTTTTTTTTGTAGCCTCATACCTTTTTCCATTTCCTCAACTTGAATTGACTCATTCTTTCACACTGTTGCATTAGTCTCTCTCTACTAAACATGACAAAATCATCTTAAGCGACTTTCCCATGTCTTTTCATCAATAAGGGTCGCCTTTTATCTTTACGCGAAAATCCTCATTACCAATATATTACCGCTTATCCATCTTAACATTCTCATTTCAACTACTCATTTATGAATATGTTATTTCTTAAAAGCCCAACATTCATAACCATGGAGCATAGATTGTCTTATAATCTTATCAATTTTTCCTTCTTACTTAATACGTATTCTACAATCACAAAATACTCTTGATACACTTTTACACATCATTCACCATGCTCTTATCCTATGATTCACATGCTCTTCAATTTCTCCATCTTTATGAGATATATATATATATATATATTTATATAAAAATAAAGATTTATTGATATAGAAAAGGGGTTCTACACAGGTACACTTAATGTGTACTCCAAGTGCAACACAAGAACAGAAATAAGCAAAAGAAAAAAAAGACACAGATTAAGTTACAAAGCTAATGAATTTCAAGGAAATCCAAGAATTCCAAGAAAACCTCGAAACAAAATGCCATAGATTGTCAAGTCCAATCATATAAAGCCTTCAACAATGAATATATTTCAATTCGCCTAACTTAATTCATGCCAAGCATTGAGCATTACAATCTCTCCAAAGACACCACATGAGACACAGAGGGGATGCCTGCAATATCAGACCAACTCCGTGCTTTCCCATCCACCTCTTCCAACATGTGAGCATACTGTGCCGACTTTGGCATTACCCAAGAGACACCAAAAATACAAAACAACATTTACCACATCTCCCAAGCCACATCACAATGTAAGAATAAATGATTCATATTTTCCCCATTCTTTTTACACGTGTAACACCACTCTAAACAATTATGCCCCTCCATCTTAGATTATAAATTGTCAACATCCTCCCTAATGCTGCACACCATAAAAAGAAAACCACCAGTTCAGTTCAAATCCAACCGCATCCACCCACAGACCCATCAAATCGCATCACAATCCAAGCCCATGTCGACTGCAACATCACCACCACCCCCAGCATCAATCGCAAACCAACATCAACCGTCGAGAGACAATGGTGTTGACTAATGTGAGGCAGTGCTCAAAGTCTCTCAGCCTTTGAGGTTCAAACTAGAGAAAGAAGAAAGAGAGAGATTTGAGACTTGGACGACAATGAGGGGCTGATGTGACTCCTACAACAAGAAGGTGTTGAGCCAATGTCGGAGATGTATATAGGACAGTGTTGGGGCGACATCTTCGATGGTCGGGGCACAGCTTTTGCAGAGGGAGGGGGAGCTTGATTTCGAAGAGAGAGAGTGGAGGGAGTGGGAGAAATTTTTAACATGTTTCACTTTTTCGGTAAAACATTTTACAAGCTTGACCACATTTTACAAGCAAACAAACACCCGAAAATGCAAAAATGTTTACTGAAAAAGATTTTACAACGAAATAGATGGAGGATTAGTTACATAAATATCCTCCAATAATTGCATCACATAATCTACTTCCGAATCTAGCACTACTCAATTAAACACAAAATTCCAAAAACACCATTCTTGTCAAATCTCCATATAACTGCTTCTTCACCATCTTTATGAATTATTGATCCAAAATAGTGATAAAATCTCAGTCTTTGGTATCTCTTTACCATCAAAATTCTTATAGCCCCTTCATCTCGGTTTCTACTTTTACTAAACTTACATTCCATCATTCCAAGTTCTTTGTTTTCGTCCTACTCAACCAAAAATTTTAGATTCTAAAGCGTCTCACCAAATTTCTAACTTGACATTAATTCCATGACTAATTTCATCCACTAAAACTATATCATCTGGAGGAAAGAAAAAAAAAAACACGAATGCAAAGAAATATGGAGTTAATGTTCCTTGATGCAAACCTAAAGTGATAGAAAACTCACTTGGGATGCTTCCACTTGTTCACACACTAGTTAAATTTGTGTCATAAATATCCTTAATCAACTTAATATACTTCAGAGGAACTTATTTCTTTCCAAAACCCACCACATAGCCTCTCTAGGGACCCAATCATATGCTTTCTCTAGGTCAAGAAAAATCATATATACACCTCAATCCCCTACCAGTAAAGTTCTTTTAGTATCAATGAAAAAAAGAAATCTCTTATCAACTATTTGAACCAGTTATGACTTATGACATAAAGGCTAACAACTTCACTAGAATATATTAATTACGACTCTTTAATATTAAGATTACACACATGACATATCATGTAATTTACATCGTTGATACAATTCTCCTAGATAAAACTTTAAAAGATATCTGAATTTATACATGAATCATAAATATGATTGGAGAGAACAAAGCAAACCTTTTTGAGTGCTGAATGGGTGAGCATTGAACCGCAGCCCATAGTGGTTCGAACCCTGCAATGCTTGTGCAGAAACAGCCTAAACAATAGAGGATATGAGGAAAACAAATTAGACTATGAAACATGGAACCACTAATCAGATTGAAAAAGAATACATAAATCCCAACTAAGTCCTCAGGATAATAATATCAATTTCCCAGTGAAAAAATAATATATATAAATATGTGCGTGTATGTGATGAAAGAATTGACAGTAATAGCGGAGACAGCAAGAACACTCTGCTCACACCAAGCATGATACTTAAGCAGAAAACAGAAACCAACAAAAAATTAAAAAACTCCCATCTGAAAAACCAAATATCAAATAAATAATCACAGCTTCAATTAAATCAAAGGGAGCCTAGCAATTACCTAAAAGCTTCAATCAAGAGTTCAAAACATAGTTCCATAGAATTTGGGAGTAACAGTAGCAACTATCAGTATATATACTGCCCTACGTAGTTCCTTGCTTCTTCTTTTTATATATAGGTAATTTTTATTTTTATTTTTGATAAGTAAGAAAGATGTATATTCAAAAAGCTACCTCATGTTTAAAAAAAATCATAAAGCAATAAAAATCTACCTATATATATTTTTTATATATAGGTAATAAAAATTCATTGAAACAAAAAGGAAAATGGTTTTACCTTATGGAAGAATAAATCCAAAAATAATCAAATTCAAAATGTTAACTCCTAAAATCTAACTTATGATATCTGTGAATCCATGAAAACTAAATGAAGAATCTGAGGTCACAACCTGCACCCACTTAATAAGAGTCCTTCAAAATAGATGATTCAAATTTTCTATTGTTATCTCATTTTCCTCAAGCATATGCCCATTTCTCTCTCTTTCTCTCTGTGAAATCACCACATCGAACATTGAGGAAAAACTTTCCAACTTTCAAGTCCTTCACACCTTCCCACAACCTACATAGCTCCTCACTAACCATAAAAATTTACCTTAAGCCTCTACAAATGTTCCTTTCTATAATTTTCTCATCATTGTCTCATTTTACACAGTTTCTAGCATAACACAACACATAACTATCATGCCCCATGCGCCAAAAGATGGAAAACCCAAGGGCAACACCCAAATACACAATACGCTTAAGTGTAAACTTGTGATTAGTGCACGTAAATTCACTTCTTCATCAAAGTACCAGTAAGTGATGTAATTCAATCACAAGTCGACACCCAAAGCAGACTGCCTAAAAATCGGCTCTGCAATATCTTTACACAAATGTCCCCAATATCAATCACCCTATTATCAAAAATTTAGGTCACTGCCATTACTTAAAATCCAATTAGCAATAAGCGTTCACAATGACTTTGGTCCTAAACTAATTAAACTACAAGGCCTTAGCTTCTAACAAGACTTCATTACAGAGACCTAATTTTGATCCACAGATATATACAATCAATAACTAAAAAGGAAAAACAAACTCATAACTCAAATTTATTCAAGTATCTAAAAAACTATAATGACAATTTGTGCTTTCGTTATTAAAATCACGAAAAGTTGAATAGGCTAATGATTCGGAAAGAGAAGCTAGAATTAAGTTAAAATGAGAAGAGAAGTGGTAGTATTGATATTGATTTTGTGGCATTTTCTCAGCAACCAAACAGAGCACAAAAGGAAAATGGTTAGGGCAAATAGCTTACGAGCTGACGAGCACGAAGAGCGTGAAGCGATTTGCGAGCTAAGATCGCGGCGGCCATTTGCGAGCTCAATCAAGATCGCGTGCGAGTGAGGGTGCGATTGGTGTTGGAGAAAGTGAGGAATGTGGTAAACTGAGAAACCACCTGGGCCTGATAAATGGGAGGAGAGAGAAGATTCGAATCGTTGAGATCGGTTTGAAGCTGATGCCAAACTCGGTCCTTAAACACTGCGTTTTAACAAAGACGGTGCGTTTCGTTATCCAACTTTTTTTTTTTTTTTTGGCCACCCAACATGATTTTCGAACAAACTTAACCTCTTTCATAAATTACCATTAATTAACTTATTTTTTTCCTGTATGACTAAAAGTTTTTTACCTTTCACAAATTAATGAATTTTTACTATGCATGGACTAATTATAATTTTTTTTACATATAAATAAATTAATTATATTATCAATAAACTACTAGATAATAATTTGATGTCATATGAACCTATATATTATATAATTAATAGACTAATTTTAATATTTATTCTATATGAGTATATTTTTAGACAAATATACATTTAAATATATTATATTATATTTGTTTAAACTAATCTCTATGTCATGGGCTTGTTCATGAACACGTTATTATATTTAAATTTGGCTTGTTTGCTAAATAAATGAATATAAACAAATATTTTTTTCTCGAATCGAGTTTGAATTATTTATAAATAACTTGTCTTATTTACAACCCTATAATAAACTCGATAAAATTAAACATGAACCTCAAACTCAAATGAAAAAAAATACATACATACATATTTCTTACATGTGAATAAATTGGCCAACTCAAAACTTAACCCATGAAGAAGAGGTGATTCATGTATGAATTTGACCATTTGACTAATGACCAATATGTTAAAACTTAAATTTTTGCTAATCTTATCACGTATCATTTGCCAGAGCTTATATGTGTGCACACGCGTGTGAGAGAAACTATTGAGGACTATTTTATCATTTTGGTTCTAATTTGTTGAATATTTTTAGAATCCAAAATAAAGATAGGGTGAGGAGAAGGAGAGAACGCAAGAATTACATGATTTGGCCTACAACCGCGAGAGAAAAGTCTTTAGTGATTATATATGTACTGCACTAAATTGGTGTATTGCCCCCCCCCCCCCCCCCCCAACTACCTATTTTAAAAGAAAAAAGGAAAAAACAAACATTTGTATTACAATGAACACGATGTAGGATATTTTTAAATTGCTAAACCCTACACTAATTGTATACTAAACCGCAATTACAAGACTTATTGTACAGGTATATTTAACATTACTTTGATCGCTCCCCAAATAGGATTGTGCTTGAGTTGTAACATGGATTTGGACTTGTTATTTTTAAACTAAAACAAAGAAACATTGCCAATTTTTTTTTTTTAAATTGTGCGGAAATATAAAGCCAAGAATGTAAAGGTGTAACTACTTCTTTATTCGGGGTTCAAGTGATACTCCACAGAGCCGACTTAACAAAATTTGAAGCCTAAGGCAAAAAATTTAAATCGGACCCTTTTTATATTTAAATATTGATTAAATAATATTTATTTAACTTTTGATGTAATTTTTTATTTAAATCTATTTTTCATGTTTTTGAGATGCAATATTATTAATTAAGTTTTTGTATTCAATTTTCCCTAGCATAATTTATAATAGAAAATATTTATGAATAAATAAAACATAGATTGTAATAGAAAATTATAATTTAATTCAAATAAATCATAAAGTATAGATCAATAAGACCTATGTTTTGTTTAAAAAAATATTGCAACTTTACTAAATGACGTAATGATGTTAGATTCTAAATCTACATAAGTGAAAATTCATTTATCACATAAGTAAATAAATTAATAATTATAATTTTTCAAAATATAAAAAACCGTCGAGGACAATTGAGTAAAATAAGTTAGGTGTAAAAAAATAAATTAAAGTTTACATTTTATGTTAGATTTTGTATGATAATTATATTATCATATAGTTGTTTATTTATTTTGTTATTAAAATTGATTAATTTTTTACTTATCCGATTAGTTTTCTCAAAAAAAAAATTATGAATAGAATTAGAAATTATTAATGCACTACCGACTACAAAGCACACGTAAATCTCATAGTGTTGTGGCGCTAAAACTGCTCATATCAAAAAAGGTCAGTTTGAATATATATATATTATGACAGTTGGTGGGGAGCAAATCCTGAACTGTGACGTGGCAACACTATGACCATGGGTCCCATTATGTGAGAGAAATTACCATTGTGCCACCCTAAATTATTACAACGCTTTTCAAAGAAAAAAAAATCCCATTACTCTAAGTACGTAATTTCTGACGTACTTCGTTATTACATAAAATTCAATCCTTAGCCGCCGGGGGGGGGGGGACAGGTGCCTCACTGAATAATATTATTAAATTTATAATGACATGAAATACTTTATTTGCCCCTTTGACAGAAAAGGCAAAAAAAAATCTCAATTTAGTGCTTGACACAAAAGGCAAAAACAAAAATCTCAATCCTTTCCTAGCAGTAGACTTCTGTTCCTAGTACAACCTAGCAGTAGACTTTAGTCCCTAGTACAATTCTATATATAAAAGCAATGGTTCTCAATTAGTAATGATTAAAAAAATAAAAGAAAATCTTTACATTGATTCACTGAATAGTAGTCTGAGCACAAAAGAGTACGTACGAAGGAGCGTTGAGATAAGCTGTACCTGATGCCATTAGTATGTACGGTTGAAATTTAAAATTACAAAAAGTAACTTTAAATCTCAATTATTAAATAAAAAAACTAAAAAAATAAAGGTAAAAACGTAAAAATAAAAATTGTGAGGGACTTGGGTGAATTGTATGGGCAATTGCACCGACTTAAAAATTTATAGGCATAAACATGTTTCTCCGTTAAAATGATGCGATAAATGCATTCTATTGGCCAATAAAGTGGCCTTATTTTATTATTATTATTTTTTTTTTTATGGTGAAACAACCTTAATTAAAATATGTGAAGACATATAAATTAATATTATATTAATAAAGAGGGGACCTTAGGTCATTGCCTAAGTTGTCTATAGAGTTGAACCGGCCTGATAGTCCATTAGTAACATTATTATTTATGATACTTCATGTATGTGATTCAAATTCTATATCTTTTTTTTTCCACACTATATATATATATATATTTATATATATATGATTTTTAGGGCATATATTAAAAAACTATTTAAGGAAATGTTTTATGAAAAAATAAAAAATAAATAAAATTTTTGACAGTTTTTATAAATCCTCATAAACAGTTTAAAAAATAGATAATTAATATATGCCCTTAGCCCTTAGGGCATACATTACCAGGAGGTCCGGACCTATATATATATATATATATATATAACATTTTATTCGGCTTAGTCAAAATATCTTTAGGATAAGGATAATGTGTACTTTACTATATTGTTCAAAAGTTTTGATTTGAATGTTTGATAAAAAAGTTTCAAGTTTTTCATATAATTCAAGCTCTAGTAACATGCCTACAACCCTAGATGTCAGGCGATTAGGTGAGATGGAGACCGAAATATGTATTAATGATTTCTTAGGAGTTAGGATGTTATCACATTTTATTCGGCTCTAACTTTCTGCCTAAAATTCCAATTGATTTGGGATTTGTGTTTTTGAAAGGAAATCTAATTCTCCACAATTTTTTCAGAAATAGAGAAAACTAAATTTCAACATTTTCTAAACCAAAAATGTGATTCAAGTTACTGTTAAAAATAGTATCATTTTTTGAGCATTTTTTTTTGTTTTTTGAAATTTTTCATAAAATGTGTCTTTTCCTCTATTCAAATTTTTTCAAAAGAGTAGATAAAATGCCATAAATTAAAATTTTTTATTATAAAACAAAATGAAATCCAATCAAAATTCACAATTAATTTTAAATTAATTTTTGTTGGAACCAATCAAAATTAAGTGTTTAAAATAGGACGTGATTGGGTCCCTTGTGTAGGTGAGCCATGATCATTGAAAATTATTTTAATGATAATATCTGATCGGGTGGTCCGATTAAGTCCCATGACATACCATTGTGATCTTTAAAGCATTAAGATTTGTTTTGTATCACAAACCTGATATTCTAACTGTTGAAATTATGATTATACCCTTGGTGCAAAATTATTGTTTTGCCCTTAATATTGGTTAAATGCAAGTTGTAAAATAGGGTGTTTACAGAAAAGTATAGGTGTAAAAGTGTTTCTTCGATAAAATGATGCGTCAAATGCATTGCCAATAAAGGGGACTTTTTTTATTTTTTTATTTTTATGGTGAAACAACCTTAATTAAAAATGTCAAGACATATAAATTAATATTATATTAATAAAGAGGGGGCCTTAGGCCATTGCCTAAGTTGCTTATAGAGTTGAGCCAGCCTAATAGTCCATTAGTGATATTATTATTTATTATGCTTCATGTATGTGATTTGAATCATATCTCTCTCTTTTCCACTATCTACTTATTTATATATATATATATATATTTATAGGTTTTTAGGGCATAGATTAAGAAATCATTTAAGAAATTTTTTTATGAAAAAATAAAAAAATAATTAACTTTTTTGATGATTTTTTTCAAATCTCTATAAATAATTCTAAAAATTGATGACTAATATATGACCTAACCCTTGGGGCATACATTGCCTGGACGTCTGGACCCATATATATATAAATATATATATATATATATCTTATTATACTTAGTCAAAATATCTTTAGGATAAGGCCAATGTGTACTTTATCCCATTGTTCAAAAGTTTTGATTTGAATGTCTGAGAAAAAAGTTTCAAGTTTTTCATATAATTCAAGCTCTAGTAACATGCCTACCACATATGTCAGGTTTTTTTTAGTAAATATTAATACAAACCAAAATAGTAATATTAATATTTTAAATTAAATTTATAATACATTATTAACCAGGGTATAACTACAAAAGGACCTAATCTTTGTAATTGTAGAATGATGTTATAAACAGCGGGCACTAGACACACACAACCAATATTTCGATAAAATAGAGACCGCAATATGCATTAATAATTTCTTAGAACATTCACGTTAAAAATGACATATGTCATATGTTTGGTAGTATTTAGAGTCTAAGCCTTAAACCCCCCCCCCCCCCCAGCCAATCTTGCAAAACTAACTATTGCAAAATAATATTTTTTATTGTAAAACTAAATAATATTTTTTTATTTACATATCTGACTCTTTCTCACTTTATTTTCTCTTCTCTGTTTCTCATCTCCTTTCTCTCTCCACAACGGCCCCTCTCTCTCTCACGGTGGGCTATTCTGGCGTGGGTCGTGGGTCCGGCGTGGGTCTGGTGGCGGCGTTGATCTGGTGGCGTCGTGGGTCTAGTGGTTTCGCCGATGAAAACCCATTTGAACCTGACACCAAACCAGTACCATAGGCTCGGAAACTGAAGGGGAGCGCTCAGCTGAACTGGTGGTCGAGGGCTCGCACGATTCGATCCGCGCGAAAGCTGGACCGGTCGGACCAGCAGGTCCAAGTATTGGAAGCGAAGCGTCCTCCAGTTGAAGCAACAGAGAGAGCGAGGGTAACTCCGTTACGAAAATTGACGGAGACGATGACGTGGAGGTGAGATTGGGGAAGTCGATATACATGATTTCTGACGGAACTGGATGGACGGTGGAGCATTCCGTTAACGCCGCGTTGGGCTAGTTCGAACATTGCTTGTTAGTTTATTCTGATAGGTTTTGTGTCAGGTTCGCTGCCGATGATGGGTTTTGTGTGTGTTTTGCAGTGAGGTATGAATTGGTTTTTATCTTTTGGGTTTAGATGGGTTGGATGCAGTGGCGGAGCCAAAATTTCACTTAGGGGGGAAGATTAAAATGAAATATTAAAAAAAACCCTTGAAAAATATTAATCTTACTAATAACAAAATAAATATAGACAAATGTAATTGTCATACAAAATTTACCTAGATTAAATTAAAATTTGATCTAGACTTATTTTTACGCTTACGATTTTCTATAGTTTAAATTAACTACAAGTATATATTTCATATCATCAAAATACAGAAACAAAAATATTAACCAATTCATAGTTTTTAACAATCAAAGAAAGAGATTGGTCTAATATATTAAGCTTAGATATCTAATATGATTCCTTAAAGAAATTGAGAGAAATAAATCAATTTAAAAGCATAAAGAGTATAGCAATATATGTGCAAAGTTGTATTGTATATACATTGTAGTACATAGATTGTTTTTAAAAATTTAGCTTCAAAGTATTTAAAATTAGAAAAAATACTAAAAGTACTACAAGTTATACTACATATAAAAGTTACAAAATTTGATGTGTTAATAAATATGATTGGTTTAAAATTTTGGTTTATAACAAAAATCTAGATTTTGAAACTAAAATGTCAAGAGATAAAGGAGAAAAACAAAGACATTGGAGGCTTTATTATTACCATACAAGGACATTAGGAAGGTTTATAATAATAATAATAATAATTTTTGTAAAAAATATAAGACCCATCAATTGAAATGTTGTGACTATTAAAAAAAAAATTAAAAAAAAAAAAGGCGTGAAAAAATGAAAAAGGATCATCACTAAAAGTGCCGTGACTTTTTTCTTTTCTAAACAGGTGACTAGATTTCACTAAAAAAGAAAAAGAAGAAATGATTTCATGAATAGCGTGGAAAAGATAAAACACAAAGCTTTTTACTCCAGTGTTGTAATTTATGGTGTTAGGAAATCTTTTTTTCCATATTTTTTGGTGTCAGGAAAGTTTTATATATATAAATACAGAAATATTTTTTGTATTTTACCATGAGGGGGGTCGGGGGTAGAACGTTTATGGTTCCTGAATATTAGCAACCATAAGGTCTTTTAGGTGGAGTTAGGGGGGGGGCAGTTGCCCCCTCTCGACCCCCCCTAGCTCCGCCCCTGGTTGGATGTGGCAGTGATCTGGTGGTTTTTTTTTTTTCCTTAATTTGGGTTTTTGGTTCCGGTGAGATTTTGGTGGGCAGTGGGCAATGGTGGCGTGGTGGCCATGGTGGTGGTGGTGTGGTGATGATTGGGTTGTTTGGTTGTTGAGAGAGGGACAGAGACTCAGAGAGGCAGGGACAGAGATGAAGAGAGAGGAGTAATAGATAATTTGTTTATTATTTTATTGTATAATTTATATTATTTTAATACGTAGTATTGTAAAATAAAAGTTAGGATGGTGAAAGTATTATAAAATAGTATGGTATAATTGATAAAATAGCTTTTTGGAATACTAAAATATGATAGGATGACATTTACGAATAGGAATGCTCTTAGGATGTTATCACAATTTGCTAACCTTGAGGCTTGGTAATTAGTGCATTATTATGATAATATTCTCAAAAAAAAAAAAAAAAAAAATTATTATGAAACATTTTTTGTTACTATGTTTATTGATACTCTCTTCTCTCCTTGTGATATTATAAAACAAGTCTAAGTATTTGATTTAAACGGTAGATTAGTAGTATCTTGTTCCAACTTACTATGTGACAATTGAAAAAATCATCGTATGTAATTTAATTTTAATCACATAACTTTCTTAATGAGTCATATGGCTTGTTTGAATAATACACATAAAAAAATTGCTTCCAACATATTTGGAGTCAAACATTATTGTTGTTTGTAATGTTGCATTTTGTGGTTTCAGGCTTACAACTCTACCTTCTCCCTCTTATCTACTTATCTTTTAAAAAAATTAGGGTAAAATGCAAAATTGACTCTCTAAGTTTCTTCAGATTTCATTTCAGTCTTCTAACTTTCAAGTTTATTCAATTAAGGCTTTTCCATAAACTTTTATTATATATTGTGGTTAATTTTTCAATTTTATAATTTTTTTTAATTTAAAATTAAATAAATTCAATTAATGATTGAAAAATATTTTTCAGATTTTTTTTTTCCAAAAAATTTTAACAGAAGTTAACGGAAAGATCTTAATTGAATAAATTTGAAACTTAGAAGACTGCAATAAACAAAAGTAAAGTTAGAAGACTGAAATAAAATCTTAAGAAAGTTAAAGGGTTAGTTTTGCATTTTTACCAAAAAATTAAAACAAAAATCAACCATTAAAAAGAAGAAGAAGAGAAAGATGGAATCTCAAATATATCTTCCCAATTTTCACATGACAACTTGGCAAGCACGTGATTGAGCTTAATATATATATATATATATATATATATTTAATGAAAATATATCTATCTTCTGTATAAGAGCATTACCATCAGGTATTGCATACCAAATGCCATTTTGACACATAAAAACTTACTTTTTCTATTTTAACACACTATTTTACAATATCTCATTCATAAGATGTTTTATCATTCAATTCTATACATTAAAATAATATTTACTACACATTAAAATAATATATTATCTCCTCCCTATCATCACCATCAACAACAACAACGGCACATCCACCACTGCCGCAACAACACCGACCAGCCACCACTGGCATAAACCCACATCCACCAACGCTACCTTAAAAAAAAAAAAAAAAAAAAAAAAACCAGAGAGATCGACATGGCAAATCAAACAAACCCAAAAGCAAAACCCACATCAAACACAACCAGAGAGATCAGCACAGCAAAAAACACAACCAAATCAAACAAACCCATATCCACCGACACAAACCCACATCCCAAATCGATGGCGGCTTAGGGAGAGAAGGTTCGGGGGCGAGATCTTGAGACTAGCAGCGATGTTGAGATTGAGATCGGCCGCGGCGCTGGTGAGACCAGAGGAGTAATCGTCGGCGAGTTCAGATGAGAGATCGGCGGTGAGATTGGAGGCGAGATTGGACGTAGGTGGCGGCGCGAGGCTGAGAGCGTGAATGAGCAAGATTGGCGAAGAGGAAGAGAGGCTGAGATGTCCGATTGGAGTATCAGTGAAGAGGTAGAGAGGCTTGAGAGAGGGACTGCTATGGGTCACAGGTGAGAGAAGAGAGAGAAAAGTAGAATAAACTAATATTAAAAATTTTAGCACATCTGTCTGGACCGTGATAAATTTATCACGGTACTGTAGCATGTCTCAAAATTTTGACACATTTAACACACCTCATGAAGGTGTGTTTTTGGTGTGTCAAATGCCAAATATTTGTAATTTGGCACACCTGATGGTAATGCTCTAAACCAGTTAAAATTAGGAGAGATAGTAGCTAACAAAAAAAAAAAAAAAAAAAAACTAAGTTGGTAGATCCTTAGAGCATCCTCGTCAAAGATTTCAAAAAATTTAGCATTTAGCATCTCAAAAACCCACTTTATCAATTTTAACACCTCCCTTTACAATACACCCAACATCAAAGATTTTATATTTTTTACCACTTTATTAAAATATTAATTTTTTTATTATTTTTTATTCTAATTCTCATCTCTTTCACTACCAACAAACCCACTGCCATTGCCAACACCCATTGCCACCACCGCCCACAGCCACAACAACCACCACCAACCACAACCTCAACCCCCAACCACTAAAAAAAAAAAAAAAGTTCATCCCTTCTTCAACTTTGTAGCACGCACCCACACACATGAAAACAAACCATCAGATTCTAATTCCTTAGTCCTCCCATGGAAGACTCGATTTGACGGCACCGTCAATTGCCGATCTGGTTCTGCCTCTTCGTTCCCACGGACACCACTTCCCTCCCCGTCGTCATCTTATTCCACAACCCCAACCAAATCAAGACCCAAAATAAAATAAAATCAAATCAAGACCCACCCCAACCAAATCAAGACCCAAAATCAAATCAAACTCACCCCGATCTGAACCCATCACAAAACTGCAGCCAAAACCCACCCTAACCTCTTCAATGACCACCACCCCAGCGGCCCAGCCTCTCCGATCTCAACCCCAGCCAAGAACACCGACCACGCCGGCATTAGGGTCTGCCTCAAGAACACCAACTCAACCCAGCCAAACCCAAGACCCACGAACTCGAGATGCAGAGAGAAAAGGAAACAGAGAGGCGGAGAGGGTGAAAGGGAGAGGGGACAGAGAGCACAAGAGAGAGAGAGAGAGTGAAAAGGAAAGAAAGAAAAGAATAAAAAATAGTAGCAGCTTGCTACAGTGAGGAGTTAGAAATAAAATCTCACTGTAGCAAATTGCTAAAATTTTTAAAATTTGACACCTTTAATAAAAATGAATTTTTATGATTTAAGGTGTTAAAAATGTTAAAAAATAACATTTAGTATTTTTAACGCGGATGAGACTTGTGGGGGAGGCTATTACAAGAACGTCGTTGTGTACAAGAACGTATATGTACGGACCTCATCAATTAGTGTTGAGACTTGAGGGGGACGCTATTAATTGTCTCGAAGATTCATAAATCTTTACTGTATAATATAGAGAGGTTGCCCATCGTTTTCAATACATCGGCCTTGTGACCTGCGCTTTAACTTGGATAAGATCCGAAGAATATCAGATAGAGTGACCCCACTTTATTAATAGTATAATAATACTTGCAAATCCAACACAACAACAACAACAACAAAAACGATAAAATTAAAGTAAAACAAGAACAACCCGTTATTGTTTCTGGAATTTAAGGACATGGGTTTTTCTCAGTTTTTGATTTGATCGATTGTGAATTTTAATCACAAAAAAGAAGAAGACAAACCCAATTTTGTTTGTCGAATACAGGGACTTGGGTTGTTCTTCGTTTTCGATTTGACAACTTGCACTTTGCGTGGCCACGATTCTTCTACAGAAGAGATCAAAAGCTCTGTCTTGTTCCATTGGTGGGTCAATTCTATTTCTCAATTCTAACACTACTAGAGGCTGAAATTCGATTTGCTTATTATAAGAGGCTGCAAAGAGAGTACGTAATATACACATACACGGTGAGTTTTTTCTCGTTATTAAATATTACAGTTTTGGTTATGATTCCATGGTAATTTTTGTGAAAAAAAAGAGAGAGAGAGAGAAGTTTTGTTTTGTATGTATGTTAGTATACATGACGTGAGTTATTTGTCGTTCACAATTGGCTGTTTTATTGAAATTTGCGGTGTTTTGTTTTGTTACTCTATTTAATCAGATAGGTGTATTCTTAGTTTGTTTTCATCTTCACAGAACATTTCAGCAAGACCATATAAAAGGAGGTATACAAATTTTTTGGCTGCTATTTCAGCTACATATTGCTCTGGTGGTGATGCTACGTTTCTCTGAAGGTAAACTAAATGTTTTGTTTTTAATTGTAATTTATTTAATTATAAATTTAAATTGTTGGGTTATCTTTCTTGTTTTTTGGAAATTTGGTTTGATGTAAAATATATTTTGTATTTTTAATCTGCTCAACTTGGGTGTGAATCAGTTTGGAAAGGGACCTTTTTCTTCAGCTTTTGGTTTTTGCTATGAACATTTGTTGGGTTTCACACTTATTTTATTTGGACTTTTCTCTAGTTTTTTTTTTTTTTTTTTTTTTCATCTTCTTATCTCTTCTTTATCTTTTATTTCTGCTTCTGGGTTGGTGATTGCTCTGTTGGCCTGTCCTCTACATAATTATTTGTCTTTATGTTTCTGTGTGCAATTCCTACAGAGCAAAATGTTTTCATATATTGGTTCTCTTCTTCTGTTGAAGCCCTCTATATTGACCAGCTCCATATCTAATTGAGTTTAAACTTTAGACTTTATGCTCCTCTCTTCTTTCTTTGTTTCCTTCTGTTAAGTGTTGTGTCCTGGATATTTATTTTGTTCATGTAGATTCTTCTGTACAGTTTGGGTCTTTGGAGAAGTTGGGATTCATCTCTTTTGTTATAAATTGACACCCCCAATCCTTTCTCTCCTGCACACTGATCAGCTGTGTTTGTGGTTTCCACTGTTTTTTGGTTTTGCAATGTCCAATTTATGCTGTATAAATTTCTTTGATCTGACTTCATTCATATGGCTGCAGGTTTTCTTTCCTTTTCTGAGTTTCATTTGTTTGATTATCCAAATCATCAATTCAATTAAAGTGGAAATTTTATACTGAGGATTAAACTCTTAAGCCATGGAGAATTCTTATGATTCATCTAATGGAAATGGGCCAACCGACAGTGGGCACATGGTTATGAGGAACTCTTCATATCAACCCAGCGTCAAGGGGTCATTACCTTGGCTTGATTTGAGGGTTTTTTATGTTAGAGTTAGCAAATGTGAGATTGATGATTCCACTCCTGAGTACCTCACACTAAACCATATTCCACTCAATCGTGATACGCTTCTTGAAGTTAATGGTGTTAGAGCTAGCATATATTCCGACGGTATGTCAACCCTTCTTAGAAGGGATCGATTAGATAAGAAGTCTGAAGAAGCTACATTTGTTAGCACTGATAGTATCAGGATGACAGGAAGTGTGAAGTTTGAGGTCTTTGATAAGGATATTCTTGTGTTATTAGGGGCTTTAGAATTGTGTAATAGTAATGGTTCTGTTGGAGAATCAAATACTCAAGGCCAGGGATGGGGCATTGATTGTGAATCTGATATAACTCCAGGTACTGGCTTCTTTAAGGGTAAGCAATTGATAGGGCCAGACTTGGCTTCACCTACAATTGAGGTCTACATTGCTGGGTCCTTTTTGAGCACTCCAATTATCTTAACAAAGACTTTGCAGCTTGGTCATCGAAAAAAGCATATGAGGAAGGGCATGTTGGATTCGATACCTGAGTATGAGACGACTGAAAGCCAGAAAGATGTTCCTTCCGGGCTTGATTTGCAGGTACTGTTTTGCTAATTTAATTCTTTAAGTTTTAGATGGGTTTTTGCTTTTCTGACTTTTAGATGTTCTGCTCATATTTTGTGTAAGTGTTGCATTATCATTGCCCATATTCCCTTTGTTTGCTGCTATTTGTTCACTCCCTTGTTTGTTGCATAGAATGTTTTATGTCTGGACTCTGGACAGACATACAATCTTATCCTAGATGGTCAGAAGGATAGTTGCTTGGCACATGGTTTGAAGCTAAGAACTAAGACAATACTACCCTTTTTTGTTTTGTGTGTCATTATTCTGAGTGACTTTTACAAATATACACATGGTCAGAAGGATAGGTCCAGGCAGAGATGTATAATTGAGAAAAATTTGTCGTCTTTCATGGTTGTCTAATGTAATGACTAAAAAAAATACAAAATAGCCGTGGAAACTGTATGTACACATTTACACCCATTTTGATTTAGTACAGAGGTGTGCTCAATATGACCCTGGCCTTGAAATGGGTAGAATTTCACCTACTTTGTTAAGGAGTCAAATGCTCCCCCCCCCACAACAATAAAAAAAGGAGGTTCTATAGAGTCATCAGAACCTTCTTTGGTGAAATTATCTTTTGGTTCATACTGTATTATATTCACATAATTACCGCACGTACATGTGGATGTGGAAGGCCCATCAGTGGTCTTCCTCTATATGCTAAAGCCAGTATCTTTTCATTTGTGACTTTCATTAGTGTATCAGCTGATCTACAAATGGATGTCCTTCTTTAGATATATGTTGCATCTTAAACTTCTTTTGGTTACTTCACGATACTCTCAAGTAGGCAAAAGCTGCTTTAATCTGAACAACATATGTTAACTACTTTTCAGAAATCCTTTGGGTGAATTTAACATGCATTTCTTTGCTATCTCTATAGGAACTTCACCCTGATAACCAGTATGCAATTTCTGTACTTATCTTGTGATCAGTTGAAGTCCACTGCAGCGCTTTAGGGTCTGTTGGGTGCAATAGCCCAAGTGTGACAATAATTGATATTGTTATTGCAGCTAGGATTTGATTAATTTTCTTTCATCTGATTTGTGTAATTTATTATAATGGTAATACTTGTCTCATGAATTATACACTTGGCACTTTTATCAGGGTATTAACAAAGATGTCTTCACCAAGAAGATTTTTATGTTTACATATGTTTTACATTGCTACTAAAGTTTACTTCCCATAACCTAGCACCCTGCTAATTTTATTTTATTCTGCAGATGTCAGAATTCCCAAACCACAAACCAGAAAATGAAGACTACAATAACCCCTACACTGGGACAGCATATTTTGAAGATGAAGATGGAGAACTTTCATGGTTCAATGCTGGCGTAAGAGTAGGTGTCGGGATTGGCCTTAGCATTTGTCTTGGAATTGGAATTGGAGTGGGCTTGCTGGTTCGAACATACCAAGGCACCACCAGCAACTTTCGAAGGCGACTACCTTAATCCACACTTTCCTTGTTCGCCCTTCTAGCAAAATGTCATCCTTTCAACTCCCCCATGATACAAAGGCAGCTAACTTAGTGGTACTTCCGACATGTCACAGTTGTTAATATGGAGGCTTATGGATTTTGCAATTAAGTGTAGGAATGCATGAGTTCAATCTTTTTCCTGGCCTCTGCTGGGCTAAGCCTTGCATCCATTACAAGAGGTTCATTTGTTTCAAATGTACAACTATAAATGCAGGAAATCTCTCAGCAGCACTTTCACTTGATTTTGTAGGGAATGAACTCATTAGTGTGTGCGACCCTCACATAGCAAGTGTTGTCTGCTGTGGTCTTCTATATCTGTGAAGTTCTTTTGTTTTGTAAGGAGTTGATAGCAGTAAAGTTTTGGTAATGGAAAGAAATGTAGATCCCTTTCAACGGGTCATGACTCAATTTGTCAAACTTGTCTTTGTACTAGTTATGTTGGCTTTGCATGCTGACTATATTGTCATTATTCTAATTTTAGGCTGTAGTTAGTCACACAATACCAAGTTCTAACTCCTACCCTCCGTGTTTAATTGATTTCCCTATTGTTGTCTAGGGGATTGATATGCCTATTTTTGACAAGCCGGAGAATATACTTGAATTGAAAAAGTTATCTTGTGTATTGGGTATACGCACTTCTCTCACTCATAACATGTGAGTTTCACATTGTGAGTCCACGTAATTGTAAAAGAGATAATGCAAATGCCAAATGCGTGACATAATTATTGCCTCGTTGGGAGAGTGGGTTCAAATTAGCAGCCATGCCTTTGGTGAGTGGCATTATTATCAAGCTGTGTAAGGGGAACATGCAAAACGAAACTTGGATTACTTAACTCTCAACTTGAAATACACTTAAACAAGAGTGGTACTCTATTTCAAGAATTATATAAATGTGGTATTCCTCGTTTCAGTTTCACTAATTCATAAATTTCCATAACAGAACTGGCAGCAGAAATTATAGATAGATACACTACAGAAATCTGGTGGCGTGGTTCTGTTTTTAAATTCATAAACTTATATACAAAATTATGTTTCAATAACACTTGCACCACTGAATCTGAGGACATCTTTTCAATTCTTGGCAATAGGAATATGACTAAAATGAACAGCCATCTTTTCAATTCTAACAACAAGAATGACCGTCTTTATTTTATTTTTCGGGGAGAGAATCTGTTCATTTAGGTGCAGAAGCTATATGTCGGGCTTTCAAATTTTCGAGTGGGAAGTGGAATAAAATGCATCAGATTGCACTCAAAAGCAGCAGCCTCAGTTGGCAAAAGATCTTTCCTAATGAAACTTATTTTCAGACAAGTACATTATCACTAAAGATGGACAGAAAGATATCTGGAAGGATTTCAAATGCATTCAGACTTGCTTCTGTTGCGGTCCTTGCGGAAGTGAGAATGATCCAGTTTATATACACAGTACACACAAAGTTCACCTCAAGTTTATATACACAGTACACACAAAGTTCTATCTAAACACTGGTTAATATGCACAATATTTGACAGGAAAGGCTAAACCTCAGTAATGACAGCATTACAATGGTGCAACAATAATCTATAACCACAACATAAACACTAGTACTTTCTAACAGAGGTCGTCTGTTTGTGGAGGTCGGGCAGCACGGCGGAACCAGGTGTTGAATGCTGTTAACAAGTGAGGGCAATCATCAACATTTCGTGTTGAAAAGCTGAGGCATTGCTGCAACAGCTCCTGTGAATCGGACATGGGCAGCGTAGAGATTATTCTTAGGAATGTTTCCTCCAGTTCCAGGTACAGTGATTTGTTACTGGGCGACATAGGTGAGACATTGTCCTTGCAAACAATAAGAACAGGAAGCCACTCTTTCACAAGCTTCTTTCTAACCTGAAACATATGAGAACAAGAAAACATATGATTTTTAGTTTCAATTGATTCATCATTCCATCAAAGTGCTCGCTTGTGGTTACAGCATTCAGTGTTATTTCAGTGGTGAAATAGGTGTATATGCCGAGTAGCATTAGAGATGTTCAGAATACATTAAGAACAATTTAAAAAACTATGTCTGAGAGGGATTACATGTCCACTACCCACCAAGGTTACAAAAAAGTCCTGCTAAGATAATTCTGACAAAAAACTTTCAATAATCAAGTTGAAGGCCAAGAGGGATATGGGCTTAATAGAGACAACCTTACAGACAAGGCAAACAATGATAAAACTTTCACATGTACTCAAACTAAGGAAACTAGGATTTTAGCACATTTTGGTGCTTAACTTGCTTCATTCCAAATCTTAACTATTTAGAATTAGAAGTTAGATTTAGCTTCTTATTATTATTTTCTCCTTCAGAAACATGGCACCAGATATAGGATTTGGAAACCAAATCTATAGTGAATAACAGAGCTACTTCCCCAATTCATCAACTCTTCATGCAACCTGCCTTTTGATCAATGGTGACAAAGGAAACATTAAAGACTTAATAGAAATATCATGAGAAAATAAGACACCGAACACTCCTCATATCGGATGAGCCATTAACAGTAGGAAGCATGACAATGACGATTTGACAAAGAACGAATACATCTAGTCTGGTACATACCACCACCTATCCTCTGGGCAAATATACTTGGTCAATGTTCCACTCCTGTTTCCAACTGCTCATTTTTCCCTCAAATCTAAAAGAAACCCAGATCCAGCACCAACTACCTAGACCCCATAACTATTTTAGAGAATAAAGCTGTTTTATGTCATCATTTTAAACAAATCAATGTTATTTTAACCTAAATCTTTGGCTTCACCAAATCATGTGGGACAGCCCAGAAGGATTAAATCACGACAGTGTCAAAAATCCACCTAAGTGCGCCCATATACTTAACCTATGACCCTACATTAGTCATGTATTGACACCATTGACAAAATTTGCAGAGACTACTACATCAAGGCTTTAAAAACAAAATAAAAAATCACATATAACTCGATCGATCAACATATAAATCATGCCCGCCACGACCAAAGTATGAATACCCATCACAAGTACAAACGCAGTTCAATCAACCAATACCATAATGTGTGCAATGTAGAGCTAATCAATTCACATATACTCAAATTCAAGTACATTTCATAAGAATCATAACAATAAGTTAATAACCAAGCAAGCAATACCTGTTTAGTGGCCAAAATGGTGCCGGCCGCGACAGCATTGGCGAGCTTAGAGGTGCACCTAAGCACGACAGCAGGCAAACCGGGGACAATATTCCGCCAAGCATCATCCCGAAACGCCCGCTGCAAATCAGCAGTGAATGAAGCCTGCTCGCTCCACGCCTTGACGGCGAAATCCGCCACCCTCAACTCAATCATCCTCTCGATCAACCAAAGCAAATGCTTCCCATTAGTCATAGCCTTATGAAGATTCAGCCTCTGTATCGCCTCGGTCTCATTGTGATCGCCTCTAAAATCCGGGCTCGAGTAGTCCTCGAGCGACTCCTTAACAACGCCAATACACTTCTCGAACTCGGCCTCGAGAACCCGCTTGGCGGACTCTCGAGACGAGTAGTCTCGAAGCAGCTTCGCCACGAAGGCCTTGACGAAGGCCATGTTCGGGTACGTGTTGATCGCGGACGAGACCAGAGAGTGCAGCATTTCTTCCGACGTGTCGGATTCGGTCGGAGGCGAGAGCCGAGAGAGGAGCTCTTGGCTCTCGTCTTGCTTCAAGAAAGGGACGATGCTCAGAACTCGCTGCTCCTCGGCCTCGGTCCACGGGACGGACTCGAGATAAGTGACGCACGATTTGACGAGATCTTCGAAGAGGAGTTCGAGGGCGATTGGGAGGAGATCGAGAGCCGTGGAGACGGAATCGATTGAATTGGAGAGATCGGGAGTGTAGAGGAGTTGGAGGACGGTTATGTAAGATTGGAGGGAGGTAGGGGTCGGTGGGATACCTAGATTGAGTTTTAACGGTTTTTGGGTTTGGGATTGGGTTTGGGTTTGCCAGCGGTCGGATAAGAGGGCGGAGAAGTATTTGGAGCGGTGGAGGACGCGGGAGTGGAGGTAGATCTGAGTCTGGATGCCGTTTTCGTATATGCTGTTTTCGTTGGTGGAGGTGGGGGTGGGGGTGGGGGTGAAGGGGGGAATGGGGGTGGGGGAGGAGTCGAAGGGGGAGAGTTCGAAGAAGAGGCGGATGGCAACGTCGCCGGAGTTGCGGTCGTTGAAGAAGGGTTTTGTGGTGGTGGGGGTTGTGGTGGAGGAGGTTGTGGAGGAGGAGGAGGAGGGGGTGGAGGTAGGGAGCACGCGCTGCCGTTTCTTGGAGGAACCGATTGTCATTTTT
This sequence comes from Notholithocarpus densiflorus, assembly GCA_030021035.2. Classification (NCBI taxonomy): domain Eukaryota; kingdom Viridiplantae; phylum Streptophyta; class Magnoliopsida; order Fagales; family Fagaceae; genus Notholithocarpus; species Notholithocarpus densiflorus. The sequence goes on from JARYZH020000045.1 coordinate 2,521,419, forward strand.
TGCCTTTTTTGGTGAGGTGAATTGGGATTTTTTTTTTAGGGAGAGAGGGAGGGAGGGAAGAGGATAAGGATTTTGTAACGGGTTTTTATTTATATCGAGATTGTGGTAATGGAGGGATGCACGTGGAGTGGACAGGTGGGTAGTCGTGACTCACTTATAAACGAAGCCTCTAGATATATATATTTAATTTTTTTTTCTTAAGGATAATTAAGACATGTTTCATACCTATTCTCCCTAAAGTCTTTTTGAATACCGTTTATTTTTTAAAAAATTAAAAATTAAAAATATTGTAGCAAAATAATTTTAAAATGTGAATAGTAGCAAAATACTGTAGCAAATAATCTGCCATGGGTCTTCATTTATTGGCTGAAACTACTACAGTGCCATGAGTCCGAGTTTTAAAATGCAAAACACTACAAACATGCTAGGCAAATGCACGCTAAATCTTTAAGCAGTATGTAAACGAGAGGAAGTGTCAGTTTAGTTAGCACCACTAAATACCAAAATGTGGCTACATTGGTGAAGCCAAAACCATATTTTTTTGGCTCCACAGCTACTTTTGATTGTATATTGTAGCTCATATGTAAAAAAAAAAAAATTTAATTGTTGTGTTATTACTGCTTTTAAAAAAAAAAAAAAAATCTCTTTTGATTGTGTTCACACTGCTTTTTAATGAATTTTTTTATATTATTTTAATTAAATAGCTAAAAATATAGAGCTATTGATGTTGAGTGTAATGTAAAGTGAGAATGTAAAATAGATAAAGTAGCTTTTTATGGAGCAATATTGGTAAATTTATGACTCTACCAATGTGGATGCTGCCGATGGCCTTTTTTTAAATACTTAGGAGTTATTTGTTTCATTTTACAATATATTTCAATTAAAAATGTTTTTGAGATTTTTGTGTGTTTTGTAGTATTCTATAAAATATTTTCTATGCTTCTATGAAAAATAATGAAACATAAATCTACAATGCTAACTAGTCCACAATATCAAAATCACCTGAATCAAAATTAGAATCACAAAATCAACCACATAAATCATGTCACAATACTTACCTGCACAAAATCAAATCCCTTATCCCACACATCTACACTACTAGGTCATGGACTCATGAGTTGTTGGGTCGATAGGATGATCACCAAAGGGATTGGGTGAGTCGATGGGTTGGCCATCAAAGGCAAGAGAGATAAAGAGGGTTGTAATGGGTCGGTTGGTTCGCAATGACAAGTGAGATGGGGATCTATTGTGAACTGCAAGTTGTAAATTGTTTTAAGTCCCATTTAAGGGCGTAAAACAATTTACACTCCACAAATAGTTGATTTTACAATCAATCAGTATCATTTTCAGTTTGATCAACATTTTTAGATAAGTCAGGGGGTGTTTGGTACATGCACTTAAAAATATGTATTTTGTTATTTGAAAATATGTGTGGAAATATGTGTGGGTAAAAAAGTATGTAAAAATACGAGTAATGTTGTTTAAAAACTGAAAACATGTGTTTGAGTGGGTGTACCATATGGGGCCTCAAATACCAAAAATGAGAAACATATTTTTAGCCAAAACAAACACCCTGAAAAATTTAAACTATAAGCCTAATGAATTTTTACCCTTTCAGATTAAATACACAATAATGTTATTGAAGTTTGGGAGGAGATGGTAGGACTATAGACAGGAGGCAACATAAAAAATATTATTATTATTGAACTATCACTTAAACTTTCAAGTTATCCACATCGCTTGTTGAAGTACAAAAACAAGATTTTTGGAGGACAAATTACATAGCTCGTTACATAGATCACTAGACTAAAAACGTACGTCAATAATCATTTTAAGCTTGACATACAAGAAGATTGCCTACAGCTTTTTGAAGGACTGTTTAACACTTAAAGGTCTTTCTCTTGGTTGCACGTAACTTAAAAGAGACTAAGGAGCAATTTTAGGGACACAAAAAATGGCATAACGTTTGCCACATAATGAGTTGCAAGTGATGAAAGTGTAGACCTACTATTTCACCTCTATACAATTTGTCACGTAGCAAATTATGATAAAAGTTGTGAAATTTTTTATATTCTTAGCATTTTTTAGAGACTAAGTTTAGCATGCAACAGGGATAGGGACCAACAACAGTTGCATTTTTTTTTTAATAGGGACCGACCACAGTTGCATTATTAAGAGGTTAAAAATGCCCATGCATACTTTGTTGCGTGTACAAATCTTGTAGGGCCGGAGAAATTGAAGTGCGTTAACATGACAAGTGAATAGGGATGGCTCATCAAATCAAAGTTCAAACCCGTGCTTATTACACTTTCACATCATGAAATGGATAAGGTTAAGTGATTAACTTGGGTAAGTGCTACTACTGCTAGTGCTTACTATAGGACAATCTTCACTTGATTAGAGGGCTCCATTCCAATGCAGTGACAGATGCGCTCCATCTACCAAGGATAAGTGCTGCTTTAAAAAATTTTAAGATGAGGCGAATGGTGTCAATTGTGTTAAACATGTCCATTTCTAAGTTCTAGCACATGGCTGCTTGTCATTATATTTCTATAATTTTACAGCAAATTGGACCTACAGAAGAACTTTCCTGAATGGCTGAATCAAACGCCAATTTAAAAACTCAATTAATTGTTTAAGTGACAAGGTCGCTCTTTGTGCTCCTAGGGTTAGCTACGCTAATTTCTACGATCTCTAGTAGAGCTTTTCTGTCCCTGTCCTAGTACAGGTTTCCACGTCCCCTACTGTGCTGCTAGTACCATAGGGCTTTCATCTCTTACAATCCCCCTAATTGCCCCAATTGATTCTTTAGAAAGTTTATGGCAGAACCTATCCCTTTCAGATTTGGAGGAATCTGGAATTTCTTGTCCCAAAGATTCACTGAACCCCCAGTTTCTCTTGGCTGCAAAGTTCTTTACAAAACGGGTGGTTAACATCGATTCATTTGTGCGAACTTTTAAGCCTCTTTGGAGAACACAGAACGATTTCAAGATTAAGGACATGGGTGATAACACACTCTTCTTTGATTTTGAGGATGATTATGATCTCCAACAGGTTGTAAAGCATGAGCCGTGGACATACGAAAAACATCTGGTCATCTTTGAAAGGGTTCAAATTTCAAAAGAATGTCCCTATTTCGGATCTCCGCTTTCAATTTACATCCTTTTGGATTCAGATACATGATTTACTGATCCATTGCTTAACACCAGCAGTCAAGGAATATATTGGAAGATTGCTGGGGAAACTCCTCCACATGGCTGATTCTGAGGAGGAAGGTGGTAAGGGCAACTACCTTCGAGTCAGGGTGTGAATTGACATCACAAAACCTCTTAGCCGAGTACGGAAGGTCTGGTCAGAGGGAAAGGTCATTGGATGGGCGGCGCTTAGGTATGAATGTCTCCCTAACTTCTGTTATTGGTGTGGTCATGTGTCCCATGATGACCGGGATTGCAAGCGGTGGTTACAAAGCAAAGGTACTTTGACAAAATCTGACCAAAATTATGGGGAATGGTTGAGGGTAGAGGTGGACCTGTCAACTCGCAAAACCTCTATCATTGTCTCCGGTGCAAAACCACACAAACTAGTGCCTCCCACAAAGGAATGTGATGACCCTGAGACTCAGTAGTTGGGGACGTTAGCAACAAAAGACAAGGGCATTGCCCATCTGGACCTAGCAACCCCCGACAAACCAACTCCAGCCAACCAACGGCCAGACAAGCCAGAATCGATAGACGAAAACATTACTCATCATTTATTACTCCCGGATTTTTAGGAACCCGTAGTGGTTACTGACAATGAATTGGACACTAACTCCAGCATCAATCCAGGTACATTTACTACCCCTAAGAATGTAACAGCCATTTATGATTTTGAAAGTGGTCCAGCGCAGGACTCGGGCATAATTAATCCTGTGATTAAAGTGGAACCCACAAACCAAACACAACTCAAACCTCACCTCGGCCCATTAGTTGGGCTACCCACACTCCCAAAGCCCATGCACATAACCCCTACTCCCAGACACACAAAACCAAATGGCCCAAAATCTACTTGGGTTTGCCTCATTAGGGAAATAAAAACCCAACCAGGTGAGATTATTGTGTATGATCCTGAATCATGAAGAGAACCCATTTGCCTTGAAGACCTTCGTGCACTAAAGAGACAGACCTTCCAAAATGATGCTGAACTTCAATCCCCAACGACGGCGGCTGCTCAACAGCCCCGCCGAGCCCAATGAATTGCATAAGCTAGAACTGCCAAGGCTTGGGGCAGCCACAGTTAGTTCCTGAACTCACTGAATTGGTGAGAAAGCACTCTCCAACCATCCTTTTTCTCATAGAAACTAGAGCCAAAGAACCTTTCATCAAAAACCTTAGAAATAAACTACATCTTGAAAACGTATTAATTGTCCCAATGATCAATTCTGGTGGTGGTCTTGCTTTGTTTTGGAAAAATGGAGTTGATCTACATGTGTTGGATTCCTTCCCTACCTATATTGATGCTGTAGTGAACTCAGGAGTGGATGACGCTTGGTGGTTTACGGGTTTTAACAGAAACCCAGTGACGGCCAATCGGGAACATTCCTAGGCACTACTAAAACACTTATGCCTCAAAATGGAGTTACCGTGGCTTTGTGTGGGAGATTTTAATGAGATAGTGAGGTCTGGAAAAAAAAAAAAAAAAGGTGGGGCAAGTCGAAGAGAACAACAGATGGTGCATTTCAGAGGTGCATTGGATTTTGTGGCTTCCACGATTTGGGTTTTGTTGGCCCACTATTCACTTGGTGTAACAACCAATTTGATGGGGAAATTACTTGGATCTGACTTGACAGAGGGGTGGCAACGCCATCCTGGTCCCAATTGTTTCCAATGGTTCGGGTCCATCATTTACCTGGATCATTATAGGATCATTGTCCCCTTTAGATCAGCTCGGATGATGAAAATGTCAGATTTTATAAACGTAATCGCCCTTTCCGATTTGAAGAGGTATGGTTGAAGGATGAGCGCTATGAAAGGGTTATAAAAAATGCGTGGGAGAGTATTGCTTATGGTAGTCCAATGGATCGATTAACTCGCAAAGTTGATGCATGCAGAACTCACTTACAAACTTGGAACTGGGTTTCCTTTGGTAACATTCGCAACTTGCTAAGCCAAAAAAAGAAACTATTGGCACATGCTGAAGCATGGTCCATGGTTGGAGATAACCATGAGTTGGATAAAAAGTTAAAAGGTGAGGTGTATGAATTAATGGTAAAAGAAGACATCCTACGGCAGCAACGTTCACGTGTGGAATGGCTTAAGTCAGGGGATTTTAACACGAGCTACTTCCATAGTCGTGCAACTTAGCGCAACAGAAGAAACTATATTTCCAAACTTGTTTTGGATGATGGTTTGTCAATTGAAGGGGATCAAAAAATTGGGGAAGCTATGGTTGATTACTTCAGAAACATTTTCACCTCTGCTGCTCCATCAAATTTCAACCAAATTTTATAGGGGATTGAAACAAAGGTCACACCCCAAATGAATTCAGCTCTAACCCAGAAATACACAGCAGCAGAAGTTGAACATGCACTAAAACATATGAAGCCTTTGTCAGCGCCCGCCTCGACTGTCTCCAACCTTTTATAAATCCTTTTGGAACATAGTAGGACCAGATGTGGTTGAAGCCTCACTCTCTGTCCTTAATACGGGTACCATACCAGCAAACTTTAACCACACCTTCATTTCCCTTATTCCCAAAATAAAAAACCCAGAAAAAGCAAAAGACTTCCGCCCTATAAGCCTGTGCAATGTGCTTTATAAGATTATAGAAAAAACCATTGCCAACCGTTTCAAAAAACTCTTGCCAAAATTAGTCTCTGAAACACAAATTGCATTAATGTCAAACCGCCTCATCTTAGATAACATCCTAGTAGCCTTTGAAACACTACACTACCTCAAATCCAAAAGGAGGGGAAAATTTGGGTTCATGGCATTAAAACTTGATATGAGCAAGACGTATGACAGGGTTGAATGGATTTTTCTAGAAAAAATCATGAAAAAATTGGGGTTTGATGGAACATAGATCTCTTTCATAAGCTTTTGTATTCGTTCGGTTTCTTTCTCTGTCACGATTAATGGAGAACCACATGGTCACTTCCACCCTCAAAGAGGTCTCTGCCAAGAAGACCCTTTATCACCTTACTTGTTTCTTTTATGTGCAGAAGGTCTCCACTCTTTGATACAACAAGCTGAAAACTCAGGCACGCTCAATGGAGTGTCTCTATGTAGTTTTGGCCCTAAGGTATCACACCTATTCTTCGCGGATGATAGTTTGCTTTTCGGAAGAGCAAATCTCACTGATTGCAGCACTATTATGGATATCTTAGCCACATACGAACTTGCTTCGGGTCAGCAAATCAACCGAGATAAAACACAGCTGTTTTTTAGTTCCAACACACCTCGGTCTATACAGGAAAATATCAAAGCTTTGCTTGGTTTCTCGGCCACTTCCCATTATGAAAAATACTTGGGTCTCCCATAATTTATCGGAAGAGCAAAAAAACAAAGCTTCATCTATATCAACGAACGAATATGGCACAAAATTCAGGGTTGGAAAGAGAAGTTATTGTCGAAAGCGGGGCAAGAAGTCTTGATAAAGGCTATTTTGCAAGCTATGCCCACCTTCACCATGGGGTGCTTTAAACTACCAAAGAGTTTATGTAAGGACATTGAATCTCTTATTCAGAAGTTTTGGTTGGGATACAAGGGAGATAACAGAAAAAAAAAAATCATTGGGTTGGGTGGAATAAACTTTGTCATCCTAAATGCCAATGTGGACTGGGTTTTAAGGACATTGAAAACTTCAATTTGGCTTTATTGGGAAAACAGGTGTGGTGCCTATTACACAACACGAACTTGCTCTTCTACAAGGTATTTAAGGCAAAATACTTTCCAAACTGCTCTGTGTTGGGTGACAGTGTAAGGCAGAAAGGTTCCTATGCATGGCAGAGTATCTTGAAAGCAAGAGAAGTGGTTGGGCTAGGTGCGGCTTGGAGGATTGGTGATGGGAAGAAGGTTTGAATTAGGGGTGATAAGTGGCTTCCGAGTCAGCAAGCAAGTCAAGTTTTGTCTCCCCAGAAACACTTCCCAAGCAACTCTCGAGTCTGCGCCCTCATTGATGAGGATAACCCAAGCTGGATTGTTAATCGGGTACGGGAAGAATTTCTCCCCTCTGAAGTTGAAGTCATTAAGCACCCGCTCCACTAAGGACACCCTCATATGGTGAGGAACAAAAAACGATACCTATTCCACAAAGAGTGCCTATCGTTTACTTGCAAAAACTTCAGCTGCTGCAAAACTAGGTTCATCAAATCCTCAGGCTCATAAGGCTTTTTGGCAGAAACTTTGGAACCTTGATGTCTCAAACAAGGTTAGACATTTCATGTGGAGAGCTTGCAATGAGTCTCTGCCAACAAAAATGAATTTATTCAAAAGGAAAGTCACTGCTAATCCCATTTGTGACCAATGCCATTGTGAAAAGGAAGATACGATACATGCTTTGTGGGGCTGCATTAGTCTCAAGGAAATTTGGTGGGAAGAACAAACTTGCAAAATCCACCTGCATGAAAGTTTTGCAAATTTTAGGTACCTTTTTCAAGGTTTTGTCCTTTACAAAAGACCAATGCTAGCTGAGACCTTTGCGGTTCTAGCTTGGAGTATTTGGTTTAACTGAAACGCTAAAAGAATGGGCAAGAGCTTCCTGCCAAACCACAAGATTTACGTAGATGCAATCGAGCAACTACACGAGTTCCAAATGGCTCAGGTGCAGCCCTCGACTCTCCCTCTTTCCTCGAGCACTCACCCTCCTCACTGACACCCCCCCACAGGTCTTACATACAAACTGAACTTCGATGGGGTTATTTTTTAGGATGTTCGAATGGCAAGTATGGGGACTGTGATCCGCGACTCTAAGGGCGAAGTGATAGCTGCTCTCTCTGAAAAAACCTCTTTGCCCCCTACTGTAGAAGATATAGAAGCTTTGGCTTGCCGAAAAGCCATGTCCTTTGCACATGAGGTAGGATTGCAAGACGTGGTGATCGAAGGGGACTCTGAAACTATCATCAAACACTTCAGCTCTGAATCAGATTGTCTGGCATCTTTTGGCAATATAGTGGAGGACTTAAAGTGTGCTGCTCTAAATTTCCATTCATGTTCTTTTTCTCATGTAAAATGTAATGGCAATGTCGTTGCTGATAAGTTAGCCAAATTGGTAAAACATTCTATTGCCCCTCAAATCTGGCTAGAGGACATCCATAGTGATGCTACCTACCTTGTTTGTGTTGACAAAAGTTTTTGTTGAAGTAATAATATTCCTTTCTGATTTCTCAAAAAAAAAAAAAAAAATGCCAATTTAACTAGGCAAGCCCAAATTAAGCTTGAGTCAAGTGAAGGCCCAAAACTCCTTCCTTCCTATTTGGGCCTTCCATGCCACTAAGGGATAGTAACATTGCTTTCTAACCAGCCCAATTGTATTCGGCTAGTTTCCACCATAAAAATGTATCCCCATGGTCATTCAAGTATTCCTCTTTAGTCTTAAAAAGAGTCCACTTATTATGAATTCTCCCAAACCATCACTCAGAAGTCAGAACCTCTTTTGAAGCTCACTTTCACTCCTACATTCCTCTACTCAATAAAACCTTTCTAATTTCTATCTACTTTCTATGTTTCTTGGGTATAAGTGTGCGTTTGCCAATAGCTGAAATTATATTTCAGCTGCGTTTGGCTTTTTTTTGGGGTCCCATGGCACTGTTCATGGGACCACCAAACTCAAAAAAACACGCATGCCAATATATTTTTTGGTTTCACAGCACTATTCACACATTTAAAAATTATTTTGCTATAGTATTTTTAACAATAAGTTTTCAGTTTTTAGCAAATAAACGGTATTCAAACAGACCCTAAATGTTATATTTTGTGAGTTTCTTCTTTCTAGTTTCTAGGTTAAAGTGTCATATTTTGTGAAGAGCATATTTGTGACCTTCCAACATGTATACCAGTATTTGGTAATAGGATTTGTCAGCCGTAAGCCCATAAAACTTATAGAATGCAACTAACCGTTCTTAAATGTTAGGCCCAAATTACAAATTGTTCCACTTAGCTTTACCAAAAACTCATGCTTAAATTTCAAATTTTATTCATCTTTAATCCTCCTGTTAATGTCTATTAAGTGCCCAAAAATGTAGTCTTAAAAATCCCATCAATTAAATAAAAAGTATTTTTTGAAAAATTAAAAAAATAGAGGGGTAATTTACTCAAGAGGAATGCACTGAAATTTCAGAAAAGAAGAAGGAATAAGGACCAAAAATACTAGAACATAAAAAATAAAAAATAAAAAAATAAAAAAAAGGGCCAAATTTTATTATTATTATTATCATTTTTTATTTTTGCTAATAATTAGCCAAATTTTATTATTTGCATAGATATTAAATATTTTATGCGAACACTTCGCACACACAACATTCACAGCTGAGATTAATCATCATGTTCCCAAAAAGCACAATCAACCAGAGATTTCAATGGCCTTGACATCAGTTTTCTTCACCTCCACCTTAGGAACAGTAACAGTAAGAACCCCATTCTCCATCGCAGCCTTAATCTGATCCATCTTCACATTCTCCGGCAACCTGAAACTCCTCACGAACTTGCCACTGCTCCGCTCGACACGATGCCACGTGTCATTCTTGTCTTCCTTCTCTATCTTCCTCTCTCCACTAATCCGAACCACTCTGTCATCTTCGACCTCGACTTTCACTTCCTCCTTGTTTAGCCCAGGAAGATCGGCTTTCAACACGTGAGCTTCTGGGGTCTCTTTCCAATCAATACGAGTGTTGACAAAAGCAGAATTCTCTTTGTAAATTTGGGTTGGGAAATCCTTGAATGGGTCCCATACGTTTAGAGAGAATGGGTCGAAGATATTGCTGCGTTGGCCACTGAAGAAGCTTGGAATCATCGACATTTTTGAACTTTGATGTTGTTATGAATAATTTCAGAGACTCAGATTTTAGCTGAAAATTTTTCGATGGTTGAGGAACTTGATCGGTTGGGTATTTATATGTTGAATAAGAGGAATCTAGTGTACTCTAGGCCCTGTTTTAGTTTGGTGATTTTTGGTTATTTGGAACTTTCTAGGACTATTTGGAACTTTCTAGGAGCTACTTTGTGGGCACGTTTATAGGACCTAATTGAAGCTTGAAGAGACTCATTGGCCATGGTTTAACAAGTCCCTTGTATATCTGGCCTTTATAGCCCAATAATATATACTGGCGTGACGTGTTTCGTACATGCGATGAGATTCTTTTTTATTATTTTGAGTTTAATGTAATTTTTCAATTTGAATTTATCTATTGTTAGTGAGGTTACACGGAATGAATTTTTAAGAAACTAAAATTTAAGATTTGAAAATGAGTAAACTGCAAGATTTAGTATGTGCTAGTTTTTAGGAAAAAAATGTATCAAATGTGCATGAGATATATTCAAATAGAGAGTGTGCTAATTTTTAGGAAAAAAAGTTTATCCGGTAGTTTTTTTTTTTTTTTTGAATTTTGTTGAATTACAATTTTAAACCTATTTTTTGTTTTTTAAGAATAAAAATTATCTAATTAGATTAGGGGTATTTTTGACATTTTACGAAGCTATAACTGACTTTTTGAATCTTTTTAATATATAGAGATGATTATATTTTAGAACTAGTTCTTTATTTATTTTTATATAATACAAGATAGAAATTTTATTTTAATTTAATCTAAGTGTATGTGCGTGTGAAGTTTCATCTCGAGAGTTGGGATCTCGAGACTTGTACCCCAATGCGCAGTGATATATTTTAGAACTAGTAGCTAGCTTGCAATACGCAAAAAAAATTGTAAATAAATAAAATAAAATAATATATGATATATATAATTAATTAGGATTTAATTAGAGAATTTGTAAAAAAAAAAAAAAAACTTATTTAAATTATTATAATTAATTCAGAAAAGATAACATCTGTGGGGACAAATAACCAAGAGTCACGCATCTTGGGCTATGGGCTTGATCCGAGGAAGACTCATGGGTCGAGCAATGTGGCAGTTATTAAAACATTTTACTTTCAAAAGATTCGCACATATTACGGCGATTCTGTCCGAGGAGGGTATAGTCCTCGGATAAGAAGATTTCGGTTCAAGAATGAATCCCAGTGGTTGAAGTAATCCTCCTGGAATCCCCAATGACAGAAACAACCTTAGTGAGCTTACTGGGAAGGAAAAGATCCCCGAAAATATCTGAAGAAAGGCTGCTACCACCACATTGAATACCCTGCAACTACTTTTCTGGCCACATTTATGTGGAGAAGACCTCTGAACAGTGCTACCAAGACTATGACCTCTCACAAGGAAGCCAAAGAAAAGATCTGATGGGATAAGTATCAAGGGGCGCCTTAGATGAATGACAAGTGTAAAGATAGGATGCTTAGAAGATGATTATATAATGTCATTCCTCCTCCATTGTAAGGGAGGTCTTTTTGGAAGAAAAAGAAAGGAAGCGAAGAACTAGAACGTGAATTACATAAGAGGATCCCTCCTCGGACCTAAATAAAACAGACTTATGTCAAGTTATCTCGATATGCTTTGGGCCTTCTGATCAGCCTTTTAGTTCATTTGTAAGAATAGGTTAAACGAAGTCCTCACCATTCAGATCTAATTCTTAAGCCCATTCTCTACAAATATATTGTAGCGGACTTATTGGGCCCGGGTCTTGCATGCTTTGGACTTGAGTGCACAATTTGTTGCCCTATAATTGGCGTCGTCTGTGGGAAGAATTTGTATAATAGTGAGCGTGACGTTTCACCATGGTAGGATCAGGTCCCCATCAGCAGGAATCTAGGGGCTCCCATCGACAAGATGCCTTCCACAATCTTGAGCGTAGGAGAGATAGGGAGGGTAGCCCACATACCACACAGACTAGCGGAAGTCACCCGTAAATGGGGAATCACTTCCCTCAGGAGCAGAGTAACAGAGCCATGCAAAGGGAAATCGATGATTTAAAGCGGGAGCTACGCCATGCACACCGACGACGAGCTCCTTCTAGTTCTGGCGTTTCCTCAAATGATGAAGATGACGTTACGTACAAACGCGATCCTAGGACACCGTCGAGCGAGCCTTTTTCCTATCACGAGGAAAATGTTCATAAGCGAAAACGTAAGAGTCCACCTCTAAAGGGGCTGGAAAATGATGCCATGAGCACGGCGTTGAATCAAATCTCTAGATCCCCCTTTACGCATCGCATTGAAAGGGCAGAACTTCCTCGGGGATTCCATCAACCCACTTTCACCACTTATTACGGCCGAACGGATCCAGTAGAGCACGTAAGCCAATTCAACCAGAAGATGGCCGTCTACTCTAGGGACGAGGCTTTGATGTGTAAAGTCTTTCCCTCCAGTTTGGGGCCCGTGGCCATGAGGTGGTTCGATGGGTTGAAACCTAACTCCATAAATTCCTTTAAGGAACTTACGCAGGCTTTTGGTTCTCGTTTTATCACATGCAGTAGGGTGCCTCGCCCTTTGGATTCTTTATTGTCTTTGTCCATGCGGGAGGGGGAAACCCTGAAAACGTACTCAGACAGATATTGGGAGACGTATAACGAAATAGATGGTGACTTTGAGGACGTGGCCATCAGTACTTTTAAGGGCGGCTTGCCTACCGAGCATGGATTAAGGAAGTCTCTCACTGGTAAACCGGTCACCAGTGTGCATAAGCTTATGGATCGAATAAGCAAGTACAAAAGGGTTGAAGAAGACCAGCAGCAAGGAAAGGGTAAAACAAAGGTTAACCCTTAGGAGCGTAGGGATTTCAGGTCGGACCGATTCAGTAACAATCAGCCACGGAGAGACTTCGCCGGGCAGTCAGATTCCTCCAACGCCCAAGCTGTCAACGCGATATTCCGAGAACCAGTCAATAAGGTCTTGGAAAAAATTAAGAACGAGCCATTCTTTAAATGGCCGAATAAAATGGCTGGGAACGCGATGAGGCGCAACCAAAGCCTTTATTGCCAATATCATCAGGATCAAGGACATACTACTGAGGATTGCAGGAATTTATGGGACCACTTAGATCAGCTGGTCCGAGAAGGAAGATTGAAGGATTTGTTGTATTCCAGTAGCCAAGCAGGACAGACTGGGTTCGATTCCAGAAGAGGGGCTTCCTCAGGCCCACCCCTAGGAATGATAAACGTCATCTTCGCTGCCCCCGGAAGAACCGGATCCTGTCCGTACAGAGTGATGTCTGTGGCTCGGTCGCTCGCCGAGGATAGTAAGCTTGAACCAAAAAGAATCAAGATGGAAATACAACCAGTTCTGGGTTTCTCAGACGAAGACAAGGTCGGAACTATCCAACCCCACGATGATGCCTTGGTGATTACGCTTAGGATAGGTGGGTATAATGTGAAGAAGGTGCTGGTGGACCAAGGGAGTGCCGTGGAGGTAATGTATCCCGACCTGTTTAGAGGTTTGGGGTTAAAGGTTGAGGACCTAACTGCCTATGACTCCCCTCTGGTCAGCTTCGAGGGAAGAACCGTTATGCCAAAGGGTCAGGTTAGGCTACTTGTGCAAACCGGTCTTGAGGTGGTAGAGGTTGACTTTATTGTGGTGGATGTTTATTCTCCGTATACGGCTATCGTGGCTAGACCTTGGCTTCACACTCTAGGGGCTGTCTCCTCAACTTTGCATCAAAGGGTGAAATACCCTTCCGAGGGTCAGGTTAGAGAGATCCTTGGAAACCAGTCCATGGCTAGATAATGCCTGGTGGCGGCCATATCACATCAACCTGAAACTGAATCGCCGATGGCCGCGGAGGCAAGTTCATAGCAATTAAAATCTCTCGAGTTGCCTATCGATGGGCATTCCGAGGAGGCAAAATGTGATGATTTAGAGAGGATCATTATAGGAGATGATCTGGAAAAGTATTTCCAAGTGGGGTCCCAGTTGTCGCCTCGTGAGAGAGAAGAGTTAATAGAATTTCTTAAGAAGAACGTCGATGTATTTGTCTGGAGCGCTTATGAGGCACCAGGGGTGGACCCAACCTTTATCTGTCACCACTTAAATGTTAATCCGTCCATTACCCCGAAAAAGCAACCACCCCGACGTCCGTCCAAGGAGCACGCCGATGCCGTTAAAGAAGAGGTGAGAAAGCTTAAGCAAGCAGGAGCTATCAAGGAGGTGTTCTACCCTGAATGGCTGGCTAACACTGTGGTGGTAAAGAAAAAGAGTGGCAAGTGACGAGTGTGCGTGGATTTTACTGATCTAAATAAGGCTTGTCTAAAAGATCCATTCCCCATGCCACGAATAGATCAATTGGTGGACGCGACGGTGGGACACCCTCGGATGAGCTTCTTGGACGCCTTCCAAGGATATCACCAAATACTTTTAGCCTTGGAAGACCAGGAGAGGACTGCATTTGTCACCCCCATCGGAAACTACCATTACAAGGTGATGCCTTTCGGTCTAAAAAACGCGGGATCAACCTATCAAAGGATGATGACGAAAATGTTCGAGCCTCAATTAGGGAGGAGCATTGAGGTCTACATAGACGATATGGTGGTCAAAAGCAAGGTGGTATCCAAGTATGTTGATGACCTCGAAAGCATCTTCGAAATCTTGAGGAAACACAAGTTGCGCCTAAATGCGTCCAAGTGCACGTTTGGTGTGGGATCGGGCAAATTCCTAGGATACATGGTAACACACAGAGGAATCGAAGTCAATCCCGATCAAATTAAGGAGATTAACAACTTACACCCTCCTCGTAATCCCAAAGAGGTTCAGAAACTTACTGGAATGATTGCCGCTTTAAATCGTTTTATCTCTCGTTCAGCAGACAGAGGCCGACCATTCTTCCTCTTGATGAGAAAGTGGAAGGGATTTGAGTGGTCCGAGGAGTGCTCTAAGGCTTTCCAGCAGCTTAAGGAATATCTTTCTCGGCCTCCGATCATGTCCAGTCCTCAGGAAGATGAGGTTTTATTCGCCTACATAGCCGTTGCTCCCCATGCTGTAAGTCTGGTGTTGATTCGAGTTGACAGTGGTGTGCAACGGCCGGTTTATTATGTTAGCAAATCGTTGCATGAAGCCGAGGTGCGCTATTTACCATTGGAAAAGGCCATCTTGGCTGTAGTCTATGGTACGCGGAAGCTCCCCCACTATTTTCAGGCACACACTGTCATCGTCTTAACTCAACTCCCGATTAGGGCTATACTCCGAAGTGCTGACTATACAGGCAGGATAGCTAAATGGGGTACAATTCTAGGGGCTTTTGACATCAAGTACATGCCTCGCACCTCTGTCAAGGGTCAGATCCTCGCAGACCTGATGGCCGAATTCGCTGAAGCCTCGTTAGAGAATGTACCAGCACCGCAGCACATGGATGAAAAATCGGTTGGCGTCATCTCGCTCTAGGAATCCCTATGCTGGAAAGTGTACGTCGACGGTGCAGCGAACCAAAGAGGTTCTGGATTGGGATTGGTCCTAATCTCTCCTAAACAACTAACAATAGAGAAATCGCTGAGGTTGGATTTCTTAGCCACCAATAATGAGGCCGAGTACGAAACTCTGTTGGAAGGAATGAATATGGTTCAAAGGCTGGGGGGAAAAGAAGTAAAAATATTTTCAGACTCCAAATTAGTCGTTGGTCAAGTGATGGGCGAATTAGAGGCAAGAGATGAAAGAATGCAGAAGTATTTAAGTCAAGTTACACAGTTGCGATTAAAATTTGAGTCATTCAGTCTACTGCACATCCCGAGAAGCAGCAATTCGCATGCAGATTCTCTGGCTACACTTGCAACCTCCTCGGCGCAGAGCTTACCTCGAATTATCCTCGTAGAAGACTTGTACAAGCCCACGGAGACAGGGGTAAAGTTAACCCAGATTTGCCATGTCCGAATGGAACCTAGCTGGATGGATCCCATCATATCATTTTTAATGAAAGACTTCTTGCCTGAAAATAAATTGGAGGCAGAAAAAATACGAAGAAAGGCACCTCGCTTCTGGTTGTCCGAAGACCGAAAATTATACAAGCGCTCTTTTGCCAGACCATATCTATTATGTATTCATCCTGAAGCGACAGAGGTCATCCTAGAAGAGCTGCACGAGGGGATTTGTGGGAGCCACACTGGAGGCAGGTCTCTATCTCTTAGAGCTGTCACGCAAGGCTACTGGTGGCCAAACATGCAAAGAGAAGCACATGAGTACGTAAAGAAGTGCGACCAATGCCAGCGATTCGCACCAAACATACACCAACTAGGGGGGATCCTTAATCCGATAACCAGTCCCTGGCCATTTGCTCAATGGGGCTTGGATATTGTCGAGCCTTTCCCCAAAGCAGCAGGAAACAAGAGATATTTGCTGGTCGGCATTGACTATTTTACAAAGTGGGTTGAAGCCGAGCCTTTATCAAACATCAGGGATGTGGACGCTAAGAAGTTTATTTGGCGGAACATCGTTACTCGGTTCGGGGTCCCTCGTATTATTATCTCGGACAATGGTCTTCAGTTCGACAGTAAGGCCTTCAGGAGATACTGCGGCGAATTAGGAATAACGAATAGATATTCCACCCCAGCTTACCCCCAAGGGAACGGACAAGCCGAGGCCGTTAATAAAGTCATAGTAAACGGACTGAAGAAGAGGTTAGATGATACGAAAGGAAGATGGGTGGAAGAACTGCCGCATGTCCTGTGGGCCTATCGAACTACACCTCGTAGATCAACGGGGGAAACCCCCTTTTCGATGACTTATGGTGTCGAAGCTGTCATTCCTTTGGAAACTGGGTTTCCAACGCTAAAAAGCAGTTCGTTCAGTTCAAATAATAATGATAATGCTGGAAAGAAGTTTAGATCTCATTGAAGAGAGGAGGGAAAGTGCACTGGTCCAATTGGCGTACTACCAACACAAACTTAAGCAAGGATATGATGCCAAAGTGAAGCTAAGACCACTAGCACCTGGTGACTTGGTCTTGAGGAAAGTTCTGGGCACTGCAAAAAACCCAGCGTGGGGAAAGCTAGGGCCTAATTGGGAGGGACCATATCGCATCACCTCAAAAGCAGGTATAGGGGCATACTTCTTAGAAGACTTAGACGAACGTGTAATACCTCGTCCTTGGAATGTAAATAACCTGAAAAGGTATTATTACTAATAAGAATTTCCTTTATCATTAAATTCGTGTGTTGTGTGACGAAATAGCTTATGTTTATTATAAAAGTGTTTAAACAGAACCTTAGTCATGCCTAATGTCCTCAGACCAGATGCTTTGGGGAAATTATTACACTTATGTTTGTTATAAAAGATATGTCAAATTGAAGTGAAAATAAAAGATGTCCTCGGACCAGATGCTTTGGGGAAATTATTACACTTATGTTTATTATAAAAGTGTTTAAACACAAAGTTAACACACCTTCGGGTTGCCAAGTAATAACATTCCATCAGCGTGATCGAATAAATCTTAAGTTATTGCAAGACCCTCTGACCATGCACAACCGAATTAATTTCCTAGTGTTTTCTATATATAATGCATTCATTGGAATTTAAGTTATAACAAGTCCTTGCTGTTATTCTTCATTACGAAAACGTCGAGCCTTTAAAATAAGAACATGTTGTGGTCATCCGTTATAAATATTTTTTGAAAAGCCTTAGTATATAAATAGGAAGTCATCTCAAACCTTAACAAAAGCAAATGACAAAAGTATAAATACAAAAGGTAAGAAAGACAAGTCTATTCTTTAGTCAACAATAGAATAAGTACATCATAAGTGTTTACAGAAGCTACACTTCAACAAAAAAAGGGTGGCTACACTTAAACAAAAAAAAAAAGAAAAAAAGGAAGAAGAAATTTTTGCAGCTACTCTTTCAAAGACTGAGAGTCCTTCTCGGGACATATAGCTTTGGCCTTGACACCCTCAGCATCAGACTTTTTCTCAACTGCCTTGGCCTGAGAAAGCACGTCCTTGATGGTAAGGGAATCCTCCGCAGATTTATCTTTAACGACTCTCTTGGGGGCCTCAGCAGCTCCGATAGGGGCACTTGCAATAGCTATCTGCTCTGGAGGAGGGAGAGGGAGACTAATCGCCATCGGAGGGCTGGTCGGAAGTTCCCTGATGTGTTCAGGGAAAAACACGTTCTCAGATCTCCTCAGCTCCGAATCAACAGGAACCCCTGCACGATTAAGTGCTTCCATCCAAGTCTCCGTGCAATACTCCCTGCACACCTCAGCCACCTCCTCAGTCAACCTCTCCTCCGTTTCCCTTACCCCGCGTTCGTAGGCCGCCTCCTCCGCAGACTTAGCAGCTTCCATCGCTTTTAGTGTTGCCTCTTTAGCTTTCTGCAATTCAGCTTTTAGGCTTAGCACTGCTGCTTTCTCAGTAGCCAAATTTAGCTGAGTCGTGTAAAGCTGTTTTCTCTGGTCCACGGCCTGGGCCTCAACATTTTTTAGCCCAGCCTTAGCACTTGAGCATTCTCGCTCTGAAATCTTCAGCTTCTCGGCCAGCTGCAATTTTTCCTCTCTCAGGCTCCCAAGAGTCTTCTCAACTTCACGGCGAGAGTGGGACTCGGCCTCACATTTATTCTGAGCATTTCTAACCCACTCTTCGGCCACGTAGACTTGTTGAGTGACCTACATAAACAGTAGCAAAGAAGACATGGATGTAAAGGCAAGCATAATAATACTGATAAGATCAATAACTTTATAACGTCTAAATTACTGAATAAATCTAGCTTACCAAGGCGAGATCCTTCTTCAAGGACATGAAGAGCTCGGGCTGCCTAGTGCGCCTAAGGGCCTCCATATCCCGTGGAAGCAAGAGGGGTTTCTCCAAAGCTTGGGCCAGATGGACTGAGTGACCTCTCTGGGACTCCCTGATTGTAGCATCCCAGGGAATTTGAGCCCCATCTAACTCAATCCGAGGGGCCCAGAAGCGCTGTTGTCTGCGTACCTCAGCATCTTCTCTGCTATCAATAGAGCTTGCCCTATTCTCCTTAGGGTCTCTCGTCTTCTGCTGTTTGGAGCTCTTCAGAGGAATCACCTCGCCTTCTTCGATCTCCTGAATTAGTCTCTTCTTCTTCAAGTCAGGGATGGCGCGAAGTCCAAGATCAGCAGGAAGAGGAGGCGGAGGGGGTAGATTGGCAGGAGCCAAATCCTGAGATAGGCCCTTCGAGGCTCCTTTCTTGCCTCTGTTGGCTACCAAGCCTTTCAAGGATGACCTTTCTTTCAGACTCATCTCTCCTTATTCTTCTGAGCTTGAATCTACTCGGGAAATAATGAGTGCTGGCTGGATCGCTACGGAGAGTCTGTCAGCGTCGTCCTCAGAATCCGAGAGCTGCACTGGCCTCTTTGGTCTACCTTCTTCCCCTTCAAAATGGAACTGGTCTATCTCTTCGTCTAAGGACGCCTGTGAAGAAGCTATTTCCTCTTCTTCTGCGACTTCAACTCCGAGAGGGACTTGTTGTAATGGAAGCACAAGTTGAGGAGGGATTTGAGAGACTGGCAGAATGACAGGAGGAAGGTCATCTCGGGACTGAAAGTCGAGTTTTGACACGTCGATACGATTAATCCGACGATCACCAGCTCTAATAGCGTTTCCAACTTCCTGAAAAGCCCTCGAAAGGGGTTCAAAATCTAGGACGAGGTGAACAGCTCGTAATTGTCGATTCTCGCTCACAAAAATCTCTGACCTGAGAAGGTAGTTGAGAGCAATCACGTTGGTGTGACTTAGCCGAGGAGCAACAAGTGTTCTATCTGCAAAAGTAACCAAAAGGTCAGGCGGGATTGAACAATGAGAATCTATTATCAAAAGAGATTGTAATGTGGAAACACGGATGGAGGATAAAAACTAAACCCTATGTTAAGAGATCTAACTCTAGGGTACCCCACCTGTCTCTCTCTCCCGAGTTGGGCAGGGTCGACCATCGTGCCATGCCCCTGAAGCGATGAGGTAGTCATCTTTCATCCCTTTATTTGACTTGGGGAGACATGAAATGAGCCTCACAACAGACGATTAGGACTTGAGATAAAATCCTCCGTCGGCTTGCGAGTGGCACTCGTACAGGTGAACCATATCGTGCCAGGTGAGGCCCAAATGAAGATGCTGGTCTAGAGCATCGATGCACCCAAGAATCCAAAACATGTTGGGTGCGCATTGATGAGGGCATAACCTATGATTTATAAGGTACTCTCGGGTTATCCTACCCATTGGAAGGGTCATTCCCCCTTCTATGAAGGCTATTATAGGAATGACCACTTCTCCTGCCTCTCTAGGTATAACGACCTCTTCTGAGGAACAATACCGCAGGCCAACCTCCTGGGGTATATTATATTTCTGCTTAAAGGCTTCTATTTTGGCTGGGGAATCTACTAGACGCTCAAATCTACCCATATTTTACAACCTAAAGGCAGAATGGATGATTTTAGAGGGTAAGGAAACAAATAGGGAGGCCGAGGAGACAGACCGACAAGCAAACTCTAATACAAAAACTAAACAAACTTACGGGATTACAAATGCTAGTATCTGAAAGCTTTCTGAGAAGACCTTCGAAGACCTCTCACGAGAAATAACAACAGAGATTTGGGAGTTGGCGTTTTTTAGAAAGACATGAGCGTTAGAGTTCTCTGGAGCGCTTGAAGTTTCTTTAGAGAAGAAGGTAAATGATTCCTCAAGACTTTATATTAACAGAGAGGGAGAGGGGAAATTATCCCGCTCATAATTTCAAGGGAAATATCAGTCGTTGGATCTGCGCATCAACCGTTGGATGTGGGAGACAAGACGCCTCCTGGAGTAATTAAT
Source organism: Notholithocarpus densiflorus (assembly GCA_030021035.2). NCBI lineage: Eukaryota > Viridiplantae > Streptophyta > Magnoliopsida > Fagales > Fagaceae > Notholithocarpus > Notholithocarpus densiflorus. The sequence goes on from JARYZH020000045.1 coordinate 2,542,244, forward strand.
AATTGCTTCGGGGATTGCGAAGCGTCAGAGGTTATCACGAAACACAATTAAGTCACATCCTCGCACGTGCGAATTAAATATTCCGTCTTTATCTCTTGAAAGTCAAAACCTCACTTTTTCTCCTCGGATGGGAGGGAGAAAATTGAAGTTTTGAGGGGCTATTGTGGGGACAAATAACCAAGAGTCACGCATCTTGGGCTATGGGCTTGATCCGAGGAAGACTCATGGGCTAAGCAATGTGGCAGTTATTAAAACATTCTACTTTCAAAAGATTCGCACATAGGAACGGCGATTCTGTCCGAGGAGGGTATAGTCCTCGGATAAGAAGATTTCGGTTCAAGGATGAATCCCAGTGGTTGAAGTAATCCTCCTGGAATCCCCAATGACGGAAACGACCTTGGTGAGCTTACTGGGAAGGAAAAGATCCCCGAAAATATCTGAAGAAAGGCTGCTACCACCACATTGAATACCCTACAACTACTTTTCTGGCCGCATTTATGTGGAGAAGACCTCTGAACAGTGCTACCAAGACTATGACCTCTCACAAGGAAGCCAAAGAAAAAATCTGATGGGATAAGTATCAAGAGGCGCCTTAGATGAATGACAAGTGTAAGGATAGGATGCTTAGAAGATGATTATATAATGTCATTCCTCCTCCATTGTAAGGGAGGTCTTTTTGGAAGAAAAAGAAAGGAAGCGAAGAACTAGAACGTGAATTATATAAGAGGATCCCTCCTCGGACCTAAATAAAACAGACTTATGCCAAGTTATCTTGATATGCTTTGGGCCTTCTGATCAGCCTTTTAGTTCATTTGTAAGAATAGGTTGAACGAAGTCCTCACCATTTAGATCTAATTCTTAAGCCCACTCTCTACAAATATATTGCAGCGGACTTATTGGGCCCGGGTCTTGCATGCTTTGGACTTGAGTGCACAATTTGTTGCCCTACAACATCTAATTTAATGAAAATTTGTTTAGTGTTATGAACTTGGGTTGCTTTATTGAAAAAGAATGATCTGATTAGTTTAAATTGATATGTTTTGATATTATTTTGTAACTCTAAAGTTCAAATTAAAAAATAAATATTAAAGAGTCTATGACAATAAGTTAATAATTTTAAATCTCTTAAAAAATTTACTATTCATTTCTCTCACTAGAAAAATTAAAATTAAAATTAATAGTATCTCAGAAAAAGTCATTATTGAAATTCATTATTCAATATCTAAAATTCAATAGTACAAAGAGAGACAATGACCATCTCATACATGATATTTATCCTTATACTGATTATTCAAATTTATTTTTAGAATTAAAAATTTTAAAATATGTTATATATATATATATATATATATGAAAATAGTTCAATTAGCGTATTAAGTTATGTAAAAAGGCTAGACAAATTTTTTAATACATGTGTCACTTATAAAATATTAACTAACAATACATATTACACTATAGCTATAGCTATCCTAAATTAAAAAGGATAAAATCTTATTTAAGATAGAGTATGTCACAATAAATACTAAGTGAATTAGCAATGTACGTACAGACAAAAAAATAAAAATAAAAACAAAAGACAGCAACCGCAGCAGCACACACATACAAACATAGTGGAGGAGAAGCTTGTGACATTAGCATTTTTGTCCAAATATTTTTGCCCTCCTTTCCCCCTAATTTGGGGAGATTGTGTTTTGGTGGGCCAAGAAAGAAAACTCTTAAGCCCTACCAAAATCTCTTCCCTTTTTCACTCTTAACCAACCAACCACAAACTTCATTTTCTCTTTCCCATTTTCCATACTTTCTATAATCATTCCAACCAAAAAACGAAACCAAAGAGACAGAACAAAGAAATATATATATATATATGTATGTATGTATGTATGTAAAGTTAAAAATAATGTAATGTGTGATTTTCAATTAGCTCAACTGGTAAAATCTCTAATGGTTGAATAAGAGATTTGAAGTTTAATCTCCGCCTACACCAAAAATCGATTGGTATCTTGGTTTGATGATAGTGTGATGGGTAGAAATATACACGTATTTGCTCCATGGGAAGGCCCAAACTCCTTCCTTCCTATGTGGGCCTGCTGATCTTCTTCCATGCCAATAAGGGATAGTCAAATTTCTTTCCTTCCAACCCAATTGTTTTTGGATAGTTTTCACCACAAAATTGTATCCCCACGGCCATTCAAGTATATTGCTCTTGAGCCTTAAAAATAGCCCACGTATTTTGAGTACTCTCAAACTTTCACTAAAAACCTCTTCTAAAGCTCATTTCCACTCTTACGTTCCTCTACTCAATAAAACCTTTCTATCTACTTTCTATGTTTTTGATAAATGTTATATTTTGTAGAGTTTCTTCTTTCTAGGTTAAAATGCCATATTTTTTGTGAAGTGCATGTTTGTGAGCTTCCAACTTGGTAGTAAGATTTTTCAGCCATAAGGCCCATAACACTTATGGCTGGGAAGCTCAACAAAAAATATATGAACCCAGAATGCAACCAACCGTTGTTAATTTTGTGGGCTAAATTACAAATTGTACCTTCTAAATTTAAATAAAACTCAATTCAGTGCTTAAATTTCAAATTCATTCAATGCAGTCCTCAAACTTTTAATTTTATTCAACCTTTATTAATCCTCTTATTGAAAATGTCTGTTAGGTGCCCAAAAATGTAGTCTTAAAAATCCATTTAAGAGGATTTCACAAAAGAAGAAGGAAATAAGGACCAAAAATACTTTTTTTTTTTTTTTTTTTGATAAAAGGACCAAAAATACTTGAACATCAACAAAATTAGCCAAAAAGTATTATTTGCATAGATATTTTAAGCGAACACTTCGCACACACAACATTCACAGATGAGATTAATAATGTTTCTCAAGGCACATACACACAGACACACACTTTTCCATTTCATGAAGCTAATAGAACATGTCAATGGCCTTGACATCAGGTTGCTTCACCTTCACTTTAGGAACAGTAACAGTGAGAACCCCATTCTCCATAGCAGCCTTGATCTGATCCATCTTCACATTCTCCGGCAACCTGAAACTCCTCACAAACTTGCCACTGCTCCGCTCGACACGATGCCACGTGTCATTCTTGTCTTCCTTCTCTATCTTCCTCTCTCCACTAATCCGAACCACTCTGTCATCTTCGACCTCGACTTTCACTTCCTCCTTGTTGAGCCCAGGAAGATCGGCCTTCAACACGTGAGCTTCTGGGGTCTCTTTCCAATCAATACGAGTGTTGACAAAAGCAGAATTCTCTTTGGAAATTTGGGTTGGAAAATCCTTGAATGGATCCCACACGTTTAGAGAGAATGGGTCGAAGATATTGCTGCGTTGGCCACCGAGGAAGCTAGGAATCATCGACATTTTTGAACTTTGATGTTGTTGTGAATAACTTCAGAGACTCAGATTTTTGCTGGAAATTTTTCGATGGTTGAAGGATTCGATGGGTTGGGTATTTATAAAGATGACTAAGAGGATTTTAGTGTAGTCTAGGCTGTTTTTTGTTTTGAGATTTTTGGAACTTTCTAGGACTATAGAGAACTATGTAGGAGCTATTTTGTGATTATCAAAAAAAATTGTAGGAGCTATTTTGTGGGCACGTTTATAGGACCTAATTGAAGCTTGAAGAGGCTCATGGCCCATGGTTTAACAAGTCTCATAGCCTGACAATATGATTATATATTTAATGAAAAATGATATGTCCACAACATTTTTATAAGAGTTTTGTTAACGGGTGCTGTACAGCACCGTTAAGAAAAAATTAAATAATAAGTAAATTACACGTGGGTTCACATTTATTGAAGAAAGAGAAATATTTTTGAAAAGTTAAATTTGTTACAAAAATACCCTTTCTCTCTGTCTTTAACGTCTGAAGCCTTCTCTCTCTTCTTCCCTTCTCACTCCTCCTCTATTGGTCTCTCACTCTCTCTAACGTTTCAATCCCAGGGAAAAAAAAGTCCTCCAACACCACCGCAACTGCCAGATCTGTAACCCATCCACCACCACCAAATCCGTCTCACTCCCTCTCTACTATCTCGATCCTCTCCCTCGTATTAGCCAAGGCCAAAGCCTTGAGCTCCACCATCGTTTCTGTTAGTTGTGCTCAACGGCGCGACCACCACCTCTATAGCCGTTGCTCTCCTTTCTCTCTTTCTGCCTTTGGTTCTACTTTTCCTTCTTTTGTTTTTGGTTGTATCTTGGTTGCTTTGGTGAATGGGTTCAATTTGGAACGTGAAAAGCTTGACAATTTGGCTTGGGTTTGAAATTTGGGTATTTGGATGGTGGTTTTTGTAGATTTGAAAAAAAGAAAAAACTCAAAAAGTACCGGCTGAGAAAAGGAAGATGAAGGAAAAAATTGGGAAACAGTATATTTCTAGAAAAAAATTAGGCGCGTGGCATGCGTTCAAAGTTATTTAGTAAATTAGACTCTTTTTGAAAGTCGAGTTTGGCAAACTCGACTTTGGTCTAGAAAACGAACACTACAGTGGCGTTTTTTTAGTGCCTATAGCAGCGTTTATATAAAACGCCACTATAGGGTATCTATAGCGGCGTTTTTTAAAAACGCCACTAAAAAAAACGCCACTATAGTGTTCGTTTTCTAGCCCAAAGTCGAGTTTGCTAAACTCGACTTTCAAAAAGAGTCTAACTAACTAAATAAGTTTGAACGCGTGCTATCCGGCTGATAAATTTCGAAAATTGTATTGTTTGGCAAATTTTGCTGAAGATGAAAGAACTTAAAAGGGTATTTTGGTCCTGCTGTAAAATACCCAATTTTTTATGCTTTACTGACACTTTAGTGCCACGTTACTATGCTTTTTTCTACTCTCAAAAAGCAACTATATTTTATTAATAAAAAATTCAACCTTAACGGGCGCTGAACAGCACCTGTTAACAAGAGCTTTTTATAATATTTTCACAACAAATTCTAAGTGGCAAGTTGTTATTAGTTGTTATTGTTAGGGTAAAAAAATAATCTCAATGGTAAGTTCAAATTTGAATCAATAACAACTAACCACCTATGATTTGTTATAAAAATATTATGAAAATGTTGTAAACGTAACACTTCTCATATTTAATTAATTATATAATTTGTGAAAAATGACTTATTTATTTAATTAATAGAAGATAACATCTAATATAATGAAAATTTGTTTAGTGTTATGAACTTGGGTTGCTTTATTGAAAAAAAAAAATTATTAGTTTAAATTGATATGTTATTGTTGAGAATAATACACAAAGTAATAAAGGAAGAATAAGAATAACAAAAAAGACAAACAAAAATAGATAACTTGGAGGCACAAAATTGTTATCCTTAAACAATATTTGCCCTCACACTCTTATTGCTAAAGGGTTCTCGCAAATTTGTCCCATAGGATACAACCAAATTGTTGGGTTCTACAAATAGCAATTCTAGAGAATAACCACAGATTTTCTTGTATTTCTCTCTAACTTACTATTCTAGAGAATAAGCCTCTATTTATACCCATAGGGTTATATTTCAACAAAATGCACGTATGGAGGGTTAAAATATTTCGTAAAATTGGTCACAATGCTTGAAACCACTTCAAACAATCAGAATAGTTACCAGAAAATTCTGCAGAAAACTCAGTTTTTATGAGTTTCGATCGGTCGAGAGTTCCTTTCGATCGAACAGGAATCGAGCATCGATTGAAACAAGCAGAGACTCCAGGATAGATTTCCTTACCATTTTGATTGATCGAGCAAATGTTTCGATCGATCGAAAATACTGAATTTCGCATTTTCACTTAGAAAATTCCAAAATTTGAATTTTTACTTTATCGACTTTATGAAACAATACTCTCCAAACTCAAATATCATTATTACAACCTATCTATGTATATACCTGTATATACAAAAGTAAAACATTATTTTGTAACCCTAAAATTCAAATTAAAAAATAGATATTGGAGTTGAGCTTGTGACAATAAGTTAACAATTTTAAATCTCTCAAAAAATTTATTCTAACTTTCTCTCTCTATTAAAATTAAAATTAGAATTAATAATTTTCCAAACAAAATCATTGTTGAAATTCATTGTTCAATACTTGAAGTTCAATAGTACAAAGAAAGACAATAACATCCTCATATATGATATTTATTTTTATACTTATTGATGATGCTGAAATCGTCAGTAGTTAGGTTTGTCCAGATGGTTCCCAACACGGGCTTGTCTAAGATCCTGCAAGAGGCTACAAATAGGAAATTCTCCCAGGTGGTCACCAGTGTGGTGCCAACCACGGAGTCTCCGATGACAAAGTTAGAAAATAGAGCTTTCGAGTTAATCAGAGAATTGAGAAAACTCGTAATAAGAGTGAATATTGTATCTACCTTGCCTTGAGCTTGGTTGAGCCTATAAATAGGCTCTTCTTCTCACTAGTTGTTGGCCTTCTTTAATGGTGGTTTGAATGCCTTCTTCCTAACGTCTTGGGCCTGATTAATGTAGCCTTAATGGAGGCTACAGCGGTCTCTTTGTCGATACCTCGGGGCATTGAATGGTTGTCTTTATGACGTTCTTCTTCATTCAAGCTGGCTCGTCTGGACGAATGTAATTATCTGGTCTATCACTTATTATTCAAATTTATTTTTATACAAAATGACCAATTGAAGTGCGTTCACAACTTCACAAGATAAGTGACTAGGGATGCCTCGTCAAAGTTTCAAACCCTTAATTATTACTTTCACATAATGAAATGGATAAGGTTAACTTGGATAAGTGCTAGTGCTTACTAGGATAACCTTCACATGATTAAGATTTAGAGGGCTATATTCCAATGCAGTGACTGATAGGTGCGCTCCATCTACCAAGGATAAGTGTTACTCTAAAATTGTAAGATGAGAAAAAAAGAAAAGGGTTAGGCAAGAAGAGTCAATTGGAACTACAAAGAATTGTCCTCCTGAATCGAATGTAATTTAACTTGCCGAGCCTAAATTAAGCTTAAGTTGTGTGAAGGTCCAAAACTCCTTCCTTCCTATTTGGGCCTAGTGATCTTCTTCCATGCCACTAAGGGATAGTAACATTGTTAGCTCACTTCATATAATGACCCAAAGAAAAGCACTAATCATATCTGCGCTATACCTCAAAAGGACTAGTCACAATTGAGGCTTCTTGTAGTTGTTAATAAAGCCCAGATCTACCCAGTAAATACTAGATGTAGGACTCATCACACACCCACACACATCACACAATCAATTAAATTGGGGCATCATACTTCCACTCTTACATTCCTCTGTTCAATAAGACCTTTGTATCTACTTTCTATGCTTTTGATGGGTGTAAGGGTCTGTTTGGTTATGTGAAACAAGAAGGATAGAAAATTGAGGATAAAAAAGTTGAGAGAAAACTAATTTTATAGATGTTCGATTGGAGAAAAGGGGAGGATGGAAAATTAGTGGGCTCAGGTGTTTTTCCCTTGGCCCACCAAAATTCTATCTCCCCAATTTGAGGAGAAAATAGAGGGAAGAGAAATAGTTGCAAGCAATGACTGAACTCTCTCTTTTCCTCTTACGTGCTAGCACTTGTTAGATTTTTTGCAATATTTTCCTGAAGTTTTTTTTTTTTTTTTTCTTCTCGGGTTTAACTATATGTGAATATTTTGTTTTTTACTTTTTACTTTTTTCCTTGGCATGATTTTTCTTTTTCAATAAATTTGGGTGATTTTTTGTTGTTGGTTTTTTGCCACTTTTTTGTTTTAATTGGACATCATTTTTTAATAAGAGCTTATGAATAAAATTTATACAAATTCATTTTTTCCATCCGTCCACTTTTTCACTCCCAACCAAATACAAATGAGTCTTTTTCACCGCCAACCAAACACAAATAAGGAAAACTAAAATCTTTTCAGTCATCCAACTTTTTCATCTCTTCTTCATTTTCTATCCTCTCGCATACTTTAATATTGTACTGCATAAAGTTTCTTCTTTAAGCACATTGTCTACTAACTATATAAAAAGAGCGAATCACTCAATCTATTTTTCAAAAAAAAAAAAAAAGAATCGCTCAATCTATAGTATTTAATCTACAGTTCTTTTGGTTTAGTCAATTTTTGTTTTTTGTGGAGCCAAAACGGTTTGTTTGGCTCAAATGTGAAAACCAAATAAAAAAGAAAATAAAAAGAAGGCAGGGATAGAGAGTAAGAGGGCTAGAGAGTGAGAGGGCTAGAGAATTCTGGAATCTAGAACTCTTTCTGCCTCTCAACCTCTATTTTTCTCTTTTTCTCAATGTCTAGAGAATTTTTGGAACAAGAGAGCAAGCTAGGGTTACTGATGGCTTTTTTTGGACGTCTATGGTGGTATATCAGCCGATCTGAATAGAGCAAAGGGGGATGGGTAGATCGGAGTGAAGGAAGGCTTTGAGTTGAAAGGTATGATCTTTTGCTTTCTTCCTTTTTGCTTCTATATACTTTGCTTTTATTTCTTTCTTTCTTTCTTCCAGATCTTTGATATGTGTTATGGGTAGGTGTGGAAAGGACCCTTCCCAAGACTCCTTATACCCTCTTCCATCCCTTCTAAGATCACAGCTAAGCGTATGAAGCAACAAGACCAAGTGACGCAAAATTGTCAATTTTCTTTCACCAAATATTGATGATGGTTTTTTTAAAGGTTGAGAGAAGGAAATGGAAAAGCAGAGAACTGATTTGTGGATTCGGTGGTTTTCTTTCAGCTCACACAACAGGTATTTTCTATCTCTAAATTTCTCTATAGTTTGATTGATTTCTATCTCTCTTTTTCTTTTGTTTATTATACTGAGGTACTGATTCACAAAACTGGTAGTGAGCCTTTTACATGTTTGATGAAAGCTTTGACTCAAGGCTGGGAATTTCGCCAAAACCCAATTCTTTGAAGTTTCACTGGGTTTTTCATTCTTGTTTTAGATATCTTTCTTTAATCTGTGTTGGAAAGTTTTGTTATTCAATTTCACTTCCTTCTAGCTTTGTCGTGGTTCCATTGCTAATCTGTGAAGAAATAGTAGAGTAATATGAACCATCGGGTGGTTCCATTTTTATATTTATAGCCCAAAGATTTTGGTACACAGTTTGCAATTCTTGATTAACCCAGGGAATCCTCCAAATCAAAAGCGCAAACCTTATGACAACACCCTAGTCCTATATATATTTTACAAAATTCCCCAGAGAACACAAAGGAAAAGATCTCCATAAATATCTCTAAGATGTCAATGGCGCACTTCTTCTTTCTCTCCTCAAATTATAAGGTGTATTTATTTTCCTATCCTATATTTCTTTCTTGCTCATCTCTTTGTTTAAGATGTGAAAAAGTTTCTCACTTTTGGTGTTAACACAATTAAAGGTGAAATGAAACAACATGCCTCAAAGCACATATTTGTTAAAATAGGAGGCTTTGTTCTTCGAGCTATGGAAATGGTGGAAAATTAGAAGAAACTCAAATGCGATTGACACTAGAGACAGCATGATCGACCATTATTCACAGTGCACGGAATCAAATCTCATGTTGAGTTGTGTGAGCTCTAAAATTAGTTCCTTAAAATTTTGGTATTTGATATTTCAAGTTTTTATTTTTATAGTGAGCCCGAATGTTCAACTTAAATTATTTTATCTTAGAAAAATAGATGTGTATTAGCTTATTTTATTGTTAATGAGCTAATTTTTTTTTGTCTTGCATGAATTTTTAGATGAGTTTGTGGCCATGTTTAGGGAGAAAAATTGTGCCCAATTATATAGCTACACATATGGTAATTGTTCTTAATTTTACCCATTTGAAAATTATATATTTTTATACAAACCCCATGGTTTTGGGATTAAAGATTTTATAAGTTTACCAATATGTAGAGAAAATTGCATGACTTTATATAACTTGAAGTGAAAAGGCCCTATGATGTCTAATGTGATATGGAATGGTTATATATTTCTTATGATTTAAAGAATTAATTAAAGTTTAATGTGCCTTTATTATTATTTTTACCATCCCAGCCGAAAGAAAATAGGGGCAAAAAAAAAACTAGAATCAGTAGCTTTTACCATGTTTAAACCATCTTTGCTGACATTATTCCACCAAGAAATGGATGATGTGGTATTCCTTATTAACTAATTATTTTGTCTCATTCTATTATTTGGGGAACACTCTATATAATCATATCTCTATATGTTTGGATTTATAATCCATGTGAATGTTTTTTCTAGCAATATTGGGACTTAAGTGATGCAGACCACTTTGAAACTAGCTTTTAAAGAATAAATTAGTTTGGAGCTTCCATCTATGCCACCCTGATAAATTCTTAATTCAACCCTTAAATCACTATTACCTTTTAAAGTATATCAAGATTGATCAACTATAAAAATACTGCAACATTTGTGTTTGAAAGCTTTAGGTAATGTCTAACGAACAAAAAAATTTGACCCTCATTATCTATTCAAATGGAAAGAAGAATAAAAAAGGATAAAGCAAAAAATGCATTCTGATCCATTGAGTTGAGTTTATTCATTTTGAATTCTGTCAAGAGATACACTACCAAATTTCCAATTTCTTTGGAGCTACTACCACTACCATAGCTCTGGCTTTCTATAGGAAAATACTCAATTGTTTCATTTCTTTTTTATTCATTTCTGAATAGTTGAGTGCTATTTGTTGCTACTCTGAAATCCCTTCAAGGATTTGTTTCTCATTATCCTGGAGACTTAGTTGATTTAATTGTATGAGTTCCTTTGATAAGTGCGCCACTGTAGATGATGTATTGACCATTTAATAATGGAGAGTAGCAAACAATATATAATATATAAAATCTTTTTAATGTGAGAAGATTCGGTTAAAATGTTATGTGTTTTCTATTCTGCTAACTTGTTATCTCATTTGTTTATCATCTTGTGATTTTCTTCAACTATTTTTGTTTCTTTAGATCACAAGCTAGACTAAACTAATGAGCCATAATGGATTGAGGAATGCTGGTGAATTTGTTATGTGGGCTGGTAGTCTCATCATACATTAATTTTCAAGATTTTTGGTGATTTAGTAAATTGCATGTGTCTTGGTGATTAAAATTATACCACACCAACTAGGAGAGTTGGAGGAGTTCTTCTTTCTTGTGCATTTGGTGATAGACTCTTGATGTAATATGTTGTTGCTAATCCAAAATTTTAGGTGCGGGTGATTCTTAACATTGACTTTTGATGCTTACTGATAGGGATATTTTAGCCATAAAATTGATACCCCCAAAACATTGCGCAAAAAGTTCGTTGGCACCCACATACCCGTCAGCTTCATGGAAACCAACGATAGAGTTAGGCCGACAACATCATACGGGACGACCCCACAAGGAGACCCAACAGGCGCCTCCATATGCCGACGGGAATGCTAGGACGGAGCAGATGGCTGACAGATGTGGAGAGGCCGACGGGGTTAAAGAAGCCGACGGATCTAGCCTGGCTTAACTTGACCCCCACGGATATCTATGTAAGGAAATTTCTTGTATCCCATAATCAACCCTAATCAAAGGAATCTCTACAAGGAAAGGATCCTGCAAAATACATGCATTAACGCGGATCTTCCCTATACGGAAAGATCTTCTCCGCCAAGAAACATAAGTCAGTTCTACACTACTATAAAATCCTCAAAGCCCTCACAAATCAAGGTACGCATAACTTACCCCAGCTCTGGCACTCTAAAGTTGTGAAAAAAGTTCTCTAACTTAAACTTCTTTTTCTGTGTTATGCAAGTGTTGTCTTTGGCACGTGAGGACCGTGTGACTTACTGATGATTTTTGGCTTCATCACTTACTATGTAAAAGAAGTTTTACTTTCTTACTATGGTAAATGGTGATTCAAATGAAAACTTAAGATCACCTTTATTTATTTATTATTATTAAGAAGAAAAACAAATGAAGTTGCTAATATTATTATGCCTGTATCGTAATTATCTTCGTGTGTGCTAGAATAATTATAGGTACTAATAATCTTTTTTAATTTGAAAATGTACAAAATTTATACTGGCATTTCTTAATGTACCTACATATGTGAATTAGCTTTCTGCTAGAGGAATATTGTTTATTGACACTTGTCAATAGTAGTACAAGTCCCTCTTTAAGAGAGCTTTGGTTGATACATTTAGTCTAGTTAAGAGTGCCCCTTTCATGCTTCTCATTTTCAATTTTTTTTGTGAATAATTAGCTACTGACATCCTTATAAAACTTGCAGGAGGAAAAGATTGATGCTTTCCTTGAGGTTCTTATCTTATTCTTGCTAACGACGAATTGTGGGATGCTGTCACATATGAGGTTTGTCCTGCTTTCTGATTCTGTAATTATTATTGTTGTTGTTGTTTTTAAGTTTTCCCGTCTTATTGAGATCCTTGTGTATTGCGAAAGGCCAAAAGTGGTTATTGTGTCTTGATTCAAAAAACTATTCATTGCAGTCATTACTAACACAATGGAGATTAATCTAGCATTTTTATCATTTATAGGGGGAAAAAAATGTTATTTCTTATTTTATCAATTTTTGAATGGGTGTCAGGTGTTTGTTTGACTTTTGAATTAATCAAATATGTTATTACTCTTAACCTTCAAAGCTTCAACTCTCTAATTCTTTCCCCCTTTCTAGATTGTCGCTTTGGTTAAAACCAATCTAGGAGCTAGAACAGGTAACAAAGAGGTTGATGTATGAAGCATACCAAAGAGGTTGTGCAGGATTAAGGAGATTCCTCTCACATTAGATGTGGAAGCACCCTTCCTTGGCTTGATACTAAGGTTTGGTTTTCTACAAGAGTGGAAGATGAAGTGCAATAAAATCAAGTGGTTCACAATGATAGAAAATCATAGTGTTGTGCTATTGAAGGTTAGAGATGTAAACAAACTCATTAGAATGTGAATGTGTACTACATACTATCACCTTCTAGCATAGAGCTATATCTAAAAGCTTAGTGTAAAAGCTTAGTTTCTACGGTGATTGAATTTAGCTAGAAAACATGCCTTGTTTTTTGATTTTGTAAAGAACCATTGGCTAAAGTCAACTATGATTACAAGGTAGACATAGTGCTTGGTAGTGGATGTGTCTAACTATATTTGGTAGTTAGACAATACTCCTAGTTACATTTTTATTTCATATATATACTTATCAATATATATATATATATATATATATATATGGTAGTGATACTTTGTCAAGGTGTTTTGAATTTCATCAATAATCGGCTAGAATCTTGTTTTCTTCTTCTTTTATGGGGTCTTATGGATTTACAACATAGATTATTATGGGATTTTAAGGACTTATTTTTACTAAATGTATTGCTACTTTTGGGTTTACAACATAGATTAATATGGGATTTTAAAGATTGGTTAGTTGTCCATTACACTTTTAAATTTTTACTCTAATATAGACAATGGGATGGAAATTGAAAATTTAACACTAAAATAAGGTGTCAACTTTAAATTTTAAAGCTCAAGATGTATTTACAAATACCAAATGTATAGGCAAGCACATGCCTTGCATGTGTAGCCCACACTAGTTTTTATATAAAAAGTCAATATTTTTCTTTCAATATAGTTTAAATAAAAGAGCTTAATTTTAAAAACTTTGGATGTTTCTATTCGAAAGATAGTAATGTTCTTTTAAAACTTTATTTTTCAAAATGAAAATGTTAAATTTATTGTCCATTTTACTATATAAGTTTGACATATGTCATCTTTCTCAAAAAATAAAAAAAAAAGTTTGACAAATGTCACATTAATAACATATAGATAACTTATTTATTTTATTTTATTTTGGATATAAAAATTAACATGAAAAACCAATAATCACTAGGTTTTATAATTTAAGTTTATTGTGTGCCTTTGTGTTGGAACTTCTTTCCCTTTCTCGTGTGTGTGTTTGTTTCTTAAAAAAAAAGAGATAGTATAATTGGGGGAACAAATCTCTTTTACATATTAAGTTACATATTTTTTACACCACAAATTATAAGAGATTTAACAATTAAAAAATATCATTAAATTTTATTGCTTTCGACCTTATTACCGGATTACTACAAGCATAATCTCTTTCTTTATTTATTACTTTCCAATTTTTTTTAAGGAAAATAAAGGGCACATTGCCATTTTCAATAACCTGCAAACTGTACTCATCTACTAAAGAGCACCTACCATAGCCAAACCTCCCATTTCGGCAAACAAGCAATTGATCAGTGCACCGTACACCAGAAATTTCTAGCCATATAGCTGTATAGCAAATAAATATTAAATTTTAATTGAATAATTCCAATATAATAGGATCGTAGGACATATTTTGAACTTCAAGAATTATTTGAGAGTGCCACTGCAAATAATTCTTGTAGTCCCCTTTTATTTATTTATTTTTTATCTGAGATCTGTTGGATATTGGTCATGAGACTGTAGCCTAACAAATTATGTTTATTGCTTATTTAATCGAGAGATATGAGATTGAAATTACAGAATGAACATATGCTATTCGGTAAAGGTGAAGTCAATCAGGAAGTCAATGAAAAGCTGAAAGTTCCATTGGGCTATGTATATGTAATGTCTCTTTATTGATTTTTTTCTTGAAAAAAAATATTCGATTATTTTTTATTTGTGTATAACAATGGTGGTGAACAATGCTTGTTTAAATCTTTGCACTGGGACAGGGACTCTCAAATAATAGCACCGTCACCCAAAACCATATAGAGAGAAAAGATGATTTAATCAGATTAACTAAGGGAAATAACCAAAAAAAAAAAAAAAAAAAAAAGAAAGAAAGAAGAAGGTGCTGTCATAGGAGACTCAATATATAGGTGCTACTTCCATGAGCAGGATTTTCTTAAACCAGTACACAACCATTTTGAATCATTGGCTTGTTGGACTTTGCTCTTAAAACAGCAGTTTTAGTTTTATTGATGGATCACCAGAAATCCCTGGTATGGATGTTTGGCAAGCATTGCTCGGTGCTTGTAGCATTAATGGTGATTCAAAATCAGAAAATATTCTACAGATCAGTTGATTTTGGCAGCACCTGGAAGCGCAAAATGCTAGGACCACAAATAATTACACAACTTTTATCACAACTCATCACGTGGCAAATTGTAAGTAGTGAAGAAAAAGTGGGGGGTCCATGTGGGTCCACACCTCCACCACTTATAACTCGCCACGTGGCGAGTTGTAGCAAAAATTGTGTAATTGTTTGTGGTTCTAACATTGCTCATAGAAAGCCGAGAGAGAAAGGACTATTAAGAGCACGAGGGAGAAGGGGGTGGCAAAAGAAACAGGTATGAGTTGGATTGAGATCGAAAAGAAAATCCAAAGCTTTGTTGTTGGGGGCAAAATGCATGCGCAATCTGGAAACATAAATGGGGTTTTGGCTGAGTTTGTTTAGACACATGATAGATAAAAAGGATATGCTCCAAATAAGAGGTTTAATCTCTATAACTCGGATCAAGATGGGAAGGGAGAGCCATTTTGATTTACTAACCACTCATATATTTCTTAATCTTCTGGGTTTGGTCTGATAATCTCTCAATGTAATTGGATGGTTTGATTTTTAGCTAGTTGGTGATTTAAGAACTGGTTGAACTTCTAAGTGGTGTTGCCTACTTAACATACTTGGTAGATAATCAATCAATGTGCGCATTTGATTAGCTTATGATGATTCGTGTTTCTTGACTTACCTCATCTAAAATAAATGAATTTGGTTATAAAACCTCGGTTAGTTGATTAAGATGTTTAGAGCCACCCCATTTTAATTGGTAAGGTTTAGCTGAGTAAAGTTGAGCATAGTTGCTCTTTAATATTTTGACTGAAAGACATGAAAGCATGCCCTGTGCAACTAATAAGTATGTAACGCTTTCTTTAATATGTGTATGATTCTTCTCAGTTCTCACTGTTTAACCACTTAAGTAATTCAATCAATATCAATGATGGTCTATAGCCTCAACTTTATCCTTGGTATCAACTTGTTTCACTAATATGGTTGAATTACATGGAACTTTTCCTTTTGGTATGATTTCCTCCTTCATGAAGCATTCACAATAAATTAAATTGTAAAACAATTCTCAAAAGTCTCTCTGCAGTTGAAGAATGAGCGTTTTCTTGAACTATGTATACACTTCTCATTGCTTTTTCCCTCTTTGAGAAAAGGACATTAAAAATCTTTATGCTTTGCTTGGCATTAGAATTATGCAAACCCTCTTACAAAAGAAAAGAACAATAAACTTCTTCAAACAAGCAAAGTATAATTAAAAAAAATTGATTGAGTAGTTACACGCACTTAACTTCAATTGATTCTTAGGTTGTGTATGCCAATTCAATGGACATTAAATAACTTTTTATAAGGGGAAATTACACTTTACCATCCTGAACTATATATTTTTATTACACTTTGCACTCAAAACTTTTCAAATGTACGTTTTGCAGTCAAAACTATGATCCTTGTTACGCTTTACACCCGGACATCAAGTTTGCAGTTAACTTGGATAAAAAATATAGCACAACGTGAAAAGACTTAATTGCCCTTCTTCTCAATCCTTTAAAAACAATATACTTTTTTTTTTTTAATTTAAAATTATTATTACAGATAAGGATGTTGAATCTCTTTATGCTTTGCTTGGCATTTGAATTATGCATGAAGGGAATTAATCCGAAATTCCCAACCTGTGAGAAACAAAAAAAATAGAGAAAACACACGCCAAAGAAAACAATCACACGCACAAGACAATATTTACGTGGTTCGGCAATTTGCCTACGTCCACGGAGTTGCAGGGATCTCACTATTATCAGGGAAAATACAAAGTGCGGCTATAGTGTTTCAGTCTTTCAAAAACGACAACAACAACAACAAAAAACCCTAATCACCAAAAACAGTTTTTTATATCCTGCGCATAGGATTTACAATGGGCTACAAAACAGGCCAAAATTTTTCTCGGGGGCGTTGCCCTCGGACCCCCAAATGACTTGTCCATAAGCACTCCAGCTTGGCCCTATCAGCCCAAGCTTCCACTCCATAGACTAAGCCTCAATAAATCTCTCATTAAAAACCACGCAACATTATTCAAGTCGAGTCGTCAATCGAATCAAACACAACTAGGCTACACAAGACTCAACAATGCAAACCCCTTTACAAAAGAAAGAACAATATACATCTTCAAACAAACAAAGTATACATATAATTTTTAAATTTGACTGAGTCCATTCTACGTAAAAAAAAAAAAAAGTGCCCTTCTCAATCCTTTAAAAACAATATACTTTATTAATTATTATTACAGATAAGGACATTGAATCTCTTTATGCTTTGCTTGGCATTTGAATTATGCAAATCCCTTTACAGAAGAAGAACAACATACTTCTTCAAAAAAACAAAGTACACATAATTTTTAAATTTGATTGAGTTGATTTTATGTAAAGAAAAAGAAGTCCACTTTTTCAAAATATCTTTGCGTTGATGTTGTTTCTTATTTTCTTGATTGTTATAAAAGAATATTAAGAATTGAAGAAATATTGTAAGATTTCTTATAGATCATAGATTCCTTCTTCTTTTTCCCTTTTGCCTTTCTTCTTTTAGTGTTTTTAAATAAATGAATAATTGTGGTATTCTAATTTCATGAAAGAGCATCATAATAATGAAGGCAATCCTGCTTTTTTTTTTTTTTACCACATCAGTCTAATACTTAAGTTTTTCAAAAAGAAAGAAAATGGAAAGAGGGAACCGGGGGACAAACATAATATTCTTCAGGCCTTTCAAATACTACTTCCAATAAAACCTACAGTGACAAAGCATGATTACATAAATAATAACTTAAAATAAACGTAAATAATAATTTAAAATGTATTGAAGCAAAAGTGTTAAACAGAACTACAGTTTTCTGAAAGAAACAAGCTAAATTAACTAATAATAACTTAAAATATACTCAAACTAAAGTAAATTAATTAGGTCATATCTCTTTTAAGTGACAAAGAATGATTATGTAAATAATATAATATGACTTTTATCTATTAAAAATATGCCACAATTAGCATTAATCTATGATCATTCAATTACTATCCTATTATTACCGGATTTTTATTAAGAGGCCATTAGTGTGCTAGTGAACCCTGGGAACAAAACAGCTTCTTTAGAGCAAATGAAAGTTATCTTGCACTAAAGGCACAAGATAATTAGAATGAATGAAAATTATGTTATGTTATCTATTGCATCATACGCTGAGATAAAAGAAAATTCTTAAAATTATATATTTACATGTTTTGTCAAGATTTGGTGGCTCAATGCAAATGGAAGGTTGGCAAACCATGATTCACAATTCTCAATTTTTCGCCATGTGTCTCATTTAATTTTTAATTTAGTACTAAGTGAATTATTAAGTGTAAAAATCGAAGAGTACAAATCCAATTAGATTCTAAATTGGATTTCAATTGAAGTCCAATTTTTTGCCACGTGTCCATCTAAGTTTTTAATTTTTGTGACAAGTGAATTATTAGGTGCAAAAACCAAAGAGTCTAAAACCAATTAAATTATAAATCATATATATAATGAGAAACCATTACATATTTTAGAAATGTATGGTTTAAAAAAAGTGTAAGCTTGTATAATTTGAACCTCTTCTAAAATAAAATAAAAAATTGAATTGTATAATTATGATTTTTTTATAAATTATATCTGTGCATATGCATGAGGCTACATACTAATCTATTAGTAAAGTTTGAGCTTATAAAGATTGCCAATTTTTATAGACAGTGTTTTTAATAGAATTGGACACATGAAAGATAAGTTTCAAGTTTAGAATATTCACTTCTTTTCTTTTTTTTTTTGAAATTATGGCAAGGAAGAATAATACCTTGCTTATTTCCTTATTTTGTTCTTTCCTTGTTTTGTTTCTTTTGAGATTCTTTTGAGATAGAGAATGCATTTCTTATTTGGTACGATTGATAACAATGCTATATATAGTGGAAGTTGCAGATGAATTCCACATTAACTTAGTTATAACAAAATTGAAATTTGAGGCTAACTTGGAGGCTTGCCTAGGTGTGTTTTGAAGCCAAAATTGGATTCTTCTTGCCATAAGTATCATTAATTGCTTCAACAAATTTGTTCATATACGTGTTTTTCTATTGCTATTCATAAAGGGAAATTATTGTGTACTCCTGGAGTACCATAAATGCGTACTCCTTCCTCTCACATGAATGGTGGATCCCGCTAATTAAATTCATGGTGGGTCCATGTGAGAGGAGGGACTACGCATTTATGGTATTCTGGGAGTACCTAATAATTTTCCATTCATAAATAGGTTTTTTTGCTTGCTTAAAATTTGTCATATGGATGTTAAATGTAGTAAACTTTTATTGCACTTAAATTAATATCATATTTTTTGAGATATATTACTGCTAAATTGTTTGGTATATGTTAAATTTTTTGTAGCTTTGATTAAAGTTATATCACTCAATTACATTTTATAAATCACCTTTTTCTTTAATCCATGTATTTATTTGATATCAATTATAGTTTACTTACACACAAAATTTCAAAATAATTAATTTTCATTTATTATTAAGGGTAAAACTTATATATAGTACCTTAGGTGTTGTATATTAAATTCCTCAATTAAATTCAAACGCATCACTGCATTGAATTAAATTGCTGTTGGAAATAATAATAATTGATTGTATTGTATTGGTTAATACAACCATGTACTTGAATTTAATTAGGGAACCTAATGAATCGCACTTAGGGTATTATACCTAAGTTTTTCCCTAATGTTAAATCTATAAGGTTAGTCCTTTAGTATATTTGAGAACACAAAAACAAAAAGCTAAAAAGCAAGTGAGTTGCTAATGCCCAATCACATTGGTATTAAAAAAGAATAATAGATCACCTTAATATTTGGTTAGCATGATAATTGTTGGAAAGGAATTTTTTCCAACAATAGCTTTAGCAAACCATTATCATGTACCCCCAAAAAAAAAAAGTATTGAGCAGTATAACTTTTTGTAAAAGCCACCCAAAGTCTAACTTGAACCTAATCTCTATCAAATATTCATTTTGTCTCATATTAAAAGTGAGATAGTTTGCATTAGTTCACAAATGTTACCAATCTTTTTATTTATTTATTTTTTTACAAACATTTGTATCAAATATCTATTATGGACTAATCACATACAAAATTTTACTACAATGGGTTGCTATTTATTGTTAAATCTATAAGATTATTCATTTATTATATTTTAGAATACAAAAAAAAAAAAAAAAAAAAAAAAAAAGAAAAAAGAAAAAAGAGAAGAGTATAAGAGCTCTTCATAAATGAGTGAGTTTTTAATGCCTAATTATCTTGATATTTGACAAGAATGATAGATAATCTAAATATTTGGTGAGCATGATGATTGTAGAAAAGAAATACTATAATTCAATAGTGGGTTTAGTAAACCATTATTATGAAGGAAAAAAAGTTTTGTAAAACTTACCCAAAATCTAACTTGAACAACTAGATCCCTATCAAACATTAATTTTATCCTATAGAAAGTTTACATTATTTGGCAAAAGTTACACAAGTATTTTTTGTAAAAAAATAAGAAGAAAGAAAAAGAAAAAAAACTGCTGTCTATCTCAATATTTTTAACTTCTTGGCTTCCTCCTTTTAAATTATAGAATTAAAAAAAAATAAAAAAAAAAATAAAAAACAATGATACAATATGTTTTTATGATAATCATCTATATATATAAATATATATATATATTTATATATATATAACCGAAGCCTCTAAAGCTCTAACAATTTTTCACATCAGTACAATATTTCAATAAAACT
This sequence comes from Notholithocarpus densiflorus, assembly GCA_030021035.2. Taxonomy (NCBI): domain Eukaryota; kingdom Viridiplantae; phylum Streptophyta; class Magnoliopsida; order Fagales; family Fagaceae; genus Notholithocarpus; species Notholithocarpus densiflorus. The sequence continues at coordinate 2,563,015 of JARYZH020000045.1, forward strand.
ATCATTTTATTTAAATAAAATTATTTTTGTTTAGTCCAAACTTAACAAGGAGTGAAACTCTATCTCTTTAACAAGTCCAACTTAAACTCAAACTCATCATTATCATTTTTTTAAACAAAATTATTTTTGTTTAATTAAAACTTAATAAGGAGTAAAACTCTGTCTCTCTAATAAGTCCAACTTAAACTTAAACTCAAACTCAAACGTTGATAATCTATATAAAAACAAAATTTTTGATAGGAGTAAAAAATAACAAAGAAAAAAAGAGACCCATGTTAAAAAAAAAAAAAAAACAAAACAAAAAGACTCACGTTAGATTAAGAAAAAGAGAGAACTCTCTCTCCCCTCCTCAAAATCCTAACAATTACCACCTCAAAACTCTAAACTTAACTTCACTTTAGGATTCAAAAATAAAGAAAAAAAGAGAGAGACTCACGTAATAAAAAAGAAGTTAGGATTAAAAAAAAAAAAAAAAAGAGAGAGAGAGAAGGACTCCTGTCAAGAGTCTCTTTTCCCTCCTCAAAACCTTAGCAATTACCACCTTAAAATCTTAAACTTAACTCACTTTAGGATTAAAAAAAAAGAAAAAGTAAAAGAGAGACTAACGTAAAAAAATAAATAAATAAAAATGCAAGCAATCTGATTCAACTTTCTTCTTTGATTAATGAATTTTATGTCAAATTTGTTTATATTGTTATTATTAATATAGTTTCAATTCAACGTATGTGGATATTTGTTTATATTGTTATTAATGAATTTTAACTTTTATGTCGAATTTTTATTTGCTTTCATATGTGCCTGAGATTTTCTTTCTATCTTATTCTTTTGTTATATTTAGAATTGATTTTCTTTTGAGTATTTGGGTTAATCTTCATATTTATATTGACATTGTTTTCGTGGGATTGGTTTTTGGGTTGAAATTTCTACTAAATTTATTTTTTATTTTTTATTATACATGGCAGATAAAGCATCTAAATTTTTTTGGAGAAAAATCAAAGCTGCAACCTATGTTTTCCAGGCTAAGGAACCATAAATTTTTATTTGGTATATTATATATAATTTTGCTGAATTTGGTTTGGTTTTGAAGTGGAATTTGGGGATTCTATAAATTTTGAAGTTTTAAGTCTTGGGGTTTTTAGTATTTGCATCTCAGTAGGTTGATCTTAATTCTTCACCTTAAATGCTTTTTATTTAGGTTCATGTGATTTTTTGTTTTCTTATTAAAAGCTATGATTTTTGGTTGATTAATTATTTTTTTGGATTAATGTCAATCAATTATTTGTTTGGATTCAACATAAAAGATAATGGAATTAGGTATTAAAATTTTGATATTGTTCCATGTTTTGAATCGTCTATATTGTTATTACTACGAGAAAATTATATTACTACTCAAATTTGAAACTTGGTGTGTCTTCCTCATATCATGGTCTTTGTTATATATTTGCAGTTTATATTAGTTTTGAGTGTGTGTGTATATATAACTATTAGGAGTTTTGCTTTATTAATTTAAGAATTGTAAATTACTTTGTAAGTTTCGGTAACTATGCACTTGCAACTCAGTAACGTTCAATATTAGACAACACTTCTAAACTATGGAAAAGTATAGAAGTTAAATATTTTTTCATTTTTTTTCAGAGTCAATAGTTTTCAATGCATCGCACGCGTTAGCGACTAGTTAATTTAAATTTAAATAAACATTACTACTATAAATTAGGGAAACCGAAGCACCAATTTCATATATTAGCCACCTCCATAGTCTCCATACCTTTCAAACAATCACTTTCCAAATTTTCAGTCCAAAATTGACATCACCACTTTATTTGTCACTCTTTCACTCACTCACGCCCACAAATTGAAAATACACACACTCTGCATCCATCCCCCATTTTGCTTAGAATCCCAACTCATCAATCTTACAACTAAACATTCAAAATCAGTCCAAATTGAACAACCCCAACCAGCGACCATGATCATCATCATTTATAAGCTTAGCGGGAGAAGTGCAATATTCTTTAAATCTAATTGGTATTGTTGGATTTTGATAAAACTCTAATTCTCTCTCTCTCTCTCTCTCTCTCTCTCTCTCTCTCTCTTCGTAACTCCACTATTCTTACCAACATCATTCTCTGAGAAAATGAAATTACTGGACAAATCCCACAACTCCACTATCCCTTCATCATGCAAGGTCACAGACTTGACACCAGCAAGAATGAGGTTCTTTGCTACAGGAAGCAAAGATAACATTGATTTGATCAGCAGCAAGATTACAGATTATAAACCCAACACCAGCAAGAATGAGAATCAAATCACATATATATAGACATGGAAAGAAAGAGGTATAAAATTATTTATCAACCTTTTAAAAAGATAAAAGATAGAGCAAGACACTAGACTACACAATTAAAAGATCATAAATCCAGTGAATATACGAGCATGAGGTTGCATCTTTATTCTAATAATGTCCTAATCTAGCACACACCAAAAAGCCACAACGTTTCACCTCCCCATTATCTAATTAACACAGCACAAAATCAGAACAAGAAAACCAAATCATCAAAAAACAAATTCAAAACCAACATCCATTAGAGCTTAACAAATTTCCTAACTTAGCTCACACTTAAATCCACAAAATTTCACCACCACCATACAAAGAAATGAAAAGGCAAAAAAAAAAATCAAAATCAAAATCAACCAGAGCTCAAATATAATTAAAGACTTAGAAAGTAGATATATACCTATCTCAGCACCAAGACCCTGCAACCCGGAGACGAGAACATTCGAAGCGAAAAGCCGCCTCATCGTCTCACGGCCATACACGGCGAGCTGCCGGCTACGGAGATCTTCATCGATATCCTGCGAATTCGTGTTGCCTAAACCCATGATTGGAATCTCTTCTCCTTGCTCTTGTTCTTGTTCTACAACTATGCCGCCGCTACTGTGATTGTGATTGTTGTTGTTGTTGTTGGTCAAAACGGCGTTTTCCTCGGCGATTCGAAGCTTCTTGTTCTTGTTGAAAGCCGAAGCGCCCTCACACTTCTTGATGGTGTTAAAGTTGCTGCTGTTGTTGGTGTTGTCTTCTTCTTCTACAACCACTGCTTCACTGGCTCTCTTTCTGGGAAGCATATAGTGCAGTAAGCTGCTGAAGAATAGGCGATAAAACCCCAACATTACCGAAATTATCACAACCAAAAAAGCAATCAAGTACCGTTTATCATTACCATTAACATATTTTCCAAGAACGATCTGTACCAGAACCAGAAACGAAACTAGTACCTCCACATTATGAGCTGTGGTCCTCAGCCGATTGTGCTACCCTTTGAGGTAGCCAATTAGTTATCTCTAAAGGAAGAAAGGAAAGATATCTGCATTGACCTTTGAGAGTGAGAGAGAAGGTGAACAGAGACGAAGAAGAGTGCTCGTATGCCGGAGAGGAGGATCGATGGTAGAGAGGGGTGGGTTGAAGGTGAGGGTTTGGGAGTCAAAGGGAGAGAGAGAGAGAGAAGGTGAGAGATCGCGTTAGAGATCAGAGAGTTGATTAGGGTGTTTTTTTTTTTTTTTTTAATACCAAACCTGTAGCCGCGTTTAAACAAACGCAACACGTTTGCGTTTTCCCCCTTTTTTTTTTATTTTTTTTCACGCGCACCAGCTTTTAGGAGACAGTGCACTGTTTTTTTTTTTTTTTTTTGGAGAAACTATTCATCACTGTTTATCAGGAAAAAAAATATTAAAAATGGTCCCACGATACTATTCACACATTTAAAAATTATTTGCTACAGTGTTTTCAGTTTTCAATTTCAGCAAAAATAAATTGTATCCAAACGGAGCATAATCCGCATTTATAGAAAACGCAGCTTAGGTATACAGTTGTAGCCGCATTTATAGAAAACGCAGCTCTAGGAAAGGCTTATTAAACGCGGCTTTAGGAAATATTTAAAAAAAAAAAAAAAAAAAAAACGGATGGGTCTATAGTCACGTTTTTAAAATGCGGCCTAAGCCAACCCATAAACGAAGCTCAAACATAAAAAAACGCGGCTATAGAGATGGTCTTAGGCTGCGTTTGGCAAACACGACTAGTGTAGCTGCGTTTTTACCAAATGAGGCTCAAAGGTAGTCTATAGCCGCGTTTTTGTAAACCCTGCTTAAAAAAACGCAGCTAAAGCTCACGTTTTTTGTAGTTAATTCTATATATAACCAGTTACTCTCATACCCCGAAACAACAATTATACATTTCCAAATCCCCAACAACTAGTCATTCCCAGATCGCCCAAACATGTCTTCAAAGTCTTCCTCATCTCCTTCCAAGCTCCAATCCTCTTCCAGTAATGGCTCTCCTTCAATAGACCTCCCTTTAAAGCCAATCCCAGGCAACTATGGCAGACCCTTTTTTGGTCCCATCAAAGATCACCTAGACTACTTTTACACCAAGGAAAAAAGCCCTTCTTCCAAACCCAAATGCAAGAACACCAATCCACTGTCTTCCGAGCCAACATGCCTTCAGGACCATTCATATCCTCCAACCCTAATGTCATTGCTTTCCTTGATGCTATCAGCTTTCCCATCCTCTATGACCATTCCAAAGTCCAAAAATTAAACGTTTTAGATGGTACTTACGTGCCCTCCACAACTTTCTTTGGTGGTTATCACAACAATACAAAAAGCCATCGTAAATTAGTAGTGCTGACGGCAAAAGGCCATCGTCGTCGTCGACAAAAGCCTCATCAGTAATACGTTATTACTGACAAGGCCATCACTAACACTAATTTTCGACTTAAAAAGCCATCGTAAGCAATTCATTTTTTCCGTCGAAAATACTTCTTCATAAGAGGAAGTTGGACAACCAAATACATTTTGTGATGAACTAAGGCCATCGTTAATGTATTTTTTCGACGACTAAAAGTTGTCATAAATACTTGTTTTGTCGTCGAAAATACAATTTCATACAAGGAAGTTGGACGACCAAATATATTTTGCAACGAACTAAGGCCATCGTTAATGTATTTTTTCGATGACTAAAAGTCATCATAAATATTTGATTTTTTTGATTTGCCGCCAAAAATACAATTTCAAATGATGAAGTTAAACGACCAAATACATTTTGCAACGAACTATAGCCGCCATTAATATATTTTTCTCAACGACCAAAAGCCATCGTAAATACTTAGCTTTTCATCAAAAATACAAAATCTTAGTGACCATTTACATTTTTTCAACGAACTTTGACCGTTATTAAAAATTAGTTACCACGTCACTAATACATTATTTGCAACAAAATAGCTTCGTCGGAAAAAAAAATGTCATTTATAGTACTTTAATTGTGACAAAACAATTTTGTCGAAAAAGAAACACATGAATTACATGAAAGTAAATAAAATAATATATAAATTACAAACATACATCTCATAAAAAATTCTCCATTCAAATAACAAGTACAAATCCATAATTGTTCAAAACTAATAAGTGAATAATGCAATAAAAATGAAAATATTAAAAGGTCTACAAAATAGCATGATGTTCAATAATACATGAAAGTTATATTATATCCTTCACTAAACTTGAAAGCATAAGTATTGGAAGATCATTCATTATCCAAGCCAGTTTCCTCTAGCTAAGAGTCACCTTTCTCCTCAAAGTCATCTTGTGTAATTATTCACACACTACGATCTCCTCCCTAACATTGGTCTGCAATATTTTAGATTAAATTGAATAAATATACAAAAATTATAACTACACAAATTTTTATATTTACAGTAAATAATAAAGAATTAACTAAAATATATTTATTTAAAGACATTAACACAATCACCACGATAAAATGACAAAACATCAAAAATAAATCCTTACTACCGACACAAACATTGCATTTATCATAAATCCTTATTACTGTTAAGAACCTTGTAGTTCTCCTGTGAATGAGAACTACCAAAAATCATCCATCATCACAACAAGTCACATAAAATTATATATGCATCAAGAATAGCAATTAATTGAAAACTGTAATGAGCAAATTAATTTATCACTAATTTCAACAACCTTAATAAAATAGAAAAAAAATCAATGTTGGTTATACTTGAAAAAAATTATATATGTAACAGGTGCTTGCATATAATTAAGACTAATCAACAAATTGGTTGGGGCTACCAATACACACAAACATTACACTATGGTCTAGTACCAAATTGTCGAGAACTTTGCCTACAATACAAGATTGTATATTATGAAAGATATATCTAAACCAAACCCAAAATTTAGATAACATAAATCAACCAACAAATCCATTTAGTAATCCACTACATTAATCAAATATATAAATCAAGATATAAGGATTTAGGAAAACTAACATGGGCTATGGAGGTGAGAGCTTTTTCTTCTTCTTTCTTTTCTTAGTGAGTGAAATAGAGTGTTAGAGCAACTGCATCAGTTGATGCAAAATCTTGTAAAATAGAAAAAGTTGCTCATTTTACACATTTTGAGCCAAAAAAAACACCCACATCAGTGGGTGTAAAATTGTGCATTATGCACAATTACTGTAACTCTTCTATTTAATATTTTAGTATTTGTTTCTCTCTCCTCTCTGTACCTGACTCTCACCTCACTCTCCTTTTCTCATTTCATCACTCTCTCAAGCTCACAGTTCTCTTTCAACTCTCAAATAATCAATGGATCTGTGATTATAGACCGAATCGGGCGAGTCCTGGACCGAGTTAGGGATCGGGTTAAGGAAAGCACAGACTTAGCCGCCACGAGCTTCTTCCTTTGGGGACAGCGCGGGCCGTAGATCTTGCCGGAGAAGCAGGGGATACCGTCGGTGAAGGCGTTGACCAGAGCTTGTTGAGCGGCGGCGTTGGAGGACGGTGGAGATGACGGCGGGGTCACATGGTGGAAAGAGATCGAAGAGGAGAGGAGGTAAAGCGAGTTGACTCGATGAGTTTTTGTGCATATATCGGCGATGTGGCCTGTTGGTTGCTGGGTTTTTTTTTTCTGGTTTTTTGGTTGAGCTTGAGGCTGCCATGATAGTGATTGTGGGTGTGGGTCGATAGGTTGTGTGGATTCCGGTGTGATCGACTTGTTCTTTGGGGTTTTTTTTTACTGGGTTTTTTTTTTTTTTGTTGGATGCTGGTGTCGATCTTGTTGCACAGCCGAAGGTGTCGATCTTGATGATGGTGGCCGTGTGGGTTGTGTTGGGTCTGTGAGAGAGATGACAAAGTTAAAGAAATTAAAATTTTATTGAATAAATGTGTAAAATAGATAAACTGATGTGGGTGTTTTGTAAAAATGAGTGTGTAAAATAGAAAAAGTAGGTTTTTCTTTACAAAATAGATGAAAATTTTACACTAATTGATGTAATTGCTCTTTAGTGAGTAAAAAGGAAGGTTTGGGATTGAAAAAAGAAAAAACCGGGGGGGGGGGGGGCGCTTGTTTTTTAGTGAGAGGGAGAGGTAGGGTTTTGTCTTTTCCCTTCTTCTTTTTTTAGGTTAAAATGATATTGTGTGTGTTTTTTTTAACGACAATAATGTGGTGTTGGGTTTATTTTACTGCAATGCGACTTCTATTTTTGTTTTATTTATTAAAATTATGTATTTCATTTATGACAATCACGTCACTTTCTTTTTTTGGTCTCTTTGAAATATCATTTTTTTATTATTATTATTATTAATAAAAGCTAGAAACACTACGAAATCTCACTTCTTGCAATTTTTTTTGCAAGTGCTCTTTTACGGAAATATAACCTCAATATTTAAAAAATAAATAAAAATAAATTTTGTGTATTTTATTTGTTAAAACCACTCCATTTGAAGGAAAAAACATTTTTCACTTGACATCTCATTAACCAAATTTTGTTAAATTAATATTAAGAATGTTGTGTACTAACCTGCCTGCAAATTTCCAAAATTATCTTATTTCATAATTAAAATTTATTGATTTCAAATTTTAATTAAAGAGTATTTTAAAATATTTAGTATAACATTTTTTTTTTAAGTTTTTCAATAGGTTGTGGAGATTATTGTCATTGCAAGTATTTTGGTACTTGATAAACTTAGCATTATTATTCTAAAATTTTCAGTATTGTATGTACTATTTATTGTATGTACTATTCATTGTTAAATTTTGGTAAAGAAAATTTTATAGAAAAGCATGAACGTCGAGAAAACCCTGAAATACAAACCAATATCCAAAAACCCACTCAAAACCTCCATATTCAACCTAATTTGATACTATCGAGTGGTCATAAACCCAACTTCGATAGTTGACCATGTTTGACCAAATATTGACCAAGTTTTGCAAACTTTGACTACTCATTTCTCACAATCTAACCGTCTAATTGTTGTCATACTTCACCAATACCAATATCTCACCACATTCTTCCAATCCAAAAATCGGATTGTGGATTTGAGTCTAGAGCATTATGGACATGTGTTGTTGTACCAAGACACCAAGAAATTTTGATTGGTCACATTCTCCTAATCTATCCATTTGATTGAGCTCAAAATCCATCAAAACCAATATTTTATCCCACTCTTTCAATCTAGTGGTCAAATTTTAATCTAACTCTGGCACAAGATGGATGCATGTCGTTGTATCCACCTATCATGAAACTTCAACCAATAAAAATATACAATACTCTTCCAAGCGAGTTATAAACTATATAAATATTAATAAGAATCAAGAAAATGATCTACAAAATACAATCAAAAACCTACAAAATGACCTCAATGGATTTGCATGTAACCTTTGACTTTGCCATTTTTAAACTTGAAACTGATAAAAGCATAAAAACCCAAAAAACCTTAAAACACTGACCAATACCAAAAACCTACTTAAAAGTTAAAACCTCCTGATTTGCCTAATTTGTTCAAAACCAGTGGTCCTGGAACCAACTTTGAAGTTTGACCAAAGATTGCCCAAGTTTAATAGACTTTGACGAAGTTTCGCAAGATTTGACTACTCTGTTCTCACAATTTGATCGTCTGATTGTCATTGTAATTTACAAACACAAATATTTCACCACATTCTACCAATCCAACGGTCAGATTTTGGATCTCCATCTGGTTGCATGATGGATATGTGTTGTTGTACCCACCCACTGGGAAACTTTGATTAACCCCGTTGACATAATCCGACCATCCAAAATGGCTAAAATACGCCATCAAAGCTAGGAAATAACCAAAATACCCATAAACTTCTAAAGAGACGAAAGTGCCCCTAAAAGCTTCAAAATAATAAAAATACCTTTTACTTCTGAAATGACCAATATTGCGCTTAAGTACTTAGAGGGTCTTGAAATTTTTTTTTTTTTTTTTTTTTTTGGAAATTTTTAAAATTATGAAAAAAATTCTAGATTTTAAAGACAAAATTGAGGAAAATTTACCATTCAAAGAAAAAAAAAATTATGGTCATATGTATGTTGGAAATCACCTTTATTGTGACAGATTTACCTTACCGTCGCTAATATCTTCTTTTCTTAAGAAAATTTTAAATATTAATGATGAACAAAATGTCCATTTCAAATAACAATATAATATATAGTGATGGAAAACAATCGTCAAACAAATAAAAATAAGGGCATGAATTCCCCCCTTTACAAAAAATTACCATTGTCGACGGCTTAGGTCCATCGCAAATATTATTTATTGGGAGAGATCCAATTCTATCACTAATACATTCTTTCTTTTAAAGCAAATTAACTATTTATGACAGTCAACATGTTCGTTGCAAATACAAACTCAATTACCACCGCACACCCTTGGTGCGATGGTCAGTCCACAAGTATAAGTACTTGTGGAGTGTGGGGGGCAAAGGCCGGAGTTCAAGTCTCCAGGAGGAAGCTTTACACACATATACACTTAGATTAAGTTAGAGTAGAATTATATCTTGTATCCAAAAAAATAAATAATAAATAATAATTGCGATGGATAAATGTCGTCCCAAATATTGTGAAAAGTAAGGGGAGAATTTTCCCTCCAAAATATTTCACCATTTTTTATGGCTTCATGGCTGTCACTAATACCCTCTTTTATATTTATGATGGAAGAATGTTTGTCGCAAATAATAACACCATAAAAATATATATATTTTGTATTTTCAACGCACAAAAGCTATCACAAATGTTAATAGTTCTGATGGTTTTTCTTCGGTCGTCGTAATTAATACTCTCTTTTATATTTACAATGGAAGAATGTTTATTGCAAATAATAACACCATAAAAAAAAAAATTTGTATTTTCGATGCACAAAAGCCGTCACAGGTGTTACTAGTTCCAACGGTTTTTATTTGGTCATCGTAAATAATACTTTATTAGCGATGAACATTTTTATGCCGTCATAAAAAGTAAGGTGGGAAAACTTCCCTCCAAAACAAATCATATTTTTGACAAAAATAATAGGCATTTTCGACAAACTCATTTTGCCGTCACCAATGTTTTAATATTTGACAAGTAATTGTCAACGAAAGAGACTTGCCGTTGAAAAAGCTAGTTTTTCCGACGGCTTTTTGCAGTCGTCGCAAATAACAATCTTTTTTGTAGAAAATTTGTGCTTTTCTTGACCCTTCTGAACCCAAACATGCCATTCTTAGAGCATTCCCATCAGGTGTGTCAAATGCCAAATATTTGGCATTTGACACACTAAACACTAAAAAACCACTCTCATCAGGTGTTTTAAATGCCATAATATTTGGCATTGATGAACAGTGCAATCTCAAATTTGAGACCGCACTGTTCACAAATTGTAAAACTTATATTACTTTTTTATTCAGGTGGGGCCGCTTTCTTTTCTTCTTATTTTTTCTTTCCTTCTCATTTTCGTCATTCTTGCTCTGCCTCTCATTCTTGCTCTGCCTCTAAGCCTCCAACCATTTCTCTGCTCTCTCTCTCTCTCCCTTAGCTCGACGTCTTTGCCTCCCTCTCCGACGAAACCCAGGCCGGAGCATCAAGCCAAGCCGATCTCTATCACAGTGGTTTCTTTTCTTTTTCTTTTTTCTTTTTTTTTCTTTTTTGTGATTTGATGGTAGATTCGGCAGTGGTTGTGTGGGTTATGGATTCGGAGTTTTGGATCAGTGTTCAGCGGTGTTGTGTGGTCGAGGTTTTGGGTCGATTTTAGGTCATTGATTGATCGGTTGGGTTGGGGTTTCATACCACTCTCTATTTTTTTTTTTAAATTTGTGAGAGGATTCCAGCGATGGTGGCTGTGAGTTTGTGGCGTTGGTGACTATGGGTCTGTGTCGGTGGTGGTTGTGGGTTTGTGGCATTGGTGGATGTGGGTTTGTGCCAGTGGATTTGTTGTGGGTATGAGTTTAGTAATGGATTTGTGCCGGCAGTGGCTGTTGGTGTTGTTGTTGTTGTCGAGGCAGTTGTTGTTGTTGATGGCCGTTGTTGCAACTTGCAGCAATAGTGGTTGTGCCGTTGTTGTTATTGTTGTTGAGGAGTAAATATATTATTTTAATGCGTTGTAAATATTATTTTAATGTATAGAATTGAAAAATAAAACATGTGATGAAGGTGATATTGTAAAATGATATGGTAAAATAATAAAGTAGGTTTTTTGTGTGTCAAAATGACATTTTTTATAGAACAGCTGATGGGAATGCTCTTAAGGGCTTGTTCTTCTCTATTCTCGCTTCTCGTCATGATAAATTCATCCCACTTTTCAGAAGCTGCTTGTCTGAGCTTTTCATCAACATTGAAGACCAAGTATCTGACAAAGGCAAATTTTACTTCAACACCCTTAGCGATAGCATGTCTTGACTTTGTATTTTGGCTCTTTTGTGATCAAAACCCTTTAGATACAAGTATCGAATCAAAGGGTCCGACACTCTTTGATAAATGGTTGTTTTTTCAACTTGCACCATTGATTACACTAGGGTTACCAAAGTTGTTTAACTTTCTTGAAAATTTACTACTCCATTCAATCCCATTACCACCTTTTCTCGGTAAATCTAGCTATAAGAAGCTTTATAATGCATTTTATGTGTCTATGTCTTCGACCTTGGACGAAGCTGAGCAATGTGGGATTAAAAGAAATGAAGCGTGTCATAATTTAGTATTTATGGCTAGTTTCAATGCTTATGGTGGAAGTGGAATGAAAACTTTGTTTCCTGCTTTGATCAAGTGGGTTGGCTTAGAAGGAGAAAAGTTACACCGTCAATTGTGTGATGAGATTAGGACCATTGTTAGAGCTGAAGGTGGGGTTACTGTATCATCGTTGGATAAGATGACGTTGACTAAGTTAGTGGTTTATGAAGCACTGGGGATTGAGCCTCCAGTTAAATTCCAATACGGTAAGGGCGTAAGGCAAAGGAAAATTTGGTAGTCAATAGCGATGATGCTGCTTTTGAGATCAAGAAAGGGGAGATGATATTTGGATATCAACCATTTGCTACTAAAGATCCAAAGGTTTTTGAGGATCCTGAGGAGTTTGTGGGCCATAGCTTTGTGGGGGAATTAGGAGAGAAGCTTTTGATGATCCTACGGTGGAGAATAAACAGTACCCAGGAAATGATTTGGTGTTGTTATTGTCTAGAGTAATGTTGGTGGAGCTTTTCCTCCATTATGATACGTTTACAATTGAGGCTAGAACATTGTTGCTGAGGTCATCAGCCACATTCACTTCGTTGACCAAGGCCATGAGTATTTAATCTTGGTCAACTATAAATCTTTTCTTTCATTACTGGTGTTTAGATTAATTCATTTATTTATTTGTTAAAATTGGATAAAAGTCACGTGTACTTATAATTGAGGAAAAATAATAATTGAGTACTATTGTGCTATTATATATAAATTGGTTTTTTTTTTTGAGATAGCTTCAATCTATGACATTCGCTTCTAATAATAGCTCTTTATCATCAGATTAAGACACCAATCAATTTTTGGTGTAGGCGAAGAGTTAACCTTAAATCTCTTATTCAATCATTAGAGATTTTACCAGTTGAGCTAACTGGAACTTATAACATCCAATCTTGAAAATTGGTCATTGTTGATTGTGATGGATTATTTTTAGATAATTAGTGGGGAGAAGAGAGACAAGGTTCGAATCCCAAACATCAAGGCTGGAACGTTGTTGTTGGAATCATCAACCATGTTAACTTTGTTTACCAAAACATCAAGCATTTGACTTTCATCAATTATAAATCTTTCCATTGTATTTTTGGATTTTTTTTTTTTTGTTTATTTACTTTATTTTTTGAAAATGAGAAAAAAAAATGTATATAAAAAAAAAAGTGAGGTTTAAAAAGAGCATTAGGTTTTGCACCATTTGTTATATATGCAATTGGTAATTGTTTGAGGGACATTTTCAAAATAGTATACATGATCATATCTCAATTTTGAGAATTCATTTGAGAGTATAGCTATATAATAAGGATGATATTTTTATGTGACTTTACAACAGATCCATTGAAGGGTCGTTAGCCTGCTACCATTTTTTTTTTTTATTTAAGAAAAGGAAAAGAAAAGGAACACTAGTTGATTGGTACTTGGTACTTGTTAAAGAAATATGATTAACAACAAAGGCTACTTAAGTGCATATATATATATATATATATATATATATATTTGTTTATTTATTGGTAAGAAAAAAATGGGGTTAGTTAAGCTATGCCAATCTCGAGTAAAACACTCAGATTAAGACATAAAACCAGTCCTAACTTGTGGATGCCTATAATGGTTGTTACATTGATACGTGACTTGTCAATGTAACCAACGAGCAACATACTAATTAAATGCTGATATTGACAATTCTCTCTTATTTATTCTGAAAAAAAATTCTCTCTCTCTCACACACACTTTTCATGTGTTTTTCATGACTTGAAAGGAAGTGGCGGGTATTCTGTTCTCTTTTCTCCAGTCCCTTTCTTAACCCCACTGGACATAGTCCTTCGTACTCCTCATCAATAAGTTATGGGCAAAACTAAGGTAAATTCTATTGAGTGTTATACTTTAGGAGAAACTCCTACAAGAGGAGTTTCCCTCATCCCTCTCTGACAGGAAGTGTGAGCCCTACCATGTATTTCAGACAAAATGAATATATTCTCATACTTTTTAGGCTCTCCAACTTAATACAAATGCATATGTTTCCCCTCCTTATGATAGGAAACTCAAAGGCATGTTTATATTGATTAATTAAACACAAAAAAATATTATCTTTTTCAAGGAAATTGAATTCAATACAGTCATATGCTTCAATTCAGTTGGGAGAATTAATATACAATACTAAGAAACTATTCATAATTTTTACCCTTAGTTTAATGTTAGTTTATGTACAACATGTTAATATCTTATTTGTTTAGAGATAATTTTAAAAAAAAATAATAATATAAATAAAAACTAACTGAACCAGGGGAACGTCTAGACCTAGGGATTACCTAATGACTAATCAAGATTTTATTTTGTTTTTATTTTTTTATTTTTAAATTACTTAGATTTTGAGATGATCAGTTGGTTTTGGATAGTTTATTTTATTACAAAATAAATTGTATATAAAAAAATATAGGTAAAACTTAGGTTTCCAATTAAACACATTATTGCATTAACCAACGCAACGCGAAAAACCGTTTTTTTTTTTAATTAATTTTTAAGAACACTAATTTGATACAGTTATGCATGTGTTTGGATTTTATTAATTAAAAAGAAGCTTTTAACAACATCTACCATTTTTTTTGGATCGTTTGCCTTTTAAAAAAAACTAAGGTTATGTTTGGTAACAGTTTTTGTTTTCTATTTTCAAAAACTTGTTTTTGGGAATATAAAGAAAAAACAATTTTCTTGAATTTCTTAAATCAAAAACATGTTTGGTTAGTTGAAATTAAAAAGATAGTTTTTTGAAAAAAAATAATAGAAAATACTAAAATATGTTGTTATTAGGATTTGAACTCTAATGCTAACTCATTAAATAAGACAGATTCATTAAATTAAATGCGTGTTTTCATTGGCTTTTGAAAATTAGAAACTAAAAACAACATTTTGCATATTTTCAGTTTCTTTCACAATTTGAGTTTTGAGAACAGTTTTTATTTTCTATCTATTTTGAATTGCCAAACAAGTTTTTTAGTCTCAAAAATAGAAAATTGTTTTTGGAAACAGAAAATAAGGGGAAAAAATAGTTACCAAACATACCCTAAACATTCACGTGGGAGCGTTTACCTATTAAAATATTTAACATGGTGATTCACAAGAAATTATTCAATAACAGACCATTTCTCTTTGATACGTGAACTTTTTGAGGTTTGAAGTCAAGGGTTTTGCTGCAAAATCATGACGTTGCAAAATTGTTTCTTGCCAATCTTTCTTTCAAAATTAATTAACCATTGGAGAAGATTTAATTATTGACACTAAACACTGTAATCCTACTTGGTTTCAAAACCCTAAGAAAGAGAAAATATAATCACTGACCATGGAGATGCAATTTTATTTTTGTTTCACACCTTAAATTGATGAGCTTTGAGTGCCGCCCCTATTTTAACAAGTTTATTATACTAGCTAGTAAAAAACCAACTTTGGCTTGTCAGCTTCTTTACGAATATAGGAGATTTCTATGCTTTTATATACACACACAGTGTTAGGAGCTTTACTTGTTGCTAATGATGGCATGAGGGATGAGGGTGCTTGGGCAGTATTGGGCCAATCACTTGGCTCCATGTTTTCTCAACACACTCATGGCTCTTCATGCCTGACTAGTGATATTCCTAATTAAGGGCTCTTTAAGGGGGACCTGCCCAGTCTCCTTACTCAAATTACAAATTGTTCCATTTAGCTTTACCAAAAACTCAATTCAGTGCTTAAATTTCAAATTTTATTCAATCTTTAATCCTCCTGTTAATGTCTATTAAGAGCCCAACAATGTAGTCCTAAAAATCCCATCAATTAAAAAAAAAAAAAATCCCATCAATTAGATAAAAAGTATTTTTTGAAAAATTAAAAAATAGAGGGGGCAATTTACTCAAGAGGAATGCACTAAAGACTGAAATTTCACAAAAGAAGAAGTAAATGACGATCATAAATAAAAATTAACCAAAAAGTATTATTTGCATAGATATTTTAAGCAAACAAATTGCACACACAAGTGACACAACATTCACAGCTGAGATTAATCATGTTTCCCAAAAGCACATACACGATACTGTCAATACACATACACACACACAAACAAAATCAACCAGAGATTTCAATGGCCTCGACATCAGGTTTCTTCACTGTTACTTTAGGAACAGTAACAGTGAGAACCCCATTCTCCATAGAAGCCTTGATCTGATCCATCTGCACATTCTCCGGCAACCTGAAACTCCTCACAAACTTGCCACTGCTGCGCTCGACACGATGCCACGTGTCATTCTTGTCTTCCTTCTCTATCTTCCTCTCTCCACTAATCCGAACCACTCTGTCATCTTCGACCTCGACTTTCACTTCCTCCTTGTTGAGCCCAGGAAGATCGGCCTTCAACACGTGAGCTTCTGGGGTCTCTTTCCAATCAATACGAGTATTGACAAAAGCAGAAGTCTCTCTGGAAATTTGTGTTGGGAAATCCTTGAATGGGTCCCATACGTTTAGAGAAAATGGGTCGAAGATATTGCTGCGTTGGCCACCGAAGAAGCTTGGAATCATCGACATTTTTGAACTTTGATGTTGTGAATAACTTCAGAGATTCAGATTTTTGCTGAATTTTTTTCGCTGGTTGAAGGATTTGATGGATTGGGGTATTTATAAAGATGACTAAGAGGATTCTAGTGTAGTCTAGGCCCTGTTTTTTGTTTGAGATTTTGGGTTCTTTGGAACTTTCTAGGACTATTGAGAACTATGTAGGAGCTACTTTGTGGGCACGTTTATGGACCTAGTTGAAGCTTGAAGAGACTCATGGCCCATGGTTTAACAAGTCCCTTGAATATCTGGCCTTTATACTTTAAAGCCCGACAATATGATTATATTGTAGAACTAGTAGCTACCCTGAAATACGCGGAAAAAAAATTGTAAAAAATAAAAAATAAAAAATGATATATATTTAATTAATTATATAATTTGTCAAAAATGACTTATTTAATTAATTAATAAATGATAACATCTAATATAATGAAAATTTGTTTAGTGTTATGAACTTGGGTTGCTTTATTGAAAAAAAAATGATCTAATTAGTTTAAATTGATATGTTATTGTTGGGAATAATACACAAAGTAATAAATGAAGAACAAGGATAACATAAAAAACAAACGGAAATAGATAACTTAGAAGCACAAAATTGTTATTCTTAGACAATATTTGCCCCACACTTTTATTGCTAAATGACTATTACAAATTTGTCCCTAAGATACAACCAAGTTGTTAGGTTCTACAGATAGCAATTCTAGAGAATAACCACATGATTTATTGTGTTTCTCTCTAACTTACTATTTTTCAATTGAACATAGGCCTCTATTTATACCCATAGGGTTATATTTCATCAAAAGA
Organism: Notholithocarpus densiflorus; assembly: GCA_030021035.2. NCBI lineage: Eukaryota > Viridiplantae > Streptophyta > Magnoliopsida > Fagales > Fagaceae > Notholithocarpus > Notholithocarpus densiflorus. Next base: position 2,580,443 of record JARYZH020000045.1, read on the forward strand.
CACGTATGAAGAGTTAAAATGTTTCATAAAACTATTCACAATGCTTGAGACCTCTTCAAACAATCAAAATAATTACCAGAAAATTCTGCAGAAAACTCAGTTTTTACGACTTTCGATCGGTTGAGAGTTCCTTTCGATTGATCAAATGCTCTTTTCGATCGATCGAACAAGAATCGAGCATCAATTGAAACAGGCAGAGACTCCAAGATAGATTTCCTTACCATTTCAATCCATTAAGCAAAAGTTTCGACCGATCGAAAATACTGAATTTTGAATTTTCACTTAGAAAATTCCATAAATTGAATTTTCACTTTATCAACTTTATGAAAGAATACTCTCCAAACTCAAATATCATTATTACAACCTATCCATGTGTATGTTTATATATACAACAGTTTTAACATTATTTTGTAACTCTAAAATTCAAATTAAAAAATAGATATTAGAGTTGAGCTTGTGACAATATATTAATAATTTCAAATCTTTCAAAAAAATTTACTCTTTCTCTCTCTGTTAAAATTAAAATTAGAATAAATAATTTTTCAAACAAAATCATTATTGAAATTCATTGTTCAATACCTGAAGTTCAATAGTACAAAGAAAGACAATAACCATCTCATACATGATATTTATTTTTATACGTACTATTCAAATTTATTTTTATACAAAATGACCAATTGAAGTGCGTTCACAACTTCACATGATAAGTGAATAGGGATGCCTCATCAAAGTTTCAAACCCTTAATTATTGCTTTCACATAATGAAATGGATAAGGTTAACCTGGATAAGTGCTAGTGCTTACTAGGATAATCTTCACATAATTAGATGGCTACATTCCAATGCAGTGACTGATAGGTGCACTCCATCTACCAAGGATAAGTGTTACTCTAAAGTTGTAAGATGAGAAAAAAAGAAAAGGGTTAGGCAAGAAGAGTCAATTGGAACTACAAAGAATTGTCCTCATGAATCGAACGGTATTTAACTTGTCAAAGCCTAAATTAAGCTCAAGTCGTGTGAAGGTCCAAAACTCCTTCCTTCATATTTGGGCCTGAGGATCTTCTTCCATGCCACTAAGGGATAGTAACATTGCTTTCCAACCAGCTCAATTTTTTTTGGATAGTTTCCACCACAAAATTGTATCCCCATTCAATTTTTCCTCTTTAGCATTAAAAATAGCCCACTTGTTGTGAGTACTCTTAAACCATCACTCAAAAGCTATTCTGAAGCTCATTTCCTGTAACGACCCAAGGAAAAGCACTAGCTATATCTGCACTATATTTTAAAAGATTTAATCACAATTGAGACTCCTTGTAGTTGTTAATAAAACTCAAATCTACCCATTAAATACTCGATATGGAACTTATCACACACCTACACACATCACATAATCAATCAAATTGGGGCATCATACTTCTACTCTTTCATTCCTCTATTCAATAAAACCTTTCTATCTACTTTCTATGTTTTAGGTGGGTGTAAGGGTCTGTTTGGTCGGGTGAAATAAGAAGTATAGAAAATTGAGGATAGAAAAGTGGAGAGAAAATAAATTTTATGGGTGTTTGATTGGTGAAAAAGGGAGGATGGAAAATTAGTCGGCTCAGGTGTTTTTCCCTTGGCCCACCAAAATGGTGTTTGATTGGAGAAAAAGAGAGGATGGAAAATTAGTGGGCTCAGGTGTTTTTCTCTTGACCCACCAAAATTCTATCTCCCCAATTTGAGGAGAAAATAGAGGGGAGAGGAATAGTTGCAAGCAATGACAGAACTATCCCTTTTCCTTTTACGTACTAGGCACCTACTAGATTTTTTTACAATATTTTCTTAAGGTTCTTCTTTCTTTCTTTTTTTCTTTTTCTTTTTTTTTTTTTTTTTTTTTTTTGGGTTTAACTGTATGTGATTTTTTTTTTAACTTTTAACTTTTTTCCTTGGCATGATTTTTCTTTTTCAATAAATTTGGGTGATTTTTTTTTTTTTTGGTTGGTTTTTTGCTACTTTTTTGTTTTAATTAGGCATCATTTTTTAATAAGAGCTTATGAGTATATTTATACAAATTTATTTTTTTCCATCCTTTCACTTTGTCACTCTTAACCAAATACAAATGAAAAAAACTAAAATCTTTTCTATCATCTAACTTTTTCATTTCTTATTCATTTTTTACCCTCTCGCTTTAATATTGTAGTCCATAAAGATTCTTCTTTAACCACGTTGTTTTGCATAAAGTTTCTTCTTTCTTGGTTAAAGTGTCATATTTTGTTAAGTGCATATTTGTGGACTTCCAACTTGTATTCCATTTTTTGGTAATAGGACTTGTCAGCCATAAAAGTATTCACATTCGATTTCTTCAAAAAATTCTATTTTACTATCTCAAAACCTACTTTATCAATTGATGGGGAAGGATAAATGTAGCTCGTCCTTGCGTTGTCGTCCACAGAATGCAAGTTACCACAACAGTTGGGCCTGCCCCTACTCGTCCATTGTATCATTCATGAGTTGTCTTAATCTTTTATGTGAAGCTTGTCTAGACTAAGGAAAGTCGTCCTGTATGGACGACCCTTCAACACTTGGAAATATTTATAAAAGTAAGATTTATCTACAAGAGTTTATGAATCGGACCACGTGTAACCATTTTAATATATGAGTAAGGTCCGGATTTATCGCTATAACTTCCTGCCAAGTACTTAATTTCCAATAACGGTTATAGAAGATGAGAGTAGATATCATAACTTCTATAACGGTTGTAATAGTTAAATTTAAACCTTCAGACTTCCACAAATATGGGAGAAGTTACAAGATAAGCAACCGCTCCAAAGCACACTATATAGACACTCATCCTCATCAAACGAGGGTAAGTTCCACTATCTTTACCAAAAAGAAAAAGTTGGAGTTCTTGAGTTTAAAAGAGAGAAACTAATTTAAACATCAGAGGGTTCTTGGCTGGTCCACCCCGGTCTCCTTTGATTTTGTTTCATTTTTCATTTCAGGCCTTCCAAGAGATTACCAGCCCTTTGAAACCCGGAGCATTCAGTCTACTGATTTATTGTGCATCATCATCAATTATATCATATCATTTTATATCACACCTAACATCAACTTTTATTTTCCTATACAACACATTAAAATAATATATCTACACAATAAAGTATATAACCCAAAAAGTAGGAGAGAGAAATTTTGTTGGAATCATTAGTAAGAAGTAGGAGAAAGACAATTAAAAAAATTCTTTTTAAGAATACCATTTTGCTACAGTAGTATCATATAAATAAGATGCTACTATAGCACAATTGTAATTTTTTTTACAATTACAATACCGAATAATGTACACTTTTGCACACTTTTAGGGTTTTGATGCTAAAATCTTCTAACGTATACAATTTTTAGAGCATTCACATCCAATTTCTTCAAAAAAATTCATTTTACCATCTCAAAAACTACTTTATCTATTATACCATACCATTTTACAACACATCCAACATCTCAACTTTTATTTTTCTATACAACTCATTGAAATAATATATATATATATATATATATATATACACAATAAAATATACAACACAATACCATCTATCCTCTTTCTATTAATGAAAAATTAGAGACACAATAAAATACCTCTTATAATACTTGTAAGAGGCTATTGAAGTACAATGGTATATTTTTTTACAATTACAACTTTGGGTAATGCGTGCTTTTAATGTTTGTGGATTGTAAAATACTATTTTGAGGCTTGCTAATGCTCTACAAGCTCCAATACTAATGCTCTAAGCCCATAACACTTATAGTTGAGAACTCAACAAAAATATATGAACTCAGAATGCAACCAGCCGTTCTTATGTGTTTGGCCCAAATTACAAATTGTTCCATTTAGCTTTACCAAAAAAAAAACTCAATTCAGTGCTTAAATTTCAATTTTTTTTTTTTTAATGGGGCTTAAATTTCAAATTTTATTCAATATTTAATCCTCCTGTTAATGTCTATTAAGTGCCCAAAAATGTAGTCTTAAAAATCCCATCAATTCGATTCTAAAAAATAAATAAAAAATCCCATCAATTGAATAAAAAGTGTTTTTTGAAAAATTAAAAAATAGAGGGGGCAATTTACTCTAGAGGAATACACTGAAGACTGAAATTTAACCCAAAAAAAATAAAATAAGAAGTAAATAACGATCATAAATACTTGAGCATCATAAAAAATTAGCCAACAGAGAGACAAGAATTAGAGAGAGAACGGAGATAAAGAGAGAAAAGAGAGATTTTTTTATATATTATTTTATTGTGTAATTTATATTATTTTATTGTGGTCTTAGCAACGTTTCATTCGTGCTCTCTTGGTTCTCATTGTATTAGTATAGCCTGTACTAGAAGTATAGGATATACTATTGTTATACCTATTTCTTGCTTCCTTCCGCATCAAATTTTTATACTGATTGATTGATTGCAAAACAAATGTTCAATCAAATTATTTTTTTTATAAGTATAATAGATTGATAAGTACCATATTTAACTAGGTGAATCTTGAGTTTATAAATAATTACAAGACCCTAATTGTAACTAATAGAACATAATTTTTGGTAAACTTGATTTGTTAATATATATATCCTAAGTATAGGCAAAAGTAATAACATATTGTACTACTCATTTAAAACCTATTTACAATAGTCATTTTGTTGTATAATATTTATTTTTTACCACAATATTGTTGAATGCTTTGAAACTAGGTTATTTGAAGTGAGTTTCCTTTATTTCCACAACCCATTTTAGGAAAATTAAAGCTTTTGCATTAGTGCTTCAAATCTTCTTTTTTTTTGTTTTTTTGTTTATAGCTAATATTGTTCTGGTTTGTGTTTTTCTTGTTCCAATTAGAAAGAACAAGTGGGTCTCTACAAGGAACCTTCTTGCTTTTTGTTAATGGATGGGTCTGTGGATCTATGAATATAAAAAACCTCATTTTTTAAAGCTTAAGACTTGTTTTGGTGAGGTGAGTTTTTATTTATTTTTGTGAATACTAATTGGCATTGGAGAGAAAAAAAAAATCATTGCTTTCTCCAAAGTTGCAGCAAGGCGTGTATTGCTTTGTTGAAGGAGAGAAATGATTCAGTTATTGTTTTTGGTTTTGTTTGCCGTGGTGGTGGGTGGTTGTTTCGGGTTTGGGTTGATGGTGGGCGGTTGAGAAAGAGAGAAACGAAGAGACAAGAATTAGAGAGAGAACAGAGATAAAGAGAGAAAAGAGGGAGATTTTTTTTTTATATTATTTTATTGTGTAATTTATATTATTTTTGTAATGTGTTGTATGTAAAAATAAAATTTGGGATGTTGGGTGTGCTGTAAAATGATATGGTATAATAGATAAAGTAGCTTTTGAGATGGTAAAATGAGATATTATTTTAGAAATTGGATGCTAATGCTCTAAGTATGCATACACATCTTATGTGTTTAGTGATTTTTTGTACTCTAAATGTCTCATTGTGTTCGTATAGCCTATACTAGAAGTATAGGCTATACTATTGTCACACCTATAGGTTGATTCCTTCCTCATTATATTTTTATACAGATTGATTGACTGCAAAACAAATGTTCAAACAATTTTTTTTTTTTTTTTTACAAGTATAATAGATTGATAAGTACCATATAATAGGCTAACATATTTTTATCGTTAAGTTAACTATTATACCATATGTGTCAAGCTGCAGCCTCTACTTCAACATTTGTGAATGTCATATACATGTCCAGTGTCTCTAAATGTTACATAAATAAAGAAAAACCAAATTTAAGTAAAAATCTAAGTATACATATAAGTTAGAGTACAAATTCACCTTTGTAGACTAAAATGATTTTGTTGGCTATGTTCATTTGATTTGAGTCTCCATTGCTCTCCAATGTCCTCATAAAACTTAGAATCCTTTTACATAATTTTTTTTTTAATTTTAAAAAATAGCATTTTTTTTTTGAAGAAGAAACAAGTGTGTAAAAAAAAAAAAATCCCAATATAATATATTAGATTTTTTTAAGTCTCATGAAGGAGAGAAAGATACATACATTATTTTGTTTTTCTCCTACAAGTGTCATTGATACTCACCCTCTTATTGCAGGTTCCATCAATGCGTGCAAGTGTCATTGATACTCACCCTCTTATTGCAAGTTCCATCAATGCGTGAATGTGAGTGTGGGTATGTTGTGTGGGCATGTATTAAGTCCCACATTTGGTGTTAACTAGGTGAATTTTGGGTTTATAAATAATTACAAGACCCTAATTGTAACTGATGGAACATAATTTTTTTATTTTTTATTTTAGAGAGTTTCAACCTATGGCGTTTGCTTTTGATGATAGTTCTTTATTATCAGACCAAAACACCAATAAGTTTTTTATGTAGGCGGGGATTGAATCTCAGATCTCTTATTCAGCCATCAGAGAATTTACCAATTGAGCTAACTGGAACCTACGATAGAACATAATTCTTGGTAAACTTCATTTGGTAATATATACATCCTAAGTATAGGTAATAGTAATAACATATTATAATGCTCATTTAAAACCTATTTACAATAGTCATTTTGTTCTATAATATTTATGTTTTACCACAATATTGTTCAATGCTTTGAAACTCAATTTTATAAATTCATATTTTATGTAAAACAAAATGTTATAGAATTGGTTTCTAAATATTCAGTGAAATCGCTCTACTAATCTAAATTTCGAAGGTTGAAATAGTCAAGATTTTTGGACATTTCTAGAATATTAACATATTATATTATATGTAGACTTTATTTTTTAAATTGATTAAATAATTTTGAAATTTGAAATTTATAAATTTAAATTCAAAGCATTATATACTTTCATATCCTATAATTACAAAAATTCAAACAACCTCCCAAACACTTCCTCAATTACTCCATTTTTACAACCAAATATCGAACCACAAATCTCAAACACCAATTTCATTATCTCAATGAAAGGAAATCATTTGTTAGTACCGGCATATAGAGAATGTAATAAAATAAAGAAAAAATGGTTAAAAACATTTCCATTTATAAAGATTTAATTGCCTTTAGCTATGCTTCCATGTAAATATATATAAAAAAAATTAATAACATGAAAAAAAAACTCTAAAATCAACATTGACTTTCAATTTTATCGTCACAGCTCATATTGATATTGCACTAAATAGTAGTAAAGAACTACAAAGAAACCTAAAAATTATGAGTTCTAAAACATTAAAAAAAAAAAAAAAAAAAAAAACAACTAATCTAATCAATAATCAATTAGAATGTTTTTTTTTTTTAATTTCTCTTTAATTCTAAAAAAAAATACAATTATGACTTTCCAGCACCAAACACCTAAAGATCCAAAGCCAGTCACATCCTTTATAGAACTTAGGAATGGCAACAAGTTGAGTTCGGGACGGGTTTCTTTATGCCCGAACCCGCCTTGCCACCCGCCCTCGAAACTTGCCAGCCCCATTTAATAAACGAGTTTTTTTTAACCCCCAAATCCGCCCCATCGGGCCCCCGTAGGCCCCGTCCAGCCATGCCACTTCAAGGACCAATTCGTGGCCCAAACTGTGGCCTAATTAAAAAAAAAATTATGTTTGCCTGAAGCCCTATACTGTGGCATAATTCAAAAAAAAAAAAAAAAAAAATTGCTCAAATTCAAGCACTATACCATGGCTCAAATGCCAAATCAAACATAAACTTAAACAATAGGCAGGTGGGTGCTAATTTTTTTGCAGAAGCCCTCTATTAATTTTATGGGGAATGCTTTGTCAACAAATTAGCAATTGTAGCTGTCCTATTAAAAACCGACGATCCAACTCAAGTTCAATGAGATTTGACTCATCTTTTTAGATATACAAGTAAAAGATACAGCATAAAGGTTTTGGTAATTTATATCATTTAGGAGCATGTATGTTTAAAATGAGATGAACACATAAGACTATCATGTATGTTTAAAAGGTTTTATTTCACTAGCTTTGATTTATACTATATGAAATTTGGCATGCATGTTCCCAGATACAAAAATTGTTGAAAAATAATAAAGATATGAACTTTGGTAGAGAAAATCAAAGAATGAAATTTAAAAATTTAAAAATTAAAAGACCAAAATTATAGATGAACAATGACCAAAGATTTCATCCACCATAAACTATGTAATGAACCCAAAGTTATAAATAAATAAAAAGTAGTGAACCTAAAAAAAAAAATGGAGAACGACGATCCTATGGTCCTATGGAGAACGAAGAACCGGCGGTGATGCAAGGATAAGGGAAGGCTTGAGGGGTATGGCCGGCAGTGGTGCTGTAGGGATGAGAGTGAGAACGAGTGAGGGTGAGAGACTGAGTATGTGAAGGTGAGAAGTTGAGAGTGCGTGAGGGAGGTGAGGGGGGGCTGAGGCTGAGATTGAATGAAATGAGAGTGAGAGAGTTAGGGTTAAGGTTGGGTTAAGTGGCAGTTATATTGTAGGGGTTTTTTTTGTAATTTTCTCTAAAGGGTTTTGGTTCGAGTTCGAAGTGGGTATTATTAAAACCTGCACCTGATCTAAACCCTTTGGGTTTGATATTTAAAACCTAAACCCAACCCTACTCTTTCGCAGGTTGGGTAAAACCCGATCCATTAGGGTTGGGTCAGGTACCTGTGGGTCGAGTGGGTTTTGCCATTCCTAAAAGAACTCAAAACATCTGATCTCAACATCAAAACAATAAGTTATCATCGTCACTCAATAAAAAAAGCAAACCCACTTCCTTGGTTATAGCTAACTGATACAAGTTAAGATTAGATGGGACAATGAAATTGAAACTAGGAAGGTGTCATTGAAAGGTTGAACATATATGACATCATTCTTGGTTGAGATGTATTTGAGATGAGATGGCATGAATGGTTGTGTGCATGTATATATAAAGGAGTTGAAGTGCAAGAGTTTTAAGCTTGAAACATTTAACCAAAGAAAACAAAGAGTCTTACAAAGAATCCTTATTTTTTAATAGGAAAAGTCTTGAAGCATTAAAACAAAAGTCTTTATTTTTTTGTTCTTATCTTGGTGCTTTAAAGACTATTTCAATTATCTTTTCAAAAAGAGCGTCATGACATAATCTCATGTTCTCCCGTATATATAAATATATATATATATATATATAAATATATATATATTTATATTATTGATTTATGGGGGACCATGCCCCTTGAGGCAATGTTGAATGAGCTCTAGCCATGTGTATTATTGAATGATCAAATCACATGAAAATTTGTGAGTTCTAGTTTGATCAATTGGTGAACTCTCTTGTTATCGAATAAGAGATTTGAAGTTCAAATTTGCTTACACTAAAAATGAATTGATGTTTTATTCTAATGATAGATAGCAATTATTATGAAATAGATGTCAAAACTTAGTTTTGAACCAACCAAATGTAATTAAGACATTTAGGAAATTGAAAGACTTGCAATATATAAGACTGATTTATTTAGGCGAGAAGAACAGCTATCTAGTTAACAAAGCTTTGCACTGTTTTCGCTTGTGGGTTTATCCTAATATGGTTTCAAGAAAGATAACACTCACTAGAAATCTAGAATTGATTATAGCAAGAAGCTAGCTAGACTAAATGTTTTGTCGAACAATTTTTTCTTTTAACGTTTTAGTTTGTTTGTTTATGCACAACTTGTTAAATCCTCATTTTTACCGGGTACAACTATATTTTAATCAAATTTCATCATATAAACAAAGTGTTCATCCAAAAGCACATTAAATAGACATCAATAATAAAGAGCCAGCAATAGACCATTCTTTGCTCAAGAATTACAAAGTCCAAGTGAATTCTATTCAATTTTGCACAGAAATATAACTTATTAAGGAACCAAGTTCGTATTCATTTTAGATAATAATCTTATGCAAATCAATAAATATGGTAGCTAGCCTTTTCACTTACTACACAAGTCACATTTTGGCAGATGCAACCACGTTCATTTCTAGCTGTGATGAAGACATCATTGACTACAGCTAGACCTTTAGATGTAACTAATAAGGCCAAGGTTGGAAGCCTGACCCTATGAACATTCCCTATACAAAGAACTATAAAGTATGATCTAATGAAGGCTAGAAATTCTTCATACGAAAATTTCCATAATATTGGCCCTGCATGTCAACTCGGTACCTCCTGGCAATCATGTGACTATTAAATCTGCCATGAATGTGCACAAGTGTTTTCCTAAACATCTGAAATGTCTTTAATTATTGCTTTGTGAATGAAGAATTCCCATTCATCCAAAAGTGGTGCTTTTGGGAGGAGTTCCATATACAATCTAAGCCTGGGGCAGGACCAAACGATGAAGCGTTAACATAATCATGAGAGATAGTACATATAATCAAGTGAAAGAACATGTCATGTCTAATCATTAATTAAACGAACCTTGTAATAAAAAACCAATTAATTATGCTTGAAAAACACGTCTTCTTCTCACATAAGGGTAGGTTTTTTTTAATGAAACTTTCAACATATTAAGTTCTTAACCCCATGCATTGCGGAGCTCACATGTCTAGGAGAGAAACGATACAATGTCATATGTATAAGATAATTATTGAACGATAGGACGAAGTGAACATTAAACACTGTCTTCAAGAAGGACGGTCTTCATTTGCTTCCTTCTTTGCCTAGAGGAATTCAAGCAAAGTACGAAACAAACGAGAACAGTGAGAGCCATGAAAATCACAAAAACCTTGGTCTTGAATATGCCCAATGGTGGACCGATATATTCCACTTCTTTTGTAGCCATTATTAAGACCGGTGGAAGAATCATGAAAAGAAAAAAGAAAAGAAAAGCACGCCAACAGACAGCAAAGTCTCCCCATTTCCGATTGCACCTCGTCTCCTCCATTTCAACATTGATACGGGTGCCAACCTGTTCTCTATATAATTTTTTCTCATTCTTTCTTTGTCTACTTCTTTGGTTTTTTTACCACCCCAGCTAATTCAATATGTATAAAATAAAATGCCAAAGTTGTTTATGTTCTTGTAATTAATCTATAATTGTGCAACAACATTGTTCCTAAAATTCTGAGAAAAAACAAATAGGCTGGTATGTAGGGACGTGGCCTATGAAAATACTTGATATCACATTTGTTACCAAGCCACTATATTGTAAGAAAAGTACACTATATTTTCACAATACTTTTACAACAAATCCTAAATAGTAGATTTTTAATAACCTTTAATTGCGGGAAAAAAAGTAATTTAATTGGTAAGTTTAAATTAGAACTAATAATAACTTACTGCTTATAAACTATTATGAAAATATTATAGATCTAGCACTTCTCATATCAAAATTATTTTAATACTTTTTTATTTTTAATAAACAGAAAGTTTACTAATTTTGTTTTTAGAGTTAGAAAGCTTACTATTAATAAAGAAAGAAATGGATGATCGATTGGATACGTTAAAAAGAGTATGTTGCATGTTATGATTCATGAAGCAAAACTTCAATCTCTATTTGATGATCAAACAGCAAATGCAATTAAGAAAACGCCAGCAAGGAGGAGTTGTGGACAGGATCAATGGATTTGGACCAAAGCTGCAAATGGTAATTTCTCAATTCGATCAGTTTATTGGGATTTAACAGCCCATGATAGTGGTGGATCAAATGCAGTGGTGGCTGGTAGTTGGAAAACAAAAATCCATGAAAGACTAAAAATGCTTTTGTGGCGCATAGCCTCTGACGTTTTGCCGACAAAAGAAAAATTGGCGAGGTTCATTCCAAATATTGAGCCGCCCCATGTGTGAAGCACCTTTGGAGTCTGCTCTGCATATCTTTGTTTATTGCCCACTGGCTAGAGGCCTATGGTTTGAATGTAGTGGAGGAATAAGAATTGAGTACCTCAATTTGTCCTCTACAAACCAACTTATTGAGCTGATAATATCACCTCCTTCTAATTGGAACCTAAACTCTCTTGAGAAGACCCAGTTAATTTCTATCTTTGGGTGCAGTGATTGTAGAACAGCTTTGGAAGGCTAGAAATATAGCCTCATTTGAAAGTGCCCAACTATGTCCTGACAGACTAAGGCAAAATATTGTAGCTCGTTGTCTGGGGTTTTCTTTGGCATTTCAGCCAAGCTATCATGGTTTAACCCCAGCTAGGTCTTCCATATGGTCAAATCCTCCACAAGGTACAGTCAAAGTTAACTGTGATGCAACCATTGGCAATAGTTGGTCCTATGTTGTGATTGTTGCTGGGGATTGGAGAGGGGCATTGGTTTTTGCTCTCTCAAAACTAGTGGAAACCACTATCACTGTCCAAGCAGAAGAGAAAGCAATTAATTGGGCAACCCTTCAGGTGGTGTCTCATGGTATTGAAGTAGCAATTATTGAGAGTGATGCCAAGGTATATAGAGATGCTCTCACTAATCCTAGTTAAGTAGTCCAATGGAGAATTTCAATTCTAACTCAGGATACTTTGAGGCTAAAGTCCTCATGTTGCAGACTAGAGTTTAAGTGGACCCCTAGAGTCCAATAGTGCTGCTCTTGTTTTAGGATCTTGGTCTCTCTATAATAGATTTTCTGGTTGTTTTGTTTTGGGTTCAGCTCCAAAGGTTTTTGTTGATGTTATTGTAAAGGAGCAAAAAACGCATAGCTCATTTGGTAATTTTATTACTTCTGCTTTCATTGATTTTACTATATAAATGAAAGAGTAATGATGATGATGCTCTGAGATCGTCAATGAGTTGTAGGTTCCAAAGCACTCCGATGGATACCTGTGAAATAACAACAAATAGACCAAACATAGAACCCTCCGAAGATCAAGTTAGTGAATGAGAAATCTCTAAGAACTCTATAGTGAGAGAGCTAGGGATTTTTCGCGTACCTAAGAGAAGTGGAGGTCTGGAGTTTATATAGCGGTGAGTGGTGAATCGGAATCCCTTGAATGTAGGGATCTTTCCTTGCGAAGAGGGCTTAGTGAGTAGGGCTTCCAAGATTTCAAGGCCCCTTTCCATGTAAGGGAGATATGGGTGAGTATTGGGTTTTATTTGGTGCGGTGCGCAAGGCATTACCATGTATAGGCATGCGTGGGGACCAAGCAAGGCCATGGTGGACCCGCCGGTTACCCTCCTCGTCGGCCCCTAACGGGTTTCCTGTCGGCCTCCTAGAGGTGTCCTGTTGGCCTTATAGAGCTGTCTATCAAGCGCAACCCGGGGGGTCATCAAATGGTCAAGTCGTCGGCCTAGGACTCCTGTCGGTTTACGTGGAGCTAACGGGTACGTAGGCGCCGCCATCATCCTGGAAGGGCGCATTTGGGGGCTTTAATTTTCTGCCAAAAATACCCCTATCAAGTAATATTAGTGATATTTAAATATAAACCTTACAAATGGATGTGTGAACTTTCATATTTTATAAATAAAATTATTACTCCTTTTTTTGGAGAAGAAGTAAAAGCTTACTAATAATAAAGAAAGAAATGGATGTTTGATTAAATACGTAATGCTAAATATTTGGTTCCAAAAATAAAATAAAAAATCTTGCAAGACTAATTGTATTATGTCATGCTTCTAATAATTTTTTTTTTTTTTTTTTAATTTTAAACTTTGGGTGTTTTATAAGGAAAGAAAAAAGAATGTGTTGCAAGTCGTGATTTCTTTTTTATAGAGTTTCAACTTATAGTGTCTGCCTATGATGATTGTGTTCTTTATTTTCAGACTCTAGACATTTTATTCAACCATCAGAAACTTTATCAGTTAAGCTAATTACTGGAACTCACTTGCAAGTCATAATTAATGGAACATAAAGTAAAACACCTAAAATGGAACGGAAGAATTTTTATTACTAAACGTTTTTTCTTTTTGAGAAACAATTTTTATTTCTAAATTGAAAGGCTAGTAGCTGTTCAAAACCTAGCTGGTATATAAAATAAGAACTTGGCTTAAAACACATAGCTCACTAATTTTATTGCTTCTGCTTTCATTGAGTTTACTATATATTATAAATTTTATTATATAAACCTTATAAGTTAATGTGTGAACTTTCAAACACAAAACAAAAAAGTGATTAAAATTTATATTTATTATATTATTATTTGGTATTAATTATATTCATTATCATGTCAATTTGTAAACTTTTTATAATAAAATTGATGATTTTTAGAAATTTGCTTAACTTAAAGTCCCACCAAACAGTAAGAAATGATTCAAATGATAGCATAAAGTGCACCAATTGAAAATGAAATCATAATTTCCACATCTATATGGTCCTTCCACTCTTCTATTCTAAGCAATATTGGTTGCCAAGAGTCTTATAATTAACTCGATTAATACATTCTAGTATTCCAATGGATTGAGAAGTCTAGGGTTCAAACTTCAAACCCCTCCCTCCCAAAGATTGCATTTTTTTTTTTTTTTTTTTTTTTTTGTCAATGGTCATTGGCCGACTTATCTCTTTTTATACTTTTCCCTCCGTAAATACCATACTTGCCATCATTTAATTTACAATTTCCCAATTTGTGTCTGATTTTATGAAATTGGTTGATGGATGATCTTAACAGTGGTCTAAAATTGTCTCCAAGATAAGTTAATTGGTTAGGCCCTTTGACTTATTAAATTTTCAAAATCAAAACAGGAATATGAACACACACACACACACAAAAAAACGTGTGAAAATTTGTTTACAAGCAGTGTTGTGTATGTTAAATCCTAAATTAAGACTCTTACAACTTACTAATAATAAAAGAAAACATTTCTTACAAAAGAATCATACAAATTTTCATGACTCAAAAAATAGTACAAGTATGTCATAGAGGAATAGAAAATCTTAAATGCGGGCCATCCTCTATGGAAAAATAAAAGAACTTAATGCTAAAAATTGCCAATTAATTAAACTTAACAAACACATCACCTTCTCACATAACTACATAAGGGTAGGGTTTTTTTTTTGCATGAAACCACAAATGAGATTCACGTGCATCATAATTCTTACAGTATATTAATTATAACCATTTTTTTTTTTTTGGTAAATTATTAATTATAACCCTATACAGTGTGGAGCTCACATATTTACAAAAGAAATAATACGTATCATATGTTATATGTGTAAGATAATTATTGTGCTTAAGGAGGAGGACCAAATGCATGTACAACACCTTCTTTGAGAAGGACAGCCTTCATTTCCTTTTTCTTTTCTTTTTTTTTTTTTTTTTTTTTTTTTTTTGGTCTAGAGACAATCAAGCAAATTACCAAACAAAGGAAGAGAACGGGAACGAAGGACACTACAAAACTCAAAGTGTTGGCTTTGCCTGGAAATGGATGAATGCCCTTTGGGGAATGTTCCTCAAAATAAAAGTCTCTTGGGTGACCTTTCACTTCCCCATTCTCTGCTTTTTTAGACCTTAATTATCAAAATTAATGGCGAAATAAAACTCACAATAGCAAAACTCATAAAAACTCATAATAGCAAAAGCTTACTCTCAATAAAGATAGAAGCTACAATTAATGTAAAACAATGTTAATATTTGGTCCATAAAAAAATAAAAAATAAAAACTCTTGTTTTTTTATTTATAGAGTTTCAATCTATGGTGGTCACTTCTGATAATTTTGTTTTTTATCATCAAACCAAAACACCAATCAATTTTTGATGTAGGTGGGAATTGAACCTCAAATCTCTTATTCAACCATAAGAAACTTTACTAGTTGAAAAAAAAAAAAAAAAAAAAAAAAAAAAAAAAAAAAACTTGTTGATCAATGGTGGTGAAAACAAGAGCCGGTCACTTTTTTTTTTTTTTTTTGTTGGCTAAATGATGAATTTTATTGAGA
Organism: Notholithocarpus densiflorus; assembly: GCA_030021035.2. Classification (NCBI taxonomy): domain Eukaryota; kingdom Viridiplantae; phylum Streptophyta; class Magnoliopsida; order Fagales; family Fagaceae; genus Notholithocarpus; species Notholithocarpus densiflorus. The sequence goes on from JARYZH020000045.1 coordinate 2,596,214, forward strand.
AGAGAAAATTCAGGGCCGGTCCATCTGCCATCTCTACCTCCAAGATGTGGGCAGAAAGATTGGAGATGGGAAAGGCTCCAAATACATTACAAAAAGGTGCTCGCAGCTACGCCATGGTAGCACAATTGGCTAGCCTAACAACAGGAGCCAAAATGAAAAGAGCAAAGATAACTGGTTTATATCGGCAATAATGAAAGAGATGGCCCAATGTGAGGGTGATTGAAGAATTCTGAATGGGCTTTATGACATTAACCCCAGATTATGTGCAGATGAGACAACTAAAAGTTCAACTTTAGCTTCAGCTTATATAGGTTTGCCACTGACTTCAACACTTGTCCATGCATTGATAAATTTATGGGACAAGATTAAGTCTTTTATCATCAGTTAATATCTTCTTGTATTAAATTAATATTTTAAAAATTCAACCGTTAAATTAAATGTGTTATTGTTCTTCTAAACACACACCAAATTAGTATTAATAAGATATTTACTATTTAATTTATAAACTCATTTTTTGTGTATAATTTTAAATTATATAAAATTTAAAGTTTAATAATTTTATAGATAAGATAGTTATTGACATATTTGATAATTTTGATTATCTTGAAATTTCCAGACTCCAACTTTTCTGAATTATTCATCATTTATTTGATGGATAGTTTTATCTCATATCTTCTCCCAATATCATACACAAGCTAGTTGTCAATTGACTGAATTCCGTAGTTCGTGGCAATCATGTGAATGCTAAACCTGTCGTGTGTGTAGCCATGTGTTTATATATACATTAATGTGCAATAGTGTTTGCTAAACATCTAAATTGCCTGTAATGCTTTGTGAATGAAGAATTTCCTTTCATACAAAAATGGTGCTTTTGGAAGGAGCTTCATACACAATCTAAGCCTGGGGCAAGACCAAACTAACTATGCCAATATTTGGGTTGAAAATGGCCTCCTAGACCATGTTAATTTTCTTATTACTGGGTGGGTGGTAATTAATAATGCATTTATAACATCCTCTTTCACTCACATCCACAAGCATTGGCATATGTCAATTTGTAAATTCTTTGTAATAAAATTGATGCGTTTTTTAAATTTTCTTAACTTAAAGTCCAACTAAACTCTAAACAGTAAGAAATGATTCAAATGATAGTACAAACACAAACTGAAAATGAAAGCATGCTTTCCACATCTATGATCCTTCCATTCCTCTATTCTAAGCGGTTCTTAGCTGCCAAGAATCTTGTAACTTATTTAATACTTCTTGGTGTTCCAATGGGTCGAGAAGTATAGGGTTTAAATTTCAAATCCCTCCTCCCCCAACGATTACATAACTATTTTTTGGCCGACTTATCACTTTTTATATTTTTCCCTAGGTAAATACCACAGTTGCCATTGGCTAATTTACAATTTCACAAATTGTATCTAACTATGTGAAATTGGTTGATGGATGCTCTTAACAGTGATCTAAAATTGTCTCGGAAATAAGTTGGTCAAGCACTTTGACTTATATATAATTACCAAAATCAAAATTGAAATATGACAAAAAACGTATATGGAGATTTGTTTACAAGCTTGTCAAGTATGTTAAATCCTAGATTAAGACGCTTACAGCTTACTAATAATAAATGAAAACATTTTTACAAAAGAATCATACAAATTTCCATTACTCATAATATGAAGGGAGAGGCTTAGGTCCAGTACTTTCTGTGCACTGGACCAGATAGGATGTTACCACGTGACAATATTTGGACACATAACAATATCCTACTAGGTTCAATGCAGTAAACACTGGACCAAGGCTAAACCATAATATAAAATAGTACAAAAACAGTAAATTCTAAATGCACACCATCCTCTTTGGAAAAAAAAAAAAAAAAAAAAAAAGAACTATATGTGTAGCCACTCGATTTTGCTCCCATTATTTAATCAAGGAAGATGACTAGAGTGACAATTCATATACCCAAAATTCATGATTGCATTACATGCATTAATTCATATTGCATATCATAAAAATAATTTTGAGATTCTAACGGTTACGACGGTAGGCCCGATTTCCAAATCGGACCGTCGGATTGAAAGATATCGCATGATCAAGTTTGCACGATCTGCATGCATTTTGTTTAGATAAAACCAACCACACATAATCCTTTGTAATGCATGAAGGCGCATCTTTTGGGGTAAAACCCAATATTTAAAAGAACTATATGCGTAAACACTCGATTTTGCACCCATTATTTAATCAAGGAAGATGACTAAAGTGACAATTCATATACCCAAATTTCATGATTGCATTATATGCATTAATTCACATTGCATATCATAAAAATGATCTTGAGATTTTAACGGTCGCGACAGTAGGCCCGATTTCCAAATCGGACTATCAGATTGAAAGATATCGCATGATCAAGTTTGCACGGTCTGCATGCATTTTGTTTAGATAGAACCAACCACACATGATCCTTTGTAATGCATGAAGGCGCATCTTCTGGGGTAAAACCTAGTAGATCAACATCCCTTCAGGAATTTGTCCCGACAGAGGTGACATATTCCAGTGGTGATATGGTAATTGCTTTACAGGAAGTTTTGTCTAAAAATTTACAATTCCATAATGGAACCTATTTAGAATTACCAGATTCTATCAAATTTATTCTTGATAACCTTCAAGCTGCTTTTACCAGAGACCACCGCAAACTTTTCCAGAAAACCCTTCGAGCACTTGAAATCCATCTTGTTAACCTTACTGCTCAAAATGAGGCTTATACAAGTCACTATGCTAACCTTGCTTCAGAATATGCCAACCTTGTTTCAGAAAATAAGGCTTATAGAAGCCATCCTGCTAACCAACCAAATGTTGCAAATGAACCCTATGATCTTTACAATAGTCAACTCTTTGACAAAGAGGAAATCCATTCCATGGATAAAAAGACTATAATGGGCACTGACTACGCAAAATTGAGTCTTAAGACCCAATCTCTATTGAGAAGTGCTGTTGCCAACTTGCCAACAGACATACAATTTCGTATTCTGGAAAGCAAGGCTATGTTTAAGTCTTTCGACCTATGGTTTAAATATTTCAAAAAACTTGTTACAGCTACTATTCCTGATCCTAATGAATTGGATGAATTTGATAATGTATTCATCCAACTAGATTGGGAAGAACACTTTGGGAGTAGTCTCAGAGTGTATGAAAAGAAACATCCATTTCCTGGTCTTCTGATTAATTATGACGATGGTTCATATGTTGCTGATGATGATGATGATAGGGATCCTAACTGGCTTTCCCAAATGTTTATATGGCTTTATCAGATTCATAAAATTAACAAGCCATAAACAAGCCAATCAGCTTCCACAAATTATACAAACTGCTATTAAAGGGTTTGAAAATTCTTTTGTTTCCATCAGATGCTAGAGCACTTTGCCAAAATGGGAAAAAGATAACTGGATGAATGTCCAACCCTCAAAGCATCTCATTCTCATTAATGGTCACACTCACCAAGAACAATGGTTTAAAGGAAATTCTCACTTATCCTTCAGTGATCCTTATGCTCTTGCAGAATGTTGGAGAAATTATTTCAATAATCAAATTCTTGATGTTGTTCAGAATTTATGGAAATATTATCATTTCATAGGTAGCGCAGATTGAATTTCTGTTTTTGGTCCCAGACCCTATGCTAATGCCCTTGTTCACTTGCAGATAGCAGATCATCCTAATCCAAGAAGTCTTCTCATCCCAGGAAAAACCCCAAAGTTTGAGCCACTTTTATATTGTGGACTATGTAATAAATATGCTATCTATCATGAGCATGCATGTAATGATAATTCTTCATGGGATTCTTATGATAGTTATCCATCTGATGCTCCTTCCACCGATTGATGAATAGTCTCCTTAAATTAATGATACTACTAAAGGAATTCTTATCAAGACTCACTAATAAAGTTGATTCTCTAGTTTGTCTGGCTTGCACAAAAGCCAAAATGCTTCAATGTCTTTGAAGAATATGTTACTGAAAATTTGGAACTGTTTCAAGATACCCCAAATTTGGCTGAAGATTTTGATTCTCCTATTTGTCTAGCCTGCACAACGGCCAAAACACTTCAATATTTACCACTGCTAAAAGCCTGTTTCCCACCAATACAATGCTTCTGAAGATTCCCAATAATAGTGCTCATTTGGTTTCCTTTAGCACAAGAAGACAACAATGCTTCTGAAGGATGGTGCTCATTAGTTTCTTTTGGCACACAACGACACCAATTATGGCCTAGACCCTTAAATTGCAGGCCTTTGAACTCTACGGAGGATTCCTCAAAAAATTTGAGTCAAAAGTGAGAAAATTCACTTTTACTATTCATTTGTCACTATTTACCTGTCACTATTCATAACAATGTTCCCTCTGAATTTTGCCTATTTAAGGGGGGTTGTCCCTTAAGTTTAAATCAGGTTTTTTCTTAGAGAACTTCCTCTTAGAACTATTCTCCTTCTTGAGAGCCTTTCTTTGAGAGAGTTCTTTGTTTCACCTTAGCATTTCCTACTACCTTACAATCTTGTAACTAGAACTAGTACAAGCCTTGTAATTGTTAACCTATTCTCTTGAGATCTTGTAATCACTACTACTACTGTAAGTGTTTTGTTCTATTTTCAATAACAAGTATTTTCAGATTTCAGTTCATTATTATTACTTGTTGCTACCGCCATCTTGAACAGTTCTAATTGCTTTCAGTTCATTATTATTACTTGTTGCTACCGCCATCTTAGATGGTTCTAATTGCTTTCATATATACCAAGTTAACCCACCATGCCTATAAATTTGCAGATATTAGTGTGTTTGGTTTAATCATTTGCTTATATAGTGTTTTAAAGTTTTACTTTTTCTAACCTATAATAATATTTTATCTACTTTCAACAATTAAGTAAATAATTAAAAGATAAAGTTTTCCTTTAGAAAATTTTCTCTTTGTGATGGTTTATAAAACCATTTTATGTATATTAAACCATATGATTAGTTGATTCTTAAAAAAATTCATATAATTCGTTAAATCATTTTTACCTTAATCTAAATGTATATGTATGTAAAGCTCATTTTTGGAAACTTGAAACCTAACCCTTGCCTCTCACCACACAAGAACTTTATATTTGTGGAGGGACTATCATGATTAGTGATAAAAGAAAACTTTATACATAATTAAGCCCAAATAAACACTTAATTAAACAAACCCCAAACCGAATATATATAGAGCAAGAAAAATTCTAGCAATGATCGATTTTTAGTTTTTACAAGCATTGAACGAAATCATCAAAAGTTTGCATAACGGTCTAATTATAAAGAAGCTTATATATCTTGAGGAATACAAGGTAGAGCTTTAACATAGCAATAGAGATGTGGGGACACTCGGACTAGCTTTTCTCTAACCTGTAAGAGCAAGATCCTATGGTTATGACTCCCATAATTTTTATTTATTTATTTTTTAATTAATCCTATGGTTATGACTTATGACAAAAATATCAGCTTTATTATGCTTTAAAAAAAACAAAAACAAAAACTTATAACTCTTATTTCTCAAGAGTCAAGTGGGTCCCAATTGGCAGTAGCAAGATCCTATGGTTATGAATCCCATAATTTTTATTTTTATTTTTTAAAATATTATGGTTATGACAAAAATATCAGTTTTATTATTATTTTAAAAAAATTATAAATTTATAACCCTTATTTATTTCTCAAGAGGCTGTACAGCAAGTGTATTACCAGGAAGAATCAGTAGGAGCTCTAACAATCATGGTCCATGTGCAAGATAACACTTAGAAAATAGCCATTAGGCTGCATGACCATCAAACTACCCTAATTTATAATTTATCTGAAATTATTATTTAAGTGCCCACTGCATTTATTGTCTAATAATATATAGTCTACCAAATCAAATCGTATTCAAGATATTGAAAACAATGCTAACTCTTCGCCATTATGTGACAACAACTAGGTGCAAGTTTATGCCTTCACACTTACTGACGGTGCAGTGAGGATATTATAAAAAGAGTGAGTAATTTGTGGGAAAGCTGAATGTTTTGGAGGTGGAGAGGATATAATCATAAAGCTATCATCAAATACCAATTTTATTACAAACAACTTACAGGTTGACGTAATAATTGTTAGAAACTTAGAATTGCTAAAGAATTAAATTAACAATTTTCTAATAGTTAATATTTTGGTGAGATATAGGTTTATTTGTTAAACTCATATCAAATTTATTACTAAACTCATAAACGAACCTAAACTTAGCTTGTTTTTTATTGAACCCTAATGTTCAAAAGCACTATTATTTAGAGCCCTACTTGAAGTCAGAAAAGTGCCCCTTCTGACCACTCCAAAAGCATATGTATTTATCTGATTTCATTCTATGTCCCACTCCAAAAGCATATTTATGTCATTCATCTTGTATCAATCCTTTGTAACATCCCCAGTATGCTGCTAATCCTAGCTAGCTAGGCTTCAACCTAAAAGCCAGCTCAACCAAAAAGTAGGTGAGATGCCTTTTGTGTTCTAGTCCAATTGCTAAGGTACAAACATTACAAATAAAAATCGTGAGTACAGATCCTCATTTTGAGTTTATCTATATTTTATATTTAAAATACTCTATGCATTGAAAAATCCTCACAGTGGTCCCATTTTGCATGAAATACATTTAACATGCTAATAACATAATTAATATTTCATGATTTTGGCATGATCACCATCATATTATTACAAAGAAATTAATTCAATTGAGACCAATTTTTTTAAAAACACACAAATAAGTGTTGGTTTTACAAATTAGTGTTCAACAAGAACTACCGTTGAGATATTTGAAGAAACTAATAATTGTTCATTAAAATGTAGATCATGAAAATTTAGCCGACCTTGCATTGGCTAGCTTTAAGGTAGATTATGAAACGCTCATGCAAGAAGCAGTTACCCAACTTTACCATTGGCGAAATGAAAATTTTGAACTCATAAAGTGACCTAATAAATAAATAAAACTCACTTTTTTATCAATATAATCTAACATTATGTCAATGAAACTGTGACACTCATTTAGATTAAAAAAATGGGATGGATATATTGAAGAACATAAAAATCATGTTGTTGGAGAAAAATTTTGAACTCATAAGTGACCTAATAAATAAATAACACTCACCTTTTTTCCTTTTTTTTTTTTTTTTTTTTTTTGGTGTTGCACATAACTTAAAGAGACTTAATAAAGAGTCTAAGAGGTTAAAAATGGGCAAAATACCCATGCTTATTTTGATGTGTGTCCAAATTTGGTAGAGCCGGACCAATTGAAGTGCATTCACAACTTCGCATGATAAGTGAATAGGGATAGGCTTGTTCATCCATCGCCCACCACCGATTGAACCACCCCTTACTGCACCGAGCCACCCGACTCAGAGCTCCACTGCAGGTGTCTAACCGGTGGTCGACTGTGTTTTCCAAGAATCGAAGCCAACAGGTGTGGTGAATGGTGGTGAGTTTTGCTCATCGATGAGAATCGCACACTGCATGTGTGTGTGGGGGGGTGGGGTGGGGGGGGATAGAGTGAGCTTAGAGAAGAAGATGACGAGAGAGAGAGAGAGAGAGAGAGAGAGAGAGAGAGAGATAAAGCGGCGCTATTGAATTTGGAGGAAGAAGAACATGTTATATATGTTTAGGTAATACAATATAAAATGAAGCCGTTTTGTATTTTTTTTTTTTAAGTTCTGATACTAAAACGACGACATAGTTTTGGTCTTTAAAAAAAAAAAACCAAATTAGGGAACAACGTCGTTTTATTCTAGGTTAAATTTCTAGTTTCTCATTTATATCACTCTCCCTCTCTCTCGTCTTCTCTCTCCACAAGCCCACCACCCACAGCCTCTTGCTCTCCCTCTCTCACGTCATAGTCCCTCTCTTTCCTTAGCCTTCGCCACTTACTGCCACCATCATCTGCCGCTCGTTGCCACCATTCTCCAAGTGTTTTCTCTCCACTCTTCTCTTTGTCCTAGCTATTCTCTGGAAGTTTGTGGAGAAGGTTTTGATGGTCAATACTTAGGACTACTCTGCTTCTCCTTCTACTAGGTATGTGAATTTATTTGATGCTCAATATCTAGGTTACTAACTATGCTTTGTCTCACTATACGTTTTAGAAAGATTGTGAATTTCTTTGAAATATTTTGTGTGGGTTTTAAAGAAATATAGTGAATATGTTTTTTTCTTTTCTTTTTTAATGAATGTTTGCATTGTTTGATGATTTAGTATAGGTTGTTTGATGTGGTTTTTAAAAAAAAAATTTTTGGGTTGTATTTTTTTTAACCGAATGCACTGCACCAAACTAGCATGGTAAGGTGCAGTCAAGGATAAGGGAAAACCACCCCTGTAGGTGCAATGCAAAAAAGCCCTCCAAAATCGGCCGCATCGCATCATGTACAGCCCTAGGATGCCTCTTCAAAGTTTCAAACCCTTAATTATTACTTTCATATAATGAAATGGATAAGGTTAACTTGGATAACTGCTAGTGCTTACTAGGATAATCTTCACATGATTAGATTTAGAGGGCTACATTCCAATGTAGTGACTAATAGGTGCGCTCCATCTACCAAGGATAAGTGTTACTCTAAAGTTCTAAGATGAGAAAAAAAGAAAAGGTTTAGGCAAGAAGAGTCAATTGGAACTACAAAGAATTTGTCCTCTTGAATCAAACGTAATTTGCTGAAGCCTAAATTAAGCTTAAGTCGTGTGAAGGTCCAAACTCCTTTCTTCCTACTTGGACTTGGTGATCTTCTTCCTTCCTTCCTATTTGCTTTCCAACCGGCCCAATTTTTTTTGGATAGTTTCCACCACAAAATTGTATCCCTACTCTTAAACCATCACTCAAAAGCTATTCTAAAACTCACTTCCTATAACGACTCAAGGAAAAACATTAGCCACTTCTGTGCTATACCTCAAAAGAATTAGTCACAATTGAGACTCTTTGTAATTGTTAATAAAGCTCAAATCTACCCCAGTAAATACCCAATGTGAAACTTATCGCACACCTATACACATTACATAATCAACCAAATTGGGACATCATACTTCCACTCTTTCATTCCTCTATTCAATAAAACCTTTCAATCTACTTTCTATGTTTTTGGTGGGTGTAAGGGATTAGTTGGGTGAAACAAGAAGGATAGAAAATCGAGGATAGAAAAGTTGAGAGAAAACTAATTTTATGAGTATTTGATTGGAGAAAAATGGAGGATGAAAAATTCATGGGCTTAGGTGTTTTTCCCTTAGCCCACCAAAATTCTATCTCCCCAATTTGGGAAGAAAATAGAGAGGAGAGGAATAGTTGCAGACAATGACAGAACTATCCATTTTCCTCTTACTTGCGAGGCACCTGTTAGATTTTTTTTGCAATATATTCTTGAGGTTTTTTTTTTTTTTTTTTATTTTATTTTTGGGTTTAACTGTGTGTGATTTTTTTTTTTAACTTTTAAATTTTTTCCTTGGCAGAATTTTTCTTTTTCAATAAATTTGGGTGATTTTTGTTGTTGATTTTTTGCCACTTTTCTGTTTTAATTGAGCATCATTTTTTTAATAAGAGCTTATAAGTAAAATTGTACAAATTCATTTTTTCTATCCTTCCACTTTTTCACTCTCAATCAAATACAAATGTGAAAAACTAAAATCTTTTCTATCATCCAACTTTTTCATCTCTTCTTTATTTTCTATCCTCTCACTTTAATATTGTACTGCATATAAAGTTTCTTCCTTAACCACATTGTACTGCATAAAGTTTCTTCTTTCTTGGTTAGTGTTGATGAGTCAGAAATTTATGATCGTCATTAAGCAGAGATCATCATTAACCAAGAGAAGATGTTACGTATTTATTATGCTCATTGATGACAAAGCGTAACGAATGGAGCAACGGTTACAGAATGAGCTGTGAACTTCAGAGAAAAATTTTGTAATGCACTAATCGTTGAGCATAAATACAGCGATTTATTGCCCATTAATTAGGCACACAACTATGAAAGAGAAGGCAACAGAAGTTAATGGTACACACAAATACTCTACGAAAATCACTCTCCAGTCTATTTCTCTCTAAAATCTTTCTCCCTTACTAACTTAAGCATCAGAGGCGATTTGGCTAACGCCATACCGGCGTGTTACTTTTCCACCCAGTTCATTTTGCAGGTTTTACTTTAACAGAGACGACCTCAATCACAGCTTTGTCCATCCGCTACGACGAGAAGCTCAACTGCTGATTTTTTGCATCATCAGTTTGACGCCATCTATGGGAAACGCTAATCATTCTAGCCATCTTTCTCAGTGACAAAAGAGTTCCTCAAAGTATGAGATGGAATCAGAAATCGCACAACAGCAAGAAGCTGTGCAACAACAACAAATCCAGGCCCTCCTGGATAATGTGGAAGAGCTGACTCACCAAAATGAAGAGCTGCGAAAGACAGTGGAATCCCAAAATGCAAAACGTCGATGAACAGGTGAAAACCAAAATGAAGAAGAATTAAACTCTCAAGCCAACAGGCGACACAAGACCTCAAGAGAAGATTCTTCCAGTATAGAGAATGAGCTTCGCAACGTGAGGAAAGAGATGGACGAGTTAAAAAGTGCCATGAAGGACAAGGGCGGGGAGAATTTGGATGGGATGATTCGAAGGACGGACTCACCATTTACTACTGAAGTACTGAACCATCCCCTCCCACCGAAATTTCGTTTCCCACAGTTGAAGTCGTATGACGGTTCCAAGGATCCCTTGGATCACATTGAATCATTCAAGACACTGATGCTATTGCAGATGACCCCAGACGAGGTGATGTGTAGGGCATTCCCAACAACATTGAAGGGAGCAGCCAGAGTATGGTTTAGCAAGATACCTCCAGGAACTATTGCAGATTTCGAACAACTCAGCAAGGGTTTTGTTTGTCATTTCATTGGGGGGTAAAGACACAAAAAAGCTAACTGGCCATTTTCTCAACATTCAACAAGCAGAAGGAGAATCACTAAGACAGTACGTTACCTGATTCAACAAGGAGCTACTGCAGGTAGACGAAACTGAAGATCAAGTCGTCCTAACAAATTTCCAAGCAGGGTTGCTACTCAGGGATTTCTTCTTCTCAATCACTAAAAGTCCACCAAAAACAATCGCGGAGTTGCTTCGAAAAGTTTAGAAGTACATGAATGCAGAAGACGCGGTGCTCGCAAAAGAAATGAAAGAAAAAAGGAAGAGAGACGAAGAAACAAGCAACAATCATGATAAGAAGAAAAAGACACGAAGTGTTAGGCAGAGCACAGGGAAAAAGAAGGAACTTTCGGACAGGAAGCCAAAGTTCACTAACTTTACTCTTCTAATAATGCCAGTTGAGCAGGTCCTTATGCAGATAAGGGACGATCCCTCCCTGCAATGGCCGAAACCAATCAGTACTTCAGTAGAAAAAAGAAACAAGAACAAGTACTGTAAGTTCCATCAGGACCTTGGGCATCACACCGACGAGTGTAGGCATTTGAAAGACAAGGTGGAGGCTTTAATTCGGCAAGGAAATTTATAGAAGTATGTCAGGAAGACGGAGCCCCACAGATACCAATGAAAGGACGATCAGGACAGAACTCAGGGAATAGGAGATAACAAACCTCCTGCAGGAGAGATAAAGACAATCTCGGGAGGACTAATGGCAGGCAAAACACTGAAGTCCTTGAAAAAATCCCATTGGAGAGAAATAAACAGTGTCCATTCACTGCTCCCTCCAATGAAGATGCTAAAGAATGACGAGCCTGATATTGTTTTCTCAGAAAGAGATGGTCGCAACATCAGGCAACTCCATGACAATCCTTTGGTAATCATGCTCAGAGTAGAAGAATTCAACATCCACCGGGTGCTCATTGACAACAGAAGCTCAACAGATATCATCTACTTGCCTGTGTTTCAGCAGATTAAACTGGATAAGAAAAGGATCATGCATTTCACCTTGCCTCCAGTAAGCTTCACTGGGGACAAAATCGTCCCTAGGGGCATCGTCACTTTAACTGTAATTGCAGGCACTTACTCAGCACATGTCACCAAGGAAATTGATTTCCTCATAGTTGACTGCCCTTCAATGTACAACATCATCCTGGGAAGACCTGCACTTAACAGGCTAAAAGCAACGATGTCAACATATTACTTGAAGGTAAAGTTTCCAACAGCCCACAGAGTAGGAGAAATCAGAGGAGACCAAGTTTTGGCAAGAGAATGCTACCAAGCTGCCTTAACATCTGGGGAGAATGACACATGGGTGATCAATGAACCAAAGCCCATCCCCAAATCGTTTGAAATACCACAAGAAGTTGAGGTCGTCCTAGGAGATTTGTTAAAGGTATTCAAGATAGGATCAGCACTCCTAATTTTGGAGAAAGAGAATATGATTTCCCTCTTAAAGGCAAATCAAGATGTTTTCACCTGGAAACATGAGGATATGCTTAGAATTGATAGGAAGATCATACAACATCGTCTCAACGTCAACCCATAATGCAAACTTGTACAGCAGAAGTGGAGAATATTTGTACCAGAGCGCAAGAAAGTAGTAACTGAAGAAGTAGAGAAGCTACTGGAAGCTGGTTTCATCAAGGAAGTTTTCTACCCAGATTGGCTAGAAAACATGGTAATGGTAAAAAAAAGCAATGGCAAATGGAGGATGTGCGTTGATTTCACAGACCTGAACAAAGCCTGCCCAAAGGATAGCTTCCCCTTGCCAAGGATTGATCAACTAGTTGATTCAACTGCTGGACACAAGCTCTTAAGTTTCATGGACGCATTTTCTGGATACAACTAGATCCTTATAGACGAAGAAGATCAAGAGAAGACCTCGTTTGTCACCAGCCAAGGTTTGTACTACTACAAAGTTATGCCCTTTGGATTAAAGAATACATGAGCCACATACCAAAGATTGGTGAACCACATGTTCTCTCACCAAATTGGAAGGAATGTGGAAGTATATGTAGACGATATGCTGGTAAAAAGCAAGGACGAAGCCAACCACTTGGATGATTTAAAAGAAACCATCAGCACACTACGTAAGTACAATATGAAATTAAACCCTGCAAAGTGTGTTTTTGCTATCGCTTCAGGAAAGCTCTTGGGATTCATGGTGTCCCAATGAGGTATAGAGGCAAATCCAGACAAGGTAAAGGCGATACTCAAGGTCAAATCACCAAAAACAATGAAGGAGGTTCAGAGCTTGACAGGAAAGGTCGTAGCTCTAAACAGATTCGTCTCTAGGGCAACGGCAAGTGCATGCCATTCTTCAAGGTAATGAAAAAGGCCTTTCAGTGGACTGACGAATGTGAAGAAGCCCTTGCAAAATTAAAAGAGTACTTGACGAAGCCACCATTGCTAAGTCCCTTGATGATGGGAGAGAAGTTGTACCTCTACTTAGCAGTGTCTAACACCGTAGTGAGTTTGGCACTAATCAGAGAAGAAGAAAATGTCTAGAAACCAATCTACTATACCAGCCAGGCATTCCAAGGAGCAGAGGCAAATTACCCAAGGATGGAAAAGATAGCTTTTGCATTGCTAATCGCTTCCAAGAAACTCCGTCCTTACTTCCAAGTACACTCTATCGTCGTCATGACAGACCAGCCAATAAGAAAGACGATGAACAAGATAGATGCAACAGGACGACTCATTCAATAGACAATTGAACTAGGCCAATTCGACATTGAATATCGGCCTCGAGCAGCAATCAAAGCCCAAGTACTATCAAACTTCATCGCAGAATTCACTTACCCCTACAAGGAAGAAGAACTCCCCCTGGAAACATGGACGGTCCAAACAGATGGGTCCGCCATGAAGAAAGTAAGAGGGCCAGGAGTAGTGCTCTTATCCTCAGAAAGAGAAATATTGAAGTATGCAGTTAGACTACAATTCTCAGCAATAAATAACGAGGTAGAATACGAAGCATTGCTAACAAGACTAAGTCTAGCAAAAGCTCTCGGAGCAAAGAATATCATCATCCAAGCTGATTCTCAGCTAATAATTGGACAAGTGAAGGGGGATTATGAAGCCAAAGAAGAAATGATGCAGAAGTATTTGAAGATCGTCCAACGACTCTCACAGCATTTTGACAGCCTAGACTTTGTACAAATCCCTCGGGTGAAAAACGCAAAAGCTAACATCCTAGCAAGAATAGCCTTGTCAGACGACTACAATGCGACCTCCAAACTATGTATAGAGATAAGAGGGCAACCAAGCACAAAAGGTGAGCAGGTTCTGAAGATAAAAGAACAAGACGAGTGGATGACTCCCATCGTCCGTTACTTGAAAGAAGGATGGCTCCCAGAAGATAAAATGGAAACAAGAAAGATATAGATCAGAGTAACCCGCTTCACCATTACTGACGATATACTGTACAGATGAGGTCATTCACTCCCTTACTTAAGGTGTGCCAACTTAGAAGAAGCAGATTACGTGTTCCACGAGATACACGTGGGAATTTGTGGAAATCATGCTGGAGCAAGGTCTTAAGCAGGAAAGGCACTCAGAATAGGATATTACTGGCCAACTTTACAGAAGGATGCACACGACCTCATCAGAGCATGCGATAAGTGTCAACGCTTTGCAAATGTCCAGATGAGACCAGGAGAGACGATGACGCCAATATCCTCGCCATGGCCCTTCGCCCAATGGGGGATTGACATTATGAGCCCATTCCCTTTAGGGAAGAAGCAACACAAATTTTTGATCGTCACAATTGACTACTTCACAAAATGGGTAGAAGCAAAACCAGTGATGACGATAACAGAGGCTAAAGTCATAAGCTTCATATGGAAAAATATCACCTGCAGATTTGGAGTCCCAAGTGTCATAATATCAGACAATGGAAAGCAGTTCGACAATCCCAAGTTTCGACAATTTTGCCAAGACTTAGGAGTCAAGAACCACTACTCTTCTCCAAGACACCCTTCGGCCAACGATCAAACAGAAGTGACGAACAGAAGCTTGCTCAAAATTATTAAAACTCGGCTTGAGGGGGCAAAGGGGGCATGGCCTGAAGAACTACCAAATTTCCTTTGGGCATATAGGACGACCACAAGAGTTCTAACAGGAGAAACACCACTCAGACTGACATGTGGCACTAAGGCCGTATACTAGTGGAAGTGGGACTGACGAGCCTCCGGTTCAAAACTTACGAAGACCAGAAGAACCAGCAGGAGCTTAACAGCAACTTGGATCTAATTAATGAAGTCAGAGAGAAAGCCATGAAGCGAATGGCCAAACACAAGGAAGCAATGACCAGATACTACAACAGAATGGTCAAGGTAAGAAGGTTCAGCATAGGAGACCTTGTCCTCAGAAAAGTGTCACAGGCAACAAAAGACCCATCCTAAGGAAAATTGGGAAAAGCCTGGGTAGGCCCCTATGAAGTAATCCGTCACTCCAAAGAAGACTCCTATTACCTAGATTCTTTAGACGGCCAGGAACTGCCTCGACCATGGAACATAGAACATCTGAAGAAGTACTACCAGTAAGGAATCTTTTACATTTCAAGTTGTCCAATCTTCATATCAGTATGTAAGACAGTTATTACTTTCGTCATTCATAGATCAATAATACATGAAAACATTATCCATGCGCATTTATCAATGATTACCCATGAGTTATTTATCAACAAAAGCATGTGCAACACTCAGGAGTTATTCTTGGGAGACGTCCCAAGGATCTCCATCGTTAAATTTCAAATCGAAAGCTGTTCATACACAGACGACATCTTCATAGCCATCAAAGTTGTGAATACACAACTTCCAAAGTCAACTAAAGCAAAAGTTGTTTAAACACAACTATTATGATTGTCATTTAAACATGAACAAACAAAAAAAATGGTTAACCTAAAGACGCTCCAATAGCATGACTCTAAGTCACGTGTATAGCGCAACATCGTAATTCAAACATGACTCAATAAAATAGCTGTTCAAACACAGCTGAAAATAATAACCAGTTCAAACATAACTAACATCGTCATTCAAACATGACTCAATAAAAAACTGTTCAAACACAGCTGAAAATAATAAGTTGTTCAAACACAACTAACATCGTCATTAAAACATGACTCAATAAAAAAGTTGTTCAAACACAACTAAAAATAATAAGTTGTTCAAACACAACTAGCATCGTCATTAAAACATGTCTCAATAAAAAGTTGTTCAAACACAGCTAAAAATAATAAGTTATTCAAACACAGCAAACACCGTCATTCAAACATGACTCAATAAGAAAAGCTGTTTAAACACAGGCTAAACATACAAAATTGTTTAAACACAACTAATATCGTCATAATTCAACTGTTCAAACATAGCTAAGTCATTACCATCATGACTCAATGAAAGGTTGTCCAAACACAATCAAGTATGAAAAGTTGTTTAACACAACTAAAGCACAAAGGTAGCCAAAAAACCTTCGTCATCTGAACACAACAAAGATTTACTTATAAACTTTTTTTCATGTCAGCAGTTCATGAAAGAAGTTGTCATTGTCAGAAAGAAAATGCATGCCCAAAACACACGGGCCCAAAGAAATTGTTCAGAAGAATTGCTCAAAACAATGAGCCCATAAAGACATTGTTTTTGTCTTACACAAAAAAGAAAAAAAGAGGAAAAATTGGAAAGAAAAAACATATAAGTTACTCTTCGTCAGGGACTGGATCTACAGGGGTTGTGGTCACAGCCTCTTCCGTTACCACGACTGTAGTCACTACATTCTTTGTTGTAGCCTCAGAAGGATGATCAGACAAGAGCTCCTTCTCAACATCACCAATAACAAGACTGGAAAGGTCCAAGTCAGGGTGATGCTTCGCCATCCGTTTCTTGAGAAGATCAAAGCCTTCCACGTAGTACCCATACAACTCGTCTGAGTACTCATCAGAGTCCTTGAATTCCTGCACTGCCGTAGCCCCAGCTTTCTGCAACTTCAACTCCAGATCACCAACCTGCTTGTCCTTTAGCTTGTAAAAGTCCTTCTCCACTTGTAGGCTCTTCTCCAAGGCTGCCACACGTTCTTTGTCATTTTCAGTTTCGACGGTAAGAATGGCAACCTTGTTCTTGAGCGTCTCATTCTCAGCAGAAAAAGATTTGATCATAGGCTCAGACGTGGTCACCCTCTTCTCCAAGTCCAGAAATTTCCTAGAAACGAACAGGGACTTCCCCAAAGCCTACACATAAAATCTCTCTTAGCAAAAAGCAAAACAAAAAAGAAAAAGCAATCTGCGTTATCAACACATACCTGCACGAGTTTCTGAATGTGAGACGACATCACTTCGTTGGACGACTTCGCCATCAAAGGGTTTAGGTCGTCCACAGAGAGCGCCTTATGTCCCTTTAGAGTAGCAGCATCAGCATCGTCCCAGAAGGAAGGAAGAAAAGGCTTGCCACCAACCTTTTTCTTCTTTTTAGTCTCCTCCCCAGCAGAGCCAATTACCTCCAGAGACGAGGTGGGAGAGGCAGGACGCTTAGCAGGAGAATGGCCAGAAGGAGGAGTCACCACGGGATCATCCTTGGAAACATCCCCTACCTTTGAACACTTCTTTGAAAAGAGACCACTGACGAGGCCACCTTTGGCTTTTTTCTCTTGAGTCTCGGCCAACTTTTGCTTGCTAAATCTGGTCGTCATTCCTGAAAGGAATGAGAAACAATAAAAAAAGAAAAAAAAAAAGAAAAAAAGAAGAAGATGGAACACTCACTCTTTTTCACAACTTCAAGATTTCTCCGGACCTTACTTGACGGTTCCGGACCTAAGAAATGAAGGAATAGCGATTGAGTAGAGACAAGCTCGTCAAAATCCTTGACAGTCTCCAAATATTCCTTCACCTTTTTAGCGCGACGGTGATATCTCTTCTTCAAACGAGGACATTGAGAAACTGTAAAAAACAAGTATGTTACATACCACTGTCACTCACAAAGAATGAAAAACAAACAGAAAGACGCACCAGACATAGGGGTTCCCCAACTATGAAAAAATTTGGGGGCTTCGTCCAAGTCCTCACCAGGAACGAACTCCCAACCATTGCCAGAAACAAAAAAGAAGTTTGGTTTCCAATAGCGGAGAGACGATGGGTAATCAAGTATTAACCTAGAAGCCCTATCCCACGGCTTAAATTTATAATAGCTAGAGTCTTTGAACTTTCTCAGATGATAAAAATGAAGGAATTCGTCTTTCTTAATGACGTCCCCGTCATTGGCGAATATCCACACTACCATACAAGAAACGATGATCCGCCAAGAATTGGGCACTAACTGTGCCGGAGCAAGATGTAAATATGCAAAAAGCTCCCTAACAAAGGGATGGACGGGAAAACCAAGACCACTAGTAAAGTCCGCCTCGTAGAAACAGACTTCATCAGCGTAAGAGTGACAGGATCGCCACTCGAAATCCTAATCTTAGCAGAATCAAAGAACTGAAACTTATCCCTAATCCGCTTCTCATCTTTTCCAAAGAGGGCATAAGGGATGTTCCAAGCTTTATAAGGAGTGGAAGGGGAGGTAACCTCGGGAATCACATGGTCATTAGACGAGGACAACCCTGTCTCCAACTCACTAGACCTAACCTCCCTAGACATCTTTAGTGACCTAGTTACCCTAGCAGAATGGGAAATCATAGAGAATAAAGAAGAAAGGACAAAATTATGTGGACAGTCCTCCCCCACGAAGAGACTGACCCACTTGAGACACTCTCCTTCTACAGCCTCAAGCAAATAACCTAAGCGAGCAAAAAGAAAGGCTATTAAAGGACAATCAACCCTAATAGAAGAGTAATCTACCATGGAAGAATAGAAAAAGAAACAAGAGCACGAAGAACTTACCAAGGAACGCAGGACAGAGAAAGGAAGCTTGAAGGAGAAACAAACCCTAAAATGAAAACTGAACAAGGAAAGATTACAGAGAAAAGGAAACAAGAGGGAAAAATGCGAAATAAGTTACCAAAACATGCGTGGGAAAACCAAGAAGGGTCTGCACGTCAAACGCATCCTGACCGTACACGTGGCACTTAATTGGTCAAACATCAACTCGTCATAAATACGCAGTACACGGAATACGAAGCATCAAACGAATATGTTCTCATCTCGTCCAACAGACGAAGATTCGAACCAAGGGCAGCTGATGAGTCAGAAATTTACAATCGTCATTAAGCAAAGATCGTCATTAACCAAGAGAAGATGTTACACATTTATTACGCTCATTGATGACAAAACGTAACGGACAGAGCATCGATCACAGAATGAGCTGTGAATTTCAGACAAAAATTTTGTAACGCACTAACCGTTGAGCATAAATATAGCAATTCATTACCTATTAATTAGGCACACAACTATAAAATAGAAGGCAACAAAAGTTAATGGTACACACAAATACTCTACAAAAATTACTTTCCAGTCTCTCTAAAATCTTTCTCCCTTACTAACTTAAGCATTGGAGGCGGTTTGGATAATGCCACACTGGCATATTACTCTACCACCTGTTCATTTTGCAGGTTTTCCTCCAGCAAAGACGACCCCAATCACAACTTCATCCATTCACTACGATGATGATCTCAACTGCTGATTTTTTGCATACATCATTAAGTGTCATATTTTCTTAAGTGCATATTTGTGGGCTTCCAACTTGTATTCCTGTATTTGGTAATAGGATTTGTCAGCCATAAGCCCATAACACTTATAGTTGAGAAGCTCAACAAAAATATATGAACTTAGAATGCAACCAACCGTTCTTAAATGTTAGGCCCAAATTACAAATTGTTCCATTTAGCTTTACCCAAAACTCAATTCAGAACTTAAATTTCAAATTTAAAATTTTATTCAATCTTTAGGCTACCTTTGGATTGGGCGGATACGTTTACGTTTGCGTTTCAAATTTTTTTTTTTTTTTTGCACGCGTTTGAGAGACCAACACGGCTACTGTTCATGCACTGTGAACAGTAGCCGCAAAGTTTGACTTTTTCCACTTTTCCACTTTTCAGCACAAATTTTACTGTTCACGAATCCACAAATTTCACTTTTCAGCAACTTTTTCATTAAAAATGAATCTACAATACTATTCACACATTTAAAAATTATTTTGCTACAGTGTTTTTCAGTTTTCAGTTTTCAGCTATATCCAAACGGACCCATAATCCTCCTGTTAATGTCTATTCCGTTAAAAATCCCATCAATTGAATAAAAAGTATTTTTTGAAAAATTAAAAAATAGAGAGGGCAATTTACTCGAGGAATGCACTGAAGACTGAAAATTCACAAAAGAAGAAGTAAAGAACGATCATAAATACTTGAGCATCATAAAAAAAATTAGACAAAAAGTATTATTCGCATAGATATTTTAAGCAAACACTTCGCACACACAACATTCACATGAGATTAATCATGTTTCCCAAAAGCACATACACAATACACACACACGCACAAAATCAACCAGAGATTTCAATGGCCTTGACATCAGGTTTCTTCACCTCCACTTTGGGAACAGTAACAGTGAGAACCCCATTCTCCATAGCAGCCTTAATCTGATCCATCTTCACGTTCTCCGGCAACCTGAAACTTCTCACGAACTTGCCACTGCTCCGCTCGACACGATGCCACGTGTCATTCTTGTCTTCCTTCTCTATCTTCCTCTCTCCACTAATCCGAACCACTCTGTCATCTTCGACCTCGACTTTCACTTCCTCCTTGTTTAGCCCAGGAAGATCGGCTTTCAACACGTGAGCTTCTGGGGTCTCTTTCCAATCAATACGAGTGTTAACGAAAGCAGAATTCTCTTCGGAAATTTGGGTTGAGAAATCCTTGAATGGGTCCCATACGTTTAGAGAAAATGGGTCGAAGATATTGCTGCGTTGGCCACCGAAGAAGCTTGGAATCATTGACATATTTGAACTTTGATGTTGTTGTGAATAACTTCAGAGACACAGGTTTTTGCTGAATTTTTTTCGATGGCTGAAGGATTTGATGGGTTGGGTATTTATAAAGATGACTAAGAGGATTCTAGTGTATTAAGCAAAAAAGAAGAAGAGAGGATTCTAGTGTAGTCTAGGCCCTGTTTTTTGTTTTGAGATTTTTGGGTTTTTTGGAACTTTCTAGGACTATTGAGAACTATGTAGGAGCTACTTTGTGGGCACGTTTAAGGACCTAATTGAAGCTTGAAGAGACTCATGGCCCATAGTTTAACAAGTCCCTTGAATATCAGGCCTTTATACTTTATAGCCCAAAAATATTATTATATTTTACAACTAGTAGCTAACTTGCAATACGCCAAAAATAAATGTAAAAAAATAAAATAAAATTTTATATGATATTTTTAATTGATTAGTTGTAAATGAATGATTATTTAATTTATTAACTAATTAAGAAAACGTTTCTCAAAAAAAAAAAAAAAACTAATTAAGAAAACATAACATCTAATTTAATGAAAATTTGTTTAGTTTTGTGAACTTGGGTTGCTTTATTGAAAAAGAATCATCCGATTAGTTTAAATTGATATGTTTTAACATTATTTTGTAACTCTAAAATTCAAATTAAAAAATAGATATTAGATTTGAGCTTCTGACAATAAGTTAACATTTTAAAGGTTATCAAAAAGCTAACAATTTTAAATCTCTTAAGATTTTACAATTTCTTTTTCTCTCTATGAAAATTAAAATTAGAATTAATAGTAACAAGAGAGACAATGACCATCTCATACATGATATTTATTCTTATACTTATTATTCAAATTTATTTTTGGAATTAAAAATTTTTAAAATGCATTATATATATATATAGATGAAAATAGTTATGATAAAAGGCAAGACAAATTTTCTAATGCGTGTGTCACTTATAAAATATTAACTAACAATAAATATTACATTTGCTTATAATTATCCAAAATTAAAAGTGATAAAATCCTATTTAAGATTGAACATGTCAAAACTCACAAGAAATATTAAGTGAATTATAGATGTTACCAATTGAAAAGGAAATCTTAGTGGAAGTTGAACACAAAAACACAATTAGTAGTAATTTTGTATCTCAAAAGGAAATAAAAATAGATTTTAAAAAATCAAAACATAAATATTACACAATTAATATTTAAAATAAGAGAAATCCCTACTAAAAATTATCGCAAACTCCAAAATGCGTTGTGCTTGTTCGAGATTTGGTCTTATTATTTCAGACTGTGAATTTAAGCTAGGTTTGAATTGAATCTATTTCAAATTAAATTGAAGTATTTGACAGAAATGACACTATTTAGAATTTGCAAGTTTTTTATCCATATTTTATATTTAAAATACTCTATGCATTGGAAAATCCTCACAGTGGCCCTATTTTGCATGAAATACATTTAGTATGCCAATAACATAGTTAATATTTTATGATTTTGGCATGATCACCATCATATTATTACGAAGAAATTAATTTAATTGAGACCAAATTTTTTAAAAACACACAAATATCAAATTGTTGGTTTTACAAATAAGTATTCAACAAGAACTATCGTTGAGATATTGGAAGAAACTAATAATTGTTCATTAAAATGTAGATCATGTAAAGTTAGCCGGCCTTGCATTGGCTAGCTTTAAGGTAGATCATGAAACGCTGATGCAAGAAGTAGTCAAGCAACTTTACCTTTGGCAAAATGAAAATTTTGAACTCATAAAGTGACCTAATAAATAAATAAAACTCATGTTTTTATCAATATAATCTAACATTATGTCAATGAAACTGAGACACTCATTTAGATTGAAAAAATTGGGATGGATATATTGAAGAACATAAAAATCATGTTGTTGGAGAAAGAATTGTGAAAAGAATAGTTTAAAGGTTTCAAAAAGTTCTTGAACGTAATTAGGCTTGAATGATTTCATGACGACTTTGACGATCATAAATAGGAAATGTAGGAGATCAGTTTGAAAACCATGAAGTAAAAAAGATCATAGGGTGTTGTAAGCCTTCATATTTGGACAAGTAAATGAAACTTTGTATCCTTCCCAATTTAAATTTGTGGGAGCAGGTGATCCGAGCATGTCATTGGGCTTTGGGCCCTGCCCGAGGATAATTAAAGACTCAAGGATGATTAAAGATCCATGTGTATATAGACAAGAAGACCGAGGAGAAAAGGGGAACCTGTGCGTGGACCAAGGACCTCGAGGAGCAGAGGCACCTCGGAAATACTTTAGGTAGTCAACCATATCGAAAAGTGGGGCTCCAAGGAAGGTAAAAGAGTCGTGTAAGTAACGGAAAGAAGAAATATCTGAGAAGGTGACTACCACCTCCACATTTAATGCATTACACCAACTGAATTGGCCGCATTTATGAATAAATGACACCTGAACAGTGTCTTCACAGCTCATAGTCCCTCCTACCACCTTCAGAAGGGTCTTGATGGGAAAGCATCCAAAGAGTATCCTAGAAATTGTACAGATGGAAGGCTAAGATGTAATGGAGGGGACTCATTATAAAAAGAGAGAGAAAAAAGAAAATATATGAACTCATTGTAAAAAGAATACTCCTGATCAATATATGAACAATACATCCTCGGACTCGCCCGAGGAAGGATTTTACATTAAATTTGTATCTCTTACCCTTATAACCTAAGTCCAGTCATTCTTGAGTTTGAATTTACATAGCTTTGTAGTTTGCTCATAAAATCCACTCGCTTACAAATCTATTGTTTTGGGCTTTTTGGGCTGGGTGTTCTAGGTGTGCCTAGGCCACTAACCAAGTCCCTACAAAATTCTAACCAACAAATCTCCTAAATTTTTTATTTTTATTTTGAAGGCTGTAAAATCTATGTTTCTGATAGCTTAATGTCATGCCAGATTTACAAGTAATTAGTTAAAATGTATCTTTATCTAGTTGGCAATTTGATATGTTCTTATTTCAATATTCTTCTCTACCCACATTATCTATATAAGTAAGAATCAAACCCTGTGCAATTCTAAACGTGATAAATTAATGAGTTGAGCTTATAAAACTGGAGATACCACATACACATCCTAACCTTTTGTATGAGAGAGAGCTACCCACTCCCTTAATGAGAAACCCATAGTAGCCTTTTGTCCCTTCCCTCTCCAATCTTTTATATCATTGAGAGAAGATTTCTACCATCACTTCTTACAAAATTTATGAGTGTTAGAATGTTGATTGGTTTGGAAACCATTATAGCTATGTCAAATCCAAATTCTTTGGTGGTTTTTCGTTGGCAGCTTAACGGTGGTAACTTCGGTAAGCTGGGTGCAGAAAATACTTGGAGCAGTCGGTTGCTAGCTGGAACTTGGAGGGTTCAAGTACACAAGGAGATATACGCTTGGAGAGGTTATAGTCATTCATGTATTACAATTATTCATAATAGTGAATTTTTCGACAGTGGTGTTGGCGGAGAGGTTTTTTCTCCTGAGTGATCAAGTTTTCCTCTTCGAAAGGGTGGATTTTTTTTTTCCGCATTTTCATATTGCTTTTTACATGATTTAGTTCATTATTGAATATGTTTGCAATATGAAATTTGGCTAAACACTTATATTGGACTAATTTGTAATTGTAGAAAGTGTTTAAGCCATAAAAACCTAGGTGGTGTTTGTTTTATTTTTGAATTTGTTCAATTGAATTTTTTTTTTTTTTAAATTTTATTGTTAGCATTCTAGAGGATAATTAAAAATAAATTCAAGTATTTGGTTCCTATGAAAAACAATGAACATGAATCTGATAAATCCACAACACTAACGATTAAAAGCATTCACATTAGTTCGTGCAAAAATTTGTGTCTATTTTAGCATAATAACCTACCTTTTTTTATTTTACATACTCGCTTTTCAAAACACGCCTTGTCAGATTATTTATTTTACACCACATTTCATTAAAATATCAATTTTTCTTAATTTAAAAAAAAAAATTCTTTCTTCAAACACATAAAAATTTAGATAAGGCTAGAGTAGAATTCTATCTCAGAATAAAATAAATATAATAATGACATTGAAGTTTGGGAGGAGGAGTTGGGTCTTAAACCATAGACGCAAGGCAATATAAAGGATGTCATTATTAATGGGCTATCACTTAAACATTTACGTTAGTCATTAAAGTATAAAAACAAGATTTTAAAAGGATAAATCACATAACTCATTCATAGATCACTTAAAATAACTCGCTACTTGACTAAAAATATACGTGAATAATCGTTTTAATAATCACACAGTGGGTGAAACCTTTTTATTCTTCAAACTGACTTAGAGTTAAACTTTGTTCATAGATTATGCTTACTTTTAAAACTAACAATAAGTCATATACAAGCTTGACATAAAAGAAGATTGACCACAGCATTTTGCATATTTTTAAAGCTAAAAATAAGTTGTATATAGGCTTGACATACAAGAAGATTGCCCACAACTTTTTGCAAGGTTGTGTAAACACTTTTTTTTTTTTTTGGTGTTGCACATAACTTAAAGAGACTTAATAAAGAGTCTAAGTTTAGCATGCAATATATATCTAAGTTTAGGAACCAACCACAGTTGCATTAAGAGGTTAAAAATGGGCAAAATGCCCATGCTTATTTTGATGCGTGCCCAAATTTGGTAGAGCTGGACCAATTGAAGTGCGTTCACAACTTCACCTGATAAGTGAATATGGATAGGCTTGTTCATCCATCGCCCACCACCGATGGAACCTCCCCTTATCGCACCAAGCCGCCTGACGCAAAGCTCCACTGCAGGTGTTTGACACAATGGTCGGCAGTGTTTTCTGAGAACCGAAGCCAACAGGTGTGGTGAACGGTGGTGAGTTTTGCTCACCGATGAGAATCGCACATCACATATATGTGTGTGTGTGTCATTGGGATAGAGAGAGCTTGGAGAAGAAGAGGACAAGAGAATGAGAGGAGATTGAGAGAGAGAGATAAAGCGGCGCTATTAAATCTGGAGGAAGAAAAACATGTTAAATAGGTTTAGGTAATACAATGTAAAACGAAGTCGTTTTGTATATATTTTTTTAAAAGTTTTGATACTAAAACGACGTAGTTTTGGTCTTAAAAAAAAAAAAAAAACCAAATTAGGGAATGATGTTGTTTTATCCTAGGTTAAATTTCTAGTTTCTCATTTATATCACTCTCCCTCTTTCTCGTCTTCTCTCTCTCCACAAGCCCACCGCCCACAGCCTCTCCCTCTCCCTCTCTCTCATCACAGCCCCTTTCTTTCCTTAGCCTTTGCCACTCACTGCCATCGTCCTCTGCCGCTCGATGCCACTATTCTCCAAGTGTCTTCATCTCCAGTCTTCTCTTTGTCCTCGCTATTCACTGGAAGTTTGTAGAGAATTTTTTGATGGTCAATACTTAGGACTACTGTGCTTCTCCTTCTTCTACTGGGTATGTGAATTTATTTGATTCTTAGTATCTAGGTTACTAACTATGATTTGTCTCGCTATACTTTTTAGAAAGATTGTGAATTTCCTTGAGATATTTTGTGTGGGTTTTAAAGAAATACAATGATTTTTTTTTTTAATGAATTTTTACATTGTTTGATGATTCAGTATGGGTTGTTTGATGTGGTTTGATTTTTTTTTTTTTAATATTTGGGTTGTATTTTTTTTTTACCGAACGTATTGCACCAAACCGGCATGGTGCACCGCACCTTATGCAAACCGGTTCCCACCCCTCCACAGGTAAGGTGCAGTCAAGGATAAGGAAAAACCACCCCTGTAGGTGCGGTGCAAAAAAGCCCTCCAAAATCGGTCGCACCACATCGTGTACAGCCTTAGGATGTCTCTTCAAAGTTTCAAACCCTTAATTATTACTTTCACATAATGAAATGGATAAGGTTAACTTGGATAGGTGCTAGTGCTTACTAGGATAATCTTCACATGATTAGATTTAGAGGGCTACATTCCAATGTAGTGACTGATAGGTGCGCTTCATTTACCAAGGATAAGTGTTACTCTTAAGTTGTAAGATGAGAAAAAAAGAAAAGGGTTAGGCAAGAAGAGTCAATTGGAACTACAAAGAATTGGTCCTCCTAAATTGAACGTAATTTAACTTGCCGAAGTCTAAAATAAGCTTAAGTCGTGTGAAGGTCCAAAACTCCTTTCTTCCTATTTGGGCTTGGTGATCTTCTTCCTTCCTTCCTATCTATTTGCTTTCCAACAAGCCTAATTTTTTTTGGATAGTTTCCACCACAAAATCGTATCCCCATTCAAGTATTCCTCTTTAGCTTTACAAATAGCCCACTTATTATGAGTACTCTTAAACCATCACTTAGAAGCTATTTCACTTCCTATAATGACCCAAGAAAAAGCTTTAGCCACTTCTGTGCTATAACTCAAAAGGACTAGTCACAATTGAGACTTCTTGTAGTTGTTAATAAAACCCAGATCTACCCAGTAAATATCCGATGTGAAACTCATCGCACACCTACACACATTACATAATCAATCAAATTGGGATATCATACTTCCACTCTTACATTCCTCTACATATCGCACACCTACACACATCACATAATCAATCAAATTGAGATATCATACTACCACTCTTACATCCTCTATTCAATAAAACCTTTCTATCTACTTTATACGTTTTTGGTGGGTGTAAGAGTCTGATTGGTTGGGTGAAACAAGAAGGATAGAAAATTGAGGATAAAAAAGTTAAGAAAAAACTAATTTTATGAGTGTTTGATTGGAGAAAAAGAGAGGATGAAAAATTAGTGGGCTCAGATGTTTTTTCCTTAGCCAACCAAAATTCTCTCTCCCCAATTTGGAAAAAAAAATAAAGGAAAGAAGAATAGTTGCAAACAATGACAAAACTATCCCTTTTCCTCTTACATGCTAAGCATGTTAGATTTTTTTGCAATATATTCTTGAGATTTTTTTTTCCAAGTTTAATTGTATGTGAATATATATTTTTCTTTTTGACTTTTTACTTTTTTCCTTGGCATAATTTTTCTTTTCAATAAATTTGGGTGATTTGTTTTTTTTTTTTGTTAGTTTTTTACCACTTTTTTGTTTTAATTAGACATCATTTTTTAATAAGAGCTTATGAGTAAACTTGTACAAATTCTTTTTTTCTATCCTTCCACTTTTTCACTCCCAACTAAACACAAATGAAAAAAACTAAAATTTATTCTATCATCCAACTTTTTCTTCTCTTTCTTCATTTTTTACCCTCTCACTTTAATATTGTACTACATAAAGTTTCTTCCTTAACCACATTGTACTGCATAAAGTTTCTTCTTTCTTGGTTAGTGTCATATTTTGTTAAGTGCATATTTGTGGGCTTCCAACTTGTATTCCAGTATTTGGTAATAGGATTTGTCATTACAAAAAAATCGTCATGTCCTAGCATTTTTACAAACTGCCGTAATAGATAAGCCTGTACCAGCGCTTTTTGAAAACGCTAGTATAGGAAATCCTATTACGGCGGCTCAAAACCGGCGCTTTACTAAGCGCTACAACAGGAGGCCTATAACGGCGTTTTTCAAAAACGCTGGTATAGGAAGCCCAAAAGCGCTGGGATAGAATTACTGATTTCTCTTATGGGGAAAGACCTATCCCGGCGCTTTCAAAAGCGCTGGGATAGGTCTCTCCATTCCTTTATGAACAAAGGCCTATCCCAGCGCTTTTAAAAGCACTGGGATAGGTCTTTCTCCATAACGGAATGGAGAGACCTGTCTCAGCACTTTAAAAAGCGCTAAGACATGTCCTTCCATTCCCTTATGAATAGAGGCATATCCCAGCGCTTTTAAAAGCGCTGGGATAGGTCTTTCTCCACAACCGAATGGAGAGACCTGTCTCAGCACTTTAAAAAGCGCTAGGACATGTCCTTCCATTCCCTTTTGAATAGAGGCCTATCCTAGCGCTTTTAAAAGCGCTAGGATAAGTCTTTCTCCATAAAGGAATGGTTCCCTTATGGAGAGAGGCCTATCCCAGTGTTTTTTTAAGCGCTGGAATAGGGTCAACCTATTTCAGCGCTCCGAAAGCACTGGGATAGGTCACCTAAAGCGCTGGGATAGGTCACCATAGTGTATTTTTGGTTATTTAATTATATAGGTCTTAATGGATAAACCCACTAATACCCACTAAAACCCATCTAAAATTTAAATAAACAACATAAAATCTAAATTTCTAGAAAATGACCAAAATACACCTAAAACCCAAAAAATGACCAAAATACCCCAAAATCTTGAAGCTTACCAAAATATCCCAAAAACCCCAAAAATGACCAAAATACCCTCGAAACCTAAAAATGACTAAAATACTCCCAAAACCCAAAAAAATGACCAAAATACCCCCGAAACCTAAAAAAAAGACCAAAATACCTTTGAAACTTACAAATGACTAAAATACCCCCAAAACCCAAAATAATGACCAAAATACCTCCGAAATCATAAAAATGACCAAAATACCCCCGAAACCTGTAAAAATCACCTATAGGGATTTGTTAATTATCAAATGACCAAAATATCGCCCGAATACCAAAAAATGACCAAAATACACCCAAAACCTTGAAACCTAAAATGACCAAAATATCCCTCAGAATCTAAAAAATTACCAAAATAACCCCAAAGGCTAAAAATTGACGAAAATAATCCCGAAACCTAAAAATGACCAAAATACCCCCCTAAAATTAAAAAATGACCAGAATATCCCTGAAACCTAAAAAATGACCAGAATATCCCTGAAACCTATAAAATGACCAAAATACTCTCAAACCTATAAAGTGACGAAAATACCCCTAAACCTTTGAAATGACCCAAATAAACCCAAAACCTCAAAAATGGCCACAAACAGCTTGAAACCTCTAAAATTACCAAAAATACCCTGAAACCCCTAAAACGACCAATATACCTCCAAATCTATAAAACGACCAAAATACCCCTCAAAATATCTAAAATGACCAACATACCACTGATCCTATAAGATGAACAAAATACACCCGAACCCTTTAAAATTATCAAAATAGGGGATTAGGGGATATTTTGGTCATTTGCTATGTTTAGGGAGTATTTTGGTCATTTTTTAGTTTTAGGGGGGATTTTGGTACTTTTTTAGGTTTAGGGTGTATTTTTATCGACTTACAGGTTTAAGGGGAATTTTGGTCATTTTTTAGGTTTCGAGGACATTTTGGTCATTTTAAGGTTTAGGGGTTATTTTGGTCATATATAGGTTTCAGGGTACTTTGGTCATTTTGTAGGTTTCAGGGGGGGTATTTCAGTTAATTTCTAGGTTTTTAATGTCAGCCATAAGCCCATAACACTTACAGTTGAGAAGCTCAACATAAATATATGAACTCAGAATGCAACCAACCGTTCTTAAATGTTAGGCCCAAATTACAAATTGTTCCATTTAGCTTTACCAAAAATTCAATTCAGTGCTTAAATTTCAAATTTTATTCAATCTTTAATCCTCCTGTTAATGTCTATTCAGTGCTTAAAAATCCCATCAATTGAATAAAAGTATTTTTTGAAAAATTAAAAAATAGAGGGGGCAATTTACTCAAGAGGAGTGCAATGAAGACTGAAATTTCACAAAAGAAGTAAATAACGATCATAAATACTAGAGCATCATAAAAAATT
Source organism: Notholithocarpus densiflorus (assembly GCA_030021035.2). Classification (NCBI taxonomy): domain Eukaryota; kingdom Viridiplantae; phylum Streptophyta; class Magnoliopsida; order Fagales; family Fagaceae; genus Notholithocarpus; species Notholithocarpus densiflorus. The sequence goes on from JARYZH020000045.1 coordinate 2,626,761, forward strand.
AGCCAAAGAGTATTATTTGCATCGATATTTTAAGCAAACACTTCCCACACACAACATTCACAGCTGAGATTAATCATGTTTCCCAAAAGCACATACACAATACACAGTACACACACACAAACAAAATCAACCAGAGGATTCTAAAAAAAAAAAAAAAAAAAAAAATCAACCAGAGATTTCAATGGCCTTGACATCAGGTTTCTTCACCTCCACTTTGGGAACAGTAACAGTGAGAACCCCATTCTCCATAGCAGCCTTGATCTGATCCATCTTCACATTCTCCGGCAACCTGAAACTCCTCACAAACTTGCCACTGCTGCGCTCGACACGATGCCACGTGTCATTCTTGTCTTCCTTCTCTATCTTCCTCTCTCCACTAATCCGAACCACTCTGTCATCTTCTACCTCGACTTTCACTTCCTCCTTGTTGAGCCCAGGAAGATCGGCCTTCAACACGTGAGCTTCTGGGGTCTCTTTCCAATCAATATGAGTGTTGACAAATGCAGAATTCTCTTTGGAAAATTGGGTTGGGAAATCCTTGAATGGGTCCCATACGTTTAGAGAAAATGGGTCGAAGATATTGCTGCGTTGGCCATCGAAGAAGCTTGGAATCATCGACATTTTTGAACTTTGATGCAGAATTTTTGCTGAATTTTTTTCGATGGTTGAGGAATTTGATGGGTTGGGTATTTATAAAGATGATTAAGAGGATTCCAGTGTAGTCTAGGCCCAGTTTTTTGTTTTGAAATTTTTGGTTCCTTTGGAACTTTCTAGGACTATTGAGAACTATGTAGGCGCTACTTTGTGGGCACGTTCATAGGACCTAATTGAAGCTTGAAGACACTCATGGCCCATAGTTTAACAACTCCCCTGAATATCAGGCCTTTATAGCCCAAAAATATTATTAAATTTTAGAACTAGTAGCTAGCCTGCAATACTCCTAAAATAAAATTTTATATGATATATTTAATTGATTATTTGTTTAGTGTCGTGAACTTGGGCTGCTTTATTGAAAAAGAATCGTTTGATTAGTTTAAATTGATACGTTTTAACATTATTTTGTAACTCTAAAATTCAAATTAAAAAATAGATATTAGATTTGAGATTTTTAATAAGTTAACAATTTTAAAGGTTATCAAAAAGCTAACAATTTTAAATCTCTTAAAAATTTTACAATTTCTTTTTTTTTTCTCTATCAAAATTAAAATTAGAATTAATAGTACCAAGAGAGACAATGACCATCTCATACATGATATTTATTCTTATACTTATAATTCAAATTTATTTTTGGAATTAAAAATTTTTAAAATACATTTTATATATAAATGAAAATAGCTATGCAAAAAGACAAGACAAATTTTCAAATGTGTGTGTCACTTATAAAATATTAACTAACAATAAATATTACATTTGCTTATAATTATCCAAAATTAAAAATGATAAAATCCTATTTAAGATAGAATATGTCACAAACTTGCAAGAAATATTAAGTGAATTAGAGATGTTAGTAGTAATTTTGTATCTCAAAAGGCAATAAAAATAGATTTAAAAAAAAAATCAAAACATAAATATTATACAATTAATATTTAAAATAAGAGAAATCCCTACTAAAAATTATCACAAACTCCAAAATGTGTTGTGCTTTTTCGAGATTAGGTCTTATTATTGCACACTATGAATTTAAGCTAGGTTTCAATTGAATCTATTTCAAATTAAATTGAAGTATTTGACAGAAATGACACTATTTAGAATTTGCAAGTTTTTTATCTATATTTTATATTTAAAATACTCTATGCATTGAAAAATCTTCACAGTGGCCCCATTTTGCATGAAATACATTTAACTTGCAATTAACATAGTTAATATTTCATGATTTTGGCATGATCACCATCATATTATTACAAAGAAATTAATTCAATTGAGACCAAATTTTTTAAAAACACACAAATATCAAATTGTTGGTTTTACAAGTAAGTGTTCAACGAGAACTACCGTTGAGATATTGGAAGAAACTAATAATTGTTCATTAAAATGTAGATCATGAAAAGTTAGCCAACCTTGCATTGGCTAGCTTTAAGGTAGATCATGAAACACTCATGCAAGAAGCAGACTCCCAACTTTACCATTGGTGAAATTAAAATTTTGAACTCATAAAGTGACCTAATAAATAAATAAAACTCACTTTTTTATCAATATAATCTAACATTAAGTCAATGAAATTGAGACACTCATTAAGATTGAAAAAAATGGGATGGATATACTGAAGAACATAAAAATCATGTTGTTGGAGAAAGAATTGTAAAAAGAACAGTTAGGAGGTTTCAAAAAGTTCTTGAACGTAATTAGGCTTGAGCGATTTCATGACAACTTTCACGATCATAAATAGGAAATGTAGGAGATCAGTTTGAAAACCATGAAGTAAAAAAGATCATATGGTGTTGTAAACCTTCATTTTTGGACAAGTAAATGAAACTTTGATATCCATCCCAATTTAAATTCTACCAAACAAATCTCCTATAAATTTTTCATTTTGAAGGCTGTAAAATCATTTTTTTTTTGTTAGCTTAATGTCATGCCAGATTTACAAACAATTAATTTCTCATTTTAATGTATCTTTATCTGTTGGCAAATTGATATGTTCTTATTTCAATATTCTTTTATACCCACATAATATATATAAGTAAGACTCAAACCCAGTGCATTTCTAAACGTGAGAAATTAATGAGTTGAGCTTATAAAACTGGAGATACCACATACACATCCTAACCTTTTGTATGAGAGAGAGCTACCCACTCCCTTAATAAGAAACCCATAGTAGCCTTTTGTCCCTTCCCTCTCCAATCTTTTATATCATTGAGAGGAGATTTCTACCATCACTTCTTACACAATTTATGAGTGTTAGAAAGTTGATTAGTTTGGAAACCATTATAGTTATCTCAAATCCAAATCCTTTGGTGGTTTTTCGTTGGCGGCACAACGATGGTAACTTCGATAAGCTGTGTGGAGAAAATATTTGTAGCAGTCAGTTGCTAGCTGGAATTTGGAGGATTCAAGTACACAAGGAGATATAGGCCCGGAGAGTTTATAGTCATTCATGTATTACAACTATTCATAATAGTGAATTTTTCAACGGTGGTGTAAGCGAAGAGGTTTTTTCACTTGGGTGATCAGGTTTTCCTCTTCAAAAAGGTGGTTTTTTTTCCCTCATTTTTATATTGCTTTTTACATGCTTTAGTTCATTATTGAATATGTTTGCAATATGAAATTTGGCTAAACACTTATATTGCACTAATTTGTAATTGTAGATTAAAAGTGTTTAAGCCATTAAAACCTTGGTGGTGTTTGTTTTATTGTTGAATTTGTTCAATTGAAATTTTTTTTTATAAAATTTTATTGTTAGCATTCTAGAGGACACTTAAAAATAAATTCAAGTATTTGGTTCCTATGAAAAATAATGAATATAAATCTAATAAATTCACAACACTAACAATTAAGAGCATTCACATTAGTTTGTGCAAAAATTTGTGTCTATTTTAGCATAATAACCTACCTTTTTTTATTTTACATACTTACTTTTCAAAACATCCCACGTCAGATTATTTATTGGGGTAATTATACATACCCACCTGTGGTTTGGGCGAAAATCACTTCGCCTACCTGTGGTTTGAAAAGTGTCACTTAACCCACCTGTGGTATGTTTCCGTCAATCTTCGTAACCCACCTCAAGCCCAGCCGTTACAAAAACACCTCTTAACCCCAAAACACAACATAACACAAATCAAAACACCCAAAACTCAAAAACTTTTCAAGAGAGAGACTTGTGGTGAGATCAACGTGTTCTTCGTGGTTTGGAGTGTCTGGAGGGGGAGAAAACACAAGTTTCACAACATCGAAGCTAGGAAAGGTATGTGTGACTGTTGTTGATTTGCATTTGGGTTCTTGATGGCATTTTTTTATCGCGACCCACCCAAGTAGTTAGGGTTTGTAAAATTTTCTCAAAATTGGTGTATGTTAAATGTGCATTTTGCTATTTATATGTAGAAGGCGTAAATGCACTTTTAGTCCCTACATTTTGACTTTTTTCCATTTTAGTCCCTACATTTTATTTTTACCACTTTTAGTCCTTAAACCAATTAACGTCCTTCATTTAAGTCCTTGAAGCACTATTCCGTCACCAAACTATCAGGAAATCTGACGTGGCTGACGGACCAATTAAAATAATCATTATTTTACACACGTAACAATAAAATAACAATAATTATTTTAATAAAAAAATATTTACTCTCATCTTTCTCTCTCGCTTGTCCCTGCCTCTCAGCTCTCACGGGTCACAACATTTCTCCCCTCCCTCATTGCTATCATCTCTCCCATCTTAGCTAAGTCTCTTAGTCTCTCGTCGCCGTCAGTTCTACTGCTGCCACTGCCGCCGATGCTTCCGCTGTTGCCACCACTACTGCTTCTACTGCTTTCGCCGCCGCTGTTTCTTCTGCTGCTGCTGCCTCCCTGCTTCTGCCGTCGCTGCTTTTGCTGCTGCCGACGCTGCTTTTGCTGTTGCCGTCGCCTATTAAGCCATCTAATCTGATTTCTCTCTCTCACGAACAAACCCAGATTTGCTCTCTCTTAGTCAATCAAACCCAGCCAAGCTCACTACCCATTACCCTCCTCTTTGTTCTCATCTCGTAACTGAAAGGTATGTTGGATGTTTAGTGGGTTTTTGCTATTTATGGTGGTCTTTGATTGGCGGTGGTGGCTAGTGATTCGGCGGTGGGTATGGATCTTGGTGGGTTTGGCAATGGTTATGGTTATGGATCTCTGTGGTTGGTTATGGTTAGGTGGTTATGGAATTTTTTTTTGATTTTTCTGGGTTTGTGGTGTAGTAATGTTGTGGTGGTGGTGGTGGTGGCGGCTGGTGATTTGTGGGTTGTTGTGGGTCGGTGGTGTAGTAATGCTGTGGTGGTGGTGTAGTAATGCTGTGGTGTGGTGATTTTTTTGACTATTTTAATTGATTATTGTAAAATAATGATTATTTTAATTGGTCCGTCAACCACATCAAATTTCCCGTTAGTTTGGTGACGGAATGGTGCTTCAAGGACTTAAATGAAGGGCGTTAATTGGTTTAGGGACTAAAAGTGGTAAAAATAAAATGTAGGGACTAAAATGAAAAAAAGTCAAAATGTAGGGACTAAAAGTGCATTTACGCCTATGTAGAATCGCTTAGGATGTAGCTAATGTACTGCTATGGTTGTTTATATAATGCGTATACCTAAAAGAATCAAGTTTATTTGTCAATGATTACACTTGTTTGTGAACTGTGGGTAGTGTGGTCCCTATGAATTTGTTGGGAATCTGGTTTTGCATGTGCTATATGTGGTTCTTTGTCCATGTGTTGTCTCTAAAAAACAAAACAAATTTTATATGAAAACAAAACAGCACTATGTTAGGCTTGTTGTCTTTTTTGGCTTGTTGTCGTTTTCTGCATGTCAGTATGTAAACAAACTACTTATTTTAATTGCAGATGGTTGACTTCACATTTGACATTGAAATTCATGTTGGAGGATGTTTTGTGGAGGACCCAACCCTACGATATGTGGGTGGGTCTGTACATACATTAACAGAGATTGACCTTGACAAGTTGAGTTTCTTTGAAATTCGAGATTTATGCCATCTAGTTGGTGCTCCCAAAGAACACAATAGATATAGGTATTTACTTCCTGAAGGTGATCTAGAGCATGATTTAAGGGTCATAGAAATAGATCCAGATGTGGTGAACATGACTACCCTTCATAGGGTATGGCCAGCTGACAAAATCATAATCTATATTGACATAGATGTGGAGCCACTGGTAGTTGAGCAACCTGATGGAGGGGGAGTAGCGGATGATGGTGTAGGTGGTGATGGAGGGGGAGTGGCAGAAATAGGTGGTGATGTAGGTGGTGTAGGTGGTGATGGAGGGGTGGATGAAATAGATTTGGAGAGTGATTATGATGAAGTCGTATTGGAGGAAGAAGAAGATGTTGAGAATGTTGAGGATGTTGAGGTTGGTGCAAGATTTTAAGAATAGGATGTTGAAGTTGGTACAAGGGTTGAAGAACAGAATGTTGAAGGAAATGATGATGATGATTGGCTATATGAAGGCCTAGAGGGGGAGGACTTTGGTGATGACATATTTGTTGCTCCAAACTTAGCTCCACAAGGTTCTGCTCCAGAATCAAGTGATGCTCCCAATACAGCCCTAGCATCAGGCAATGCTCCCAATACAGCCCCAGAATCAAGCAATGCACCCCATGCAGCTCTTGAGTGGGCTGAGCCAGCTCTTAAGGATGACCTGGTAAGCATGGATGGGTCTGATGATGAGCAGGTACCTGAGCTGCCAGAGTTTAATGCTAAGAGTGACATGAGAAATGTTGTACTGAAGAAGGAGATGAAGTTTCCTAATGCAAAGGTGTTCAAAGCTGCTTTGAGGGAGCATGCAATTAAAAAACCTGTTGACATCAAATTCAAGCTAAATGAGAAGACCAAGATATCAGTTCACTGCAAGAATGAGTGTGGGTGGAGATGTTATGCATCTCAGATAAGTGGAGAGCTAACATTTCAGATTACGACCTTGACTGATGAGTGTACTTGCCTAAGTCTTTTAAAAATAGCTAAGCAACATCAGCTTATGTTGCTAAAAGGTTTATTGAGGATTTTAGCAAAAATCCAAATTGGGAGGTGAGTGGTGTACACAACCATGTGATGCAAAATTTATCTGTTGACCTAAGTGTAAACCAAGTGTATAGGTCAAAGAGAAAGGTAAAGGATTTTATCAATGGAGATGAGCAACTGCAATATGGTATCTTTAGGGACTATGCACAAATGATAAACACTTTAGACAAGGAGAGTAGGGTTATACTGCAGACAGAAATGGCTGATGAGACTTTCCAGCCAAAATTTAAGAGGATGTATGTTAGATTCAATGCTTAGAAGGTAGGATTTTTAGATGGATGCAAGCCATTTATAGGTTTAGATGGTTGTCACATAAAGCACAGATTTGGTGGGCAAATCTTATCTGCCACTGCCAAGGATGCAAATCACAACATTTTTTCAGTAGTCATGGCTGTTGTGGAATAAGAAAACAAGGAGTCTTGGATATGGTTTTTGGAAATATTTGCTGATGATATAGGGAGGCTAAAGAAGCTTCAGTTGGTCTGCATTTCTGATAGGCAGAAGGTATGAAAGTTTTTTTCAGTTATACTTGAATGGTTTACTTCGTTTGCTGAACTAACATGTTTTGTTTGTTTGTTTTTTTGGTTATTTGCAAGGGCTTATACCTGCAATAAAGACATTATTCCCTACTGTGGAGCATAGATACTGTGTGAAACACATCTACAACAATTTCAAAGTCGATCATAAAGGATTGAAGTTGAAAGTTGCACTGTGAAGGTGTGCTACTGCCACAACAGTAAGGGAGTTTAAGAGAGGCATGCAGTACATAAAGGATTTGGATGAAAAGGCATATCAGTATCTTGCAAATATTGCACCTGCACAGTGGACAAGGTCACACTTCACTTCTAGGGCCTTAACAGATTGTTTGGTAAATAACTTGAGTGAGTCTTTTAACTCAATGATATTGAAGTCTAGGGACAAGCCTATCTTGGCAATGTTGGAGTGAATTAGGGATAGACTTATGACTAGGCTTTACACAAAAAGGAAAGGTATAGAGAAGTATGTTGGAAAGTTGTGTCCAAGAATACAAGATAAGTTGGAGAAATTGAAGCCTAAAAGCAAGCCATTTAGTGCTACCCCAGCTGGCAATTTCCTTTATGAGGTAGCCAATCAGTATGAGAGGCATGTAGTTGATCTTATCAAGAAGACATGCAGCTGTAGGTCTTGGGATTTAAATGGCATTCCATGCAAACAAGCCATAACATCCATTTATACAAACATTGAGACACCAGAAGACTACACTCACCCATGCTACCACAAAGAAACTTACATGGACATATACAAGGAGGTACTTCCTCCTATGCCTGGCCAGTCAGAATGGGCTGAGACTAGACAGCCTGCTCCCCTAGTACCTCACATATACAAACCACCTAGCAGGCCACCCAAGCAAAGAAATAGGGCTCCTGGTGAGCCTAGGAACCCTTACAAAGCAAGTAGGCTGAATAGACCTGTAAGGTGTGAGAAATGCAAAAAGGAAGGGCATAACTCAAGAGGGTGCAAGGCTGGCATCACTGGGGAGACACCATGGCAGATGAGACACCATGGTAGAGGAGACAGAGGCTTCAAGGAGAAAAAACTGTAAGTAATTGGGGTTTAAATGGCAAAAAAAAAAAAAAAATACTTGTTATTAAACTTACAAAGGTATTCATGTACTGAAATTGGGTTTTGTTGCAAACAAGGGGAAGGGTGCTTGCACCTAGTACCAGATCTGGATCTGCACCTCAGCCTGCACTCCAGCCTCCATCCCAATAGCCTACCCAGACTTACAACATGAGGTTTGCCACTCAGCCTTCATCCTCACAGCAAGGAAATTAAGTTAGGTCATCTCACAAGAGAGCGGGATGGTTCTCTTCCTCACAACCAGAGTTTCACACACCTAGGGAGTCCTGGGATACCATACCAAGTTCTTTATAGGTAACTTAGTTGAGTTGCTTCTTTCCTGGATGGTTGTGTAGACTGAGATATTTTTTAACAAGTGGATCTATTTTTTATTTTGTAGCCTTCACATGCAAATAGGATCACTGGTGGTGCGAGGACTAGAGGACAGCTTGCTACACAAAGGCCACCAAAAATGAATTTAGTGGGTGGAAAGAGTAAAGGCAAGAAATGAAGCTAATGGGTACGCATGCCAGCATTGGGAGTAAAGGCAGGTGTAGGAGAACATGTGGGCCTGCAACTAGTGTTTTTTGTGAAGACCACTGTTGGTTTTTTGCAATTATCAATTAGTGTAAAAAACAATCACCTTGTTTAGAGCAATTATGTGTGTGTGTGTGTGTGTGTGTGTGTGTGTAGCTGACCTTGGAATGTGCTTTTTTGTAATTTACTAGAAGTTAAGGTACAATACACTCCAGGTTGTTATTATGGTATGAAATTTTGTGGTATTATTTGGAAGTTGTGGTATTATTTGGAAGTTATGGTATTATGGTATGGAAGTTGTGGTATTTATTCAATTAAGTTTGTATGGAACATTATTTGTCCAAACTAGATTATATGGAAGTTTATTTATTGTGGCTACAGATTGTGTCCAAGTAGATTTTTCCAATACAGAGTGTATGGAAATTGTTATTGTGAAATGGTTGTTATGGTATGCGTAGGTCATTGATAATTGACCAATACATCTTTCATTATATGCCCAGAGACTAGTGGCATGACAAATACTTCTTTCATTGAATGGTTGTTATGGTATGCACAAAATACTCAATAATTGACCAATTCTTCGTTCATTGACACATCAAAACATTACATCGGTAGGCTAGTGCTATTACAATGCTAATTCATTAGCATCATTGCCATAACTATCTCTACTAACCAATTAACTACTTCAGGGCAACAACCTCGGTCTCTTCACTCCAGAGAACTCAATTGAGCCAAAACACAACAATAGCATAACAATAACAAAAAAAAAAAAAAAATCATGACAAAATGCATGCAAACTTCCACATTCTCTGTTTCTCTTCAGCAAACATGGCCTTTTCCTTAGCTTTTGCACAAACAGCTCGAGCCTCTCTCTCCCTTTCCTTGGCTTTGGCTTTCTCTTTAAGAGCCTTTTCTACCATTTGCCTAGCTTTTTCTGCCATATGCCTTGCTGCATCCGCCGTTTCTAGAGCTGTCATTTCCCTCTCATTAGCAAGTTGGAGAGCACTCTGAAGCCTAGACATCCTCTCTAGAGCCAAAGGTGTAGTTTCATTCCCACAAGGATAGGTTGGGTTATCAAGCTAAACAAAGAAAGCACACTTAGGACCAACCTTATAACAGCTACAACCCAAGAACCTCCTCCCAAAATTATACAAACTCAAACTTGTTCTCAAAACACAAGTTTGCTCATTGCACATATGCCCACATGAACCCAAGAAATTACCACTTGATGAAGACATAACAGCAAAACACGATTCCTAGGAAGTACAAATTTAGAGTTTCACATAGTAAGTTGGCACTTGAACAAAATCTGAAACCCTAAATTGAGACCAGACACAAATACCTTGATTTTCTTTACCGAAACTACCTTCCCTAGCTTCGATGTTGCGAAACTTGTGTTTTCTCCCCCTTCAGACACTCCAAACCACAAAGAACACGTTGATCTTACCACAGGTCTCTCTCTCGAAAAGTTTCTGAGTTTTAGGTGTTTTGATTCGCGTTATGTTGTGTTTTGGGGTTAAGAGGTGTTTTTGTAATGGCTGGGCTTGAGGTGGGTTACGGAGATTGACGGAAACATACCACAGGTGGGTTAAGTGGCACTTTTCAAACCACGGGTAGGCAAAGTGATTTTCACCCAAACCACAGGTGGGTTATGTGTAATTACCCCTTATTTATTTTGCACTCCATTTCATTAAAATATCAATTTTTCTTAAATCTAAAAAAAAATGATTTTCTTTCTTCAAACACATAAAAACTTAAATTAGGCTAGAATAGAATTCTATCTCAGATAAAAATAAAAATAATAACGACATTGAAGTTTGGGAGGACGAGGTGTGTCTTAAACCATAGACGCAAGGCAATATAAAGGATGTCATTATTAATGGGCTATCACTTAAACCTTTAGGTCAGTCGTTAAAGTATAAAAATAAGATTTTAAAAGGATAAATCGCACAACTCATTACATAGATCACTTAAAATAACTCATTACTTGACTAAATATATACGTGAATAATCGTTTTAATAATCACACAGTGGGTGAAACATTTTTTTCTTCAAACCAACTTAGAGTTAAACTTTGTTCATAGATTATGCTTACTTTTAAAACTAACAATAAGTCATATACAAGCTAGATATAAAAGAAGAATGACCACAGCCTTTTGAATATTTTTAAAACTAACAATAAGTCGTATACAGGCTTGACATACAAGAAGATTGGCCACAAATTTTTGCAAGGTTGTGTAAACACTTTTTTTTTTTTTTTTGGTGTTACACATAACTTAAAGAGACTTGATAAAGAGTCTAAGTTTAGTATGCAACAGATATCTTAGTTTAGGAACCAACCACAGTTGCATTAAGAGGTTAAAAATGGGCAAAATGCCCATGCTTATTTTGATACGTGTCCAAATTTGGTAGAGCCGGACCAATTGAAGTGCGTTCACAACTTCACATGATAAGTGAATAGGGATAGGCTTGTTCATCCATCGCCCACCACCGATGGAACCGCCCCTTACCACACCAAGCCGCCCGACTCAGAGCTCCACTGCAGGTGTTTGACACGATGGTCGACAATGTTTTTCGAGAACCAAAGCCAATAGGTGTGGTGAACGGTGGTGAGTTTTGCTCACCGATGAGAATCGCTCACCACATGTGTGATAGAGAGAGCTTAGAGAAGAAAAGGACAAGAGAATGAGAGGAGACTGAGAGAGAGAAAGATAAAGCGGTGTTATTGAATCTGGAGGAAAAAGAACATGTTAAATAGGTTTAGGTAATACAATATAAAACGAAGCCGTTTTGTATTTTTTTTTTTAAAGTTCTAATACTAAAAGGACGTAGTTTTGGTCTTAAAAAAAAAAAAAAAAAAAAACAAAACAAACAAACAAATTAGGGAACGGCGTCATTTTATCCTAGGTTAAATTTCTAGTTTCTCATTTATATCACTCTCCCTCTCTCTCGTCTTCTCTCTCTCCACAAGCCAACCGCCCACAGCCTCTTGCTCTCCCTTTCTCTTATCACGACCCCTCTCTTTCCTTAGCCTTTGCCACTCACTGCCACCATCCTCTGTCGCTCGATGCCACCATTCTCCAAGTGTCTTCCTCTCCACTCTTCCCTTTGTCCTAGCTATTCTTTGGAAGTTTGTAGAGAAGGTTTTTATGGTCAATACTTAGGACTACTATGCGTCTTTTTCTTCTACTAGGTATGTGAATTTAGTTGATGCACGATATCTAGGTTACTAACTATGCTTTGTCTCACTATACTTTTTAGAAAGATTGTGAATTTCTTTGAGATATTTTGTGTTTTAAAGAAATATAGTGAATATGTTTGTTTGATTTTTTTTTTAATGAATGTTTGCATTGTTTAATGATTCAGTATGGGTTGTTTGATGTGGTCTAATTTTTTTTATAAATATTTGGGTTGTATTTTTTTTAACAAAACGCATTGCACCAAACCGGCATGGTGAACCGCACCTTGTGCAAACTAGTTCCCACCCCTCCACAGGTAAGGTGCGGTCAAGGATAAGGGAAAACCGCCCCTGTAGGTGCAATGCAAAAAAGCCCTCCAAAATCGGCTGCACTGCAAAGTGTACTACCCTAGGATGCCTCTTCAAAGTTTCAAACCCTTAATTATTACTTTCACATAATGAAATGGATAAGGTTAATTTGGATAAGTGCTAGTGCTTCCTAGGATAATCTTCACATGATTAGATTTGGAAGGTACATTCCAATGCAATGACTGATAGGTGCACTCCATCTACCAAGGATAAGTGTTACTCTAAAGTTGTAAGTTGAGAAGAAAAGAAAAAGGTTAGGCAAGAAGAGTCAATTGGAACTACAAAGAATTGGTCCTCCTGAATTGAACGTAATTTAACTTGTCGAAGCCTGTGAGTGACCACGACCCCAGCCCGCTAATTTTTTCACAAACTAGGCCTAACCCGTGCGAACGGGTGGGATCGTGATGCTCAAAATGTTAAATTCACTGTAAAATGTACCCCCCTAGATCGAGGGTTTTACATGGAGTCGCTACTTATTTAATTTAAATGGAAAAATAAGAAAACCTTCTATATAAAAAAAATGCTTCTGTTGTATTATTGTATATGACAATTTATATCAATTTTGTAACAAAAATTTACAATTCTTTTTTGGTCCTAGATACAATATAAGAAAAGTAAATTACATTGCTTTATTTCCTAATTACATTCTAAAAAATGTAAAATTGCATATATAAGAGCATAGTCTAGTACCCTTGATCTTGGTTCAGAGGCTAATTTACGAGATGAGAATGAATTAAGCACCCATTTCGCCCGGTAAAACCGGTCTCCTAGGTTAAGGTGGCCAATATCATTTCATGTCAAACAAATACAAACAATATGTCAGATAAACATGTTAATTTGCAAGAATTGTAAACAAATATGTGTTTGGGAATTTAACATAAAGAGAAACAAAAAGTGAAATTTGTTAGATAACAATGTAAATGTAAAAAAAGCATGAAGGTAATGGCATGTTCATCCAAGAAATTAATGTAAATAAAGAATTTCTAGCCTAGACTTGTTCATCTAAGCATGTGAAGGAAAACAAAGTTATCATGTTATTTGTCATCAACATAATTGCAAAAGAAAATTTATTTTTAGACATACCAATCATCCAAGCAATCATGAGACGAACAAAAAAAAAAAAAATCTCCAAGACATGTTCATCCAAGTATTTAAGCGAAAACCATAATGTTTGTTAGGACATATGTGATTCACTTGTTAGGAACATATGTCACTACTTTATGTAATTGGCTTATCCTTTGACAAAACGCACTTTACTTGTATTTGGGTAGATCTAGGATGTGTTTAATACTTCAAGAAACTGTGTTTCAAGATCAAGTGTTGAAGTCATGCAAGTCTGTCCAAAATTCAAGTTGAAAAGTGCCTGTCATTAAAGCTTGACAACTAGCTCGACAGATAGCCATCTATCGAGCTTGAAGAGCTGTTTAGCCTTGTGGCTTGACAGCAGCTCGACAGATAGGGTATTTATCGAGGTTTATGAAAAATAGAATTTCAGTTCTGTTTTGACTTTAATCCGTGATTATGTGTTTTGGCTTTCTTTTCTCACAACCCTAGACATATAAAATGATTATTTTAAGGGCCGTCAAAGGAGATAAAAGTTGTACAAGTGTTGAGCAAAGTTTGTTCAAGCAAATTGTGACCGGAGATAGAATTTGCCCTAGTTCATCTCTTTTGTGAAGAAGTTGCTGTGTTTGTACACCGTTGGGTTTTATAACCGAGCATCTTCTTGATCTTCATCGTTTGGATGAACTGAAGAACTTTGCAGCCAACAACCTTCTCTAGTTGGTGATTGAAGCCGCGTACTAGAATTCGCGCAATTGGTTAGTCACGTACTGGGAGCCGTGCATCAAAAGAAGAAATTGTCACTACAGAACAAGTCCAATTGGGTATTGGGGTAAGGGTTCAACTGTAGGTTGGTATAAGGTACTGGGATTCCTTTACTTGTAACCGCTTGTTGTGATAATAATGAAATTTCAGGAGTAGTGACCTTAAAATTACCCGATGGGGGTTTTTGCCGTGTAGGTTTTACCCATTCGTAATCAAATCACCTTGTCAATTTATCTTCCGCTGCATACTTAGTATAATTGGTGATTTGTTTGTGCTACCACGCGCTTTGCATATTAATTTGATTAATTAATAAACTTGGCTAATTAATCAATTAATTAATCACAATGGGTCAATTCGTTTTTGGCCTATCAATGTTAATTAGACTTGTTCATCTAAGCATTCAATAAAGAGAGAAACAACTACCTAGATATGTTCATCTAAGCATGTTATGAAAAGCAAATAAAAACTTAGAAGTGTTCATCCAAGCATGTGAAGGAAAACAGAGAATTGTCATGCTATTTCTCTAGACATGTTCATCTAGAAAAAATCAAAATACTTAGACATGTTCGTTTAAGCATTTAGAAAAAAATTAAAACAACTACCTAGATATGTTCATCTAAGCATTCAAAAGAAAGTTGCACATTTGCCTAGAAGTGTTCATCTAAGCATGTAAAAGGAATATCAATGAGATATATAGGCATGTTCATCCGTGCATATCATGAAAGAAACAAATAATGACTTGTAAGCATTTATTAAAGCATGTGTAGAAAGTTAAATAACATAATTAACTACTTACCAGCATAGAGCATAAATTAAAAGGAGAAAGTGATCACTTAGAGAGCCAGGGAGAAAGTAAGGAAGTACTAAACTACAACCAAAGTAAGAACAATGGTTGCACAACAGCTTTTCTTTTCTGCTTTCTCACTAGCTTTCCAGAGGGAATTGGGGGTGCAGTTAAATGGAAGAGGTCTTCTCTATTTGTAGGGAAAGGGATAGCTTAGTTTTAAAGCTAAGTTATTAGCTTTCTTCTGAAGCTAAGGGAGGAGATAAACCTATTTAAATAAGCTGGAATGGATTTGATGTTGATCCCTATTTGAATTTTGAAAGGAAGTTGAAGATGATGCTGAACTTGTGTCATTTTATGCACTTGTTTCCTATTTTGGCGCTAACTTTCTGCTTAAAATTCCAATTGATTCAAGATTGGTGTTTTTCAAAAGAAATTCAATTCCTTACAACTTTTGCAGAAATAGAGAAAACCAAATTTCAACGTTTTCCAAGCCAAAAATGCGAATCAAGTTGCTACTGAAAATAGTAACGTTTTTTGAGCATTTTTCTGTTTTTTGAAATTTTTCATAGAATATATTTGTTTTTCTATCCAACTTATTTTTCAAAAGCTTTCTTCTGAAACTAAGGGAAGGGATAAGCCTATTAGATAAGCTTGAACAGATTTGATGTTGATCCTCATTTGAAATTTTGAAAGAAAATTGAAGATGATGCTGAATTTGTATTATCTTCTGCACCTGTTTCGTAATTTGACTATAAATTTCTGCTCAAAATTCCAATTGATTCAGGATTAGTTTTTTTTGAAAGGAAGTTCAATTCTCTACAACTTTTCACGAAATAGAGCAAAACCAAATTTCAACATTTTCCTGGCCAAAAATGCGATTCAAGTTGCTGCTAAGAATAATAACGTTTTCTTTTAGCATTTTTTTGTTTTGTTGAATTTTTTCATGGATCATATCTTTTTCTCTCTCCAAATTTTTGTTTTTTAAAAAGCAGATAAGATGCCATAAAGGAAAACATTTTTTTTATTATTTCTTAAAAAAAAAATGAAGTAAAATGAAATCCAATAAAAAATCACACACAATTAATTTTAAATTAATTCTTGTGAGATCCAATCAAAATTAAATGTTTAAAATAGGACGTGATGGGCCCATCGTGTAGGTGAGCCATGATCATTGAAATTTGATTGTATGATAACTTTTTATCAGACAGTCCAATCAAAGCCCATGACATACAATTATGGTCGTTAGAGCTTCAAGATTTGTTTTGTATCACAAATCTGAAGATCTACTTGTTGGTTAAATGCAAGTTGTAAAATGGGGTGTCTACAAAGCCTAAATTAAGCTTAAGTCGTGTGAAGGTCCAAAACTCCTTCCTTCCTATTTGGGCTTGGTGATCTTCTTCCTTCCTTCCTATTTGCTTTCCAACTAGCCCAATTTTTTTTTTTTGGATAGTTTCCACCACAAAATTGTATCCCCATTCAAGTATTCCTCTTTAGCTTTAAAAATAGCCCACTTATTATGAGTACTCTTAAACCATCACTCAGAAGCTATTCTGAAGCTCACTTCCTATAACGACCCAAGAAAAAGCATTAGTCATTTCTATATTATACCTCAAAAGGACTAATCACAATTGAGACTCATTGTAATTGTTAATAAAGCCCAGATCTACATAGTAAACACCCGATGTAAAACTCATCGCACACCTACTCACATCACATAATCAATCAAATTGGTACATCATACTTCCACTCTTACATTCCTCTATTCAATAAAACCTTTCTATCTACTTTCTATGTTTTTGGTGGGTGTAAGGATTTGATTGGTTGGGTGAAACAAGAAGGATAGAAAAGTTGAGAGAAAACTAATTTTTATGAGTGTTTGATTAGAGAAAAAGGGAGGATGAAGAATTAGTGGACTCAGTTGTTTTTCTCTTGGCTCACCAAAATTCTATCTCCCCAATTTGAGAAGAAAATAAAAGGAAGAGGAATAGTTGCAGACAATAACAGAACTATCCCTTTTCCTCTTACGTGCTAGGCACCTATTAGATTTTTTTGCAATATATTCCTGAGGGTTTTTTTTTTTTTTTTTTTTTGGTTTAACTATATGTGAATTTTTTTTTTAACTTTTAACTTTTTTCCTTGGCATAATTTTTCTTTTTCAATAAATTTGGGTGATTTTTTTTGTTGGTTTTTTGCCACTTTTTTCTTTTAATTGAGCATCATTTTTTAATAAGAGCTTATGAATAAGCTTGTACAAATTCATTTTTTACATCCTTTCACTTTTTTATTCTCAACCAAATACAAATGAGAAAAACTAAAATTTCTTCTATCATCCAACATTTTCATTTCTTCTTCATTTTCTATCCTCTCACTTTAATATCTCTTCTTCATTTTCTATTCTCACACTTTAATATTGTACTGCACAAAGTTTCTTGCTTAACCACATTGTACTGCATAAAGTTTCTTCTTTCTTGGTTAGTGTCATATTTTGTTAAATGCATATTTGTGGGCTTCCAACTTGTATTCCAGTATTTGGTAATAGGATTTGTCAGCCCGAAGCCCATAACACTTATAGTTGAGAAGCTCAACAAAAATATATGAACTCAGAATGCAACCAACAGTAATTAAATGTTAGGCCCAAATTACAAATTGTTCCATTTAGCTTTACCCAAAACTCAATTCAGTGCTTAAATTTCAAATTTTATTCAATCTTTAATCCTCCTGTTAATGTCTATTCAGTGCTTAAAAATCCCATCAATTGAATAAAAAGTACTATTTTTTGAAAAATTAAAAAATAGAGGGGGCAATTTACTCAAGAGGAATGCACTGAAGACTGAAATTTCACAAAAGAAGTAAATTACGATCATAATAAATACTGGAGCGTCATAAAAAATTAGCCAAAAAGTATTATTTGCATAAATATTTTAAGCAAACACTTCGCACACGCAACATTCACAGCTGAGATTAATCATGTTTTCCAAAAGCACATACACAGTACACAGTACATACACACACACACACACAAACAAAATCAACCAGAGGATTCTAAAAAAAAAAAAAAAAAAAAAAATTCAACCAGAGATTTCAATGGCCTTGACATCAGGTTTCTTCACCTCCACTTTAGGAACAGTTACAGTGAGAACCCCATTCTCCATAGCAGCCTTGATCTGATCCATCTTCACATTCTCCGGCGACCTGAAACTCCTCACAAACTTGCCACTGCTGCGCTCGACACGATGCCACGTGTCATTCTTGTCTTCCTTCTCTATCTTCCTCTCTCCACTAATCCGAACCACTCTGTCATCTTCGACCTCGACTTTCACTTCCTCCTTGTTTAGCCCAGGAAGATCGGCCTTCAACACGTGAGCTTCTGGGGTCTCTTTCCAATCAATACGAGTGTTGACAAAAGCAGAATTCTCTTTGGAAATTTGGATTGGAAAATCCTTGAATGGATCCCACACGTTTGGTCTCATTTCAACACATTGTCAAAGAGATTAAGGCTCATGAATAACTGGCCACTAACGCATCTTTTACCCAAAATTTTATTTCAAGATGATTGATCTCGCGATATAGGAAAAATATTTTCAAGCCAAATTCGTGAGCAAATCGTTGCATGCCTTGACTTTGGTTGCGTTCCCATGGGGCTGCCTTGGCCTTGGCTGCGTGCTTGCCTTGGCCTTGGCAGCGTGCCCCTTATTTCTGTTGGCCATCAGGCCCTTCAAACTCGATCTCTGTCTTAGATCCATTCCTTCTCCCTCCTCGGAGCTTGTATCGAGCTGAGCAACAATTAGTTTTGGCGGATGGGCTGTGAACAGTCTGTCGGACTCAGTTTCAGAATCCGAGAGTTCCATAGGCTTCTCTAATGCTCATTCTTCTTCTTTAAAGCGAAACCCTCCAAGCTTCTACTCCAACGAGGTTATGCTGAACCTATTTCTTCTTTAGCTTACTGGATTCCGTTATAGCCCACAGGCTTCTCTAATGCTCCTTCTTCTTCTTTAAAGCGAAAGTCTCCAAGCTCCTACTCCAACGAGGTTACGCCGAACCTATTTCTTCTTTAACTTACCGGATTCCGTTATAGCCCATAACTTATCGGTTTTCCCACTCCCCGGTGTGTGTGTGTGTGTTTGTTGTCTTGTGTCTTTCTCAAAAAAAGCATAAGTGGGCTTATTCCACATCGCCTAAATGTGTGTCTACCTTTGAGTTTAAAGCCTTCACACAACATTCAAGAGTTACCGGCTTTTGTATGTTGTGAGTTGTGTGATATTAAACTCGGTCTTCCTACTCTCCGATGTGTGTGTTTGTTGTCTTGTGTCTTTCTCAAAAAAAGAAAAAGAAAAAAAAGAAGAGGATTCTAGTGTAATCTAGGCCCTGTTTTTTGTTTTGGAACTTTCAAGGACTATTGAGAACTATGTACGAGTTTCAAAAAAAAAAAAGAACTATGTACGAGCTACTTTGTGGGCACGTTTATAGGACCAAATTGAAGCTTGAAGAGACTCATGGCCCATAGTTTAAAAAGTCCCTTGAATATCAGGCCTTTATAGCCCAAAAATATTATTATATTTTAGAACGAGTAGGTAGCCTGCAATACGCCAAAAAAAAAAATGTAAAAAAATAAAATAAAATTTTATATGATATATTTAATTGAATATTTGAAAATGAATGACTTACTTAATTTATTATACTAATTAAGAAAACATAACATCTAATTTAATGAAATTTTGTTTAGTGTCGTGAACTTGGGTTGCTTGATTGAAAAAGAATTGTCTGATTAGCTTAAATTGATATGTTTTAACATTATTTTGTAACTCTAAAATTCAAATTAAAAAATAGTTATTAGATTTGAGTTTCTGACAACAAGTTAACAATTTTAAAGGTTATCAAAAACTAACAATTTTAAATCTCTTAAAAATTTTACAATTTCTTTTTCTCTCTATCAAAATTAAAATTAGAATTAATAGTACCAAGCTAGAGATACAATGACCATCTCATACATGATATTTATTCTTATACTTATTATTCAATTTTTTTTTTTGGAATTAAAAATTTTTAAAATAAATTTTATATATAGATGAAAATAGTTATGCAAAAAGGCAAGACAAATTTTCAAATGTGTGTGTCACTTATAAAATATTAACTAACAATAAATATTACACTTGCTTATAATTATCCAAAATTAAAAATGATAAAATCCTATTTAAGATAGAATATGTCACAAACTCACAAGAAATATTAAGTGAATTAGAGATGTTACCAATCGAAAAGGAAATCTTAGTGGAAGTTGAACACAAAAACACAATTAGTAGTAATTTTGTATCTCAAAAGGCAATAAAAATAGATTTAAAAAAATCAAAACATAAATATTATACAATTAATATTTAAAATAAGAGAAATCCCTATTAAAAATTATCGCAAACTCCAAAATGTGTTGTGCTTGTTCGAGATTAGGTCTTATTATTGCACACTATGAATTTAAGCTAGGTTTCAATTGAATCTATTTCAAATTAAATTGAAGTATTTGACAGAAATGACACTATTTAGAATTTGCAGGTTTTTTTAATCTATATTTTATATTTAAAATACTCTATGCATTGAAAAATCCTCACAGTGGCCCTATTTTGCATGATATACATTTAACATGCCAACAACATAGTTAATATTTCCTGATTTTGGCATGATCACCATCATATTATTACAAAGAAATGAATTCAATTGAGACCAAATTTTTTTAAAACACACAAATATCAAATTGTTGGTTTTACAAATAAGTGTTCAACGAGAACTATGGTTGAGGTATTGGAAGAAACTAATAATTGTTCATTAAAATGTAGATCATGAAAAGTTAGCTAGCCTTGCATTGGGTAGCTTTAATGTAGATCATGAAATGCTCATGCAAGAAGCAGTCACCCAACTTTACCATTGGCGAAATGAAAAATTTGAACTCATAAAGTGAACTAATAAATAAATAAAACCCATGTTTTTATCAATATAATCTAACATTATGTCAATGAAATTAAGACACTTATTTAGATTGAAAAAAATGGGATGGATATACTGAAGAACATAAAAATCAAGTTGTTGGAGAAAGAATTGAGAAAAGAACAGTTTGGAGGTTTCAAAAAGTTCTTGAATGTAATTAGGCTTGAGTGATTTCATAACGACTTTGACGATCATAAATAGGAAATGTAGGAGATCAGTTTGTAAACCATGAAGTAAAAAAGATCATATGGTGTTGTAAGCCTTCATTTTTGGAGAAGTAAATGAAACTTTGATATCCTTCTCAATTTAAATTCTACCCAACTAATCTCCTATAAATTTTTCATTTTGAAGACTGTAAAATCTATGTTTTTGTTAGCTTAATGTCATGCCAGATTTACAAATAATTAGTTTCTCATTTTAATGTACCTTTATCTGTTGGCAAATTGATATGTTCTCATTTTAATATGCTTACTTTTAAAACTAAGTCATATACAAGCCTGACATAAAAAAAGATTGACCACAGCTTTTTGCATATTTTTAAAACTAACAATAAGTCGTATACAGGCTTGACATACAAGAAGATTGCCCACAACTTTTTGCAAGGTTGTGTAAATACTTTTTTTTTTTTTTTTTGTGTGTGTGTGTGTGTTGCATATAACTTAAAGAGACTTAATAAAGAGTTTAAGTTTAGCATGCAATAGATATCTAAGTTTAGGAACCAACCATAGTTGCATTAAGAGTTTAAAAATGGGCAAAATGCACATGCTTATTTTGATGCGTGTCCAAATTTGGTAGAGTCGAACCAATTGAAATGCGTTCACAACTTCACATGATAAGTGAATAGGGATAGGCCTATTCATCCATCGCCCACCACCGATGGAACTACCCCTTACCGCACATAGCAGCCCAACTTAAAGCTCCGTCGCAGGTGTCTGACGCAGTGGTCGGTAGTGTTTTTCGAGAACCGAAGCCAACAGGTGTGGTGAGTTTTGCCCATTGATGAGAATCGCACCGCACCGCATATGTGTGTGTGTGTGTGTCATTGGGATTGAGAGAGCTTAGAGAAGAAGAGGACGAAAGGATGAGAGAAGACTAAGAGAGAGAGAGAGATAAAGCGGAGCTATTGAATCTAGAGGACAAACAACATGTCAAATAGGTTTAAGTAATACAATATAAAATGAAACAGTTTTGTACTTTTCTTTTTAAGTTCTGATACTAAAACGATGTAGTTTTGGTCTTAAAAAAAAAAAAAAAAAAAAAAAAAAAAAAAAAAAACGAATTAGGGAACGACGTTGTTTCATCCTAGGTTAAATTTCTAGTTTTTCATTTATATCACTCTCCCTTTCTCTCGTCTTCTCTCTCTCCACAAGCCCACCGCCCACAGCCTCTCGCTCTCCCTTTCTCTTGCACAACCCCTCTCTTTTCTTAGCCTTTGCCACTCACTACCACCGTCCTCTGCCGCTCGATGCCACCATTCTCCAAGTGTCTTCCTTTCCACTCATCTCTTTATCCTAGCCATTCTTTGGAAGTTTGTAGAGAAGGTTTTGATGGTCAATACTTAGGACTACTATGCTTCTCCTTCTTCTACTAGGTATGTGAATTTATTTGATGCTCAGTATCTAGGTTACTAACTATGCTTTGTCTCGCTATACTTTTTAGAAAGATTGTGAATTTCTTTGTGATATTTTTGTGTGGGTTTTAAAGAAATATAGTGAATACGTTTGTTCTTTTTTTTTTTCTTTTTCTTTTTTTAATGAATGTTTGCATTGTTTGGTGATTCAATA
The DNA here is from genome assembly GCA_030021035.2 of Notholithocarpus densiflorus. Taxonomy (NCBI): domain Eukaryota; kingdom Viridiplantae; phylum Streptophyta; class Magnoliopsida; order Fagales; family Fagaceae; genus Notholithocarpus; species Notholithocarpus densiflorus. The sequence goes on from JARYZH020000045.1 coordinate 2,649,520, forward strand.
TGGGTTGTTTGATGTGGTTTGATTTTTTATTTATTTAAATATTTGGGTTGTATTTTTTTTAACAGAACGCACTGCACCAAACCGACATGGTGCACCACACCTTGTGCAGATCGATTTCCACCCCTCTACAGGTAAGGTGCGATCAAGGATAAGAGAAAACCACCCCTGTAGGTATAATGCAAAAAAGCCCTCCGAAATCGGCCGCATTGCATCGTGTATAGCCCTAAGATGCCTCTTCAAAGTTTCAAACCTTTAATTATTACTTTCACATAATGAAATGGATAAGGTTAACTTGGATAAATGCTAGTAATTACTAGGATAATCTTAACATGATTAGATTTAGAGGGCAACATTACAATGCAGCGACTGATAGGTGCACTCCATCTACCAAGGATAAGTGTTACTCTAAAGTTGTAAGATGAGAAAAAAAGAAAAGGATTAGGCAAGAAGAGTCAATTGGAACTACAAAAAATTGGTTCTCCTGAATCGAATGTAATTTAACTTGCCGAAGCCCAAATTAAGCTTAAGTCGTGTGAAACTCATCGCACACCTACACACATCATATAATTAATCAAATTGGGACATTCTACTTCCACTCTTACATTCCTCTATTCAATAAAACATTTCTATCTACTTTCTATGTTTTTGGTGGGTGTAGGGGTTTGTTTGGTTGGGTGAAACAAGAGGTATAGAAAATTGAGGATAGAAAAGTAGAGAGAAAACTAATTTTATGAGGGTTTGATTAAAGAAAAACGAAGGATGAAAAATTAGTGGGTTCTAGTGTTTTTCTCTTGGCTCACCAAAATCTTATTTCCCCAATTTGAAGAGAAAATAAAAGAAAGAGGAATAATTGCAAACAATAATATAACTATCTCTTTTCCTCTTACGTGCTAAGAACCAATTAGATTTTTATGCAATATATTCCTGAGGTTCTTTTTTTTTTGTCCAAGTTTAACTGTATGTGAAATTTTTTTTTTAACTTTTAACTTCCTTGGCATAATTTTTCCTTTTCAATAAATTTAGGTGAATTTTTGTTGTTGGTTTTTTGTTACTTTTTTGCTTTAATTGGGTATTATTTTTTAATAAGAGCTTATACAAATTCATTTTTTCCATCCTTTCACCTTTTTCACACCCAACCAAACACAAATAAATAAAACTAAAATCTTTTCAATCATCTAACTTTTTTATCATTTATTTATATTCCATCCCCTCACTGCATAAAGTTTCACCGCATAAAATTTCTCCACATTGTACTTCATAAAGTTTCTTCTTTCTTGGTTAGTGTCATATTTTTTGTTAAGTGCATATTTGTGGGCTTCCAACTTGTATTCCAGTATTTGGTAATAGGATTTGTCAGCAAAAATAAATGTACTCAGAATGCAACCAACCGTTCTTAAATGTTAGGCCCAAATTACAAATTGTTCCATTTAGCTTTACCAAAAACTCAATTCAGTGCTTAAGTGCCCAAAAATGTAGTCTTAAAATTCCCATCAATTGAATAAAAAGTATTTTTTGAAAAATTAAAAAATAGAGGGGGGCCATTTACTCAAGAGGAATGCACTAAGGACTGAAATTTCACAAAAGAAGTAAATAACGATCATAAATAAAAATTAGCCAAAAAGTATTATTTGCATAGATATTTTAAGCAAACACTTTGCACACACAACATTCACAGCTGAGATTAATCATGTTTCCCAAAAGCACATACACAATACACAGTACACACACAAAAACAAAATCAACCAGAGATTTCAATGGCCTTGACATCAGGTTTCTTCACCTCCACTTTAGGAACTATAACAGTGAGAACCCCATTCTCCATAGCAGCCTTGATCTGATCCATCTTCACATTCTCCGGCAACCTGAAACTCCTCACAAACTTGCCACTGCTCCGCTCGACACGATGCCACGTGTCATTCTTGTCTTCCTTCTCTATCTTCCTCTCTCCACTAATCCGAACCACTCTGTCATCTTCGACCTCGACTTTCACTTCCTCCTTGTTGAGCCCAGGAAGATCGGCCTTCAACACGTGAGCTTCTGGGGTCTCTTTCCAATCAATACGAGTGTTGACAAAAGCAGAATTCTCTTTGGAAATTTGGGTTGGAAAATCCTTGAATGGATCCCACACGTTTAGAGAGAATGGGTCGAAGATATTGCTGCGTTGGCCACCGAAGAAGCTTGGAATCATCGACATTTTTGAACTTTGATGTTGTTGTGAATAACTTCAGAGACTCAGATTTTTGCTGGAAATTTTTCGATGGTTGAAAGATTTGATGGGTTGGGTATTTGTAAAGATGACTAAGAGGATTCTAGTGTAGTCTAGGCCCTGTTTTTTGTTTTGAGATTTTTGGTTCTTTGGAACTTTCTAGGACTATTGCGAACTATGTAGGAGCTACTTTGTGGGCACGTTTATAGGACCTAATTGAAGCTTGAAGAGACTCATGGCCCATGGTTTAACAAGTCCCTTGAATATGTGGCCTTTATAGCCCAACAATAAATGATTATATTTTAGAACTAGTAGTTATAAGAGCAATCGCATTAATAAATGCTATCCGATCTCATTTTACCATCTAAAAAAGTTATTTTATCAATTATATCATACCATTTTACAATATACACAGCATCCCAAAACTCTATTATTTTACCATTTTATTAAAATATTCTATTTTATTCCTTTTTTTTTTGTACTATTTCTCTTTTTCTCTTCCTTTTCCTCTCTTTCTCTATCAACCTCTAGCACCGGTTCAACACATAGAGGCATACACACACAGACCCATGATACACCGATCAACCTATCCAAACCCATCACCACACACATACAAACATAAACACATACCATCAAACCATCAACAGAGCCACACACACACAAACCATCAAACCAATCGGAGCCAACAACGGCCACCACACCCACCACCTGAACCACGCCGCCAAAGAAACCCACCACCGATCCACCACGATCTCCACCACAAACCCACTAGATTGAAGAGAGAGGCTGAGAGTTTGGAGTTGGAAAGACCCATCAGACCATGCCACGCCGTGAAAGGCCCATCAGACCATGTCGGGTGAGAAAGTGGCCAACGGTGGCCTGGGCTTAGGCATCGCTAGGTGAGACGCGGTCTGGGCTTGGCGTTGCTGGGCGATGGTGGCCAACGGTGGCCTGAGGAGGAGCAAAGGGAGAGGGATAAATCACTGAGAGAGAGCAAAGGGAGAGGAAGAAATCTGAGAGAGAGAGACATGGGAGACAGACTTGAGAGAGTGGGAGAGTCAAGGAGACAGAGTGGAGAGAGAAAAAGAATAAAATAATATTTTTGATTTTACAATAGTGCTATAGTGCAATTCTACCTTTAGAATTTCATTGTAGTAATATTGCAAATTTTTTTGCAATAGTTGGCTTTTACAAGTCTGGATGGAGGGGGTTTTTTGTGCTTAAATGGTAAAATAGACTAATATATGGCATGCCGGGTGTGAATGCTCTAATATGCAGAAAAAAAATTGTAAAAAAATAAAATAAAATAATATCTGATATATTTAATTAATTGAAAATTAATTAGAGAATTTTTTTTAAATGACTTATTTAATTTATTATAATTAATTCAGAAAAGATAACATCTAATTTAATGAAAATTTGTTTAGTGTTATGAACTTGGATTGCTTTATTGAAAAAGAATGATCTGATTAGTTTAAATTGATATGTTTTAACACTATTTTGTTACTCTAAAATTCAAATTAAAAAAATAGATATTAGAGTTGAGCCTGTGACAATAAGTTAACAATTTTAAATCTCTTAAAAATTTTACTCTTTTTTATTCTCTCTCTATTAAAATTAAAATTAGAATTAATAGTACCAAGAGAGACAATGACCATCTCATACATGATGTTTATTCTTATATTGATTATTAAAATTTATTTTTAGAATTAAAAATTTTAAAATACATTTTATATATAGATAAAAATAGTTCAATTAACATATTAAGATATGTAAAAAGGCTAGACAATTTTTCTAATGCATGTGTCACTTATAAAATATTAACTAATGTTAAGGGTCTTTTTGTGGAACCCAAATAAAAGGGAGGAAGCCTAACCCAGCAACACAGACCGAAAAGAAGTTGGCAAAAGATAGAGAACAAGAAACCATTACGCCCAAGCGGCAGGAATAATAGGTCACATGTCCATAAAAGTAAGCAAATGGGCCTTGAGAAAGCAAATGGGCTCAAAAGAGCCCGAAAAGAGAGAAATAGCAAATAGCAAACCCATGGGCAGTGTATGATAAGAACGAGCCGCGGCAGGCCCAAAGCAATACAAGCAAAGAGAGTAGGGGATTGATGGCAGGCCCATAAACCCCAATGATGAGTATGAAGTAATTAGGCCGGGGAAGCCCAATGAAGTTAGTAAAAAGCCCATGGGAATACAAAGTTAGGAAAAAGGCCGAGGAAGCCCAAAGCAAGCAAATGGGCCGATGATGCCTAAGCGAAAGCAAAAGGGAAACAGGAGCCCGTAAGTAAGAAAACCCATGGTCATGATAAGCCATTGGGGAAAGAATACACGGCAGGCCCAAAAGGGCCCGGCAGGATCAAGTCATTACAGCAGGAATGACAAAGTAAATATGGCAAGACATGATGGCAATCAAGAAGTAGGCTGGAAATGTAAAACCCGGTATCAAATGAAGTCCAGCCCCTAAGGGGAGCAAGGATTGTAAAACAGCCCACATAAAAGGACGAAGAAGGGCGGCAGATTGTGTAAACAAGCCTCCAGGCTGCGGCAAATGCATGAAGCGGCAGGCAGATTTTGGACATACATGAAAGGGAAGCACGCGCAAGGTCCAGGCACCACCAGCCTGTACCCAGCCAATATGAGACGTGGTGGGGTCATGGGTCAGAGGTAAGGAGATATGGTTTGGTGGTGGGGAGAGGGGAAAAGACCTATTTTGCGGCTCCTGCCCAAGCTCTTTTGGGAGGTACGTCCTGCTGGGATGACAGACCACCCCAAAAGAAGCAAGGTTGGGGGAGGAACTGTTAGGTGCATGCCAAGAGGGATAGAGAGAGAAAACACCTACATCGTGGCAGGAAAGGGTGCCACGGCAAACTAATAAATAAAACAGCTTTCCTTTGTCTGGAGGTGGGGTGTGGAACACAGACGAACCAGTGGTGGTCGGTAAGTACACCCAGACCAGACAAAGGTGGTTAAAGGGCAAAATAGTAAAATCTGGTCACGGCAGGCACTATAAGAAGACCTTTACCGTGCCCAGAACAGAGGATCGAGGGGGAAAAACAGCGGAGAGCACGAAATAGAATAGAAAGAAAGCAAAAAGCAAAGGAAAGAAAAAAAAAAAAAAAAGAGAAAACAGAAAACAAAGAGAGTTAATACGGAGGGCATGCACTAGTAGGTCGATTTCCCTCTCTCCCCTTCAAAATCCTACTCTCCTCCAAAAGAAAAAAAAAAGGGATTCATTTGGGCATTAACTATTCAGGTCCGGTTTCCTCAAAGCCATTAATCTCCACGGCAGGATCTTTTCCTGGGAGATTAGCTGCATTGAGAGGAATCGTTCTTCCTCTTTAGTTTTTCTCGCCTCTGTGGACCAAACTTGACTCAATTCATATTTCTTCTTGATTAACTCATATTATTATTTACTCTTTTATCTTCTTCGTAAAAGTCATCGTTGTCATTGTAATTATGTTTCATAAGTAGGGATTGTTCGGTCATTTTCTATTAAAAGATCAGAGAACTTTGTTTTGTTATCATTATATCTGCCTGCCATAACTCATTTGAAACAGCTCTGCCTGCCATAACTCATCTAAAACAGCTTTGCCTGCCATAAGTACACTCCTGGCAGACGAGGTATAGTTTGTGCACAATCTAGCTCAAGTTGAGTTGCAATTGGACTGGTCTCAACTCTCTTACTCAGAATACTCGGGTCCATTACCGCAGGAGGCAGCCCAACGCACAATACAAAAAAAAAGAAAGGCCCCTACAACTAACAATACATATTACATTTGCGTATAGTTATCCAAAATTAAAAATGATAAAATCCTATTTAAGATAGAATATGTCACAATAAATATTAAGTGAATTACCGATGTTACCAATTGAAAATGCAATCTTTGCGGAAGTTGTACGCTAAACCACAATTAGTAGTAATTTTGTATCTCAAAATGTAAGAAAAATAAAATTTTAAATTAAAAAAAAATCAAAACATAAATATTATACAATTAATATTTAAAATAAGAGAAGTCCGCACTAAAAATTATTGCAAACTCCAAAATATGTTGTGCTTGTCTTAGATTAGGCCCTATTATTGCAGACTGCAAATTTAAGTGAGGTTTGAAATGAATTTATTTCGAATTGAATTGAAGTATTTGACAAAAACAAGACTATATAAATTTTACAAGTTTTTTTTTAAAAAATTAATTTATATTTAAAATACTCCACACATATGAAAAATCCTCACAGTGGTCCTATTTTGCATGAAAAACATTTAACATGCTAATAACATGGCTAATATTTCATGATTTTGGCATGATCACCGTTATATTAGTACAAAGAAATCAATTCAATTGAGGTTAAAGTTTTTAAAAACACATAGATATCAAATTGATGATTTTACACAAAAGTGTTCAATGAAAACCACCGTTGAGATATTGGAAAAAACTAATAATTATTCACATTAAAAAGTGTGACATTGAAAATCACTGCCTTATACCTTCTCTTTTTATCTGTATCAATTTTCTTCTTGATGCCATATTAACAGTTTAAAGGTAGATCATGAAACCTACCTTTAACGTATAATGTTAAATATGCATGCCCTTTTGAAAAAACGCTTCATCAACGGGCAATTGAGGGCAATCATGTTTTTTAAGTTTAGAAAAATTACTATTCCAACCATGAGGTAGCAACACTATTCTAACAAACCCTTCAACAACCTTGATATAGTCTAGGAGCAGCTCACAAACACCTGGATATGCTTCATGCAATTTAGCATTGACAGCATTGTGGTTCGGGTCCTATTATTACAAAAAAAGAAAAGAAAAGAAAATTCATTATATATAAGTCCAAAACTGCATACTATTTTTTATTTAAATAAATACAAATAAAAAATATACCAGAAGTGCTAATATAACCCGAATTAACTCTCACAATTCTTCATAAAATGTGGGAAAGTATTAGCATCCGTATACATTCTCTTGTAATAATTTTTATACGTGTAAACACTCATACAAGGAAAACATTTTAATAAAAATTGAAAAAGGAAACATTTTATTTTGATTACTTGTCATTAAATTTCTTCTAGTACAACTTGCCTTGCAAAATTAAGAGAATGATGGTGATGAATACTTGAATTAATGATAGTTAAGGTATATATAGTTTTTTTAATTTTTAGTCTATAAATAACTCACTTATGAATTCGCCAAAGCTCATAAACGATCTGCTAGTAACATTTGTAACAATAATTTAGTGCGTGCCTCAAATTTGCAAAAATTTTATATTTATTTTATAGCATTATTCGTGAAAGACCATTGTTATTTCTATTTGTTAAAATTGAGTATATTCCAATATATAAACATACACAGATCTAGAAGTGAAAATAATTAGGTTCGGATTATAGTTTCGCATATCAAAAAAATAAATCTACGTAATATCCGAATGAATATGTTAAAGAATATAAGAATTTTTTTTAAAGGCGAGTCGCTATGATAACATAGTAAAGGTGAAAATTATCTTTCCATCATCTGGTTGAAACAAAAGGCCTATCTAATCTCATCTTTTAATGGCAAAAGCAACATTTGTTTATGTGAAAATCCAAGAACAATGGCATGATTTAGGGAACATGAAGTCCTTGAGTCATTCAGATGCGAATATTTTTGAAACATGCTTATGGGAATTTATCAAGAGTCATTGAGTCAATAAGAAAATATAGTTACGGTGAAACAAGAAAATCAACGTGAAATGATGAAAACCAGTGGTGAAACAAGACAATGTGGACCTAGACACCTTGAATTTAGAAAGATACATCCAAAAAGCGCATAGCTCTAGTGCGAATCAATGTGTTTCCCACGTAGAAGGCGAATCAACAAACAAATAAATATGGATGATTTTTTTTTTCTTCCCTGAATACAAAAAAGAAAAAGAAAAAGGGAAAGTTCCTATTCACATGACAGTAGCCTGTTTGGAAGTTTAGAGAGGGAGGAGAGTAATGGGGAAGAGAGTAGAGGGGAATGGTTCCCCTCCATCTTGTTTGGATGTTTTTAAAATTAGTAAAGGGGAATGGAGTAATTAGTCATTCCCCTTATTTGGATGTTTTAAAAATTAGGATGGAGAGGAGAGGAAATGATTAAAATAGACAAATTTACTCCTATTTGAAAATGGACTTACAACATTAGTCTATTATTAATTTAAAAAGGATAAATTGGGAAATTTATCTAGTCAATAATTTAACTCTCCTTCCAAATCTCTCCAATTTGGGGGAATTAAAAATGAGGGATTAGAGATAGTTGAAACCCCTCAAAACCCCTCAAAACTCCTCCTCCTCTTTTCTTAAAAAACTTCCAAACAAGGTAATTGAATTACTCTCCTTCCCTTTACTCTACTCTCCCTCCTTTTTTTTAACTTCCAAACAGGCTAAGGGTAATTCTACGCGTATTACCGGAGTTTTGATGTAACTTTAAGTAAACACATTTATTGAAGTGTCATTGCTAGAATCACTTAACTCCCGCTAAGCATCACATGAAATAATACGAGGAATCCTACCCACCAAGCCACAAGTGATGATTAAGGGAGCATGGATGATGATCACAAAAAACCAACCATTTTGGGTACCAACGCCAGAGGGTCCAATCAAACATACAGCAAAGGACAGGGTTAAAATGTCATACTCATATCACTATATATCAGGGCCATTTCATTTCAATGCACAGCTTCTGGTCCTCCTAAGGCCGCCTACAAGTTAACATACACTTCCAATTTGGCAGACAAATCCTCGAATCTTGTTCCAAAGTCCAATATAGCCGTTAAAAAAGGCTTGTGAATCTATAAAAATTAACCGTTATAATTATTATTATCTTTTGCCTCTCTTCCTCTTGTAAGCATTCCGGTACGGCTGATTCTCATCAACTTTTGTCAAAATATTGCTACATCTTTGCATAGTATATGTTCAACAAACAGCTCATTTGGATGAGTATTAAAAGTTAACATTATTTACATAATTTTCTTTTAGACCCGAGCCCATTTCGAGTTTGTCACTAAGATAGTTTATACTTTATATATTCAAACTTGATTTATTTTATTGTTGATTAAACTCAAACTTGTTCACAAGCAATTTGATAGACTTATTTATTTCTCATTTATAGTAACTATCACAACAAAACTTTTTACCTTTTTTTTCACAAATTTATACTAATAATTAATAACTAAATTATATTATTTAAGTTAATTAGATAGAATGCTTTTAGTTTATGAATTTATAAATAAAAAAAAAGATTAATCAACCATGTCTTGTTATAATTTATATATAATTTTTACTATAAAATGAACTATTTATATTTTCAACAAATTACAACACATTAATTTGATTTTTATTATTTTATTTACAAAATTTACACAATCTATACTTGAATCGATTTTCATACTCACGAACTTATTCATGAATATATGATTATGTTTAAACTTTGCTCATTTGATAATAAAGCCTAAATTTGGGTTTAAGTTTGAATCATTGGTTAAATAAACAGCCAATACAAAGTCGGGTCGAGTGGCTGCTTAACACCAAACCTAATCTAAGATATGTGAACACCTTTACTACTCATTAAAACTCACAAAAACCCAATAATAACAAAAATAGAATTGGAGAAAAGATGGAGATAGTTGAGTGAGAGAAGAAAGACAATGGAAAGAGATGAAAAAGAGAGATTTCTCATAGAGAAAAGATAATAAAAACTATTTAAATGGAAGTAGAGAAAAAAAAAATTTGTTGGTGAGCGTATGTGAAAAGTGGATTAATTAAAATAAAATTTTACTTTTTAAGCTAAAAATCAATAGGAGTGCTTTAGAGCATGTTATATTCACTCAGAAAAAAGAAAATTTACTCTTTTTTTGGTTCTATCTACACTCTCATATTAAACCAAGCCCTACTTTCATTTATTCAATTTTTTGGTGCAAGTACTACTTTATTTATGATTTTTATTCTCAAAAGTTGTCCAAACTTTCAAGCGCATTTGAAACGTTATTCACAAGATTTTACACTACTTAATTACTTGTGCCCCCACTCCAATTAGCTTCCTTGTCACAAAAGTAGAATCGAGTCCTATAATAATATCAAGTGTAAGAATATATATATATGACAATGACACAAGAATTATAATTGGGTAATTATTATATTAATTTTAAAACTGTTATAGATGATTAGATGGTTTGTGATTGAAAAATGAAGTAACTTCAAATTATGATAAATGAAAATTCTTAACCTTTAGAGAGAAAAAAATTAGAAGAGTCTTTAAGCACTCTTAGAAGCTTCTATATTATATATTTTCCTACACTTATACTCTCATTAGTATTTGTGCGTACTCAAAGATTAGTAAATATACATGCTCAAAAGCTAATAAATATATATACACTTATACTCTCACTAGTATTTACGCGTGCTCAGAGACTATAGTAAATATATATGTACTTATAATAAAGTATTTGTTGGCATCGTCTATGATAATATGATCCCATCAAGTTCTTTCTCCTGACAAATACATGAGAATAGTGTTGTTTGCACCGTTGCACGCACGTAATTAAATTTAAAAGCGATTGGGTGACAAACTTTACTTTCAGTCACGATCATAGATGGTTTCTGGTTAGTAGTATTTCTGAAGCCAACAACAATAAAAAAAAAAGCTTTAAGAGCTCCTTCATTATTTCCTCAAAAAGAAAAAGAAAAAGAAAAAGAAAGAGCTCCTTCATTAATAAGATTCATTTTACGTGTCAATAATTTCATTGGCGCACACTCACGAAAATTTTCAAATAATGATAAATATGCCGGGTCCTCAGTCCCCACACAAACAGAGACACTGTATATTCAGCAAAAAAAAAACAGAGACACTGTCCCATTGAATGCCAATCGGGAACTTGTAATTTTGTCCAAATTGCTTTATATTAATTACATATATTGCCCTTTATATTTTTTCTAGCAATACATAAATTTCTCTTACAAAGCGACTCTTAAATAATTGTGAATTCTAATTAATTCAATTAACAAAGGTGTTTTGCATCAAATAAGAGATTTGTGCTTTAAATATTGTTTTCACTTTATACCAAAAATTAACTAATGTCTTAACACAGAGTTCAAAGTTCAAACTATTACATGCCTTGTACATAAGACAACTAAAAACTCTATAAATTATAGTATAGTGGATTGAATTTATTATTTCGAAATTTCGTCATGTTTGAGACTGCTGAGTTCATCCTATCGTGAAAAATAGGGTGCATGGTATATCTTCTCCTTTTATTGTGAGAATATTTCCTTTCTATTTTCATCATTAATTATTGGGGTTACCGGAATATTTCAAAATCAACAAAGGTTAAATGTCAAAGAGAGGAGGAAAACTGTGAGTGACATTTTTTACTTTGCAAAATGAATTATGATTAGGTCAGTCAAATTGCATAAATTACTGCACTCGTTTGGTTTCATTATCATAATTTATCTACTTAGCAGTCGTCATTGGACATAGTGTTCTTTGAGTAATTATCGGTCTAAAAGCACATACTCATTAAGTGCTTCTAAGTCAACTTAAGTGAAAGAAAATTGGGCATAGATGAGCCCAATTACACAACAAAGCGATCAAGCTAGATAGAACTGCAACCATAGAGCAAAATGAAATTTCGGATTTCCAATCAAAATATATAGCTCGAGATTGTTACTTGTTGGTTAGCAGCATTTAAAGTTTGCCGATGAATAATTTGAAACGATAAATTAAAGGACAATAGTTTAGTTTTTCAAAGAAGGGGCTTTATATTTAGGCTAAAATGCAAAACTTACTATCTACGTTTCACTAAAATTCATTTTAGTCGTTTAAGTTTCAAGTTTATTCAATTAAAGTCTTTCTATCAACTTCTGTTAAATGTTGTGGTTAATTGTCAAAATTTTTAATTTTTTTCAAAATTTTTAATTAAAAAAAATCCATTTAATTATTAAAAATACTTTCAAAGATTTTTTTTAATAAAAAAATTAACTAAAGTTGATGGAAAGACCTTAATAATTTAATAAACTTGAAATTTAAAGGATTAAAATGAATTAAAATAAAATTAAAAAACCGAAATGAATTCTAGTGAAACTTAAAGGGAAAGGGTGAGTTTTGTATTTAGTCTTTCCATTAACTTCTGTTAAATGTTGTGGTTAATTGTCAAAATTTTTAATTTTTTTTCAAAATTTTTAAATAAAAAAAATCCAATTAATTATTAAAAATACTTTCCAGGATTTAAAAAAAAAATTAACAAAAGTTAATGGAAAGACCTTAATAATTTAATAAACCTGAAATTTAAAGGATTATAATGAATTAAAATAAAATTAAAAAATTGAAATGAATTCTAGTGAAACTTTTTTTTTGAGAAACAATTCTAGTGAAACTTAAAGGGAAATAGTGAGTTTTGTATTTTAGTATTTCTATTTCGGAGTTTCTTACACGCTAAAAACAATGAAACATACCATATGTAATCTAATCTTATAGTAATTCTTCTTCCTCCTTTCTTATAGGGCAAGTACATGCGACATAGAACTGTTCTCAAATATAGTAACCAAAGCATGTGGGTGTCAAATTAATGGTGTTTAATTAATTAAGCAAGAGTCTGTGTCTGAGAGCAGCATATTTAACGACACATTAGGTGGAAAGTTACATTGATAATCACATGCAATCCGGTCAAGACAAATGACCTGGAGGATTCATTCGAAGCTAACACAATTTCTTGGGATAGCTTATGCTCTACTTAAGGATTTCCTTGGCTGCGTGTAACCCAAAAAGAAAAAAAAATTGGGTAAAAATGGTTGTTGAAACTTGAAACTTTGTAAATAAATTTCAATGTTGTCTCGTTTCAATGCTATATACGCAATTGGTAAGAATATTTCTTTCGGATTAGGAAACTTGTGACAATGAAATATTTGTTGTTGTTACCGACTCTTGTTTGGCGGTGAACGTGAACCCCACTGTGTCTTGATGCAAATGGGATGATGTACTTTCAAAATCATCAATAGCTTAGCTTGTGTATGTAGCAAATACATTTAAGTTTTGAATAATGCTAGAGATACAAAGTATTTTACAAACTGCTGATATAGTGAGTAATTATTGATAAATGAAAAAATGATATTAATGGTGGGTCTAAATGAAAATCAATAAGAAGTTAGCCATATCAACATTTTGTAAAAATGTTGTAAAATAGTTTGTGACTGTAACATTATTCTTAAGTTTTTTGGTTATTAGGCATGATCTATAAGTAATGAATATTGGACTATGTTCTTGTTACCTAAAGAGCACACCACAAAATTTGGCATTGATACATCATGTTCTTGTACTCACAAAGCTGATAACAAACACTATGATTTCATTCTGATGTAATGATTGAGCTGCTGCATTATATATGTGTGTGTGGTTATCTTATTCTTATATATATATATATATATATATATATATATATATATATATATATATCCTGAAAGTTCCGTTTATACCCCTAGAAGAACTTGCTACTTGTTTTAACCATTATTCTTAACCAAGTGATTGCTTAATCCAATTCAAATTGCAAGCAATAAATCACAACATACGCACACATGGTATGTGATTACAGAGAGAAACTCGTCAAGGACAAAAATTCTTCGGATCTTCTAGTAAACGAAATTCATTATGAAGATAGTTGCCCTATATAATGACTTAAATAACCTCCAATTATGCAAGTCCAATCTCTTGAACACTTCAAGGCCTCTTGAAGATTTTAATAAGTATATGAGGTTCTCAGCACTCCAAAGTTCTTAAGGTAACACGGCGTTTGGGTGGATTCTCCTCTCATATTCAATGGGAGAGGGAAGGAAGAGGTTAGAAATTTTCAAATCTAGTCTCTCTTTGCTATGTAATGTCTTCCTCCTAAATTAGGGCTTTAAAACCAAGTTTATGTATGTGTAGGGTTTGGGATTTGAGACTTTAAGGCCCTGTTTGGTAGCTTAGTTCTAATACACATTTTCACATTTTAAATAACATTACACACATTTCTACACATTTTTTCACCCACACGTATATCAAAAACACTCAAACAACATTACTCAAATTCTTCTACCAAACGGACCCTAAATGGCTACAAAAATCCCATTAAAAAGTTTAGGTCAATGCCTAGCTAGTGCTAGGTGAGCTCCTTTGGAAGTCCACACTGATGATCTCGTTTGATTTAGGTGTTTGGGGAGTGTTAGGTAAGACATTCTATTTAAAACTTGCTCAACCAAACTGTATATCGCTCAACCAAAACTCTCGAGTCTCCAATAAAGCGCACTGAACAAAAACTTAGAGCATCTCTCTGTTTTACACCTAACTCAATTACAATTGAAATAAATTAATTACATGAAAATTTTGCAATTACAATTACATCTTTTGATGCATAATTTTGCCAACACTAATATAATCCTAACATTTCTAATACATACAACATATTATTGAAAAAAATACTGAAAGCAAAATAATTGACTATTATGATAGTGCTTTTTTGTTTTTGTTGTCGTTTTTTAATAATTCAATAGTTATAATAGAGAGGGATGATTTAAACTCTAGATATCTCTATTGAATAAAACACTAAATAATGGTTGGTTTGCAATGCTCATGGTCAGTAGTGCATTATAATTTCATATTAAATTCCATCAATCATTTTGAAAATTTACTAGTACTTAATAAAAATAAAAAAGAGAAAAAGAGCACCACCTCATAACTTTTACAACCAAGCTCTCTCCTAAGTCCTAACCCATAATCAACCCCTTCAAAATTTATTTTGTGAAAAACATGCTATGATTATCCATTGATATAATAATTGAGATGTAGTCTAATATTTGTCATGTTGTCATACCCTTGTACTTGTACGCCTGATGCACGAAGCGTATTATTGATAAAATACAAAGATAAAAAAGGGTTGTTGTGATTATGATATAACATTATACTTCACATCAACTTGCATAGTTGCATCAGTAATTCCGTTATATAATTGGTAACTTATATTATTGCTCGTTGTTAAGTCACAGTTATTTATGACGATGGGATTGTAAGACTCGTTTCAACAGCCATGTTGACTGGTTTAAGTAGTTTCCATGTATTATCATTTCTCTGTCAATACTTTGACATATAATGTAAGTTTAAGTTTTTTCCATGCGTACTTCAAAAGAGAAAAAAAGAAGAAGTTCTTTTTGTGTGTTAGCATTTGTTTGTTAATATCTAATTTTGACTTAAAATGCAAAGTGCCACAGCGACATGCTAATTGCTAAAATTGTTTGACACACATCGTCCTACTTAATGAAAGGACCAGGCTCATCTTTCTAACTTAGTAACTTATATTAGCATTAATCACTTGCTTAACATGCACAACTTGACTTCCCAAATCCAATTACCGACATTAAACTTATTGACTTGCTATTTAAGTTTACAGTTTTGAGTTTTGACCTTTTTCCAAATCAATCCAAGTTATTTTGGTCATTTTGATCTCAAAGTGACCATATTAGTCTCTATGAGACGAGAAGGTATGTGTTACATTTGACTTATGCAACATATTTGTCATAGTATTTCGGTCATGTTGATCTCACACTGAATGCAATATTGAACATATATCTCAAATCATCTGGATTATACACAACCATAAATACATGGGGTAACACCGTGAGGGTATCCAGGTAATGAACTCATTAGTTTGAGGTGTAACATAGATTATAAGATCTCAGGTTCAACTCATTACACTAATAGCCTGTAGGGTTTCCGAGGTATCTCTTGAACATAGAGTGAAATAGTTTGACAAAATACATAGTTGGTTCCTAAACTTTAGATACTGAGCACTTTTGGTATTTGAAGTTTAACAAATGATCACTTTTGTCCTTCAAGTTTTAAAAATGAGTATTATTAGTTATTTCGTCAACTTCTGTTAATTTTTTTACCGATGTATCTAACAGAACATTAACACTCATTTTTTTAACTTCAAGAACCAATAACACCCATTATATAAACTTGGCGAAACAATAACTCTCACATAAATGCTTGGTAGATAAAGATTAGGGAATAATAATGTATTTTGTCCAAGTATAATTTATTAAAGCCTACGGTTACAAAATTCAGAAGCAAAAAGCAGAGTGGAAATTGAATAATTTATTGCCGTTAAAGTTACTCACACTACAACAGTGGCAGTTCCGTAATAATCAGTTACACCGAACCCTGAAAACAACAGCTCTCACTTTTGTCCCTCACTATTTTGCCTCCTTTTCACTTTGTATCCGTTGAAACGCCACTCTCTCTTTTTCTCTCTCTCACTGTGCAAATGACTTTCAAATCCCTACTAATATCTCCAATCAATGTACAATTTTTAATAGTTTTCTCTCCAACCAAACACAGAACTCTCAAGTCTCATCTCCCAAACCTCTAAAGTCTAAACCTTCTTAATTTTCTCACACTTTCTCTCTTTCTTTCCCGAGAAAAAAAAAAAAAAAGCTCACGCCTTACGGCCTCAGGCTCTTCAATCGCCGGCGACAATGTCGGACTCCGGCGAATACGTACCCTCCGACGACTCTGTCCCCGACAAGCTCACCTCCAAAACCTCATTTCTCAGCTTGAAACTCTACGTCGTGATAGGGATCCTCTTGCTCTGCGCAATCTCAGTCTTCGTAGCGATCTTTCTCTTCATTCGCTTGAAGAAGAATTCTCGGAACCGCATAGTCAAAATGCGCGTGAAGCACAGCTCGGGGCTAATCCCGCTGGTCTCCAAGGAGATCGTGGAGATCAAGGCGTTGGATCGAAACGTAAATTCGGAGAAAGCCGAGGTCAAAATCGGAAACAAGGATTTCAGAGAGCCAGAGGAGACTAAAATTGATGTTGACGAAATTGTTAAAGGAGGCAAAGGAGGAGGAGGAGGTGAAAAGAGCGGAGAGAGTGACGTGTCCGGCGGTAGCCGGAGTGACGTGTCGGTGGAGACCGAGAATATCGGGTGGGGCCGATGGTACACCTTGAAGGAGCTCGAGGTTGCGACACGTGGATTCGCCGAAGACAACATCATCGGAGAAGGTGGTTACGGCGTCGTTTACAGAGGCGTCGTCAACGACGGGTCGGTTGTCGCCGTCAAAAACCTTCTTAACAACAAGTACGTAAAACGTAGTATATATTTTCCATGATTTTTTTAAAAATATTTTCTGTCGAAACAAACAGAGAATTAGTAGTATATATTAAGTTTGTTAGATCCAAATTGTAAGATCAAGTTTCTGTTTTTAGATTTTATGTTTTAATCAAATATGGTTTTGACTTTCATGTTTCATTTTTATTTTTATTTCTTGTAGATCCAAATATTGTAATGTATAACGTAGATTTTGTTTTGTTCTAAATTTCTAATTAAATTTTTGACTTTAAAAAAAAGTTAGTATTTATTTATTTGTAACAAGAACAAGTGGAAGTAAAATTTGACCAGGGCAGCTTCAATGATTCGATCTGGACAGTGATGTTCTTCTGTGTCGGTAAATAGGTTGTCTTTGCAGCGGAGTACTAGGAAAAAGCAAATGGTTGCTAATTGCTTTGTTCCTCTTTTTTATTTGGGACGAGTATCTTTTTTTATTTCTTTACTCACTTTTGTTCCTTTTTCATCTACTATATTTTATTCACATTCATAATTGCTACTTTTTTTAAAGCTTACTTATTTTTAATATTATTATCTGTGCTTTTGAAAAGGACTTTAGTTTACACGTATTAGAAATTAGTCAAGATTCTGCTGAGAATTAATCTTATCAAAAATATTGAAGAATCCGATTTCATTTTCTAATAATTAATGAACTTTGCCTAGATTTATAAATTTTTTAAGATCTTATATAAAATTGAATTTGATATGCCAATGAAGATTCTGAGTGACTTTTAAATTGATCTCTGCTATGAAGAAAATTGAGAATGTGAATCCTTGGATTGATAGCTAAACAAGAGCACCTTTTTGTCCATGTTTTTGAAGGTTTGAGATATAATCTATGAATTTTCACTAAGTGCTAGTTGGTCTCTGTAATGAATGTTGCTGTACATTGCTTTTGACTTATCAACATTGAATTTTATCGTTTGCTAAGAGTGCAGTTTGTAAATATAATGATCTTGATTTTGATCGATTGATTGTCAATTTCATGCACTATCATTCTGTTAACTCAAATTAAAAGGTTGTACCCATTGCACAAAACTCTCACTTCTGTGAGGTATGTTAACTCAAATTAATTTATTTTTTAAAATTCCTGGGTTAACATTCATATGCTGTAATCATTTTGTATGTAGGGGTCAGGCAGAAAAGGAGTTCAAGGTGGAAGTTGAAGCCATAGGGAAAGTAAGGCATAAGAACTTGGTAGGTCTAGTCGGCTATTGTGCAGAAGGTGCTCAAAGGTACTTTCCACCTGCCCACAAGACATCTTTTATTGAAATGAAAATGAGATGGAAATTCCTAGTAATTACCCTCTAATATGTTTGTGCGAACTTTGAATGACCATTCAGGATGCTCGTGTATGAGTATGTTGACAATGGCAATTTGGAGCAATGGTTGCATGGTGATGTAGGCCCAGTTAGTCCTCTGACCTGGGATATTCGAATGAAGATTGCCATTGGAACTGCAAAAGGGTATGATATTCCATTCACTTATTTAATGTCATTACGATTAGTGAACAAGCAAGGATAAACTTGTATGGTTTTCCATCAACTTATGGAGTAATAATTTTCATGACACAGACCCCCCCCCCCCCTAACAAAAAAAAAAGTATAAAAAACTATGGAATTTCCTGTCATCTTTTGCATTATAATCTCATCTCTCTCAATTAGTTCAATATTATTTACTTATTTTGTTTCTTTCATGATGAGATCAACTTATCTATGGTGCTTATTTCTGTATCAGGCTAGCCTATTTGCATGAAGGATTAGAACCCAAAGTTGTGCACCGTGATGTAAAATCCAGTAATATTCTCCTAGATAGAAAGTGGATCCCAAAAGTGTCAGACTTTGGACTGGCCAAGCTCTTAGGATCTGAAGCAAGCTATGTGACTACTCGTGTTATGGGGACCTTTGGGTTTGTTCTCCATTACTTACCCAAATCAATTTTCAACATGCATTTTAGCTGGATGATATGATATTGCTCTGTATTGCTAATATTGACTTAGCTATCATCATTTGACTGCAGATATGTCTCTCCCGAGTATGCAAGCACGGGTATGCTTAATGAGGGGAGTGATGTGTATAGTTTTGGGATTTTACTCATGGAGATAATTACAGGAAGAAGTCCAATTGATTATTCCCGGCCAGCTGGGGAGGTGAACCGCGTTTACCCTTAAAGAATCCATGTCTTAAAACTTCATTACTGTCAAAATTCTTAACCACGTTCCCACTAAATGCATTTCAGATGAACTTGGTGGATTGGTTTAAAGGGATGGTAGCAAGTCGTCGTGGAGAAGATCTTGTGGACCCCCTGATTGAGGTTCAGCCCTCTCCCAGAGCTTTAAAGCGTGCATTGCTGATTTGTCTTCGCTGTATAGACTTGGATGCCAATAAGCGTCCAAAGATGGGGCAAATTGTTCATATGCTTGAGGCAGATGACTTCCCTTTTCGTTCAGTAAGCAGCCTTGTTCTAGACCTCTATAATCGTTAACTAACTTTAAAATGTTATGTCCAGCTGATGACCAATATAGTTCATTTCATATTGTTAAGCTACTGTTTTATTGCTTTCATAAGCTCAAATGTTATTATAGTCACATATTATTCAACAAGGCAAGCATATTAAATATCCTTTTTAGTATAGGAAAAATTGCCATCTATATATTGTAGCCATTCGGGTTCTGTTGTTAGAAATGTCTGTTATTAGTTTTCAAGTTGCAAATTGTTTATCTTCCTTGTGGCTAACATGCTGTTGTTGGGCACTATAAGTCTATAAACACATCACAATGAAATCAAATCAAAGTTTAATTATACATGAGATGGCATTTAAAGGAATTCGAACATCTAGTCATTAGCATGGCATAGTAATGATTTGTGATGCTGATTTGGTAGCATAGAATTGATGCCTATATATTAGAGCACTTGAGCTTGAGACAGTACTGAAGATTGTCACTATAATAACCGCATTTAAATTGATGTGTCATATTCTCAACACAAAAGAGTTACACCCTCTAAAGTTGATATTAGATTTCTTTTGCATCAACCCAATGCTTTTCTCCTTTCAGGTGCTCTCTAATTAGTTATTTGCTTCATCATCTGCAGGAACTCCGATCAGCCCGGGAGAAAGATCCCCACCCCTCCCATGCAGATGTTGTGTCCGCTAAAATTACATATCCATCCAAGAATGGTGGGGATGGTGATAGATGGAGATGATCATTGATTGCCAATAGAAGACATGGTGTAGTCCCTGAGGTCAGATTATTTTGTACTATATTTTTCCTCTAGTTTTCAGAGAAGAAATTACGAAGCCTCGGATGTGCATAATTTTACCTTTCTCTTTTTTACTTAATCTGATACCTTGATGTATTCTGGACTACATTGAAGCGAGCCTTGTAAATATTTACTTAAATACGTGAAGTGAGTTTCAAGATTTTTTTTTTCTTCATTTTTTCTAATTATAAATATTAGTATAGTGGGGCATCTCTAATATGCATGATATAATGATATATCACTATATCAGCCAAAATCGATTTGGAATTTCAGTGAAAAACTGTACTTTAAGAAATTTCTTGCACCCTTTGGTGTATTCAGATCCCAATTAAAAGTTAATTTTAAAAGCAACAAAGCACAAGATCACTTAATTTTCTGCTCTACGTGCCCATCTTTTTCTTTTTGAAAAGTGGTTTGAAGCTTATTCTTCTCCTGGAGCTCTTATGAATGTTGAAAAATGGTTTGAACAGCATTCATTGACAAGTGAAGATTCCTGTTTGAAACTGAAGCAGAACTTTTGTTTGGGCCTGATTAAGACATACTCTAATCAGATTAATAAACTGTAATGATATTAACAATATATGATTAAGACATACGTATGATTATTTTTGTTTTTTAAACATATACAAAATGCTCCAAAACTTGGTTACTCAGCACTTAACATATGATCACAACGCGATGCAGCTTTTACGCTGTCACCAACATTGCAGGACTGCAATCAGCGGTGGAGGGGAGAGGGTATACTTCATGCATCGGTTATAGGCATATTCCGCTCTCACAGCGTATGGGTTACTGTGTGACATAATCCGATGCAGATAATTATTTTCTTTTGTGAGAAAACATAAGATAATTACTTAATGGCTCCCTTTAGGATTTTAAGAAAAACTATACTCACTTATTTAAAAGTCAAATATGCCATTTAGTCGCATTTTAATATTCCTATGTCATATGTAAATTACTCAAATACATTAATGGATATTAATTTAAAAGCAGATTACGGATATTTAAATTTCAAGGTTTTTATATTACCCATTGACGCATATTTTAATTGCAAAAGTGTTTAAGATCTAGAAGTTAATATTCAATCATTGATCTTAGATACTGAAATTGTAGATTCTAAATCTTCTAGAAAGGTTCAAAGACTCAAAGAAAATAGATATTGTCTCCTTTTATGGTAATCCTGGATTGAGACCACATATATTTAGACACTAAAAGTATCAAAACAAAATTTAAGAATAAGATGAAAATTGGAACAATAATAACAATTCACATTGATTATTTGAAAATTTAGTATGTGTCAATTATAAATGATTATACTAAGAAAATAGATATTGTCAATTATAAATGATTATACTAAGAAAAGACAGCAACTAGGAAAAATAAGGTTTGTATTAAGAAACAAATGAGTATCAAACTTTCCACAAGTTCTCCCGAGGAGACTAAGTCTGTATAAAAAGTAATATTGTTCACTCTCTTTTCTCCATGTTCTTCCTTCTCTTTCTTTTTCATCTTTTTGTTTTTTTCGATGCTCTCCCTTTTCTTATATACCTCTATTTCCATCACATCTCCACCATCCATTTCTACCTAACCTCCTTCCTTTTTTTACACTTGTTACCTTTCACATCTGAAGAAGATGGTGGAAGGAGTCTGATTAGCTGTGGCTTACACTGTTCAGGTCACTTCCTCATCAATGCAGCTGATAAAGCTGTTGTCTACCATTTAATGCGGATGCAACAGGCTATACCAGGCCAGAAGCTTCCCTACTGTCCACTGACTTCCACTCTCTTCAGATCCCAGCTCCCACTTAGAATACCACAGAGTACCATGATTCATTTCTTCTCCTCCTTGGGCGGCTTCCTTCCTTGAGCCCGTGGCTTGCAGCATTTCCACGTCAATGCTGCGACCTTTCAACTTCATCCTCGGTCCTCGAGCCAATGCTGCTACCCTTCAACTTCATCCTCGATATTGCTAATGTTAAGTTACACTTAAAAATATACACAAAACTCGATTTTAAAGATATCAAGTTTTACACAGAACTTGATTTTAAAGATATCAAGTTTTACACAGAACTTGATTTTAAAATCGAGTTTTAAAAATAAGAATATTTTGTTAAATAATTTTATAATAGGATATTTTACTGCATAGTTTTAAAATTAGGGACAAAGACCTATTTTTTTCCTTTATGACTGTACTTAGAGCATCACCAACAGCTTCTCCATATTTTTGTACTGTTTGGAGAGTGAACAGTGGCATTTAGCTTTTACTTACTTACTTTTTCAAATACACTTTCTAACGGATTTTCTATCATTTTCTCCATTTCATTTAAATATTATTTTTTCATTCATTATTTATTCTTTTTTTAACAACTACACATCTTCTAACATTTTTTTATTCAATACCTAATTATTATAATAGAAAAAAATATTTGAAGGATGAATAGTAAAAGCTACAGTGTTCTACTTATAGAGAAGCACTGTAGCAATTTTACTCTAAAAAATAGAGATAAAAAAGCTGTTGAAGTGAATTTTTGGGTATTAATGCTCTAAAATTGACTTTAAAGAAGCTATCGGAGATGCTCGTACATGCGTAATCGTTTGTTGCAACAGCCAACAGCCCATTTATCGTGTTGCAGGCTGTAGCAAGTAGCAACCACCATCACAGTACACACATATAAGACAAAAAGTTTTTAGTACATTACAGCATGTGTGTTTGTCTCCGACAGTGGGTGCAATTCTCTTACAACTGAATTATTAATGCTCATGACATGACTCATGAAATTATACAAAATAACAATTCTTGTTGAAGATGGGCAACGGTGAGATTTTCCAGGAAGGATTCAGATGCAATACCTGTGGTGAGATTTTTCTAGGACGGATTCAGATAAGGTGCAATATTTTAGGTATTGCACCTGATGCAATAGTAATACACAATTGAGACTGAAAGTTAAAAAAAAAAAAAAAAAAATTAATCTCAATTATTGAATAAAAAAAAGTTATAAAGTTAAAAAGTTGAAGTTAAAAAATAAAAGTGGTAAAATTTAATATGAGTGGATGTAGTGTAATTGCATCCGGTGCAATACTCCGGATCCAAATCCTAATAGGACGATACCAGGACAGTCAAGTGAGGAGCCAGCACGTGGGAATATACTTAAAAGGTTATACCTAAACCCTAAAACCCTATTATAAAATATAATAACTTTATTTTTCACAATATAGTTAAAGTTACATAGATCATTGGGCTGAACTGGATCAGTCTGGGCCTTTCGAAATTTAGTCCCGCTGATGAACATCTGCTTTAGCCCAAAGACTCAGGCTGGCATGCCTGGCCCATGGGCCATGACCATCCCACCTGAGACTTAGTTGAGGTGATGCCAAAATCAATCAAGCTCTAGGTGTGAAGGGTGAGAACAAAAGGTGGTGGTTATAAATTTATAAGAAAAATGCTAACGAGTACCTTTAAAGTATTGGTTAACAATCAATTTTAGTAAAGTTTTGATATCACTTTTATGAAAAATGAAAAAAGCTGTTAAAATATTAATTGTTTTTTTTTTCTTATAAAAACTTTCTTTAATTGGATTGTTAACTAATACGCTAAGGATACTCGTTAGCATAACCCATATTATAATAGTGTTTTCATTCTGGGGTTTGTCTTCAGAATTTAGATAATTAAACATATACAGTACCTATCAAACAATTAAAATGTCACATACCTGTGGACCATTACGTTATGTAGCACCAAAAGAAGTCATATTGCTTACCCACCTGTAATTAATTGCTAAGAGGAACAGAGATTGCACCAACTCCTATTCAATTTCAATTATGATTAACCTAACCCTCGGCTCAAGCATTCATTCTATTGCTTGGAAGTTGGATTTGGAAGCCTCACTAAAGGAATTGTGTTGAATCAGCTTATTTTAAAACCCATATATCTATGCTTTGGTTACGGACTGACCAGAATGATAGATGGAATTATTAATCAATGGCATTGGTAGCTATTCTTTTAAGCCAATTTAAGTAGATCTGATCTGAGTTCTTTAATTCTGTATGACACGGTGCACCAACATGACTGCACGATCAACCATGTTGTCCTTAATTCCATTTTACTATGGAGGCCATAAGGACCATTTGCAATTCTTGCTGTAGGGGCCAGTGCATGCATGACAGTCATTATTTATTTCAGTGATTTATGGCAAGAAAAAGAAGATGCCATTGATTGTTCTATTCATAATTTGTCCTCTGCGGTATCTAGATATGAATTATGATGGCCTTTTCCAAATTTGTTTTACTTTTTCTTCCATTGGAGAATAGAAGATATGTGGGTTACTATCTTTATATATGTGAGTAGCTTAAGCTATTCCATTAAGCTGGCTGATTTTTTTTCATAAGCTCTCCTTTGTCACGTTCGAAAAGGAGACTCTTAAAAAGTTTATTGAAGCTCTACATTAGTTTCATTCCTTTTATCCTTTCTTCCCTAGATTTTGAAGGCTACCTTAAATTCGCTCCCTTGCTGGAATTTCTCTTTTTATTACAGGAATGTAAATTTTTAGTATCACAATTTGGCCTGTTGGGCTACTCAGTGTAACTGGGATGGACCTATTTCCATCTTCTCTCTACCTTCTTGGGTTATTTTCCCCCATATAATAGAGATGGATTGAGACCATTTTCTGTTTCCTCTTAATATATTAATATTTATTCAGCCAAAAAATTAAATAGGTGGAATAGAGAATTTTGACGAGCACAAGTATTAGACGTCCAATAATTCATGGGGAGCTTGTAACCAAAGATCAATTAGTAAGATTGCTCGAAGGCACCTCGACAAGCAAGTTAGTGAATAGGATTATAGAGTAGACACATGGCGAAGTATTGAGAAGATAGAGTGCATGTAGTTCTTTATGGTAGAGTGGCATTATTTATAGAGTTCATGGGTGGTGGGTTCTTCCCTAGGTTGCTAAAGAGGAAACTTGACACCACACCATCAATTCATGATGCTTGAGGGACTTGGGTGGTGGGCACCTTTCCTACAATTGTGAGGGAAAAAGTTCTATCACGCTGCATTAAATGCAATTATGATAGGCAAATCATAATAAATGTGAGATGTTACAGAAAATGTCTCTCAATTCATTTTTGTGTAACGATATTAGAAGTCGATCTTTATATGGGCTACTCACAATTGGGCATGGTACAAATTAACCTAGATTGATGGCTTGATCGTTTTATGGTGTGGTTTGGCTAACCTTGACCATTTGCACATAAAAGTTAAAAGTTAAACTTATAAGCTAAAGCCAAACAAACACTCAATAGTTGAGGGAGGGTGAATTTGAATGTGGGTGTCTTCGCCTCTCTTTTTTTTTTTTTTTTTTTTTTTTTGGTGGATAAATAAGATAGATTTGCAACCTATGGCATCCCCTCCATGAGAATTGCTCTTTATTATCAAGTCAAAACCCCAATCGGTTTTTGTTCAAACACCCAGATCACTTATTCGACAACAAGAAGTTGAGCTACCTAGAAGCCAAACACAATAGGTGCCTTGAATTTTATCAGGCAATAATAAAATTCCAATTCAATCATTATTGAATTGGCAACACACAACAGACTTCACCAGCTCCCACTTTTGGTATATAGAAAAAAAAAAAAAAAAGCAGGTAATTGTAGTGAACAATAACTTCATTATCAGGGATCAACCAAACCGAAGCAACACCACCATAGTAACACACTTTTTTTTTTTTCCAATCCAGTCACAAAAAACATACGCTCAAAATTCAAAACCAACCAATAAGTAATAGTTTATCAAAAACCCTAACTCCTTCAAATTACAATAACTGAATTAGAATCCACCTTCCCGATCGAAGAAAAAGAGAGAAAATAGAGACTGACCTACACTAAGAAGAACGACTACCTTCCCAATCGGGAGAGCCATAGCCGATTTGGTATTGTGGGAGAGAGTCAGTGAAGTAGTAGAGACTAATATGTGCAACAACGGTATGTCATTAAATAATGAATCCTCCTCTCTCTCTCTGAAATTTAGAAGAAGCAAAGCGTAAGCGTGAGTTGAAGTTGAAGTGACAAGAAAAGAGCTCTCTCTCTCTCTCTCTCTCTCTCTCTCTCTCTTTGTGTTTTAAGAATCATAAGTTTTCATTAGGGTTTAACTGAGAAATAACAATATGACATATTTGCTATTTTCCAAAATATTAAGGGAAAAATTGCTTGATTTTAAAGTTTAAGGAGTAATCGTAAACAACCCGAAACATAAAGGTTGAAAAGTGTTTTTATCCTAAGTTTTTTTTTTTTTTTTGGTGTGTGTGTAAAACTATGTGTTTTTAGTTAAAATGGTGCATTAGAAAAAAAATACAAAAAATCAACCCAAGAAAATTGTATGTGAAATAGTGAATTTAGCTTAACAAAGTTGACTAAACCAACAAAAAATTTCTAAAAACACAACAAAATGGCACAAGATTTTCTTAATACCTTTATAATTTTTTTATATCTTATTTTGACTTATAAAAAATTAACAGTTCAGCAGTTTTGAAAATATTGTGACGACAACAAGATGTCTTAACGTTTTCACTAAAGAAATGTTATTTTCACGACATTTTCATAACAAATCATAAGTAGTAGCTTGTTATTAGTGGGCAAAAAAGTAGTTTCATTGGTAAGGTTGAATTAGAACCAATAAAAATTTACCACCTCTGGTTTGTTATGAAAGTGTTATGAAAAATATAGTGGATGTAGCATTTTTTTTTTTTAACAATACCTTTATTTTTAGTTGTAGTTGGTTCCAGTATAATATTTCATTACTTTTTTTTGATCTATAAAGAATTAACACCTCAACAATTGGGAAAATATTGTGTCAATTTGTTGTGTTAATATTTTATTACAATGTGAAATAGTGCAAATTGGACAAACCAAAAATAATATAGCAAATCTACTATAGCTTTACCCATTCACACACCCAAAAAAAAAAAAAAAAAAGCTAGCGAAACAGTGAAAATTGAACAAACCAAAACTACTGTAGCAAAACTACTGTACCTTTTTTCATTCACTCTTTTTATATATAGAAAGTGTTGTGAAAAATGTTTTTGATGTATCACTTTTTTTTTTTCCCCACAATACCTTTATTTTTAGTTGTAATTGGTTCCAGTATGATATTTTATTTTGACTTATATGGAATTAACACCTCAATAATTATGAAAATATTGTGACAATTTGTTGTGTTACTAACTTATTATATATAAACGGGGTAACTAATAGTTTATATGTCTATAAAAAAAATATAAAATATAAAATTCAACTGACGATGTTACGAGAAAAAAAAAAGGGCCAATGAATCGTGCAAGTTGAATAAACCATAAACACTGTAGCAATAAGGATTTGCTCTTTTTGTATATAGATAGATATAGATATTACCGGTTTGGTTAGGTTAAAAGGGTGAAAATTTCAACAAAATATTAGAGCTGAGTAGGTATTGTTTATTAATTCATGTTCCATACCTATGTGTGTGTATATTATATAGGTGGATCGAGTAATACTATTTATTTAGAACCCCAAAATTAACTTTAGCTTAAAAAAAAAAAAAAAAAAAAAAAAAAACCTTTTGGCCTCATTGGTGAATCCTACACCTTACCAAAAAGGGTGCATGGAAGTGGTGTCTAGGTTGCCAATGAGGTCGGATTGGAAGCTGAACTATAGTAGTAATTAGTAAGCCCCAATTTTCCCCGTCTCTCATTCTCTTTTTTATTTTTTATTTTTTATTTTATATAAAATAGAAATTCTACTCTAGCATAATCTAAGTGTATGTGTGTGTGAACTGTGAAACTCCCTCCTAGAGACTTTAACCCTGGTCCTTGCCCCCCAACACCCTACAAGTACTTATATTTGTGAAGTGACCATCGCATCAAGGGTGTGCGGTGGTCCCGTCTCTCATTCTTAAGGGTATGTTTGGTACACTAAATGAGGATTACGATAGGAATTGTAATCTTTATTACTAGTAATAAAGTGTGTTGTAATATAATAATTAAACATATTCATTAGTTTGGTTGTGAGTGAAACTTAACATTTATTTTAGCAAATATCTTACTCATACAATTATATCTCTCTAAAAATTATTATTTTTAAATTTAAAAGAGATATGCGTTATTTTTTATAATTTTTTATTTTTATAATTGTTAGATGTATATGGAAAGTTTGCTTATTTGGAAATATATTAAGTTTTGAAATTATTGCACTTACTAAGGAATAGCTAATACAACATTCTAAAGAGAAATAACTATTCTTCATTTTGAAGAATAGCTATTCATAAGGAATGACTACTCCTTGTAATAAAAACATAACCAAACTAAAGAATAACTAAACCATAGGAATAACTATTACATTACAACGCCTATTACAGTCTACCAAACATGCCCTAAATGTATTTACATAGTTGGGACAAATTAATTACTAATGTGAAAGTATCTAGGTAGGGCAATGTGAACATAGAATGAGACATTTGATACATGAACGTCGCAAAATTCAGTCCGAAGGCAGTGGCAGTTCCAGAAATTTTTCTCAGGGTGTTTCTTAAGAAGCATAAATTATACAGTCTAATAAAAAGATAATTTCGTATATTGACAACAACAATAATAAAAAAAAAAACATGCAAATACATCAAATTTATATTTGCCTTCTACGCATTTTCATATTTTGAAATCGTTGCATAATAGTCTCATTATCAATGCTACAAGTTACATCTATTTCAATGTACACAACCAAACAATCATTCATCCAATGAATGTAGAACAAATTATGAAGCAAAATTTAATTTTATTGGCATAAAAAAAATTGAGAGTGTTCCCAAATTTTTTTTGAAGGATAGATAAATAAATTTTTTTAAATTATTATATATAATTTTTTTTTTTCAGGTCAAGCCTTGACCTTAAGGTGGCGCGGCCCCTGTCCGAAGGTCAACAATTATGTTAGGTGAACGTGGAAAAGAATGCCCTTTTCACGTTCCCATGCTTTAGTCCATAGACGACAAGTTTCTCAAATTGTAGCAAAAAATCGAGCACTCAAGTCAAAGGTTTATAAAACAAACTACATAAAATTACAAGTTGCAACTATCAAAAAGCATTGTAACAAATGGGGTACTCAAGAAAAAAGTTTATAAAATAAAATTTTAAAAAATTAGGGTAAATATTATATTCTAAATCCTATAGTTTAAGGGTGTGACAAATTAAAATTTATAGTTTTAAAAGTAAGAAAGTAAACTCTGAGATTTTAAAAAGTAACTAACTAAATCTCTTAGTTATAAAAGTAACAAATTAATCTGAACCTATTTAATGGAACAACATTGTGTTCCCAAAAATTATATGGGTATAATTTTTTTTTTTTTTTTAATGCAAATTAGAACATTGCCCAAATCTCTAATAAGGTCGAGGCCACTAAACTTCATTCTCACTTATGAAAACAAAAAAACAAAAAAATTTAAAAAAAAGAAAGAAAAATTGTGTTAGTTTGGGAGTGCGTGTTTTCATTAGTCTATTGGGTTTAAAAAATAAATTGAGCAAAAAAAAAAAAAAAAAAAAAAAAAACTTGTACATAAAAAAAATTGTAAACTTTGAAAAGAGTTGTACATAAGTTAATAAGCTGAATATACCGTTCAATTTTACCATACCGCTCAACCAAACAAATACCAAACAGTGTTGCTATGGACAGGAAAAATTCACTGAATTATTTACATTCCACTCACTTAGCATTTGATATGGTGCTCGATTGAGCCCCCCATAACCCATAAAGGAAATAACTAGTGCACATAAGCTGTTGCACACAAAGTTGTACATGTATAATGGCAAGGAGTAGTTTTTTAAACTGAAATCGGGACTTGCAGCGTGGAATAGACATTGACTAACTCATAAATAGAAAGGATGGTGTGAAAAAATATCAGAAACTTTGGTGCGGAAATACTTTTCTGAGACTGAATTTGACAAAAGCCAAAATAGGGCTGTATGAGGGTTTTTCCTTGTCATTTCTCCCCTTACAATTTCTCTAATATATCAAAAGACTTACACAGCTGGCATTGACCTTGTGCTTTATATCATTATGATGATCTAACAACCTACTCTACACACAGAAGACTGGCTTGTTTGTTCTTTAATTTGTTCCTTCAATTTCAATTTTTCAAATGGGTAGTGGCAATCTCACTAGGCTACTCTTGCAGAAGATCTTATGCAGCAGAAGGAAACTTCATTCTGGGGCCATAAGAATAGCTCATGCGGATGTAAGGCCAGGTGCTCCCCAAGCTATCCACACGTTGAATTGGTGTGCCTCAGTGAAAGAGAAGTTGAAAAATGATGAAATTCCTGGAGAGAGCAACTGTGTCTGCATTTACAAGGTGCCTCCAAACATGCGCCTAGTGAAGAAGAAGGCATATGAACCCAGTATTGTCTCAATAGGTCCTTACCACCATGGAGAACCACGGCTACAAGCCATGGAAGAGCTCAAATGGCGATACTTTCATCGTCTCTTTAATCCAAAACAGCAGCATGGAGTAGAATTAGAGCCCGTGATGGAAGCAATGGAAAAGTTGGAAGAGAAAGCTCAAAGCTGTTACAGTGATGAAGTTAAACTTAGCAAAGGCCAATTTGCTAAGATGATGCTTATAGATGGCTGCTTCATCATTGAACTCTTCAAAGAGCTCAATCAGAAGCAAAATTTCACACAGCATGAAGAATTCTGAATGGGCTTTATGACATTAACCCCAGATTATGTGCAGATGAGACAACTAAAAGTTCAACTTTAGCTTCAGCTTATATAGGTTTGCCACTGACTTCAACACTTGTCCATGCATTGATAAATTTATGGGACAAGATTAAGTCTTTTATCATCAGTTAATATCTTCTTGTATTAAATTAATATTTTAAAAATTCAACCGTTAAATTAAATGTGTTATTGTTCTTCTAAACACACACCAAATTAGTATTAATAAGATATTTACTATTTAATTTATAAACTCATTTTTTGTGTATAATTTTAAATTATATAAAATTTAAAGTTTAATAATTTTATAGATAAGATAGTTATTGACATATTTGATAATTTTGATTATCTTGAAATTTCCAGACTCCAACTTTTCTGAATTATTCATCATTTATTTGATGGATAGTTTTATCTCATATCTTCTCCCAATATCATACACAAGCTAGTTGTCAATTGACTGAATTCCGTAGTTCGTGGCAATCATGTGAATGCTAAACCTGTCGTGTGTGTAGCCATGTGTTTATATATACATTAATGTGCAATAGTGTTTGCTAAACATCTAAATTGCCTGTAATGCTTTGTGAATGAAGAATTTCCTTTCATACAAAAATGGTGCTTTTGGAAGGAGCTTCATACACAATCTAAGCCTGGGGCAAGACCAAACTAACTATGCCAATATTTGGGTTGAAAATGGCCTCCTAGACCATGTTAATTTTCTTATTACTGGGTGGGTGGTAATTAATAATGCATTTATAACATCCTCTTTCACTCACATCCACAAGCATTGGCATATGTCAATTTGTAAATTCTTTGTAATAAAATTGATGCGTTTTTTAAATTTTCTTAACTTAAAGTCCAACTAAACTCTAAACAGTAAGAAATGATTCAAATGATAGTACAAACACAAACTGAAAATGAAAGCATGCTTTCCACATCTATGATCCTTCCATTCCTCTATTCTAAGCGGTTCTTAGCTGCCAAGAATCTTGTAACTTATTTAATACTTCTTGGTGTTCCAATGGGTCGAGAAGTATAGGGTTTAAATTTCAAATCCCTCCTCCCCCAACGATTACATAACTATTTTTTGGCCGACTTATCACTTTTTATATTTTTCCCTAGGTAAATACCACAGTTGCCATTGGCTAATTTACAATTTCACAAATTGTATCTAACTATGTGAAATTGGTTGATGGATGCTCTTAACAGTGATCTAAAATTGTCTCGGAAATAAGTTGGTCAAGCACTTTGACTTATATATAATTACCAAAATCAAAATTGAAATATGACAAAAAACGTATATGGAGATTTGTTTACAAGCTTGTCAAGTATGTTAAATCCTAGATTAAGACGCTTACAGCTTACTAATAATAAATGAAAACATTTTTACAAAAGAATCATACAAATTTCCATTACTCATAATATGAAGGGAGAGGCTTAGGTCCAGTACTTTCTGTGCACTGGACCAGATAGGATGTTACCACGTGACAATATTTGGACACATAACAATATCCTACTAGGTTCAATGCAGTAAACACTGGACCAAGGCTAAACCATAATATAAAATAGTACAAAAACAGTAAATTCTAAATGCACACCATCCTCTTTGGAAAAAAAAAAAAAAAAAAAAAAAGAACTATATGTGTAGCCACTCGATTTTGCTCCCATTATTTAATCAAGGAAGATGACTAGAGTGACAATTCATATACCCAAAATTCATGATTGCATTACATGCATTAATTCATATTGCATATCATAAAAATAATTTTGAGATTCTAACGGTTACGACGGTAGGCCCGATTTCCAAATCGGACCGTCGGATTGAAAGATATCGCATGATCAAGTTTGCACGATCTGCATGCATTTTGTTTAGATAAAACCAACCACACATAATCCTTTGTAATGCATGAAGGCGCATCTTTTGGGGTAAAACCCAATATTTAAAAGAACTATATGCGTAAACACTCGATTTTGCACCCATTATTTAATCAAGGAAGACAGAGTCCATTGGATATAAGCTTCGGGAAGTGGAAGTTGAATATGGGAAAGAAGCTGACAATTCCTCCCTTATACATTGATGATCATAGAGGCACTTTGTTTCGAAACATGTTGGCATTTGAGAAATGCCACCGGTTTTGCCATCCAGATGTCACATCATACTTGTTTTTCTTTGATGGTCTCATTAATTCAGCTAAAGATGTAGGGCTTCTCCATTATAAAGGGATTCTCTACCATTCATTGGGGAGCAATAGGGAGGTGGCAAAACTTGTCAACAATCTTTGCAAGGAAGTGGTTCCGGATAATGATGAGTCCTATTTATATAAGGTTGTGAACAATACCAATTCTTACTTCAATACTTGGTATGCCAGAAAAAGAGCAGTATTAGTGCACCACTATTTCAGCAGCTGGCTTGTGGGTATCTCAACTTTAGGTGCAATCTTTGCTCTTTACCTGACCCTTGTTCAGACAGCCTCTGGAGTTGCTAGTGCTCTGGGTCCCTTGCATGACAACAACTTCTGTTCATATATAAGAGATTCCATTTTACTTCCATTTTCTGGTAATCCTAGCACCCCAAATGATACAACTGGAGGGGAGATTAACCAAAGCCACAAGTGTTGCGAATGTTTGTGTACTTATTTGGAAAATTTGTTGAAAGGGATCGATGAGACGAAAAATGATTAATAATATCATGTATTTACTTTTTTTTTTGCTGAATAATATCATGTGTTTACTTATAAAGCCCTTTCATATACTTTCGAATTCTGTATACCATTAACTAGACCAAGTTTTATAGTCTAGTACTAAAACGTGGTAACATTATTATCTCTATAGAGAAGAGAGAGTGAAGGGAAAGGGACCACAGTATGGGCTCACTTGAGGTTTTGGATTGGAAAACACCAAGCTTTTCAATTTTTTTAAGGATGGGTATACTTTATTGAAAACAAGAACACCAGTATAAAACAAATAAACTATAAGAGGACAAAAAAAAGTGTAAATAAGTTGCATATTCAACACTAAAAACAAGCAGCATAGAGGAAACCCAGGAAGACTCCTACACTAGATAACTCAAATCCTACCACTGTGTTCCTTAAAAACAGAAAAAAACCACTCACCAGTTGCTTCAAAGAACTTAATTTAGCACTGTGAGAGTTCGTTTAGACTCCTTAAACTAGATTATTTAACCTAATTTATTAACCAAGTGATTACTTAGATAAATTTTCAGATCTAGGTTAAACACAAATAAATCATATCTTACAAAGATGTGGAAAAGTAAATAACATTACGATATAATTACCCAGGAAAACTAATGAAATTAACCATTTCAAGGTAAAAACCTAGGGAGGATTTGACTTAATTATCTTCAAGGTAAACAAAATCCACTATAAAAGAATTGAAGTTTTTATAAAAGATTTAACCCTAAATCTAATGTTATCTCCAGTAATAACTTACTGACACGACCACGTGCAATCTCCGAATCTACGGACTTCTTCTCTTCTTGGATTTACAGCAACACAAGCACACCCTTGCTTGTGACTTTGAGACTCCACTCCCACATATGAAGGATTGGTAGAACTAGTTACTGCTCATATTTCATATTCACTCCCACATATTTACATTTATGTTGTAATATTTATTCATTTTAATTAATTAATATTAAAATGTTCCAACAAAATGTAATGGGATTAAAATCTTTAATGGTGTTGATACCTATTTTCATGACACATTTTTTACAAGCCCGATTTAACCAAGTCCAACTTCCTTGTAGGCTCAATTCATGTATTATATTTTATTTTATTCTTTTAAGCATAACTCAAGTCCATGTGACTTATGGAGGAAATTGAGAAAATATGGTATGGAGGGTATAGGTTGATTTCTTTCGGACCTTTTGCATGAGCCCAGACCAAACGTGCTACCAAGTGGGCAAGAGACACTGGTAGCACCTCAAGCTCACGGAGAAGGTCTTGTACCCGAAATTTTCACCGAAAAAAATCTTTTATGCTCTGGCTGACTGTAGCCTAAAGTTTCTGCCCTAGTCTATTTTTACCTTTAACCCATTATTGCCGTAATAATACGTATGGAGCCCATTCAGTCATTTTTTATTAATTTTGGCATGTGAGCCCTTAAAACCCATGAGTAACTGACTTGGGCCCTATTTGTGCCGTATTTTCTGTGGGCTTTTAAAAGATAAATAGCTGCCACATAGCATAAGTTTTGGACCTCAACAAACACTACTTGGATGAAAATCATCGGACAAAATATTGGGCCTCAACAAACACTTGACGACACCGATGAAAAAATTGAGCCTCAACAACGTGGGCTCTTTGTAAATTGTGTTTTTTTTTTTTTTTTAAACAATAAAACAAAAACTATAACTGCCTTCTTTCCCCCCCATAAAGCGGGGAAAGAAAACTCACTTCCTTTTGTGTTGTCTCTACTCTATACCAGGGGGCCTATTTGTTATTTAAAAGAATTGGTGTGACTGTGACAAGCCTGGATATTCAAGAGACCACGATAGGTTTGTGATAAGTATTATGTGCAGTGAAATAATTTATCATCACACCTCTAGGTGATTTTTTTTTTTTTTTTTTTTTTATTTTTTTTTTTTGTGATTGGAAAATGTAGTAATCCCAAATTATAATAAATGTTCTAAATTAACCCTTATCCAAAAAATAGAAGAGTCTCTGAGCACGTGCTCTGAGGCTAATATTGGGTTAAATTGGTGGGTTACTAATTAAATGGGTTGAGTTAGTAATGGATAATTAATTTATATATAAATGGGTCATAAATAGATAAATGGGTAATTACACACCCAACCCATTTATCACTAGGGGTGGCAAAATCCGACACGACCCGCGAACCCGACACGACTAACCCGTTTATAAACAGGTCATGGGTTGAGGTTAAATGGGTTCGGGTCAAATTCGGGTTGACACGACTAACCTGTTTATTAAACGGGTCGTGTTCGTGTTCAATCTATTGAACCCATTTGACCCGATTAGCTTATAAAGGTAATTTTACAATTTTACCCTTAAAACCTAGGTATATAAGCTTAGCTATGATTTATTCTCCTCAAAACCAGACCTAACGCCTCTCTGCTAAACCTTGTGTCTCTTCGTTTTCATCAACAGTCATTACTCTGTCTCCTCCGACTCTTCTTCTTCTCCTCAAAACTCCAGCCTCTCCTACAGATACAGATTCTACAATCTACCGTATAAAATCAAAACCCTAGCCACCTCATGTCTCTCAACCCTCTACTCTCTCTTCCCCTCAAATCGCTAGCCGACCCCTTTAATATCTCTTCCCCTCAAAACCGTGGCTGCCCTCTCTGCTCTCTGTTCTCCTTCACAACTTCACCAGTTCTTTTTCTTCAGCTTTCATCCACCGAATCCCCTAGGAAGGTATATATGTTATATCTTTTCATTTTGTTTTCTTACTTATGAAATTTTAAGTAATTGTAGATTTTGTTGTTTATTGTGTTAATCATTATCATGTTGATTATTTAGTACCAATAGTAGACTTGTTTGTATTCTTTTTGTTGATTTTAAAATAACTAGGTCTTGCTCTATGATTTCTTTTCAAGTTTCTTTGTATCTGTCATCTTAAAATAAAATAATTGTAGATCCGCTCGTTTATTTTTGTTAATCACTATCATGTTGATTGTTTTCTTCTTCTTCTTTTTTTTTTTTTTTTTTTTTTGAGATAAAAGATAGAAATTTTATTAGATACTATATGATACAGTACATGTAACATCAAAATAGGGGAAAACCAGATTTATTTTGCAGAAAAATAAATACCGCAGAAAAAAAACACTGCAGAAAAATAATACTGTGCAGAAAAACATTGTAGAAAAATAACACTATGCAGAAAAACTACACTGCAGAAAAATAACATTGTGCAGAAAAACACCAATGTGCAAAAAAACTACACTGCAGAAAAATACCACTGTGCAGAAAACACCATTGTGCAGAAAAATATTTGTCACTCTTGTTGCACTGTTTAGTATACTAGTAATCACTATATTGTTGATTTTTAGTACATAATAGGAGATCTTTTTTACTGATATAAAAAATAAAAGTAGTGTAGGGTCTCGTATTGTAATCCAAGCCCAAAAGGTATGGGATATTGGCCCAATGAGCCTAGAACAATGAATTTGTAGAGAGTGGGCTAAAGAACTGGGCTTTAGTGAGCTAAACAATGAACTAATAGATTTTTGTGAAGAAAAAAGACAGATGGTAGATATTTGCTAAAGAAGAAATGTCCTCGATCAGGTCCAAGAATACTTGTTCATTTAAATATTGCTCTTGAAGCTTTTACAAGTCTAGTTCTAAATCACTACAGTGTATCTTCCTTCCTTTTTTCCCTCCCCATTCTTCCAGGGGTCTCTTACATTATATACCCTCTTCCCGATGATCTTGGCTTTCCATTTGTTAATCATCCAAGCTGCTACTTGAGTAGTTGTCCCATCAGACGCTCATTTTGGCTCTCTATGAGTCGCGGTTGCCAAGGAAACACTGTTCAAGGGTCTCTTCCACATAAAAGCGGCTAGAAAAGTAGCTACAACGCATTTAATGCGGTGGTAATAGCTTTTCCTTAGATATTTCTGGACTCTCCCTCCTCTTTGCATGCTTAGGATACGTGTCTTTATTACCGAGATTCTCTGGAGGGCTCCCTGGATTGCTGGGATATGTGTCTGAGGACTTGTTTGTCCTCGAACTGATCTCTCGTCGTCACCTTGCTCATAAAATCTTGAGCCTGAATCACTTAAAAATCATTTATTCCTCCTCGGACTGTCCTCGGTCTGATCACGTCCTCGGACAGGCCCAAGGCCCAAAAATAGGATTTGGGCCTTTGACCCCACAAGTAGATATGTTTATTTTTTGTTGATTTAAAATAATTTGTCTTGCTCTATGATTTAATTTCAAGTGTTTTCTGTTTCTATCATCTTAAAATAAAATAATTGAAGATCCATTTTGTTAATCACTGTAATGTTATAGTAGATTTGTTTGTTTGTTTTGTTGATTTTAAATTTATTTGTTGTTCTTTATGATTTCTTTTCAAGTTTATTTGTTTCTGTCATCTTAGGATTACTAAATTTCTGATCAATAATTTTTCTTTAAATTGGTCTAGATAGAAAGTGATGAGCTGATTCCTATTGACATTGAGTATGAAAGAGAAGACCTTGACTTGGAAGATGAACTTGATGAAGTGGCTGAACTTCCTCCACCAAAGAAGGCTAAGACTAAGTCTAAGAATAAGACAAACAATGAAGACAAGAAAAGGAGGAGGACTTCAACCGTTTGGCGTTTCTTTCAGATGCTTCCCACAAAAGATGAAGAAAAGCCTACATGCAAATGCAAGAAGTGTGGAAATGTATATATTGCTGCTGGAGCATATGGTACTGGAAATTTGAAGCGGCATTTGAAGGTATGTCCAAGAAAAGACACGACGGATGTTGGGCAGCTTATACTTGGCCAAAATACAATGTCTGTAAGTTCACCTAAATTTGATCCTGCAACATTTAGGGAGTTGTTATGTGCTGCAATTACAATGCATGAATTACCTTTCCGGTTTGTTGAGTATGTTGGTATACGGGCAATATTTTCATACTTGTGCGTTGATGTCCCTAATATCTCTAGAAATACTGCTAAGAATGATATGGTTAAGATGTATAAGAGGGAAAAAGAAAGGATGAAATCTGTGTTGACATCTATTCCTGGTAGAGTTTGTTTGACATCTGATTTGTGGACTTCTATAGCAACTGATGGTTATATGTGTGTTACAGCTCATTTTATTGATGCTAATTGGGTCTTACAGAAAAGAGTGTTGAACTTTTGCTTTATGCCACCACCACATAATGGTGTGTCTTTGTTTGAAAAAGTCTATAAATTGCTATCTATGTGGGGCATTGAGAATAAGATTTTTTGTGTGACGTTGGACAATGCTTCTTCCAATGATATTTCTATTGACATGCTTAGAACTCAATTGAAAAATAAGAAAGCACTTGTTTGTAATGGTGAATTTTTTCATCTTCGTTGTTGTGCTCATATTCTCAATTTGGTTGTACAAGATGGTTTGAAAGAAATTGATGTTGTTGTTCAAAAAATTCGTGAAAGCATTAAGTATGCAAAAGGCTCACAAGGGAGGAAAAAAAGTTTTTATGAATCTGTTAAGCAAATGGATTTGGATGGTAAGAAAGGTTTAAGGCAAGATGTGCCTACTAGATGGAATTCAACTTTTTTAATGCTTCAAAGTGCTCTCTCTTATCGATGTGCTTTTCAACACCTAGAGTTAACTGATTACAATTTTAAGCATTGTCCTACTGGTGGTGAGTGGGAAAAGGCAGAAAAAATTAAAAAGTTTTTGGCTGTTTTTTATGATGCGACATTGGTCTTTTTTGGCACAAAATATCCCACATCTAACTTATATTTTCCACAAGTTTTCATTGTTTATTTTACCTTGAAGAAAGAAAGTGATAGTGAGGATGAGTATATGAGAAAAATGGCAGATCAAATGCTTGTGAAATTTGAGAAGTATTGGATAGAATTTAGTGTTATGTTGGCCATAGCAGTGGTCTTGGACCCTAGGTATAAGCTGCCTTTTATTGATTGGTGCTATCAGAAGCTTTATGGGTATGCTAGTTCACTCCAATATTTGAAGGTTCGTGAAAAATTATTTGCTTTGTTTGGGGAATATGTGAGTAATGTTTCTGCACCTTCAATATCTTCTGAAATGGCTGGTCAAGCTACTCAAGAAACTGAAGAACAATATGCTAATGAGGGATCTTTGTTTATGATGCAAGAATGTTTTTTTTTTCTTTTTTTATTTATTTATATTATGTTATTTATATTCTGCCTAAATTAATATCTATTATGTTGTTTTTGTATATAGGAATTTGATTCTTTTCATAGTATGGATATGGGTAGGTAGGCACAAAAAACTCAATTGGAGCTCTACTTGGATGAACCAAGAGTAGATAGGAATGCAAAATTAGACATTCTTGCTTTTTGGGAAGGAAATGAATTTCGGTATCCTGAACATGCTGCTATGGCTCGTGATGTTTTGAGCATTCCTATTTCTACCGTTGCTTTAGAATCCACTTTTAGTGTTGGGGGACGAGTCATTGATCAATTCAGGAGTGCACTTAAACCTGATGTTGTGGAGGCATTAGTTTGTAGTAGAGATTGGTTATATGCAGATATAGGTAATATATTTTTTATTTACATGTTGGCTGAATGAGTTATAAGTTTTATGATGATTTTTTAAAAAGAAAATAATATATATATGACAGATTTCATGTATGTCAGATTTCCCATATTATGTCAACTTTAAATGGCAGAAACGTTGCTCTATGGACAGAATATAATAGTTTATTGATGTTATTTGGCAGACTTGGTAGACAGTAGACAATATCTATGATGTGTTATCCTATCTTTGTTGTTCAACTTAGCTGTCAATATCTATGTAGGATCATGAAATTTCTTCTCCTTTTCTCTTTATGACATTGTGGTAGAAACTAAAACTTTACCTGTGAAATTAGTGTTTTATAGCTATTAATTTATAAAATACGAACTCTGAATTTATGAAGCTTTTCTAAAAGTTTCAAATTTCAATATTTCCTTGTAAAGCTCTTTTTAGCTTTAAAAACTCACTGGTTAAGTTTTGCTTAATGCAGAGTTGATATGTATTATTTTTTAAAACTTAAATTTGTCTAGGTACAATTGTATTTTTATCCACATTTATCCAAGTTCATCACTACTAATTACTACTATGTGAATTACTATTATTTACTTAATTGATTCAATTGCTTCAATTGCTTGATTACCCACAGTTTCTAAATTTCTTATTTATAATGCTTTGATAAGTTTTTAATGTTTCATTAAATTTTTTGATGTAGAACTTGCACAATCACAATTGGAAGAGCTCACTGAAGATATAATGGACATGAATATCAATAAGGATGAGCACATGAAAGACACCTCTATTTTAGAGAGTTTCAACCTATGGCGTTTGCTTTTGATGATAGTTCTTTATTATCAGACCAAAACACCAATAAGTTTTTTATGTAGGCGGGGATTGAATCTCAGATCTCTTATTCAGCCATCAGAGAATTTACCAATTGAGCTAACTGGAACCTACGATAGAACATAATTCTTGGTAAACTTCATTTGGTAATATATACATCCTAAGTATAGGTAATAGTAATAACATATTATAATGCTCATTTAAAACCTATTTACAATAGTCATTTTGTTCTATAATATTTATGTTTTACCACAATATTGTTCAATGCTTTGAAACTCAATTTTATAAATTCATATTTTATGTAAAACAAAATGTTATAGAATTGGTTTCTAAATATTCAGTGAAATCGCTCTACTAATCTAAATTTCGAAGGTTGAAATAGTCAAGATTTTTGGACATTTCTAGAATATTAACATATTATATTATATGTAGACTTTATTTTTTAAATTGATTAAATAATTTTGAAATTTGAAATTTATAAATTTAAATTCAAAGCATTATATACTTTCATATCCTATAATTACAAAAATTCAAACAACCTCCCAAACACTTCCTCAATTACTCCATTTTTACAACCAAATATCGAACCACAAATCTCAAACACCAATTTCATTATCTCAATGAAAGGAAATCATTTGTTAGTACCGGCATATAGAGAATGTAATAAAATAAAGAAAAAATGGTTAAAAACATTTCCATTTATAAAGATTTAATTGCCTTTAGCTATGCTTCCATGTAAATATATATAAAAAAAATTAATAACATGAAAAAAAAACTCTAAAATCAACATTGACTTTCAATTTTATCGTCACAGCTCATATTGATATTGCACTAAATAGTAGTAAAGAACTACAAAGAAACCTAAAAATTATGAGTTCTAAAACATTAAAAAAAAAAAAAAAAAAAAAAACAACTAATCTAATCAATAATCAATTAGAATGTTTTTTTTTTTTAATTTC
Organism: Notholithocarpus densiflorus; assembly: GCA_030021035.2. Taxonomy (NCBI): domain Eukaryota; kingdom Viridiplantae; phylum Streptophyta; class Magnoliopsida; order Fagales; family Fagaceae; genus Notholithocarpus; species Notholithocarpus densiflorus. Next base: position 2,691,850 of record JARYZH020000045.1, read on the forward strand.
TCTTTAATTCTAAAAAAAAATACAATTATGACTTTCCAGCACCAAACACCTAAAGATCCAAAGCCAGTCACATCCTTTATAGAACTTAGGAATGGCAACAAGTTGAGTTCGGGACGGGTTTCTTTATGCCCGAACCCGCCTTGCCACCCGCCCTCGAAACTTGCCAGCCCCATTTAATAAACGAGTTTTTTTTAACCCCCAAATCCGCCCCATCGGGCCCCCGTAGGCCCCGTCCAGCCATGCCACTTCAAGGACCAATTCGTGGCCCAAACTGTGGCCTAATTAAAAAAAAAATTATGTTTGCCTGAAGCCCTATACTGTGGCATAATTCAAAAAAAAAAAAAAAAAAAATTGCTCAAATTCAAGCACTATACCATGGCTCAAATGCCAAATCAAACATAAACTTAAACAATAGGCAGGTGGGTGCTAATTTTTTTGCAGAAGCCCTCTATTAATTTTATGGGGAATGCTTTGTCAACAAATTAGCAATTGTAGCTGTCCTATTAAAAACCGACGATCCAACTCAAGTTCAATGAGATTTGACTCATCTTTTTAGATATACAAGTAAAAGATACAGCATAAAGGTTTTGGTAATTTATATCATTTAGGAGCATGTATGTTTAAAATGAGATGAACACATAAGACTATCATGTATGTTTAAAAGGTTTTATTTCACTAGCTTTGATTTATACTATATGAAATTTGGCATGCATGTTCCCAGATACAAAAATTGTTGAAAAATAATAAAGATATGAACTTTGGTAGAGAAAATCAAAGAATGAAATTTAAAAATTTAAAAATTAAAAGACCAAAATTATAGATGAACAATGACCAAAGATTTCATCCACCATAAACTATGTAATGAACCCAAAGTTATAAATAAATAAAAAGTAGTGAACCTAAAAAAAAAAATGGAGAACGACGATCCTATGGTCCTATGGAGAACGAAGAACCGGCGGTGATGCAAGGATAAGGGAAGGCTTGAGGGGTATGGCCGGCAGTGGTGCTGTAGGGATGAGAGTGAGAACGAGTGAGGGTGAGAGACTGAGTATGTGAAGGTGAGAAGTTGAGAGTGCGTGAGGGAGGTGAGGGGGGGCTGAGGCTGAGATTGAATGAAATGAGAGTGAGAGAGTTAGGGTTAAGGTTGGGTTAAGTGGCAGTTATATTGTAGGGGTTTTTTTTGTAATTTTCTCTAAAGGGTTTTGGTTCGAGTTCGAAGTGGGTATTATTAAAACCTGCACCTGATCTAAACCCTTTGGGTTTGATATTTAAAACCTAAACCCAACCCTACTCTTTCGCAGGTTGGGTAAAACCCGATCCATTAGGGTTGGGTCAGGTACCTGTGGGTCGAGTGGGTTTTGCCATTCCTAAAAGAACTCAAAACATCTGATCTCAACATCAAAACAATAAGTTATCATCGTCACTCAATAAAAAAAGCAAACCCACTTCCTTGGTTATAGCTAACTGATACAAGTTAAGATTAGATGGGACAATGAAATTGAAACTAGGAAGGTGTCATTGAAAGGTTGAACATATATGACATCATTCTTGGTTGAGATGTATTTGAGATGAGATGGCATGAATGGTTGTGTGCATGTATATATAAAGGAGTTGAAGTGCAAGAGTTTTAAGCTTGAAACATTTAACCAAAGAAAACAAAGAGTCTTACAAAGAATCCTTATTTTTTAATAGGAAAAGTCTTGAAGCATTAAAACAAAAGTCTTTATTTTTTTGTTCTTATCTTGGTGCTTTAAAGACTATTTCAATTATCTTTTCAAAAAGAGCGTCATGACATAATCTCATGTTCTCCCGTATATATAAATATATATATATATATATATAAATATATATATATTTATATTATTGATTTATGGGGGACCATGCCCCTTGAGGCAATGTTGAATGAGCTCTAGCCATGTGTATTATTGAATGATCAAATCACATGAAAATTTGTGAGTTCTAGTTTGATCAATTGGTGAACTCTCTTGTTATCGAATAAGAGATTTGAAGTTCAAATTTGCTTACACTAAAAATGAATTGATGTTTTATTCTAATGATAGATAGCAATTATTATGAAATAGATGTCAAAACTTAGTTTTGAACCAACCAAATGTAATTAAGACATTTAGGAAATTGAAAGACTTGCAATATATAAGACTGATTTATTTAGGCGAGAAGAACAGCTATCTAGTTAACAAAGCTTTGCACTGTTTTCGCTTGTGGGTTTATCCTAATATGGTTTCAAGAAAGATAACACTCACTAGAAATCTAGAATTGATTATAGCAAGAAGCTAGCTAGACTAAATGTTTTGTCGAACAATTTTTTCTTTTAACGTTTTAGTTTGTTTGTTTATGCACAACTTGTTAAATCCTCATTTTTACCGGGTACAACTATATTTTAATCAAATTTCATCATATAAACAAAGTGTTCATCCAAAAGCACATTAAATAGACATCAATAATAAAGAGCCAGCAATAGACCATTCTTTGCTCAAGAATTACAAAGTCCAAGTGAATTCTATTCAATTTTGCACAGAAATATAACTTATTAAGGAACCAAGTTCGTATTCATTTTAGATAATAATCTTATGCAAATCAATAAATATGGTAGCTAGCCTTTTCACTTACTACACAAGTCACATTTTGGCAGATGCAACCACGTTCATTTCTAGCTGTGATGAAGACATCATTGACTACAGCTAGACCTTTAGATGTAACTAATAAGGCCAAGGTTGGAAGCCTGACCCTATGAACATTCCCTATACAAAGAACTATAAAGTATGATCTAATGAAGGCTAGAAATTCTTCATACGAAAATTTCCATAATATTGGCCCTGCATGTCAACTCGGTACCTCCTGGCAATCATGTGACTATTAAATCTGCCATGAATGTGCACAAGTGTTTTCCTAAACATCTGAAATGTCTTTAATTATTGCTTTGTGAATGAAGAATTCCCATTCATCCAAAAGTGGTGCTTTTGGGAGGAGTTCCATATACAATCTAAGCCTGGGGCAGGACCAAACGATGAAGCGTTAACATAATCATGAGAGATAGTACATATAATCAAGTGAAAGAACATGTCATGTCTAATCATTAATTAAACGAACCTTGTAATAAAAAACCAATTAATTATGCTTGAAAAACACGTCTTCTTCTCACATAAGGGTAGGTTTTTTTTAATGAAACTTTCAACATATTAAGTTCTTAACCCCATGCATTGCGGAGCTCACATGTCTAGGAGAGAAACGATACAATGTCATATGTATAAGATAATTATTGAACGATAGGACGAAGTGAACATTAAACACTGTCTTCAAGAAGGACGGTCTTCATTTGCTTCCTTCTTTGCCTAGAGGAATTCAAGCAAAGTACGAAACAAACGAGAACAGTGAGAGCCATGAAAATCACAAAAACCTTGGTCTTGAATATGCCCAATGGTGGACCGATATATTCCACTTCTTTTGTAGCCATTATTAAGACCGGTGGAAGAATCATGAAAAGAAAAAAGAAAAGAAAAGCACGCCAACAGACAGCAAAGTCTCCCCATTTCCGATTGCACCTCGTCTCCTCCATTTCAACATTGATACGGGTGCCAACCTGTTCTCTATATAATTTTTTCTCATTCTTTCTTTGTCTACTTCTTTGGTTTTTTTACCACCCCAGCTAATTCAATATGTATAAAATAAAATGCCAAAGTTGTTTATGTTCTTGTAATTAATCTATAATTGTGCAACAACATTGTTCCTAAAATTCTGAGAAAAAACAAATAGGCTGGTATGTAGGGACGTGGCCTATGAAAATACTTGATATCACATTTGTTACCAAGCCACTATATTGTAAGAAAAGTACACTATATTTTCACAATACTTTTACAACAAATCCTAAATAGTAGATTTTTAATAACCTTTAATTGCGGGAAAAAAAGTAATTTAATTGGTAAGTTTAAATTAGAACTAATAATAACTTACTGCTTATAAACTATTATGAAAATATTATAGATCTAGCACTTCTCATATCAAAATTATTTTAATACTTTTTTATTTTTAATAAACAGAAAGTTTACTAATTTTGTTTTTAGAGTTAGAAAGCTTACTATTAATAAAGAAAGAAATGGATGATCGATTGGATACGTTAAAAAGAGTATGTTGCATGTTATGATTCATGAAGCAAAACTTCAATCTCTATTTGATGATCAAACAGCAAATGCAATTAAGAAAACGCCAGCAAGGAGGAGTTGTGGACAGGATCAATGGATTTGGACCAAAGCTGCAAATGGTAATTTCTCAATTCGATCAGTTTATTGGGATTTAACAGCCCATGATAGTGGTGGATCAAATGCAGTGGTGGCTGGTAGTTGGAAAACAAAAATCCATGAAAGACTAAAAATGCTTTTGTGGCGCATAGCCTCTGACGTTTTGCCGACAAAAGAAAAATTGGCGAGGTTCATTCCAAATATTGAGCCGCCCCATGTGTGAAGCACCTTTGGAGTCTGCTCTGCATATCTTTGTTTATTGCCCACTGGCTAGAGGCCTATGGTTTGAATGTAGTGGAGGAATAAGAATTGAGTACCTCAATTTGTCCTCTACAAACCAACTTATTGAGCTGATAATATCACCTCCTTCTAATTGGAACCTAAACTCTCTTGAGAAGACCCAGTTAATTTCTATCTTTGGGTGCAGTGATTGTAGAACAGCTTTGGAAGGCTAGAAATATAGCCTCATTTGAAAGTGCCCAACTATGTCCTGACAGACTAAGGCAAAATATTGTAGCTCGTTGTCTGGGGTTTTCTTTGGCATTTCAGCCAAGCTATCATGGTTTAACCCCAGCTAGGTCTTCCATATGGTCAAATCCTCCACAAGGTACAGTCAAAGTTAACTGTGATGCAACCATTGGCAATAGTTGGTCCTATGTTGTGATTGTTGCTGGGGATTGGAGAGGGGCATTGGTTTTTGCTCTCTCAAAACTAGTGGAAACCACTATCACTGTCCAAGCAGAAGAGAAAGCAATTAATTGGGCAACCCTTCAGGTGGTGTCTCATGGTATTGAAGTAGCAATTATTGAGAGTGATGCCAAGGTATATAGAGATGCTCTCACTAATCCTAGTTAAGTAGTCCAATGGAGAATTTCAATTCTAACTCAGGATACTTTGAGGCTAAAGTCCTCATGTTGCAGACTAGAGTTTAAGTGGACCCCTAGAGTCCAATAGTGCTGCTCTTGTTTTAGGATCTTGGTCTCTCTATAATAGATTTTCTGGTTGTTTTGTTTTGGGTTCAGCTCCAAAGGTTTTTGTTGATGTTATTGTAAAGGAGCAAAAAACGCATAGCTCATTTGGTAATTTTATTACTTCTGCTTTCATTGATTTTACTATATAAATGAAAGAGTAATGATGATGATGCTCTGAGATCGTCAATGAGTTGTAGGTTCCAAAGCACTCCGATGGATACCTGTGAAATAACAACAAATAGACCAAACATAGAACCCTCCGAAGATCAAGTTAGTGAATGAGAAATCTCTAAGAACTCTATAGTGAGAGAGCTAGGGATTTTTCGCGTACCTAAGAGAAGTGGAGGTCTGGAGTTTATATAGCGGTGAGTGGTGAATCGGAATCCCTTGAATGTAGGGATCTTTCCTTGCGAAGAGGGCTTAGTGAGTAGGGCTTCCAAGATTTCAAGGCCCCTTTCCATGTAAGGGAGATATGGGTGAGTATTGGGTTTTATTTGGTGCGGTGCGCAAGGCATTACCATGTATAGGCATGCGTGGGGACCAAGCAAGGCCATGGTGGACCCGCCGGTTACCCTCCTCGTCGGCCCCTAACGGGTTTCCTGTCGGCCTCCTAGAGGTGTCCTGTTGGCCTTATAGAGCTGTCTATCAAGCGCAACCCGGGGGGTCATCAAATGGTCAAGTCGTCGGCCTAGGACTCCTGTCGGTTTACGTGGAGCTAACGGGTACGTAGGCGCCGCCATCATCCTGGAAGGGCGCATTTGGGGGCTTTAATTTTCTGCCAAAAATACCCCTATCAAGTAATATTAGTGATATTTAAATATAAACCTTACAAATGGATGTGTGAACTTTCATATTTTATAAATAAAATTATTACTCCTTTTTTTGGAGAAGAAGTAAAAGCTTACTAATAATAAAGAAAGAAATGGATGTTTGATTAAATACGTAATGCTAAATATTTGGTTCCAAAAATAAAATAAAAAATCTTGCAAGACTAATTGTATTATGTCATGCTTCTAATAATTTTTTTTTTTTTTTTTTAATTTTAAACTTTGGGTGTTTTATAAGGAAAGAAAAAAGAATGTGTTGCAAGTCGTGATTTCTTTTTTATAGAGTTTCAACTTATAGTGTCTGCCTATGATGATTGTGTTCTTTATTTTCAGACTCTAGACATTTTATTCAACCATCAGAAACTTTATCAGTTAAGCTAATTACTGGAACTCACTTGCAAGTCATAATTAATGGAACATAAAGTAAAACACCTAAAATGGAACGGAAGAATTTTTATTACTAAACGTTTTTTCTTTTTGAGAAACAATTTTTATTTCTAAATTGAAAGGCTAGTAGCTGTTCAAAACCTAGCTGGTATATAAAATAAGAACTTGGCTTAAAACACATAGCTCACTAATTTTATTGCTTCTGCTTTCATTGAGTTTACTATATATTATAAATTTTATTATATAAACCTTATAAGTTAATGTGTGAACTTTCAAACACAAAACAAAAAAGTGATTAAAATTTATATTTATTATATTATTATTTGGTATTAATTATATTCATTATCATGTCAATTTGTAAACTTTTTATAATAAAATTGATGATTTTTAGAAATTTGCTTAACTTAAAGTCCCACCAAACAGTAAGAAATGATTCAAATGATAGCATAAAGTGCACCAATTGAAAATGAAATCATAATTTCCACATCTATATGGTCCTTCCACTCTTCTATTCTAAGCAATATTGGTTGCCAAGAGTCTTATAATTAACTCGATTAATACATTCTAGTATTCCAATGGATTGAGAAGTCTAGGGTTCAAACTTCAAACCCCTCCCTCCCAAAGATTGCATTTTTTTTTTTTTTTTTTTTTTTTTGTCAATGGTCATTGGCCGACTTATCTCTTTTTATACTTTTCCCTCCGTAAATACCATACTTGCCATCATTTAATTTACAATTTCCCAATTTGTGTCTGATTTTATGAAATTGGTTGATGGATGATCTTAACAGTGGTCTAAAATTGTCTCCAAGATAAGTTAATTGGTTAGGCCCTTTGACTTATTAAATTTTCAAAATCAAAACAGGAATATGAACACACACACACACACAAAAAAACGTGTGAAAATTTGTTTACAAGCAGTGTTGTGTATGTTAAATCCTAAATTAAGACTCTTACAACTTACTAATAATAAAAGAAAACATTTCTTACAAAAGAATCATACAAATTTTCATGACTCAAAAAATAGTACAAGTATGTCATAGAGGAATAGAAAATCTTAAATGCGGGCCATCCTCTATGGAAAAATAAAAGAACTTAATGCTAAAAATTGCCAATTAATTAAACTTAACAAACACATCACCTTCTCACATAACTACATAAGGGTAGGGTTTTTTTTTTGCATGAAACCACAAATGAGATTCACGTGCATCATAATTCTTACAGTATATTAATTATAACCATTTTTTTTTTTTTGGTAAATTATTAATTATAACCCTATACAGTGTGGAGCTCACATATTTACAAAAGAAATAATACGTATCATATGTTATATGTGTAAGATAATTATTGTGCTTAAGGAGGAGGACCAAATGCATGTACAACACCTTCTTTGAGAAGGACAGCCTTCATTTCCTTTTTCTTTTCTTTTTTTTTTTTTTTTTTTTTTTTTTTTGGTCTAGAGACAATCAAGCAAATTACCAAACAAAGGAAGAGAACGGGAACGAAGGACACTACAAAACTCAAAGTGTTGGCTTTGCCTGGAAATGGATGAATGCCCTTTGGGGAATGTTCCTCAAAATAAAAGTCTCTTGGGTGACCTTTCACTTCCCCATTCTCTGCTTTTTTAGACCTTAATTATCAAAATTAATGGCGAAATAAAACTCACAATAGCAAAACTCATAAAAACTCATAATAGCAAAAGCTTACTCTCAATAAAGATAGAAGCTACAATTAATGTAAAACAATGTTAATATTTGGTCCATAAAAAAATAAAAAATAAAAACTCTTGTTTTTTTATTTATAGAGTTTCAATCTATGGTGGTCACTTCTGATAATTTTGTTTTTTATCATCAAACCAAAACACCAATCAATTTTTGATGTAGGTGGGAATTGAACCTCAAATCTCTTATTCAACCATAAGAAACTTTACTAGTTGAAAAAAAAAAAAAAAAAAAAAAAAAAAAAAAAAAAAACTTGTTGATCAATGGTGGTGAAAACAAGAGCCGGTCACTTTTTTTTTTTTTTTTTGTTGGCTAAATGATGAATTTTATTGAGAAGAGAAAATTCAGGGCCGGTCCATCTGCCATCTCTACCTCCAAGATGTGGGCAGAAAGATTGGAGATGGGAAAGGCTCCAAATACATTACAAAAAGGTGCTCGCAGCTACGCCATGGTAGCACAATTGGCTAGCCTAACAACAGGAGCCAAAATGAAAAGAGCAAAGATAACTGGTTTATATCGGCAATAATGAAAGAGATGGCCCAATGTGAGGGTGATTGAAGAATTCTGAATGGGCTTTATGACATTAACCCCAGATTATGTGCAGATGAGACAACTAAAAGTTCAACTTTAGCTTCAGCTTATATAGGTTTGCCACTGACTTCAACACTTGTCCATGCATTGATAAATTTATGGGACAAGATTAAGTCTTTTATCATCAGTTAATATCTTCTTGTATTAAATTAATATTTTAAAAATTCAACCGTTAAATTAAATGTGTTATTGTTCTTCTAAACACACACCAAATTAGTATTAATAAGATATTTACTATTTAATTTATAAACTCATTTTTTGTGTATAATTTTAAATTATATAAAATTTAAAGTTTAATAATTTTATAGATAAGATAGTTATTGACATATTTGATAATTTTGATTATCTTGAAATTTCCAGACTCCAACTTTTCTGAATTATTCATCATTTATTTGATGGATAGTTTTATCTCATATCTTCTCCCAATATCATACACAAGCTAGTTGTCAATTGACTGAATTCCGTAGTTCGTGGCAATCATGTGAATGCTAAACCTGTCGTGTGTGTAGCCATGTGTTTATATATACATTAATGTGCAATAGTGTTTGCTAAACATCTAAATTGCCTGTAATGCTTTGTGAATGAAGAATTTCCTTTCATACAAAAATGGTGCTTTTGGAAGGAGCTTCATACACAATCTAAGCCTGGGGCAAGACCAAACTAACTATGCCAATATTTGGGTTGAAAATGGCCTCCTAGACCATGTTAATTTTCTTATTACTGGGTGGGTGGTAATTAATAATGCATTTATAACATCCTCTTTCACTCACATCCACAAGCATTGGCATATGTCAATTTGTAAATTCTTTGTAATAAAATTGATGCGTTTTTTAAATTTTCTTAACTTAAAGTCCAACTAAACTCTAAACAGTAAGAAATGATTCAAATGATAGTACAAACACAAACTGAAAATGAAAGCATGCTTTCCACATCTATGATCCTTCCATTCCTCTATTCTAAGCGGTTCTTAGCTGCCAAGAATCTTGTAACTTATTTAATACTTCTTGGTGTTCCAATGGGTCGAGAAGTATAGGGTTTAAATTTCAAATCCCTCCTCCCCCAACGATTACATAACTATTTTTTGGCCGACTTATCACTTTTTATATTTTTCCCTAGGTAAATACCACAGTTGCCATTGGCTAATTTACAATTTCACAAATTGTATCTAACTATGTGAAATTGGTTGATGGATGCTCTTAACAGTGATCTAAAATTGTCTCGGAAATAAGTTGGTCAAGCACTTTGACTTATATATAATTACCAAAATCAAAATTGAAATATGACAAAAAACGTATATGGAGATTTGTTTACAAGCTTGTCAAGTATGTTAAATCCTAGATTAAGACGCTTACAGCTTACTAATAATAAATGAAAACATTTTTACAAAAGAATCATACAAATTTCCATTACTCATAATATGAAGGGAGAGGCTTAGGTCCAGTACTTTCTGTGCACTGGACCAGATAGGATGTTACCACGTGACAATATTTGGACACATAACAATATCCTACTAGGTTCAATGCAGTAAACACTGGACCAAGGCTAAACCATAATATAAAATAGTACAAAAACAGTAAATTCTAAATGCACACCATCCTCTTTGGAAAAAAAAAAAAAAAAAAAAAAAGAACTATATGTGTAGCCACTCGATTTTGCTCCCATTATTTAATCAAGGAAGATGACTAGAGTGACAATTCATATACCCAAAATTCATGATTGCATTACATGCATTAATTCATATTGCATATCATAAAAATAATTTTGAGATTCTAACGGTTACGACGGTAGGCCCGATTTCCAAATCGGACCGTCGGATTGAAAGATATCGCATGATCAAGTTTGCACGATCTGCATGCATTTTGTTTAGATAAAACCAACCACACATAATCCTTTGTAATGCATGAAGGCGCATCTTTTGGGGTAAAACCCAATATTTAAAAGAACTATATGCGTAAACACTCGATTTTGCACCCATTATTTAATCAAGGAAGATGACTAAAGTGACAATTCATATACCCAAATTTCATGATTGCATTATATGCATTAATTCACATTGCATATCATAAAAATGATCTTGAGATTTTAACGGTCGCGACAGTAGGCCCGATTTCCAAATCGGACTATCAGATTGAAAGATATCGCATGATCAAGTTTGCACGGTCTGCATGCATTTTGTTTAGATAGAACCAACCACACATGATCCTTTGTAATGCATGAAGGCGCATCTTCTGGGGTAAAACCTAGTAGATCAACATCCCTTCAGGAATTTGTCCCGACAGAGGTGACATATTCCAGTGGTGATATGGTAATTGCTTTACAGGAAGTTTTGTCTAAAAATTTACAATTCCATAATGGAACCTATTTAGAATTACCAGATTCTATCAAATTTATTCTTGATAACCTTCAAGCTGCTTTTACCAGAGACCACCGCAAACTTTTCCAGAAAACCCTTCGAGCACTTGAAATCCATCTTGTTAACCTTACTGCTCAAAATGAGGCTTATACAAGTCACTATGCTAACCTTGCTTCAGAATATGCCAACCTTGTTTCAGAAAATAAGGCTTATAGAAGCCATCCTGCTAACCAACCAAATGTTGCAAATGAACCCTATGATCTTTACAATAGTCAACTCTTTGACAAAGAGGAAATCCATTCCATGGATAAAAAGACTATAATGGGCACTGACTACGCAAAATTGAGTCTTAAGACCCAATCTCTATTGAGAAGTGCTGTTGCCAACTTGCCAACAGACATACAATTTCGTATTCTGGAAAGCAAGGCTATGTTTAAGTCTTTCGACCTATGGTTTAAATATTTCAAAAAACTTGTTACAGCTACTATTCCTGATCCTAATGAATTGGATGAATTTGATAATGTATTCATCCAACTAGATTGGGAAGAACACTTTGGGAGTAGTCTCAGAGTGTATGAAAAGAAACATCCATTTCCTGGTCTTCTGATTAATTATGACGATGGTTCATATGTTGCTGATGATGATGATGATAGGGATCCTAACTGGCTTTCCCAAATGTTTATATGGCTTTATCAGATTCATAAAATTAACAAGCCATAAACAAGCCAATCAGCTTCCACAAATTATACAAACTGCTATTAAAGGGTTTGAAAATTCTTTTGTTTCCATCAGATGCTAGAGCACTTTGCCAAAATGGGAAAAAGATAACTGGATGAATGTCCAACCCTCAAAGCATCTCATTCTCATTAATGGTCACACTCACCAAGAACAATGGTTTAAAGGAAATTCTCACTTATCCTTCAGTGATCCTTATGCTCTTGCAGAATGTTGGAGAAATTATTTCAATAATCAAATTCTTGATGTTGTTCAGAATTTATGGAAATATTATCATTTCATAGGTAGCGCAGATTGAATTTCTGTTTTTGGTCCCAGACCCTATGCTAATGCCCTTGTTCACTTGCAGATAGCAGATCATCCTAATCCAAGAAGTCTTCTCATCCCAGGAAAAACCCCAAAGTTTGAGCCACTTTTATATTGTGGACTATGTAATAAATATGCTATCTATCATGAGCATGCATGTAATGATAATTCTTCATGGGATTCTTATGATAGTTATCCATCTGATGCTCCTTCCACCGATTGATGAATAGTCTCCTTAAATTAATGATACTACTAAAGGAATTCTTATCAAGACTCACTAATAAAGTTGATTCTCTAGTTTGTCTGGCTTGCACAAAAGCCAAAATGCTTCAATGTCTTTGAAGAATATGTTACTGAAAATTTGGAACTGTTTCAAGATACCCCAAATTTGGCTGAAGATTTTGATTCTCCTATTTGTCTAGCCTGCACAACGGCCAAAACACTTCAATATTTACCACTGCTAAAAGCCTGTTTCCCACCAATACAATGCTTCTGAAGATTCCCAATAATAGTGCTCATTTGGTTTCCTTTAGCACAAGAAGACAACAATGCTTCTGAAGGATGGTGCTCATTAGTTTCTTTTGGCACACAACGACACCAATTATGGCCTAGACCCTTAAATTGCAGGCCTTTGAACTCTACGGAGGATTCCTCAAAAAATTTGAGTCAAAAGTGAGAAAATTCACTTTTACTATTCATTTGTCACTATTTACCTGTCACTATTCATAACAATGTTCCCTCTGAATTTTGCCTATTTAAGGGGGGTTGTCCCTTAAGTTTAAATCAGGTTTTTTCTTAGAGAACTTCCTCTTAGAACTATTCTCCTTCTTGAGAGCCTTTCTTTGAGAGAGTTCTTTGTTTCACCTTAGCATTTCCTACTACCTTACAATCTTGTAACTAGAACTAGTACAAGCCTTGTAATTGTTAACCTATTCTCTTGAGATCTTGTAATCACTACTACTACTGTAAGTGTTTTGTTCTATTTTCAATAACAAGTATTTTCAGATTTCAGTTCATTATTATTACTTGTTGCTACCGCCATCTTGAACAGTTCTAATTGCTTTCAGTTCATTATTATTACTTGTTGCTACCGCCATCTTAGATGGTTCTAATTGCTTTCATATATACCAAGTTAACCCACCATGCCTATAAATTTGCAGATATTAGTGTGTTTGGTTTAATCATTTGCTTATATAGTGTTTTAAAGTTTTACTTTTTCTAACCTATAATAATATTTTATCTACTTTCAACAATTAAGTAAATAATTAAAAGATAAAGTTTTCCTTTAGAAAATTTTCTCTTTGTGATGGTTTATAAAACCATTTTATGTATATTAAACCATATGATTAGTTGATTCTTAAAAAAATTCATATAATTCGTTAAATCATTTTTACCTTAATCTAAATGTATATGTATGTAAAGCTCATTTTTGGAAACTTGAAACCTAACCCTTGCCTCTCACCACACAAGAACTTTATATTTGTGGAGGGACTATCATGATTAGTGATAAAAGAAAACTTTATACATAATTAAGCCCAAATAAACACTTAATTAAACAAACCCCAAACCGAATATATATAGAGCAAGAAAAATTCTAGCAATGATCGATTTTTAGTTTTTACAAGCATTGAACGAAATCATCAAAAGTTTGCATAACGGTCTAATTATAAAGAAGCTTGTAATTTTACAATTTTACCCTTAAAACCTAGGTATATAAGCTTAGCTATGATTTATTCTCCTCAAAACCAGACCTAACGCCTCTCTGCTAAACCTTGTGTCTCTTCGTTTTCATCAACAGTCATTACTCTGTCTCCTCCGACTCTTCTTCTTCTCCTCAAAACTCCAGCCTCTCCTACAGATACAGATTCTACAATCTACCGTATAAAATCAAAACCCTAGCCGCCTCATGTCTCTCAACCCTCTACTCTCTCTTCCCCTCAAATCGCTAGCCGACCCCTTTAATATCTCTTCCCCTCAAAACCGTGGCTGCCCTCTCTGCTCTCTGTTCTCCTTCACAACTTCACCAGTTCTTTTTCTTCAGCTTTCAACCACCGAATCCCCTAGGAAGGTATATATGTTATATCTTTTCATTTTGTTTTCTTACTTATGAAATTTTAAGTAATTGTAGATTTTGTTGTTTATTGTGTTAATCATTATCATGTTGATTATTTAGTACCAATAGTAGACTTGTTTGTATTCTTTTTGTTGATTTTAAAATAACTAGGTCTTGCTCTATGATTTCTTTTCAAGTTTCTTTGTATCTGTCATCTTAAAATAAAATAATTGTAGATCCGCTCGTTTATTTTTGTTAATCACTATCATGTTGATTGTTTTCTTCTTCTTCTTTTTTTTTTTTTTTTTTTTTGAGATAAAAGATAGAAATTTTATTAGATACTATATGATACAGTACATGTAACATCAAAATAGGGAAAAACCAGATTTATTTTGCAGAAAAATAAATACCGCAGAAAAAAAACACAGCAGAAAAATAATACTGTGCAGAAAAACATTGCAGAAAAATAACACTATGCAGAAAAACTACACTGCAGAAAAATAACATTGTGCAGAAAAACACCAATGTGCAAAAAAACTACACTGCAGAAAAATACCACTGTGCAGAAAACACCATTGTGCAGAAAAATATTTGTCACTCTTGTTGCACTGTTTAGTATACTAGTAATCACTATATTGTTGATTTTTAGTACATAATAGGAGATCTTTTTTACTGATATAAAAAATAAAAGTAGTGTAGGGTCTCGTATTGTAATCCAAGCCCAAAAGGTATGGGATATTGGCCCAATGAGCCTAGAACAATGAATTTGTAGAGAGTGGGCTAAAGAACTGGGCTTTAGTGAGCTAAACAATGAACTAATAGATTTTTGTGAAGAAAAAAGACAGATGGTAGATATTTGCTAAAGAAGAAATGTCCTCGATCAGGTCCAAGAATACTTGTTCATTTAAATATTGCTCTTGAAGCTTTTACAAGTCTAGTTCTAAATCACTACAGTGTATCTTCCTTCCTTTTTTCCCTCCCCATTCTTCCAGGGGTCTCTTACATTATATACCCTCTTCCCGATGATCTTGGCTTTCCATTTGTTAATCATCCAAGCTGCTACTTGAGTAGTTGTCCCATCAGACGCTCCTTTTGGCTCTCTATGAGTCGCGGTTGCCAAGGAAACACTGTTCAAGGGTCTCCTCCACATAAAAGCGGCTAGAAAAGTAGCTACAACGCATTTAATGCGGTGGTAATAGCTTTTCCTTAGATATTTCTGGACTCTACCTCCTCTTTGCATGCTTAGGATACGTGTCTTTATTACCGAGATTCTCTGGAGGGCTCCCTGGATTGTTGGGATATGTGTCTGAGGACTTGTTTGTCCTCGAACTGATCTCTCGTCGTCACCTTGCTCATAAAATCTTGAGCCTGAATCACTTAAAAATCATTTATTCCTCCTCGGACTGTCCTCGGTCTGATCACGTCCTCGGACAGGCCCAAGGCCCAAAAATAGGATTTGGGCCTTTGACCCCACAAGTAGATATGTTTATTTTTTGTTGATTTAAAATAATTTGTCTTCCTCTCTTTCAAAAAATAAAATAAAATCGTGTATTTTATATAAACCTTATATCGGTTTAGTTGAAATCAATGATTACAATATAAATTAAAATTCATGATTTTATTAAGATTTTGCTAAAATGATAGAGAGGTGGAATGGAATTAGGGAGATATTATAAGAGGAACATAATTAGGTGATATATGGCCCAAGCTTTCCAGAGTTTTCATTCTCTATAACTTATAACCCTCTGATCAATAGAATAATTAAGGTATACTTTTGGGAGAGAGAGATCAAAGTCATCAAACTATACTTAATATAAGTTTTTATTATTACATATCATTTAATAACTTTTATTATATTAATATTTTAAAAAATTCAACCATCACACTTGGTATAATTTTTTATTCTTTTATTCTTGACATTCACGTCAAATTTCGTATCAAACACAATCAAGTTACACCTGTTAAAATTTTTTGTTAAACTTTTAAGTAATTGGATTAATACTTGTATATACTTTGCTGCTGAAACTATACTTACAACTACTTCTAACTACTTTGCTTTCTCTTCCGGCATTTAGAATGGAAAAAGAAATTGAAAGGCTTAAAGTATCACAGCTGTTGAATAAAAAATCCAGAATTCGAACCCCAGCTTACAACAAAAACAAATTGTTGTCTTGGCTTAATGATAAAAAATAATTATCATGGTTGAAATTCTATCATATCTATCAAAAAACTGCTAAAGTCTCTTGTCATAGAATAATGAATTGAGTTTCATGATAGCTTTCTTACTAATCATGATATGGTTGGTTCAAGATAGTAATATATGAGTGAGACTTGAGCTACAAGTAATTTGTTTAACGTTTCTGTAGTGTTACATGTTGTTAAATGTGCAGGGAGATTTGTATGATCATAGGAGTTTAGTGAGGCCAATAAAGGAGGAGGATGTGGTGATTTCTACGGTTGGTCACTATTTGTTGGCTGATCAAGATAAGATCATTGCTGCAATTAAAGAAACTAGTAATGTTAAGATAATATGTAAGTAATGAGATTAAATTCAATAAGGATGCGGTGTAAAACCCTTATTTTACACCCTCCAATCTCAATATGACATATCATCATTTCACAAATAATTACAAATTATCAAATAGGGTGTGCCACACACAATCAATCGTCACTTATACCCATCAGAAAATCAAAGCTTAGCAACGCAAACTCAAATCAAGACAGTCTTCTATGGCCTTTGCTCCAACCAGCAGCAGCCCATCCCTCCATCTTCATCAATGGCGAATTCTTGGGTCATATCAAGACCATCATGGCCTGCCAAGAACGCAAAAGTCAAATCTAGGATTAGAAAGCTTCATTGATATCAATTTCCTAGCAAATGCAACACACCCTTACCATCCCTACCAAGAACCCTTTAATCCCATATCTCTGGTGAAGAATTGAAAATAATTTTTTTGTGAAACAAACCTAGTAACAAACATTCACACAATAGCCTGACTTTACTACCCTTTATTGCAAATTGAAAACAAAAACTCACGCTTTAAAATAGGCATATAGAAAACAACGTGAAGGCTTTGAGGATGAAGAAGGAGACAAACTACAAATAGAGTTCAGCCATGCTCCTCCTTGTCCTCCACCTCCCAAGAACTTGCGGTCAATGAAGATGTCCAGATGGGTTGCTGCTGGTTGGAGCAAAGGCCATAGAAGAATATCTGGATTTGAGTTTGCGTTGCTAAGTTTTGATTTTCTGATGGGTAACAATGAGGATTGATTGTGTGTAACATACCTTATTTGATTATTTGTAATTATTTGTGAAATGATGATGTGGCATATTGAGATTGAAGAGTGTAAAACAAGGATTTTACACTGCTTCCTTATTGAATTTAATCTCATTACTTATATATTACCTTAACATTGCCATTGAATTTAATCCTAAGTATAGACAAAAGTAATAACATATTATAATACTCATTTAAAATCTATTTACAATAGTCATTTTGTTGTATAATATTTACTTTTTACCACAATATTCCTGAATGCTTTGAAACTAGGTTATTTGAAGTGGGTTTCCTTTATTTCCTCAACCCATTTTAGGAAAATTTAGGCTTTTGCATTAGTGCTTCAAATCTTTTTTTTTTTTTTTTTTGTTTATTGCTAATATTGTTCTGGAATGTGTTTTTCTTGTTCCAATTAGAAAGAACAAATGGGTCTTAGCAAGGAAACTTCTTGCTTTTTGTTAATGGATGGGTTTGTGGATCTATGAATATAAAAAACCTCATTTTTTAAAGCTTAAGATTTGTTTAGGTGAAGTGAGTTTTTATTTATTTTTGTGAATATTAATTGGCATTGGAGAAAAAAAAGGCGTAAATGCACTTTTAGTCCCTACATTTTAGATTTTTTCTATTTTAGTCCCTACATTCCACTTTTAGTCCCTAAACCAATTAACGCGTGTTATTTTCGTCCTTTCCGTCAGTCAACCGACAAAAATAGCTGAGGTAGCAGCCGGAGGAATTAAAATATTATAAATATGCCACATCACCCATGACACATCAACATATAAATTTAAAAAATTAATTTATTAATTTTAACAAAATTTAAAAACATAAAAACAAAATTTAAAACATAAAAATACATCAGAAAATCAAACCCAAGAACACAAATTCAAAATTAAACTCATTGAATCAAATTAAACCCAAGATCATCCGTCAAAAGCCCACAACCCAGAAAATCAATTACTTTCTTCTCTCACTCTTCTTTCTTCTGTATTCTTTCTTGGACTCTCTCTCTTTGGGTCATGGATCTGTTGGCTGGGTTTCATCAACTCTTTCTCTCTAAAAACTCAAACCTCTCTCATCAAATTAGGGCTTTCTCTGCCAATCTCTCTCGATGGTGGTGACGCTGTGCTGGTGGCATGAGGGTTGTGGGTTGTGGGGTAGTGGGTTGTGGGTTTTGTGGCATGGGTTTTTGCTGGGTTGTAGGGTGGTCCGATGGTTGTGGCGCGGTGGTGGAGTGGTCACGGGCCATGGTAGCATATGGGTTGTGGGTTGTGGGCTAGGGATCGGTGTCGACGGCGTGCGGTGTGTGGCTGGGATCAGCAGCCCCTCTCTCTTCTTTCACTCTCTGATTCTCTCTCTTCTCTATTTCTCTAACTCCGATTCTGTCTCTCAGATTAGGTTTTGGTTTTGATTTGATTTTTTGTTATGGGTATCGGTGCATTTGCAGATTCATGGTGGTGGCGGTGGGGGTTGCTATGGTGGTGGTGGGGAGTGATGAGCTGATTCCTATTGACATTGAGTATGAAAGAGAAGACCTTGACTTGGAAGATGAACTTGATGAAGTGGCTGAACTTCCTCCACCAAAGAAGGCTAAGACTAAGTCTAAGAATAAGACAAACAATGAAGACAAGAAAAGGAGGAGGACTTCAACCGTTTGGCGTTTCTTTCAGATGCTTCCCACAAAAGATGAAGAAAAGCCTACATGCAAATGCAAGAAGTGTGGAAATGTATATATTGCTGCTGGAGCATATGGTACTGGAAATTTGAAGCGGCATTTGAAGGTATGTCCAAGAAAAGACACGACGGATGTTGGGCAGCTTATACTTGGCCAAAATACAATGTCTGTAAGTTCACCTAAATTTGATCCTGCAACATTTAGGGAGTTGTTATGTGCTGCAATTACAATGCATGAATTACCTTTCCGGTTTGTTGAGTATGTTGGTATACGGGCAATATTTTCATACTTGTGCGTTGATGTCCCTAATATCTCTAGAAATACTGCTAAGAATGATATGGTTAAGATGTATAAGAGGGAAAAAGAAAGGATGAAATCTGTGTTGACATCTATTCCTGGTAGAGTTTGTTTGACATCTGATTTGTGGACTTCTATAACAACTGATGGTTATATGTGTGTTACAGCTCATTTTATTGATGCTAATTGGGTCTTACAGAAAAGAGTGTTGAACTTTTGCTTTATGCCACCACCACATAATGGTGTGTCTTTGTTTGAAAAAGTCTATAAATTGCTATCTATGTGGGGCATTGAGAATAAGATTTTTTGTGTGACGTTGGACAATGCTTCTTCCAATGATATTTCTATTGACATGCTTAGAACTCAATTGAAAAATAAGAAAGCACTTGTTTGTAATGGTGAATTTTTTCATCTTCGTTGTTGTGCTCATATTCTCAATTTGGTTGTACAAGATGGTTTGAAAGAAATTGATGTTGTTGTTCAAAAAATTCGTGAAAGCATTAAGTATGTAAAAGGCTCACAAGGGAGGAAAAAAAGTTTTTATGAATCTGTTAAGCAAATGGATTTGGATGGTAAGAAAGGTTTAAGGCAAGATGTGCCTACTAGATGGAATTCAACTTTTTTAATGCTTCAAAGTGCTCTCTCTTATCGATGTGCTTTTCAACACCTAGAGTTAACTGATTACAATTTTAAGCATTGTCCTACTGGTGGTGAGTGGGAAAAGGCAGAAAAAATTAAAAAGTTTTTGGCTGTTTTTTATGATGCGACATTGGTCTTTTTTGGCACAAAATATCCCACATCTAACTTATATTTTCCACAAGTTTTCATTGTTTATTTTACCTTGAAGAAAGAAAGTGATAGTGAGGATGAGTATATGAGAAAAATGGCAGATCAAATGCTTGTGAAATTTGAGAAGTATTGGATAGAATTTAGTGTTATGTTGGCCATAGCAGTGGTCTTGGACCCTAGGTATAAGCTGCCTTTTATTGATTGGTGCTATCAGAAACTTTATGGGTATGCTAGTTCACTCCAATATTTGAAGGTTCGTGAAAAATTATTTGCTTTGTTTGGGGAATATGTGAGTAATGTTTCTGCACCTTCAATATCTTCTGAAATGGCTGGTCAAGCTACTCAAGAAACTGAAGAACAATATGCTAATGAGGGATCTTTGTTTATGATGCAAGAATGTTTTTTTTTTCTTTTTTATTTATTTATATTATGTTATTTATATTCTGCCTAAATTAATATCTATTATGTTGTTTTTGTATATAGGAATTTGATTCTTTTCATAGTATGGATATGGGTAGGTAGGCACAAAAAACTCAATTGGAGCTCTACTTGGATGAACCAAGAGTAGATAGGAATGCAAAATTAGACATTCTTGCTTTTTGGGAAGGAAATGAATTTTGGTATCCTGAACATGCTGCTATGGCTCGTGATGTTTTGAGCATTCCTATTTCTACCGTTGCTTTAGAATCCACTTTTAGTGTTGGGGGACGAGTCATTGATCAATTCAGGAGTGCACTTAAACCTGATGTTGTGGAGGCATTCGTTTGTAGTAGAGATTGGTTATATGCAGATATAGGTAATATATTTTTTATTTACATGTTGGCTGAATGAGTTATAAGTTTTATGATGATTTTTTAAAAAGAAAATAATATATATATGACAGATTTCATCTATGTCAGATTTCCCATATTATGTCAACTTTAAATGGCAGAAACGTTGCTCTATGGACAAAATATAATAGTTTATTGATGTTATTTGGCAGACTTGGTAGACAGTAGACAATATCTATGATGTGTTATCCTATCTTTGTTGTTCAACTTAGCTGTCAATATCTATGTAGGATCATGAAATTTCTTCTCCTTTTCTCTTTATGACATTGTGGTAGAAACTAAAACTTTACCTATGAAATTAGTGTTTTATAGCTATTAATTTATAAAATACGAACTCTGAATTTATGAAGCTTTTCTAAAAGTTTCAAATTTCAATATTTCCTTGTAAAGCTCTTTTTAGCTTTAAAAACTCACTGGTTAAGTTTTGCTTAATGCAGAGTTGATATGTATTATTTTTTAAAACTTAAATTTGTCTAGGTACAACTGTATTTTTATCCACATTTATCCAAGTTCATCACTACTAATTACTACTATGTGAATTACTATTATTTACTTAATTGATTCAATTGCTTCAATTGCTTGATTACCCACAGTTTCTAAATTTCTTATTTATAATGCTTTGATAAGTTTTTAATGTTTAATTAAATTTTTTGATGTAGAACTTGCACAATCACAATTGGAAGAGCTCACTGAAGATATAATGGACATGAATATCAATAAGGATGAGCACATGAAAGACACCTCATGGGACCCTCAACCTCTTCTAATCCAGTTTCTTAATCGGCGATGTCTTTTACTTTTTGATGTGGCACTTGGATGGTTGGACTTGGATTTTTTTGCCATCATGGAAATACTGATCTGCCATGTAATTATTTTGGTTTGTCTTTTAGTTTTTGAGATGGCACTTGGATGCCATGTAATAATCTTGGCTTTTTATTATGGAACATTGACATATTATTGAATTTGAATTTGATTGTATGGAGGTTGGAACCTTTTGGACTAGTAATTTTATTTTGAAGGAATGAAAGAATTATTTGCTATTGTTATTATTTGAACTTATTACTTGATTTATGGTTGAATTATAAATTTAGATACATGGGAGTTGATAGCAGGTTATTCGGGTTAAGTTTAATTAAACAGGTTGTTCGGGTCATAATCAAACAGGTTATTAACAGGTTATTTGTGTCGATCTTAACTTGACCTACTAATTAAACGGGTTAAACGTGTCGTGTCGGGTTACCCGTTTAATAAACAGGTCGTGTTAGGGTTGAGAAATCCTGGCCCGATTACTAAACAGGTTGGGTTCGGGTTGACCCATATAACATAATACTCACACCTCAACTCGACACGAACCTGACACGCAAACACGAATTGCCACCCCTATTTATGACCCAACCCATCCATTTGCCACCCCTAGCCATGGCAAAGCCTATTAAACCAAACAAAAGTTACAACACACCATATATGCCAAGAATTCAACATTTTTTTTTTTTTTTTTGGGTATAATTCAGAGATTTCCATTGAAAGAAACAAAGCAAATACAACATAGTAACCAAATGAACAAAGATATTTGGACTTTAGCTAGTCCAGTACAGCAAGGGCCGAACTACCATAACTAATATCTATTCAAGCAGAAAAAAAAAAAAAACAAAAAATTAACAAATCCAAAACAAAATTATTAGCTTAAAGAAAGTAATTTGAAAAAAAACAAAAAGCAGAAATAGAAAACATACAGTGAAATAGATGTTTAGCTAGGGTATCATTGGGCATATACTCTGCCACAAGTAGTCTCTCATTGTCGTTGCAACAATACCCTATCAAATTCGCTAGCCTCTAATGCCTTAGCTTCCCAACTCCCTAAGCTTCCTCCTACCAAAAAAAAAAAAAAATCAACAAAATTGAAAACCCTAGAGAGTGAAAATTGAAGAAGATGAACGATTTTGGAGCTTATGAGAGGTTAACAATGGCGGAAGAGTATAACAGAATAGAGAGAGAGGGAGAGAGGGAGAGAGAGAGAGAGAGAGAGAGAGAGAGAAAATGATTTTTACTAAGCAACTGAAAAATGATTATACAAGCTCAAATTACAGAGAATAACTTAGTCTCTATTTATAGGACTCAGATTAGATAACCTCTAGAACCTTCAATCTAACAAACTCATAACCACCTTTGTAACAGACTCTCCGTGATTTCAAGATTAACGGTTACCATGACAGTTGTGAAGCTATAGCTCATCTTCAAGAAGCACACAGTGATGACCATTAACTTGTACACAGAGGAGGGAAGAATAGAGTCTAAAGTTCTAACATTGAAGAAGCCTTAAAATGGCACCGTTCTACTAAAACTAAACGTCACCGTTTTCTATTACAACTTAAGAGGCACATTTAATACAATAACACCGTATTGTACTAGCCATTGATCTTCTTCTTCTTCCAATATCAATCTCTCTTTTCTAGTTTCATTACTCTCTTTAACATCCCCCTTCAAAACCATGGGGTCTACAGACACCATGATTTTGGATTGAAGAAAAAGAAAATGGGAAGTAGACACGCTCTTAGTAAACACATCAACCAATTGATCACCAGTGGCAATATATTTAACTTGAAGATCACTGCGTAAAACCTTTTCACAAACAAAGTGATAGTCAACTTCCACATGCTTGGTACGAGCATGAAAAACAGGGTTAGAAGCAATGGCTAGAGCAGAGACATTGTCACACCAGAGCTTCAGAGGAGAAGGGAGAAACAGACCAAGATCCTTTAACACCTGACGAAGCCAATAAAGCTTAGCGGCAGTGGAATCCAAAGCACGATATTCAAACTCTGTGGAAAACCTTGAAACAGTGTCTTGCTTCTTAGCACTCCAAGGAATAGGATTGTAGCCCAGATAAATAATATACCCAGTAGTTGAACGCCGATCAAAGGGGTCCTCAGCCCAATCAGAATTTGAAAAGGCACATAGAGAAATAGGGCCAGGTCTAAGGTAAACCCCAAAATTGAGAGTACCATTGAGATACCCTAGAATGCGTTTAGCAGTAACCATGTGAGCATCAGTTGGAATAGACATAAATTGACACACCTGTTGGACAGCAAAGCTTAGATCAGGGCGTGTGAAGGTTAAGTAGTGTAGGGAGCCAACTAAACTCCTGTATTCATGTGGATTAGAAAGAACTGATCCCTCATGAGGTACCAATCTGAGATGAGGAGCACAAGGAGTGCGAGCAGGCTTAGAGGACTGCATATTAAGCTTGAGAAGAAGGTCCTGAGCATACTTGGACTGACTGAGAAACAATCCCTTGGAAGTCCGAGTGATTTGGAGACCAAGAAAATAATGAAGAAGGCCCAAATCCTTCAATTTAAAGGCAGTACCAAGCTGAGCAATTAGGGAAGACAGAAATTGAGGACAATTGCCAGTAATGAAAATGTCATCAACATAAACCAAGAGGTACACAACCAACTTCCCTTGTCTAAGAAAAAACAATGATGAATTTGCAAGAGAAGCTTGAAACCCCATATGTAATAATTTAGTAGAAAATCTCTCAAACCAAGCTCTATGAGCCTATTTGAGGCCATACAAAGATTTCCAAAGCTTGCAAACATGGTTGGGAAACTTGGGATCAACATAACCTGGAGGCTGAACCATGTAAACCTCCTCCCTTAAGAAGCCATGAAGAAAGGCATTGCTTACATCCAGCTGCCTAAGAGGCCAATTGAATTGAACAGCCAATGAGAGAATGATTCTAACAGTGGGTGGTTTGATCACAGGACTGAAAGTCTCCTCAAAATCAACTCCATACTGTTGGTGAAAGCCCTTAGCCACAAACCTGGCTTTGTATCTAGAAATGCTGCCATCACTGTTGTGTTTGAGCTTATAAACCCATTTGCACCCAACTAAATTCTGAGAAGGTGAAGGTGGAACCAAAGTCCAAGTACCTTATCTTTGAAGAGCAGCAAATTCATCATCCATAGCTGAGCACCACTGAGTATATTGAGCTGCAATTTTGTGTGAAGGAGGCTCAGTAATTGTATAGTCAAGCTTGGAGACAAATTTGATTTTACTAGACTAGGCAGCCTTAACTGTAGAAACAGCTGAAGCAGAATGGTCAGATAGAGACTGGTCATGAGAGAGCTGAGCAGCAAGGGCTTTAGGCTTAAAGATACCATCCTTGGACCTAGTGATCATAGGATGAGTGTTGATGGATGAAGGAGCTGGAACAGGTACCTGTGGGATGGCACTGACAGAAGGGACAGATAAAGGTGAAACTGACACAGAATCAGGACTAGATTAAGTGATAGGAGGTGAAGGAATAGAAGAGAGTTGATGAGGACTGTGAGGAAGGGATAGAGATGTAGATTGAGGGGTAGAGGAAGACTCAGGTAATGATGTAGAAGTGGAACTAGACTGTGTACCAGACTGGGAAGTAGGAAAGGAACATGACTAAGAGGCAGAAATTAAGGAAGGTATAGGAATCTGTGAGGTAGGATTAGAATTGGGACTAGTAGGTAAAGACTGAAGAGTATAGAATTCAGACTCATTAAACAAGACATGTCTTGAAATATATATCCGAGAAGTAATAGGATCCTGACAGATATAGCCTTTAGTAAAAGCTAGATATCCTAGAAAGATACATGTGGTTGTGTGTGGTTGAAGCTTATGGGTATTGTAAGGTCTTAAGAGTGGAAAACAAACACAGCCAAAGGTTCTGAGATGGGTAATATCTGGTTTTGATAGGAAAAGAACCTCCCAAGGTGATTGATTATGGAGATTAGGTGTGGGAAGCCAATTGATAATATGAACAGCAGTAGATACTGCATAAGACCAATAAGACTGAGGCAATTTAGAGTGAGATAACATGGTAAGGGCACACTCTACAACATGTCTATGTTTTCTTTCAGCCACCCCTTTCTGTTGGGGTGTATGAGGGCAAGAAAACTGATGTATAATCCCATGAGAAGAACAGAAGAGTTTGAAAGCATTAGAAGTGAACTCACCTCCATTATCTGTTCTTAAAGTTTTAATTTTGGAGTTCAGCTGATTTTCAATAGTAGCTTTAAAGAACTTAAAAACATCCAGAACATCAGACTTGTGTTTGAATAGATAAAGCCATGTGAATTTGGAATAGGCATCAACAAAGAGAACATAATACTGAAAATCATTTGTGGAAGTAACTGGAGCTGGACCCTAGACATCAGAATGGACCAATTCAAGAGGACTAGAAGCATGAAAATCAGATGTAGGAAAAGGAAATTGATGCATTTTACCATTGAGACAATGTATACAGTGAGATACAATTCCATCACTTGGTAAAGGACAAAATACATCAATAGAAGAAAGTGCAGTACTAAGCACCTTATTACTTGGATGACCTAACCTATGGTGCCACAAAAGCCATTTATTTGATCTATTTACATGGAAAACAGAAGATGACTGAAACTATGGAAAAGATGAAGTCTGTGATGATGTAGTGGGATTGACAAAAGTGTTGATAGAAGGTGATTTGATGAAGTTCTTTGAGTAGATTGGATACACTCCATTCTCACTCAAGCCCTTGTAGAGGAGTCTCCCCGTAGGAATATCCTGAATTTTGAGTTCATGAGCATCAAAATGACAAGAATAGTTATTGTCAAGACATAATTTGTGTACTAAAAGAAGATTCATAGCTATCCTAGGCACATGAAGGACATTTTTGAGGATGAAGTTATGATATTTAGTAGACAAAGTTCCATTACCTATATGATTGATAGGGAGAGACTGACCATTGCCCACAGTGACTTGTTTAGGCCCTTTGTATTAAGACTGAAGAGAAAGGTTGTTGAGGTTTGCAGTAAGATGATCAGAAGTACCTGAATCTGCAAGCCAAGGATCTTGATTGTTTGTGATGGCTGCATTAGAAGCACTAGCCATGGTAGCAAGCTTGGTAGGAGGATTCTTGCCTTGAAATGCAAAATCCATCCTATGATAACAATCCAAAGCTTGATGGCCTGATTTCCCACAGATTTGGCAAGATGGACGATCAGATTTGTAATTCTAAGAAGCAGTTGAGCCTTGATTCTGAAAATTCTGTGGAGAAAATTTTTGAAAGGGATGAGTATGGTTGGCATACTGTGGACCACCATTGTAATTATTCCTGCCTCTATTGAAATTATTCCTGCCCCTTCCTCTTCCAGAACCATGATTCTGAGACTGATTCTGAGAGGAGCTACTAGCCTTGCTTTTTGAGGCATTTGAGGCAAACATTGCAAGAGAGTGAGGGACTGAATCCGAGTGTTCAGCTATAGCTTGCTCTTCACTTTGCAACATAATAGCAAGTTGCTCATAAGTGATAGGATCACTCCTAGTTCGAATTACTGAGCAAAAGTGAGCAAATTCCCTAGGAAGTCCTCTGAGCACTATACAAATCAATTCTTCATTGTCCACAACAACACCAACAACCAGAAGTTTATCTCAAGCAATCTTGATTTTCTGCAAGAAGTTGTTTACAAAATCATTACCTTTCTTGAGACTTTGCAACTCAAGCTTAAGGTTCAAGATATTTGCTCTAGAAGTGGAGGTGAACCTTTGTTCCAGAGTACTCCAAACTTCTCTTGAACTTGTGATACCACCAACAAGTGAGAAACCCTGTGGTGACAAAGTATAATTAATCAAGGAAAGCAAAGCTTTATCCCTGATCTTCCAAGCTTGGAATTCAGGATTCACAATAGAAGTTGCATTTCCTGCACTATCAAGCACATAAGGTGATGGTTTTGCAGCAGTACCATCAATGTGCTCAATCAATGAATAAGCCTCTAGTATTGTGACTAGTTGATGCCTCCATGGAATATAGTTGGCGTAATCCAACTTGATTGACATGAGGTTTGACATATTTGATAGAAACAGTAATGGAGATGGTGATTGTGAAGAGGATTGAGTTGTGGAAATCGGAGTGGTGTGTGTAGATTGAGTTGTATCTGCTGAAGTTGAAACCATGGATCTTATGGCTCTGATACCATGAACGATTTTGGAGCTTATGAGAGGTTAACAATGGCGGAAGAGTATAACAAAATAGAGAGAGAGGGAGAGAGAGAGAGAGAGAGAAAATGATCTTTACTAAGCAACTGGAAAATGATTATACAAGCTCAAATTACAGAGAATAACTTAGTCTCTATTTATAGGACTCAAATTAGATAACCTCTAGAACCTTCAATCTAACAGACTCATAACCACCTTTGTAGCAGAGTCTCCGTGATTTCAAGATTGACGGTTACCATGACAGTTGTGAAGCTATAGCTCATTTTCAAGAAGCACACAGTGATGACCATTAACTTGTACACAGAGGAGGGAAGAACAGAGTCTAAAGTTCTAACATTGAAGAAGCCTTAAAACGGCACCGTTCTACTAAAACTAAACGTCACCGTTTTCTATTACAACTTAAGAGGCACATTTAATACAACGACACCGTATTGTACTAGCCGTTAGAAACTAGCCGTTGATCTTCTTCTTCTTCCAATTTCAATCTCTGTTTTCTAGTTTCATTACTCTCTTTAACAGAAGAGATGGTGAAAGAAGAGAGTTACGGCGAATTGCTTGGGGTCAGGCCAAGCTTGCTTGGTGAATTTCTTGACGGCAATCCAGCGGCGTTGATTGTGGTTTTGGAGGCGGCCTTTGTAGACGACATTGGGGGCTTTCTCGCCGCTCTTGGAGACGATGTAGTCGGAGCTGAAGTTGTTGGTGGCGGCTCTGAGGTCAGAGAGTAAGAACTCGGAGAAGCCAGGCGCGCCGGACACAACGAAGACGATGGCGTCGGTGCTGTTGAGCGGCGGAGTAGCGGAATGACTGTAGAGGTTATTGCTGTTATCGTTGTTGTTGTTGTTGTGGTCGGAGAGTTTTGAGATGGGGAAACTTAGAGAAGAGAGGGGAGAGGAAAGAGACAGAAGACAGAGGAAGAAGAGAAAATAAAAAAAGTAACGGCGTTTTTCTTTTTAAGTTCAAGGACAAAATTGTCTTTTAGGATGAAATTGGTAGGTTTTAAAATGTTTTGGACTTAGTTGGTATTATTACAAACTTTTGAGGTGGTTTGCGGAATTTGCCCATATTTTTAATAACTCAGCACTAGAAAAGGCTCTAAATTTGTGCCTTTTCTTTTTTTGAGTTAAAGGCCAGCAAATAAGTGGTGACTTTATCTTATTTTATGTAAAGACCTTTCATTAAAATCACAATCAAAATCCAGAACAGAGGTCAAGAAATTATGCTTGGAGAGGAACACGTTCAATATCTCTCAGAACTTGAAAAGCAATCACATTGGGTGATTCCTCTAGCCAGACCAGTGAGAAGTATGTGGTTAAATGCTAGTGGTAAGTTGTTCAAGCCTGTGAAATATATACTTTTTTACAAAAATAAAATCAATCATTGGGCCGAACTGGATCAGTCTGGGTCATAATGTCAAGTCCAAGCCCAACCAACCTTGGAAATTTAGTCCCGCTGATGAACATCTGCTTTAGCCCAAAGACTTTCAGGCTGGCATGCCTGGCCCATGGGCCATGACCATCCCACCTGAGACTGAGTTGAGGTGACGCCAAAATCAATGAAGCTCTAGGTGTGAAGGGTGAGAACAAAAGGCGGTGGTTGTAATAGTGTTTTCATTCTGGGGTTTGTCTTCAGAATTCAGATAAAATATATACAATACTTTACTTGGATCAAACAATTAAAATGTCACATACCTGTGGACCATTACGTACAGCATCAAAAGAAGTCAAATTGCTTACCCACCTGTAATTGATTGTTAAGAGGAACAGAAATTTGTACCAACTCCTATTCAATTTCAATTATGATTAACCTAGCCCTCGGCTCAAGCATTCATTCTATTGCTTGGAAGTTGGATTTGGAAGCCTCACTAAAGTCGCATACTTACTGATTACTGGCGAAAAGGAATTGTGTCGAATCAGCTTATTTTAAAACCCGTATATCTATGCTTTGGTTACGGACTGACCAGAATGATAGATGGAATTATTAATCAATGGTATTGGTAGCTATTCTTTTAAGCCAATTTAAGTAGATGTGATCTGAGATCTTTAATTTGTATGACACTGTGCACCAACATGACTGCACGATCAGCCATGTTGTCCTTAATTCCATTTTACTATGGAGGCCACAAGGACCATTTGCAATTCTTGCTGTAGGGGCTAGTGCATGCATGACAATCATTATTTATTTCAGTGATTTATGGCAAGAAAAAGAAGATGCCATTGATTGTTCTATTCATAATTTGTCCTCTGCGGTATCTAGATATGATGGCCTTTTCCAAATTTGTTTTACTTTTTCTTCCATTGGAGAATGGAAGATATGTGGGCTACTATCTTTATATGTGAGTAGCTTAAGCTATTCCATTAAGCTGGCTGATTTTCATAAGCTCTCCTTTGTCACGTTCGAAGGAGACTCTTAAAAGGTTTATTGAAGCTCTACATTAGTTTCATTTCTTTATCCTTTCTTTCCTAGATTTTGAAGGCTACCTTAAATTCGCTCCCTTGCTGGAATTTCTCATTTTATTATAGGAATGTAAATTTTTAATATCACAATACACTTTTTAATACAGGAATGTAAATTTTTAGTGTCACAATTTAGCCCGTTGAGCTACTCAGTGTAATTGGGATGGACCTATTTCCATCTCCTCTCTACCTTCTTGAGTTATTTTCTGTTTATTCTTAATACATCCATATTTATTTAACCAAAAAATTAAATAGGTGGAATAGAGAATTTTGACGAGCACAAGTATTAGACGTCCAATAATTCAAGGGGAGCTTGTAACCATTGATCAATTAGTAAGATTGCTCGAAGGCACCTTGACAAGCAAGTTAGTGAATAGGATTATAGAGTAAACACAACAAAATGACAAAGTATTGAGAAGATAGAGTACATGTAGTTCTTTATGGTGGAGTGGCATTATTTATAGAGTTCATAGGTGGTGGGTTCTTCCCTAGGTTGCTAAAGAGGAAACTTGACACCACGCCATCAATTCATGATGCTTGAGGGACTTGGGTGGTGGGCACCTTCCTACGATTGTGAGGGAAAAAGTTGTATCATGTTGATTTAAATGCAATTACGATAGAGAAGCCATAATAAATGCGAGATGTTACAGAAAATGTTCCTTTAGTTCATTTTTGTATAATGATATTAGAAGTTGATTTTTATATGGGCTACTCACAATTGGGCATGATACAAATTAACCTAGATCAATGGCTTGATCATTTTGTGGTGTGGTTTGGCTAACCTTGACCATTTAGACCATGGAGCCAAGCTTAGGGTGTTGTTTGGCTGAATACTAACAAGATCAACATAGTGGCCACTGGTCAATCGACAATTGCAATTTGAAACTTCTCTCTTGGGGCTAGGACAACAAGATTTGACTTATTTGGACTAAACCGTTGGACTAGTCCATGTGCCTGCCTGTTTTAGGCTTGTGCGATTTCCCTCTCCAATGTCTTTTTTGTTTGTTTTCCTTTTCCATCCCTAAAACCAAAAGTACAATCTATCTCCAACATGCTCGCATTAGCTAAATAGACAATTGACAAGTGATCATAGAGAACATAGTAATTTGTGGTGTTTATGTATCTATTTTTTGATTTGCATGTGTGCAATGTTTCAAAGTAGTAACTTTTGTTATCTTTTATAATGGATTGCTATATCTTAAGACACCTCTTAGTGTTTCTAATTGAAAGTTTGAAACATTCAGGATTCAAATCCTCTTTCTCCAATTATCAAATTATCAAACATGAAAAGCAAGACTATTTTACTCTACAAATAGCACATCTACTCCTACAATATGCTACTATATATAAAGAAAAATAAAAAGAAAAAGAAAAAAAAGAAAAAAAGAAGAAGAAGAAGACATTTTCTTATATATCAATAATTACACAGCACACACTGAATTCACTCATATCTAATAAACTTCATTATGAATAAGATAGTGGACTAGGACTAAAATTATGATTTTTTTAGGAGAAGAAATTATGTCTTTTGATAGAAATATTATTAATCTTACATTGACCATAATGAGAAAGATAACTCCCATTAGCACTTGACTTCCAATCAATGCAGGGGTCTCATCTATCCACGCTACAAAATCATCCACACTAATCTCTTGATTACCAACAAATGAGCACCGTGATTAGCTCATATTCTATATGAGTCATCATGCCGCTTCTAAAGTAACCAGGCAAGATTCTTGAGTCCCACACTCCCATTTACAAGATGGTTGGTGTTAGAGCTGTCTTCTTTGATTACACATTGAACTCCAAAATGAATCATTAAGAGAATGAGGATGAAACATTTACACCAAATTCTCTTATAGTGCATATTAAATATAAAAAATTCAAAGATATGATACTTAGAATCTCTTAATTTTCAGTAAAATGAATAAATTTTGGTAAGTCAATTAATTGGGTCTTATTGGTTTGAAAAAAAAAAAAGAATAGAAAAAAGTTGGGGTGGCTGAAGTTTAAGGATCCATTTAGTTAAAGATTTCTAATATTGTTGTTTAAGTGTTGTAGAAATACGTGCGAGTTAAAAAGTATTATGAAAATACATGTTGTAATATTTAAACACTAAATTTGTAGTTTAAAAAACTGTACCAAACACCCCCTACAATGGATGTGGTGTCGCTTAGGTTCCACGCCAAATGCTATGGGCCCTAACCCACTCAATCAATTTCTCCCACGCTCCCATTTTTCTGCATCCACCGTCCACTCTCTTAAAACCGGTTCTCATTTCTCACTAGTGGTGTTCCACAGCTCACGAACCCCCTTGATTCCCTCTCAAACCGCCACGTGTCCCCCCACATTCTCTCTCTCTCTCTCTAAACCCAAACCCGCGCCAAAGATTAGAACCGCCAAATCAAAATCCCTTTTCACCTTTCGGTGTCACAAAAATTAAAAATTATTACTTAAAAAGCAGAGAGAGAGAAAAGAAAAAAAAAATCAAATAATTAAGAGCCACCTCACAGTCTTACAGAGACAGACAGTGTGTTTTTTTTTTTTTAGATAGAGAAAATCTCAGAGAGAGAGAGAGAAAGAGAGAAAAAAAAATGGAGGAGAAGCTGATAGCTCGGCTGGAATCGGCGGTGGCTCGGCTAGAGTCGCTGTCGACCGGGTTCGGGTCGAGAGGTTTACCCGCTTTCGACGACGGCACGGTGGCGGCGTCGGCGTCGGCGTCGTCGGATCCGTCGATTTTGGCGTTCGACGATCTGATTTCGCAGTACTTGGGTAGGGTTTCGAGCGCGGCTGAGAAAATTGGGGGACAGGTGTTGGAGGTCACGAATGTGCTGCAAGAAGCTTTCAATGTTCAAAAGGAGCTTCTTATCAAAGCCAAACAAACTCAGGTCACTCATTTTCCCAAATTTTTTTGGTACGAAATTGTTGAATAAGAATTTTCTTGATGCATTTTCAGCTTTGCGCGGTTTGATTTTGGTTATAGGATTGGTGAAATTGAATCGCTTCGAATTTGTATATTTGGTGTTGAAAATGGCAGGTTTTGTTTTTGGGTGATTGTGATATAAACAAAAGAGTCAAATTGAATGAAGTTGATTTTGGCTATTATGCATGGATAGCATTATTATATAGATCTCACAATCTAGAAATTTAGTGAACAAACTTGATTTTTGGCTATTTTGCATGGATAGCATTGTTATATAGATCTCTTATTCTAACCCAAAAAGAAAAAAAGAATTGTATAGATATTTTATATTTGTTTCTGATCTACGTGAGTTTTGATTTCCCCTGTTGATTAATCATGTTGATTGGCTGTACTGTGAACGGTGATTTGGGTTTTGGAATGTTTGTGAGCTGCGCAGAAACCACATTGAGCATGGCCACATAAGTTAGATTCAATTTTTGGGGTTATTGGTTCTAAAAATTGTAACGGTGGAGCCTTAAAATCGTATTGGGTAGTGTAAATTTTGTATGGTAAAATTTTTTTTTTTTCCTGGCAATTCACATGGAAGTCTTATGTTGATGCAAGTGCTTGGTACCTTGATTGTTGTTCAATAGCTGCTGAAAATAGTGGAAATGATACTAGGAGAAATGAGAGGTTATGTGGGTGCTATCTATTTTTTCATCTTTAGCGATTCTATTGCTGGTGAGTTAACTGCATCATCATATGGGTTTTATGCCAATGAGATTTAGCTCAGTTGGCACTTTTTTCTTCCATGCAATGAGTGGAGAGTGAAGTCCTGGGTTGTAAAATTCACCAGGAGTGTGTATAACTTACTAATTAAATAAAATAAAATAATCTTATAGGTTTATTCTTATTTTGCAGAAACCTGATCCTGCTGGGTTACCTGAATTTCTCAAGCCGCTGAATGAGGTGATGGTAAAAGCAAATGCATTGACAGAAGGGAGGCGATCTGAATTTTTTAACCATTTGAAGTCTGCTACTGATAGTCTTTCGGCATTGGCATGGATTGCATTTACTGGAAAAGACTGTGGTAAGGGAAAGAGCAGATGATTTCATTTCATATTCTTTGACTTCTAATGTTTATTTTTCCCTTTTCAAGGTATGAGCATGCCTATTGCACATGTGGAAGAGAGTTGGCAAATGGCTGAATTTTACAACAACAAGGTAATCTAAATGTTTTCAGGTACCCAGTAGTTTGCTTTAAAATGCTACCATGAACTGCTCACTTATGATATTTGTTACATACAAACAGATGAAGGGATAATTAACTGCTGTGGAAGCAAAGATTAGACTTAGAAGAAAAAAAACTAGTCCATCCTCATTCATTTTCTTACATATTCTCTGCATCTAGCGAATATTGATTCATTATGAAGAAAATAATTAAGAATGGAAAATTTAATGTCTATTGGATTTCATTTGTTGATGTTTAATACTTGTATTCCACTTTGGGAATGTACTGTGGTCCAAAATGACATGGCCTAGTTGCACACATTCTTCCCTGTCATATTTAATCACACTTAATGTATTGGATTTATGAGTTAAAATTTCCAGTTGTTAGGTGCTGACATGTTTCACTGTGAAAGTCAGGTTCTTGTAGAGTACAAAAGCAAAGACCCAAATCATGTTGAGTGGGCCAAAGCCATCAAGGAACTATATTTACCTGGCTTGCGGGATTATGTTAAGAGTCACTATCCATTGGGCCCAGTTTGGAATGCCACTGGAAAACCGGCTGCTGCTCCACCAAAAGCTCCTACGCCTGGAGCCCCAGCTCCTCCACCTCCTCCACCAGCTTCTCTTTTTAGTTCAGAATCTTCTCAGGCTTCATCATCACGCCCAAAAGAAGGGATGGCTGCTGTTTTCCAAGAAATTAGTTCTGGGAAGCCTGTGACTTCAGGTTCTTTATTACCTCCCTTTTTATCCTTTCATTATCTTTTGTTTTCTATGGGCATTCTGACCAATTGTGATCTGGATTTCCAACATCCTAGGTCTGAGAAAGGTCACAGATGATATGAAGACAAAGAACCGTGCAGATAGAAGTGGTGTTGTTAGTGCTGGTGAAAAAGGTCGTTCAAATTCGCCTTCATTTTCTAAAGCAGGACCACCAAAGTTAGAGCTTCAAGTGGGTCGTAAGTAAGTATGCTGATCTTCTTCATATTGTTTGCTTTATGTAAGGAGTAATTGCAGTAAATAATTTCACTATTACATCAATGCTGTATCTTCTGGCAGGTGGGTTGTTGAGAATCAAATTGGAAAAAAGCAATTGGTTATTGATGATTGTGATTCAAAACAATCTGTATATGTTTATGGATGCAAAGAGTCTGTCTTGCAGATTCAAGGTAATTTTACTAGACTCATGAAAAATGATTTTTTGTTACCTGTCTTGAAAGCCGTGAGGTACTCATTTTTATTTGAGCAATCTGCAGGGAAAGTCAACAATATTACAATTGACAAGTGCACTAAGATGGGAGTTGTATTTACGGTTAGTATTATAATATATGAAAAATAAAATAAAAAACTTTATTTTTTTTTCACCGACCAAAAAAAGTAAAGAACTTTTTAGATTAATGGAAGCAATAAAAAATATTTAAAAAACAAACAGAAGAACAACTTTTTTGATTAATGGAAGCAATGCATATTGAGGTATATGGATTAATTTAATTGTGCACTTGACAATGTAGGATGTCGTGGCTGCTTTTGAGATTGTAAATTGCAATGGGGTTGAGGTGCAATGCCAGGTATCCTTATTTCACCTCATAAATGATTTTATGATGTCAAATTGAAATCCAATTATATTATTCCAAGATTTCAACCTAATAAACATAGAAAATAGATTTTGATTGAGAATGATATTAATGCCTGGTATATGATTTTAGTCTTTTAACTACTATGTGGCTATTATAGGGATCAGCTCCAACTATTTCAGTGGACAATACGACAGGCTGCCAGTTATATTTAAGCAAAGAATCTCTTGGCACATCTATAACAACAGCTAAGTCTAGTGAGATAAATGTATTGGTACCTGGTGCTGAGCCTAATGGTGATTGGGTATGTTTCCTGGTTTCTTTTCCCCTCTTAGTTGTTTGAGTTTCTGAATTCTTAGATTGATATGTTACTTCTGCCAACCACCCCCCCCAAGTTGTGATTGTAAACAGTTTTGTTAGGAGGTAGTATTCATGGTTCTTGATATTGCTGTTTCAAAACATAATATTGTTGACTGTTGACTGCAGTTATAGTTTCATTTTGACTGAAAGTTAGCTAGAGCAGGCATGTTGTGGTATATGTGATATTTTGTTCGTAAAGTGGGATGTTTGTTAAACAGCTCTGGATTGGCATTGATCAATGTTACCATAGTTTGATTACGATTTGATTACTGAAATTGAAAATTAAACATGGTGGGTTGTGGAAGTTTAGAATGACATAATGAGTCTGAAAATCTGATATATTTGTGTAAGACTTAAGTCTTTTTAGAAAGTGTTTTGGGAAAAGTTTTGGGTGATCAAGGGACACTTAGGTGCATTGGTTATTGGCCAATACGTACTCCCTGTTCAAAAAAAAAAAGAAAAAAAAGTTAAAATAACTTTAATCTGAAAATCTGATATATTTTGTCTAAGCTGTTAATCTTTTTTATTTTTTGGGAATGTGTGCTGGAAGGGGTCTCTAGCAATCAAAGGACACTTCTAGGCGAGTTGGTACCCAGTTTGTAAGTAACCTATTACTCGGGGGTTCGAGCCCCCACATTTATCTAGCAAAAAAAAAGCAATCAAAGGACACTTAGGTTCATTGGTATCATTCTCCTTGTTGAGGACTATAGTTGTGAACGCTAGCTATTGGTAGTCTTTGCATGTCAAAGTAGCTAGCACAAGACTAGTCAAAAAAAGTAGTAGCATAAGGATTCATGAGAGTAAACAGAAAATCTTGGAGATTGTTTCTTGGGGTGGTCCTATCTCCAAGTTCTTTCCGCTGCATGTTGACCAAATGTAGTCAGAGTTGGTATGGTAACGATTCTGACTTGACTATGTTAAAGGCTGTTACTAATGTTGATAAAACCTGCATTGACTGGTAAGGGTGAGTAAAGAGTGTAGGTTAGATTGTCTGGCATATAGTCTCAGTGTAGTCATATCTGTCAGGCATCAACTGCTGTTAGTGAAATAGGATTTCTCTTGGCACTAAGTCTGAACGACCTAGTGTTACAATCTAATATGTAGTCTGCTGGCTGTTTATCTTCCCATAAACTATCTGCATCAAATGGAGAGAGCATCTATGCTTATCAAGTGCATCAATAAAACCAAGAGGGAAGTAAAATTAAGTTTCTGTTCCTTGAGTTCACTTTAGATCTCTTACCTCTGTTCTGTTGCAGGGGGAGCATTCTCTGCCACAACAGTTTGTTCATACATTTAAAGACGGCCACTTTGAAACTACTCCAGTCTCTCACTCCGGAGGGTAATTGGAACTATTTTTAATTGCCAGTTTGTGATCCTATATCTTATTCCTTGGATGTTCCGGCGGCTTGTATTTCTCTTTTCCTTGATTCATTTCTCTTTTCCTTGATTCAATTTCGGTGGGTATATAGTTGTTATACATTCGTGGTTTGTTGGTTATGCTGTTTTTTTGGATTGGTTGATCAAACCATTGGAGTTTTTTTTTTGCGCGATTCTTTGGCTAAGTTTGTTTCCAAATGTGTCCTCTGAAATTTCTGAACCTGCCTTTGTGCTGTAATGAGAATTTACTGTAATCTTTTGCTTTGTCAAAATTTCTTAATTAATTATGTTTTATTGCTCTTCTTCTATTTTGAGTGTATTTGCAATTTTTTTTAAGCCGGACCTGAATGAGGATCTACTTAATCAAACCACAAAAACAAAAACAGTTGTATCTGTGGATTTGGAAACAAGTTAGTTCAGTTGAAGTGCATATAAAAATTAGCAGGCCTACATCAAGTGTAGTCAGATGTGAAATAAGAAATTATTTGTTAGAATTTAAGATACTTGTTACATTTTAGTATTATCTTAGGCTTTGGTCTGGGTTCTAGAGTCTCAAGGTCAAGGATGTTCTTTCCGAGTTTACACGCAACATGATTCCTTAATTTTGATGATAAGAATATACTGTCATTTTAAATGCAGTCCGTGGTAAACATGTAAACACAATTACTCGGTATCCTCACTTCAAAGCTTTTTATATTATTATTATTTTTTTATAATCCCCACTGCATAGTTAATGACAGCTAAGAAAAAGTAATAGTAATATATGATGCTAATCAATATCAACCACAAAAAAGAGAAGTAAAAAGTCTAAAAAGTGAAGAGACCATAGAGAGAAGTAAAAAGTCTAAAAAGTGAAGAGACCAAATAGAGAGAGAGAGAGAGAGAGCCATGGGTCTCTT
Organism: Notholithocarpus densiflorus; assembly: GCA_030021035.2. Lineage (NCBI taxonomy): Eukaryota > Viridiplantae > Streptophyta > Magnoliopsida > Fagales > Fagaceae > Notholithocarpus > Notholithocarpus densiflorus. The sequence goes on from JARYZH020000045.1 coordinate 2,730,707, forward strand.
CTTAACCAAATAGTTTGCAGAGTTCACCATTGAACTCATTCTCGCAGCTTCTAGTGTGTGTTGCATGATCTTTCCAAGCTATTTCTAGTGTTTGTTGCATGATCTTCTTTCCAACAAAATAGCTTGTGCCAAGAAGTTGCAGTTGTTGGAAAGTCAGATCATACATAGGTGAGAACTTTACAGCTTGATAAATTTGTTATTAAGCAAATACTTGAGGGTATTTTAGGTGTTGAGACCCCTAAGACATTTGTTTTGAAACTAGTGTTTTCATAAAAAGCTAGTTGGAGGAACGGTTTTAAAACATGATTTCTTGGTGTTTTGGAAAACATATTTTGCTGAAAACCTGAGGCCAAACGCATATTGTTTTGCGTTTTCTTCTGGAAATGCGCATTTGTTCCGCTCAAACACCTATCCAAACGGGCTCTAAGATGAAGAAGAATAAGAAGAAGTTAGCGTTAATAAAATAAGTGGTTAAACTCTTAAGAAGAAAAAGTTAGTTTTAATAAAATAAGTGGTCAAATCCAATAGTCTTATAACTCAACTAGCAAGTGTTTCTCAAGAAAACATCCAAGGTGATCTCCTCTAATTATTGATATATCCAACTCTAATTATTGATGTATCCAAAAAAAGAAAAAAAAAAGAAAGGAAAAATAACAAGTGGTTAAATGTCTCTATCAATGACTAAAGCCATAAAAAAAGGAAAAAGAAAAAAAGCTTGGTTTGTAAAAATTTAAAAAAAAAAAAAAAAAAAAACGATTGTATTAGTTTATTTGATCTCATGTCTAGGTATAGGATGAATAATTAAACTTTCCAAATTCAAACGTAGTAATGTATTTATAAACAAATTTGTAAATATGAGACTTGATTTGATTTGAGTGTATGTAAATACATATATGTATAAAATATATTTATATGGATTGATGATTTTTTTTTAATAGTAAAAAAACCATTAATGACCAATTTTAATCCAAATATTTCAGGTAAATCTAGGTCATCTCAAATGACACTAATTTTCTTTCTACTTGCTCGTGGACCAAAATTGGGTTAGAAATTTCAATCGATTTGATATAATTGAGATGGTGTTCGAAAGTGCATTAGACAACATTTACACTCTGTTTATTTCGATGTAAAATATTTTCAAACGTAAAATATTTTATAGGTAAAAATTTTACTGTAAAATATTTGACCGTAAAATAATTTCAAGTGTTTAAAATGACAAAATACGTGAAAATGCAAACCACCACCAGCCACCCCAAATAAGAAAAAACCACCAACAACCACCCCCATATGAACATAAACCATGAAACCACCACCAACCACCCCAAAAACCAAATTTGGAAGAGAAAAAAGACAGCCACCACCTAAAAATCCGACTGTTAAACCACAAATCTGAGCACAAACCACCAACAATCCACAACATATGAGCATTAAACCACAAATCCGACCAAACCACTCCATAACCACCCAAAAGAAAGCCAAAAAAAAAAATTCACAAACCCATATTGAAAACCCAAAAACCCACCTAGCCAAAAACTCAAATCGGAGGGCTCGGCCACCATTCACTGTAGAAACAACCTGCAAAGACGAAACGAAACTGCCATCTACCATCAAAGTCGACCCACGTCTCCATCCCAGCCATCTACCGCCACCCTTAAACCCAGCCACCCATGACCCATAAACCATCCAAAAACCCAGATCTCCAAACCACACGGCAAAAAAAAAAAAAAAAACCTATGGATGAGTCAACGACGGTGGAGGTGGCCAAGAATTGATGGAGCTGATGAACGTTTAAGAATAACAAGAGCTCAGGTGGAGCCGGTGATGGGTGGCACTGGCAAAGGGTTGAGCCGATGTTGGGTGGCGCCGGCGAAAGGTAGAGCTGATTATAGGTGGTGTTGAAGAGGGTGGAGCCAGTAGGAGACAAGGATCAATGGTGGACTGGGTTATGGGTACAAAACTGAGACAACATGAGAGGGAGAGAGAGGCAGACGTGTTGGGTGGACTGAGAGAGTGCAAATGTAAAATATTTTACCAACATTTCAAGTGTAAAATATTTTACAAATTTTTGCCTTAATTGTTTTAGGAGAAATGATATGTCTACAACATTTTTATAACAAATCCTAAGTGGTAGGTTGTTATTGTTGGGGCAAAAAAGTAATCTTAGTGTTAGTTTCAAATTTGAACCAATAACAACTAACCACCTGTGATTTGTTGTAAAAATATTGTAGATGTAGCATCTCTCTTGTTTTAGTTGACTGAAAATATTTTACTGTTGACCAAATGTTTTACCTTAAAACAAACACAGTAAAATATGAAAATATTTTAAAATGCTTTCGGTATTTGGATTTGAATTTGGGTGATTACAATCCAAATATCTTGGTGTGAAGTGAAAAAAAGGGTTAAGGATTTGGATTTGACAAATCCACCAAGGATTTTAATATTTTAAAATGCTTGAATTTAAAATAACTCATAGAGTAAAATTAATGGATTATAAAAAAGGGCATTTCAAATCTATTAATTTAAAATCCAAATCCAAATTTAAATTTCCTAATGCAACCTTAGGGGTTTTGAGTAGATAAATTCCAAATGAGCAACTCAGACTGTGTTTGGTTCCCGTAAAATATTTTCCGGAAAATAAATATTTTCCGGAAATGCTATTTTCGGGAAAGGAAAATATTTTCAAGTGTTTGGTTGCATTATGAAAATTGTTCTAGAAAATATTTTAATGTGTTTGGTAATATTCTGAAAATGCTATTTTCCACCACCACCCATACAAAACCGACCACCACACAACAGAAAAACCACCAAAACACCACCACCCACACCACCACAACAACAACAACAAAAATCAAAATCACACAGAGAGAGATCGGCGAAGTCAAAGGGTGCGAAGTCGGCGCGGTGCGATGCGATTGGCACGGTGTGAATGGGTTTGTCGGCGCGGTGCGAAGTCGAAGGCTCGTGGGTTCGTGATGGGTTCGTGCGAAGTCGAAGTCGAAGGCGTGGTGCGATCGGCGCGGTGCGAAGTCGGTGACGGGCTCGTGGGTTTGTGGCGCGAAGGCTCTGGGTCGCCGGCGAAGTCGAAGGCTCGTGGTCACCGGCGATGGGCTCTCTCTTCTTCCTCTCTCTCTTTCTCTGCGCGCGAGCTCTCTCTCTCTGTTTTCCGGAAAATGGTATTTGAAGGTAAAATAAAAACGGAAATTATTTTCACCCAAAACAAGTTAAAACTGAAAAGAATTTCCGGAAAATGTATTTTCCATGCGCAACCAAACACTTGTATTTACAGAAAAGCATTTCCAGAAACTATTTTCACCCAAAACAAACACACCCTCACTCACCAAAACTTTGTTTTGGGGGAGGGGGAGGAAACTTTATCCAAAAAATGTTTGTGTTGCTAACGAAAATCATTTTAGTCTAATCAAGTATTTTCCTCACCCAAACGCCTAAAAATGAGAAGAACATTTTCTAGAAAATATTTACACCAAACAAATGTGGCGTTAATGAAAAAGATATTTCTAGCCAGCCTTACCCACATTTAATTTTCACTTTATTATAGTGGAAATAGTATCTAGTTCTTTCATTCTTCGGTGGGATTTGTCTTGTTTACTGGTCATAAATAATAGAACTTAGTTTTATTTCCAAAAAAAAGAACTTATCCTGACATTTAACTTGAAGCTCATTGCATTTATAGTGGAAATCTTATCTTGCTCCTCCTCAGTTTGTGTAGGATGTGGCTCATTACTAGTCATAACTAATAAGTTAACAGTAAGAGTAATGGAGAGAATTTATTATAACTTTTTCCGACATTTAATTACTTAGGAAACGGAGGGCAACATTTCCTTTAAAGAAACTAAAGACATTTAAATACTTAAAAAAAAAAAACATAGATATTTAAAATTTACATATTTGAACCATGAAAAAATGATTAATTATATAAGATCCACGTTTATGTGAGATGAATATATATATATATATATATTATTAATATTTTAATTTTTAAATTTATGAAAATGTTATGTGCCAGCTTTTATTATTAATACTAGCTTGTAACTTCATACATATGCATGAATATACTTAAAATATATACATTAAGATGCACAGTATAATTCTTACATATATAATTTAAATATTATTGATAGTCATTCTTATATTTTTTTTTTTAACTCTTTAAAAAGTTTTGTAAGAATATTATTAGGTAGAAAATGTAAATTGTACATTTTTTTAAAAAAATTTCTATGTTCATTAATTTTAGACTCTTTAGTTTTTGTATGCAATAACTTACTTGGATGGATATTTATGATGTTGTCCCACATTTGACTCTAAAATTAAGAAATAAAACTCTCTCTAAGAATAAATAATTTAGGACACATGACGCAAAATTGGACTTCAATTGTAGAATCTAATTAGATTTTTTCTTTACCTATTAATATATATATATATATTTTTCCGCCTTTATAGAATCAAAAAGAACGTATACATAAAATAAAAACATGACGCAAAATTGGACTTCAATTATATAATCTAATTAGATTTTTTCTTTACCTATTAATATGTATATATATATATATATATATATTTTCCCTTTATAGAATCAAAAAGAACGTATACATAAAATAAAAACATGCAAAACGTGATGCTTTAACTGTTTAACATGCTTTGGAAAGGGTTTGTACAAGTGCCTGCACCAAAAGTATTATCTTGGATATCCTCTTGCACTAGTGTCTTTCATGTGGTGGAAAAATATATATATGGATGAAATTCATGATCTCCCTGCAGGTAAGCCAATAAGAATAATATTAGAAAATGATCAGAAGTAAGAAGTAATAATTCTTGATGCACTTTTTTAGTATATCATGATAATATACTAATAGTAGTTATGGGCTTATTCAATTTGATGTATTATTATTTAATCAACTTATATATAAATCTCATAGTAACTAATAATTTTGAAATTTTGATTAATTGAATTCATTTCTATTATTATCATGTTCATGTCTTGGAAGTTTGAGTTTTACACAAGTAACATTGGGAGTTACCATGTAAAGCTCTCCAAATTGATATCGAAATGCTTTGGCACATTTAAGTAGACATGTTCTTTATAGTAAAGTCAAGACATGCTTTCTTACCGATTCCTCCAAAAAAAACAAAAAAAAAAAAAGTCAAGACATGTTTCCTTGAAGTATGGATTGAACTTTTACCCTGCAAGTGCTAAAAATGTGTACTTAACAAGAGTATCTTCGAGAATCTGACTATTCCATTAAACATGTGTAGTCCCCATCCTACACACACTGAGTAATTGATGCATTATTATTTAACCAACTTATATATAAATCTCATAGTAACTAATAATTTTGAAAATTTGATTTTAGGTACATAACCAAACACTATAAAATGAAAACATTTTCAGTAAAAAAATTTACATATAAAATATGAACAAAGTTTATCTACAAAATTGGATATCTTTTTATTGGAGGTGAATTTTGACAAATCCACCATTGGATTACATTTTCTTTTTATATCCTCCATGCTCTTGCATAATTTCTAAAAAAATTAAAAATTAATAGCTATGTTATCAATAAATTATTTAAATTGTAAATTTTTGTAGTTTAAAATTATGCATAAAATATAATCTTATAGATAATATAGTAAATAATATTCAATTGGCACAAAATTTGACATGTGTATTAAGAGTGTAAAAAACATACAATCCAATGATTATATTTTGACGAAATATGTAATAATGTTAATAATATTGAGTAAAGTTATAACTTTAAACTGCAATCAATTTTATAACTAAATTTTATCCATAATTTATATTTAAAAATGTTTTACCGCAAAACAAAAGAGGTGTATGTTTAAGTTTAGAGCCACACACATTAATTAACGCACAAGCAGACGCATACACTTCGAAATAAATTAGCATGCTTAGTTGCTTACACATACTGATCAGAAGATTCAGAACCCATGCTAGCTTAGATCGCACTCAAAGACCACCCCTTGACCAAACTCAATAAGCCACCCCACCACAAATCGAATAGTACCTCCACAAGCCACCACCATCAAAGTTCGAACTCAAATTCAAACCACACAAATCTTCCAGCCCATGTCGTGAATCCATGCCCTTGATTAATTGAATTCATTTCTATTAGTATATCATGTTCATGTCTTGGAGGTTTGGGTTTTACACAAGTAACATTGGGGTTACCATGTAAAGCCCTCCAAAATTGATGTTGAAATGCTTTGGCACATTTAAGGAGACATGTTCTTTATAGTAAAGTCAAGACATGCTTTCTTGAAGTATGGACTTGACATCTACCCTACAAGTGCTAAAAATGTGTACTTAACAATGACATTTTCGAGTATTTGCCTATTCCATTAGGCATGTATAGTCCCCTATCGTACACATACCGCGTAATTATAGGAAGGAATTCCTTAAGGGTGGCCTTGATATACTGACAAGAGGTTTTGAATCCAAGATCTTATGGATATCACGAGGCCTTATGAACTACTAAGCCAACACCTTGGATTTGTTGGAGGGGACCTTATTCTTATCTACTTTCCTCGCAAAAACTCAAAGGTCTTATTCTTATCTTTTATCCTTACAGATTTACGGTCTTTCTAAAAAATTGTTTCAGTCTAGAACTCTCTTTTGGAAAGCGTCAAAGGTTTTGAAAGTCTTTGTTCCCACATGCATTGTTAACCTCTCCAATTGATGCATAAATGCATTGCATTTTAAAACTTCTGTACCAACTACCAAGTATAGGACTACTGTTAATTTTGCGGTACCGATTAAAAACTTGAATCATTTCTTTATGTAACACCCAACTATGACCAAAAACCTTAGTCTTAAATCCTTGTAGTTTAATGATTACGCAAAATTTCCACCCCCTTTTTAAATTATTATGAGATAATGACCAGTGAAAACGTTTGAAAAGTACTACATATTTGATTATTACTCTTCCAGGTTAGAATAGTAGGTTACATAATAGAACCTGTCATATATGGTCCCATAAAAAGCTCACCACAAACAACTATTTCTTTTCTTCTCTCTTGTGGAAAGCTTTGGCACATATAAAAATGATTGTTGACTTCATCACGACTTGGAACTTGGAAGTCTTTGTTCCCATTGCCACCGGCCATGTTTATGTGTAGTTGAGTTGCTGAGCTCTACCAAAAAGGAACTCATCTTTTATTAGGTAGCCATTCCAAACCCAATATAACACAGCCAGGTGGAGCAAGTCACCATCTTAGAGTCCCACACAGTCAAGTCTAAAAAATTAGAGGTCTGGCTGGGGTTAGCAATGCATGGAATTGTTGTGGGTAAGATGGGATATGACATTACAAAAAAATGAAAAATTATTGAATGTTTATGTGTCGATTTACTAGTACTAGTTGGTAATGTGGTTGCTGAATCTGATTGGTTGCTATCAGCAAAGAAGGAAAATGTAAAAGTGATGAATGTGGCCTCCTCTCCTCTTTGTACACCCCTAACTTGAGTCAACCACGGATTACTCTCTCTTTTGAGTCACTGTTCCCTTTCCCACTTAACACGAATAACCAAAAAAAAAAAAAATAGAGTACTACTAACATTAAAGTTGAAAAAGACCGCTCCTAATATGAAACTTTTTGAAGCATTTTACAGCCAATCAACTTGTGCAATTGATGTGAACTTTGCAGTTTAATATTATTGTTTCATCTAGAACTAAGATTCAAATCCCCTATATAATAATAATAATAATAATAATAATAATACCTTGTGCAATTGATACATTGAATTGGGCTTTTTACTTTTTATCTACTAAAAGGATCCTTTTCCCGTTGTGTAAGGAGATTTCTAGAACATAAATTATTACTAAAGTGTTCGACTGTAAGAGGTAAAAATGTAAAAAAAGAAATGATGAGTCTCATGCAATAAGTGGTAGATTGAAAACTGAAAGTGCTCACTTCTCACAAGTCACAATCATGAGTCAACCATTTTTGCATATTGTAAATTTTAGCTGTATCCCTAAATTTATTCAATAATTGGGTAATTGGGTCTAGCCGCGGTTTTAGAAAATTTTTTGAGTTATCAATAAAAAATTTAAATTATACAAAATTTAATAAAAAGATAATTTCATATATTTGATGACAAAAAAAAAAATACACACATAAATACATAAAGTCTTACAATTTCCTTATATGAATTTCCTTATTTTAAAATTGTTAAACCTCTTTCAAAATTTTAGTTAAAATTTTTCTTGGACTTTTTTGTTTTTTTTTTGTAAGGACCTAAAATATTGTTAAGTTAACCAAAGTGTAAGGACAAAATTTAGCTACAAACTAAGTTGTAGCACAAGACTACAACTCTCATGAAACAAATTAACATTGTTATATATTTTAAAAATTTAACCGTTGAATTGCATGCTTTTTGTGTTCTTAAAACACATGTTAAATTTCATGTCAATCGGATGTTATTTACTATTTGATCTATAAACTTATTTTTTATGTATAATTTTAAACTACAAAAACTCAAAATTTAAACATATGATTGATAACATAGCTATTGATTTTTTATCTTCTTGAAATTTTGCAAATATTGAGAATATAAGAAGAAAATGTAATTAAATTGTGAATTTGTCAAAATTCACATTCAATAAAAAAAAAAAAAATTTGAATGAAGTTATAGTTTTAGCCTATAACCAAGCTTGTTTCCAAATTTTGTCTAGACTTTAATTATGTTAGACTTAAAAAAGTTTTAGAGTTGTCACAAATTTTTTTTAAAGATAAAAAAAATTAAAATTTTTAAATAATTATTAGTTTTTCCCGATCGCGTGGACTCTACGTGGAGCCACCAGTGATTGGGTAAGTAACACTAATAGCCTCCCCCTCCAGTCTCAGTATCAAACTCTCAAATTCTGAAACTCAAACAAAAGCTCACAGTAAAAACTTTTCAACCCTCACTTATTAGTTATTACCGTACTACTACACATACGTCACAAGCATTTCAAACGTGCACACCAATCATAACATACCAATCTCCACAGTCCATAACAAACACCATCTGCGTGGCACACAGTTCTTCTATTCCAATTTTGCCCCTTCCTTTCTTACTGTAAATTTGAAAAGTGGAAAGTGGAAACTAACTATACGAAATTACGAACCGTGAGAAAAAAACACACATTCACACACAGAGGTCCCACTCCACAAAGTCCCTTCCAGCTAAGGTTGTGGAAAATTTTTCACTCTCACACAGACTCACCCTCTGATCCTACCGTTATATATATACCTCACTCTCTTATCGTTTTCGTGCAAAAAACATTCACATCTCTTTCGGTTTCACACATTTGCTTTGCTTCCCAAATGATGGCAACGCTTTCACAGCTCTCACTGCTTGTCTTTCTCTCATTCTTCACCACCGCTTTTTACTTCGCAGGTTCGTTATCTCCAAAATTCTCTATTATTCCGTTACTTTTGTTTTTCTTTCCTCCTTGGATGTCGAGAAGATTTTTGAATTTCAGTGAAGTGAAACTTAAGCTATTATTTTTGTACTAATATATTTAGATGGGAACAACAACTTGGAAGTTGTAACTGAAATCTGAAAACGAATTTTTTAGTGTTTCCAAGGCGAAATTCACACGTGATGGCACGAACACCACCGCGTCAATAAACGACGTCGCTTTGGCCGTCCGTTACTCACAGTTTTTTTGTTTTTGTCTTCTCACTCGCCCGAGTTGACTCGTTCGAGTTGAAATTGCGTTTTAACTCTTTGTGTTTTCACTGTAACAGAGTCTCAGTCATTCGTCGGAGTGAACTACGGCCAAGTCGCCGACAATCTTCCACCGCCTGCGGCGACCGCGAGTCTCCTCAAATCGACGGCGATCGGAAAGGTTCGACTCTACGGCGCCGATGCTGCGATCATCAAGGCACTCGCGAACACCGGAATCGGAATCGTCATCGGAGCCGCCAACGGCGACATTCCGTCGCTGGCTTCCGATCCGAACGCGGCGACTCAGTGGGTGAACTCGAACGTGTTGCCTTACTATCCGGCCAGTAACATCACGCTCATCACCGTGGGGAACGAGGTCGTGACCTCGATGGACCAAGGGTTGATCTCGCAGCTACTTCCGGCGATGCGAAATGTCCAGAAAGCCGTCAACTCGGTCTCACTCGGTGGGAAAGTGAAGGTCTCGACGGTTCATTCCATGGCCGTGTTGACTCAGTCCGATCCGCCCTCGTCCGGGTTGTTCAACCCGGTTTTCCAGGACGCGTTGAAGGGCTTGTTGCAGTTCCAAAAGGACAATGGGTCTCCATTTGCGATCAATCCCTACCCTTTCTTTGCGTACCAGAGCGATTCCAGGCCTGAAACGCTGGCGTTTTGCCTTTTCCAGCCCAACGCGGGACGAGTCGACTCGGGGAATGGAATCAAATACCTGAACATGTTCGATGCTCAGGTGAGTTTTTATTTGGGCTGGGCTTACGGCCCAATATATTTTTTTTTTTATTTTTTTTTTAAAAGGTTGACGTGTAAGTCAACAAAAAAAGATTACTATAGGACAACCTTTGCATTGCACAACCTACGTAAATGTTTTGTTTTGTTTTATGATTTTTTATCCATGCTTGCCGACTAGTCCACTACTACACTGTCACTGACGTGGACTTTAACGAGACTTTGCTTTTACTTAAAAAAACACCTTTAAAAAAATACTATAAATTTTACTAAATATCATTTACAACTTTTAAGAACTGCCATTTGGTAGAGGATTTTGAGTAATATTGTTTGTATTTTTTAAAAATATATATTGATAAAAAAATGTGTAAAAATACATGTAATATTATTTAAAAACTGAAAATATGTTATTTAACTACTCAACCAAACATGCCTTAATTTTTAAACTTCACGTGGATTGGTGGATTTCAAAGGTATAATAAATGATTTTTTTTTTTTTTTTTTTTTTTTTTTTGCGGCAGTAACATACCAATTAGTAAAGATTATAAAGTCATGTCAGGTTTTTTTTTTTTTTTTTAGAAACAAGTCATGTCAGGTAGTTGAGAATGTTAAGTGTATTAAAAAACTGAGATCAAATTCTCTTAAATGGAAAATTATACAATATTTGGAACCATGTTCTTTCTTCACACATAAATAGTGAGTTTCTCAATAAATTTAATTAGTGTGATATACTATATTTATGAAATATGAGGAAATACTGAATAATTACTCTCTTTTAAAATTTTAAATGCTACTAATAATAAAAAAAATGAAATCGTAAATAGTGGAATGACTTTTTTTATTTTACTTGAAATAGAGAGGATTTTTATCCATCAAATTTAGCTTAGATTCTAGTACTCCTAATTTGCTACCTTAGTTAGATTTTTGTTAGCCTTTCTTGCAAAATTGTTACTCCTGGTATCCATGGTAATCCTTTGTTTTTTTTTTTTCATGAAACCATGTGACCGTTGGGGTGCAATTGATGTGACATATTGAGCTAGGTAATAGTAATAGGCTGCCCGTTGCAAAGTTGCAATAATGGAAGATAAGTCCTTCCAATATCTCAATTATTATTGGTTGTTGAAGAATGGACTATCTGCGGAACGTCACCTCTCTTGATGGTTTCAGAGACTCTAAAAATTTTCACCATAGGGACCACCAAATGTCTAATTTCTATGGTGGACGTGTCACTGTGATTTTAACACATATTGTGGGCCCTTAAGCTCACTTGTAAACTGTATCTCACATTCCGGAGGTAGTGAACTTTGAAGAACAGCTAGGATTATAAGGCTATATTGTTAATTATGTGCTAAACTTGGTGCCCTTTTGGTTTCATAGTCTAATTATTGGTGCATTGCATATCAGTTGCGAGCTAATTGAGTTTTAACTACTTTAATCAGTGCTTGAAAGCTTATTGATTGATTATCATTTGACAATGTGCAGGTAGATGCTGTACGTTCTGCTTTGAATTCAATGGGATTTAAGGATGTTGAGATTATGGTTGCTGAGACCGGTTGGCCATACAGTGGGGACAGCAATGAAGTAGGACCCAGTGTGGAGAATGCAAGGGCCTACAATGGGAATTTGATTGCTCACCTTAGATCATTGGTTGGGACCCCTCTAATGCCTGGAAAATCCGTGGATACATATATCTTTGCACTGTATGATGAGGATTTGAAGCCTGGACCAGCTTCCGAACGAGCATTTGGTCTTTTCAAGCCTGATCTGACCATGACATATGATGTTGGACTTTCAAAGACTAGCCAGGTGAGAAGCAAACTTTTATGTGAAGAATTAACTTGCAATTTGTAACTTAGTGGAGTGCCTGAGAAATACTAGGAGTTTTGATATTTGCGCACAAACAGTCAACACTTGATGAATCTAAAATATAAATTTAGTTTATGAAGTGGACTAACAACCAAAGGTAGAAAAAACCAACAAAACAATGCGGGAGTTGCTTCATATAGAAGTGACATGTAGCTAAAGGAATAAATATGTTTCTCTTTAGGAGTGTACAAATCACATATGTTGTGGAAACAACTTCCACTAAAATCATAAAGAGATTGCTTTTTTAAAATAGCCTTCAAAGCATGACCCAAGTTTTGGAAACTTTTTTATGATCCTAGTTTTGGTCATCAATGTGTTTTCTTAAGGGCTAGCAATATGTCTTAGTTGTAGATAAGTTGCACATGGTAGCTAGTTGTAAGCTTTTAGAAAGCAAAAATTTCATCCTTATTAAAGAGTATTGGTGTAAAAAAGTAGAGGTAGCGACCTAAAGCATGACTTTCTGATCTGGAATTGGCTCCATTTTTAACATATGATGCACAAATGGAAATGCTTAAGAATATTTTGCATAGTCATGGATTGTGCATGTGCTGGTTTAATCACTCAAGACCGTTACGGTTTGTGAGAAAGTGAGCAAATTTTCTGAATAAGAAAAAAATTATTGACATTAGTGCCACTTCTGAAAAAGTTGGGGGATCTTATTAGTGTCTCTAAAGTTGCAGTCACATTCACATATCTCTTAGCTCTTACTTGCTTTAACATGAATCATCTCAATCTTTATGGTTTGGAATATTTACTGATGTTAAGGAATTCTATTTAATTTCCTCTGTAATTTGTCTGTGTGTATGGGATGTAGAAGAAAACAGACATCGCATATGCATTTCTAATCAATATAATGTGTCCTGACATTGCTTTTATTTTTGTGTGCCCTCAGACTCCATCCACTCCATCAACAACTCCATCCACTAGTCCATCAACTCCATTACCTAAACCAACAGCAACTGGCTGGTGTGTTCCTAAGAATGGCGTTTCTGATGCTCAATTGCAGGCAAATCTTGACTATGCCTGTAGCCACGGCATTGATTGCGGTCCCATCCAACCGGGGGGCGCCTGCTTCGACCCTAACACTGTATCATCACATGCTTCCTATGCCATGAATCTCTATTACCAAACCATGGGAAAGAATCCATGGAACTGTGATTTCTCACAAACGGCAGTCCTTACATCCACAAATCCTAGTAAGTGTTCTTTATTGCCATCTATATCCTTCAATTTTTTGAAACATAAAAGCAATGGTAACCTATAAATAAATATATAAAGCAATGCTAAAATATTGAAAATTATATCATGATCCATTTGCATGCATCTTGTGTCATTGTTGGGTTTGTGTCATGTGACTTAACTCTTAAGATGAACGTGGAAGAATAATTCTGGGAATATAGTCAATTTTCAATTATAGTGATGGACTTTAAGACAAAGGTGTGGTTCTTTTTGTGGGTTCAGAGAACAACTTTTAATATCTGATGACCCTTTTCTTCATGAGTTTAATGGAATAGGACTGGATGCTAGAGCATGGGGCCAAGGGCGTGATTCTTTTTGTGGGCTCAGTGTGCCTATGGCTACGATTACATTATTAGAAATATAAAAGAGAACAACTTTTAATATCTGATGACCCTTTCCTGCCCGATATACTTTAAAACCAGCTTCTTTTGTAGAGACTGTGTTTTTGTAATTTGAGTTTTCCCCAAAACATTCCTTTCTAGTTCCTTTTATCATTTGCTAGTCCTCTAAGTTGTATTTTTTTTTTTATATTTATTTATTTCTTCTCTCTCTGGTTGAAGGTCACAATCCTTGCATTTATCCTGGTGGGAGTACCTGAAAGGCAGCGCAGTCTCATTAGATATATAAAAAAGAAGATTTTGTTTTTGCAGGGATCTATCAACTAATATATAAATAAATAAATAAAATTTGAGGGTGTGCCTTTTAATTCTACCTTTAATTGTAAAGGATTACTACTTTAATTTCGGTTTCCTACTTTAATTTGGTTGTATATTAGTGTAGCTCTCAGTCATACTTTTAAATCTTGTTCTGATAAAGTAATGTTTGCTTAAAGATAAGTGTGAGATAAAAGTGCAATTATGTCATGAGGAACTTTAGTGGCTAAAATGAGTCTTATTATAAGTTTGTGAACCATGTTTCAAGCCATCAATAATTTTACCTGTCCATATTCGAGAGACATGGCAATATGCAACGAACATTTTCTTTTTGACTTGGCGGCTAAGCCACATGGTCCATCAAGATGATTCTCATATGAAAGAGCAAGAATTTTTCTTGCTCATCAGAAAATATCATATACAACAGATGTATGTAAAACTCTTCCCAATATGCATGTATGCATTAATGATTTTGCATATATTCGTTACATAAGATACCACCTCCAGCTCACTACGTTAATACACATTTTTTATAGACTACAAAAATGTTTAAAAAATGAGTTCTTTTTTCCATTTTTCGTTCTTTTAAGTTCGATTCATTTCCAAGTATCTTGACTACACTTTCATGATCCCTTCAACAATATTTCTCTACCTAGTAAGAGGTTAGAGACTTAACTTGCACTTGAAATTGTTTTGGGATGCCTATAAGTACAGACAGTTTCAATAATTTGGAATGTGAAAAAGAAAACTAACAGTAGCTTCCATTATTCCTGCAGCCCCCACCATGTCAATAACTTACAAACATATCCAGTAAACTCATATGTGAACATACCACGTGTTTGATGTTGTGACTTTTGTTTCTTTACGTGATAATAAAACCATTCCTAGAGAGTAATTGTTTTGGTCTGAAGTGTAATCATAGCTTCTGGTCTGATAAAACGTAGTAATCGATCTGCCATAGTGGTCCCTATAAAGAACAGAATTATTGATGGCTTCTGTACCATTCTCCTTTTGCGAGTGGCCCTCTCGTTTAGTCGTTTATGCTATAGAAAAAGACGAACTAGCAACACAAACACTAACAAGAACAGAACAACTCGAAAGAAAACAAACACAAATTCTGTTTGTCAAGAATTTTTCTCGAAATCAAGAATACAATCAGATGGGTTTGGTGTTAAGAGGACTTTAAACCAAGGATTGATTCGAGATTGATGGAAATGGAAAAGTACTATATAAAGAATGCATTTAAATTATTGAGCAACTTGCATTTACCGAAAGTACACTATAATATTAATAGCTAATAAAAATTCTCTTTCCCATTTTTAGTGTTCCCTGTTTATGTGATACTTTTAAGTTTTAACTCCTTGGTTATTACAATACAAGGTACCCAAAGCATGTCATTGTTTCCTCAAGTTAGGTGGTAGATTCACCGGTGTCATGTTAGACTAATCATATTTTATGGAGCTGTTAATCGAGCTTATCCTCGTGTTCATCTTTTGCTTTCTCAAAGCATCCACGTTGGCCTAGACAAAGTTTTAGGCAAATAGCAAATCTTTACTTGAGCAACTATATTTTCTAATTTAGCTACTCACTCTCAAATACATCCTATATCTAACTATTTGTTTATTTTTATCCATTCTATTAAAATACTATTTCTTGTCCTCTTATTGCACCTAATACAATTGCTTTCAATGGCTGAAATTGAAAGTTGAAATAAGCAAATTTCATTCTCAACTTTTAAATAAAGAATATTAAAAAGATAAAAAGTGAAATGGTAAAATATTTTTGTGAGAGTAGAAGGGGTGAATTGCAAAATTCATCAAAGATAGTGGCCATGATGGCCCGCAAATCAATCGAACCTATATTTATTAGGTTGAGTATGAGAGAGAAACTAACAATGGAAGAGAAATAATTAAAGACATTAAAAATATGTGTTTTTGACCAACTTTGTACTAACTACTAACTAGCCTAATGCATGTTTTCTTTTTAATTTTTTTTAGTTAGCAAAATTTTAGTTTAATTCTCTTACATAGTTAACAAAAGTAGTCTTTTTTTTTTGACTAAGTAATTATTAAGTATTCTTAAAATATAGTTGACATAATACTCCACGCTAATAAAATATAAGTCACTTAATACAAGATATATATTTTTTGATTTGGATTGTGGAGTAAGTAGTAACACATTGTTGTACTATGGTAATATCTAATTATTTTATCAAGTATATATCATTTTTAGCCATGGGTTGTGCCAACTCCATGGACATGTGGTATTGCATAGTTTAATTCTCTTACATAGTTAACAAAAGCAGTCTTTTAAGGTGACTAAGTAGTTATTAAGTATTCTTAAAATATAGTTGACATAATACTCCACACTAATAAAATATAAGTCACTTTTTTTTTGAGAAAGTATAAAAATATAAGTCACTTAATACAAGATATATATTTTTTGATTTGGATTGTAGAGTAAGTAGTAACACATTGTTCTACTATGGTAATATCTAATAATTTTATCAAGTATATATCATTTTTAGCCATGGGTTGTGCCAACTCCATGGACACGTGGTATTGCATAGTTTTCATTTCATTAAATCGTTCATGCTATCAAATTATTAGGTCAAACACAATTCACTTTTTTATTTTTTATTTTTATTTTTTTAAGGAAGAAACACAATTCACTTGATTATTGAAGTCCATTCATTAACTTATTAACTATCACGTTAGACTAACTTAATTACATATTCATGTGTTTTATTGTGATTGGACCTTTATAAATTATAAAATACTACATTTAATAACCCTGTGCATATACATGAGTACATTTAAAAACAACCATAATTACATATATGTGTGTGTGAACAACATATGCTTATTTTATTTTAATTTATCATTTTCCATTTAAATTCAATGAAGGGCGTTATAGATAATACAAATAGTTAAACAGTTCTCCATGGTTACAATAATGACACTCCTCTCACGTAAAATTCAATTCATGGTATAACCCATTATTTAAGTGAGAGATACACTACTATTGTACATTAAAAATATTGTATAATTTTTTTAATAAATAAAGTATATTGTATCATATTCTTAGGTGATATTGGTTTTTTTTTTTTTATAAAATGTATGGTGATATTGTTTATGGTGCAATAGGATAAAATATAATCAATCTACTTACTTAAATGGCATCATGTTTTTTTTCTAGATGAAAAAAAGAAAAAGAAAAAAGGAAGGTTTAGAAGGAAGCATTTCCTTGATAGTAGATACACATACTCACTCCTTTCCTTTTGGTTTATGCGGAGGATTTGGCTTTAATTTGATCACTTCCTATTCACTTTGGCTATCTGGGGAACCGAGTTGAATGAATTCAAGGGGAATTAATCCACAAAAAGATATGTTTCATTTTCCAAGGGTTTTTAGTGGTCCGAGAATAAATTCAGAAATTTAAGATACGTCGATACATTAATACTACAAATATATTTCTTTTGTACATTTAAACAAAATCCATTGTCGTCCAGCGGTTAGGATATCTGGCTTTCACCCAGGAGACCCGGGTTCGATTCCCGGCAATGGAACTTTTTATTTTTTCATTATTTAATCTTCATTTTAAACAATTATAATTTAATTCTCCCAGATGCCTGCTCCATTGCAATTATAAGTCCAGCGGTTAATGCACCAGCCTTTTAGCCAGGCCACCAAAGTTCGATTCTCAACAACTGACATCTTTAACTATTATACTTTACTTTTTCTTTTCTTCATGCATTGCAATTATAAATCATTTTGAATATTAGTAGTGACTTCAATGTTAAGACTTTTTTTTTTACACCCAATGTTTAGGACTTTAGGAACACTATTTAGCATTACATAACATTGTGAGACATTAGGCCTCTTATGTCTTCCTGATAAATAAAATAATTAGTGTAGTGCTAGCTAGGAATGTAAGTTCTGATGAACATGTTGCAAAAGCACATTTATATTCCTTATATGCGCAATGGGTTACACAAATTAAATATTGTTCTTAAGGAATAACTCATTATTAACACTATGATTACCAAAGATTAAAAAAAAAGAAAAAAAAAGAAGCAATTTAGTCAATTTTATTATGCCATGGGTTGGTCGATTAAGCCCAGCTAGTTGAATGGGTATACCCGTGTGCCAAGATGCTACAAAAGGTTGACTTCGAATCTTTCTTTCATAGCGGACTTGTTCTTATAATGAATTGACTGGTTCTGGACCTTCTGGTTGACATTGTATCTCTGAAGTTTTAAGCGTAATGTGAGGGTCCAAAAGCCAGCATAGCCATGCAATAAGCGTGTCAAACCTTGCAATATCTGACCTGCTCTCCTAGTTGCGGTGACTTGGCCAATACCATTTGGTTTAACATCAAATATACTCTGCACTTCAATTCTCCGATAATCGAGATTTTTTTTTATAGAGAGTTTCAACTTATGACGTCCACTTTTGATCATAGCTCTTTATAATCAGATCAAGATATCAATTAGTTTTTGGTGTAGGCGGGAATTAAACCTCAAATTTCTTATTTAACCATAAGAAACTTTACTAGTTGAGTTTCTAAAGTGGAACATGCATTGGACTCTCACTTTGGCGAGGGTGATATTTGAGGAAATTTATTAGGTATTTTTAGAGTGTTGTGACTTGATGCTTTTTAATTTTAATTTTTTTTTAAATTATACATTCATGATTTACAATACGATGAATTTAATTAGTGAAATCTATTATGAATGTGAGAGAAGGGAACACCATATTACCATATTCGTAAAATACCTAAGTAATTTCTCGATATTTATAAAGGTAATAACAATAACCTCGATCAACAATGCGTTATAAATTACTTACATTCAATTTTATTTGTGCAATGCATAGAAAAGAAGATTAATAAATCTTTTATCTATATTAATTTCATTTTAGGTAAAACAATCATATATTAAATGGTTGTTATAAATACCAAGGGATTGGAATAATGATTTCCAAGCATCATGTGATCTATGAAGTGTGTAGTTGAAATTTCCTAGCTAACACCTTGGATGTTATTAGGCGTGTGTGAAATGTAGGTAAAAGAAAGTTGAAAATGATAAATTGGTAGGTAATCATTTTTGCATAAGACCACTATTGATATTAGTCACCAATTACAACTTATCATTCTAAATGTTGTTTAAAAAAATGTGAAAAAGTCCAAAGTATTGTAGTTCAATTGATTGACATCTCCTGATGTTTTTAACGAAAACATTCAAGATTCCAACTCCATTCCTCTAACTATCAAATTATATAAAATAAAAAAATGTTGTGGATAAACTTATTATTACTTATTTTCTTTGGGGGATTATTTTAATAGAGGGTAACTTGTGTTTATCCTCTTCCTTGACTTTTTTTAATTATCTTTTTTTTGTTTTGTTTTGACAACTCCTCTTGCTTGACTTATTATGAATCATTTTGCTGATGCCATAAGAGATTGCATCCACCCCAAACCATATGCAAAAGAAAATTTTTTATTTTCCAAAGAGTAGTGTGAAATTGACCATTTCACATGATGTCTTACAAAGTTGAGTTCTTTTTTATTAAAAAAAAAAGTTTTCTTTTGGTACGGACAAAACAAAAAAGGAGGTTATAACAGTTCCCTGTGACAAGATTAATTTTGGACTCAGATTTCATAAATGTAAACTACTACTATATATTATTATGTTAATACTAATCTATTCAAAACAGCTAACAAAGTGTTGACTTCTTCAACCATAACCACAACCACATGTATCAAATGTGAACATTTTTGGGTTTGTTTGAATTGGGAAAACAAGGTAGTTAATAAGTCTACAGAAACGTTTTGCGTGATACATTATTAAAAGAGAACATAGTTTTACACAAATTTTATTCTACAATTCTAATCAACTACAAGTAGGGTTGTAAATGAATCGAATTGTTTATGAACAATTTGAGTTCGGTTAGAAAAAAATAAATGCTTTCTATATTTGATAAATAAAAAGTGAAAAATGACTATGTAAAAAGTAATTATTTAGTTATTCATAGTTGACCGTTTCAAAATTATTTAAAAAAAGAAAAAGAAAAAAGAAAAGAAAAGGTGACACAAGAATTGCGACAGGAGAAAAGCGGTGGTCACAATCCGAGTCATACAGAGAGTCTGAATACTATATAAAATGTAAATTAAATTCCAATCGTCAAATGTGATTCCAAAGTGGGACCCAGGTGACACGGTGTCAAGCACCCAACTCATCTAGGCTGTGCGACACGTGGAAGGCTGTGGACCCGGCGGCGTCAGTCAATTCAGTCCTACACATTACTCATCACCTCACCAGCTGCTCTCTCTCTCTGAGAATTTTGATCAGACTCTCTCTTTCTCTCTCTCTCTCTTTCTTAAGCAGGAGAGCCCCCACAGGCCACAGCTCTCTTCACCTTTCACAAACAAAAGCCCCAAATTTTTTTTTTTTTTTTTAAATATTTTCTCTCTCTTTGCTAATCTCTCACAGTTTCCTCTCTCATACCCAAATCGAAACCCTAAAACCCATTCCATTCCTAAATATTCAAACAAAAATGGTCGTTTTTAGTTAGTTAAGAAGTTAGTTAATTGTGGGTGGTGGTGGTGGGAGAAGAATGTCGGTTGCGGAGCTCAAAGAGCGCCACGTGGCGGCCACGGAGACTGTTAACACTCTCAGAGAGCGGCTTAAACAGAAACGCCGTTCGCTGCTCGACACGGACGGTGTGCCCAAATTTCTGTGCTTTTTTTTTTTTTTTTAATCTTCGCAATGTTTTTTTTTTTTTGTGTTTCTTAGATCTGGTTGGTTTTTGTGTGGAATTTGTACAGTTGCCGGGCACGCTAGGTCGCAGAATCGGACTCCGGTCAGTTTCGGACCAACGGATCTGGTTTGCTGTAGAACACTTCAGGGTCATACAGGCAAGGTATACATAGACATATACATATAAATCTTTGTGTTTGATTGTTTTGGGTTAGGTTGTATTTGTTGTATAATTGTGTTGCTGGAAATGGTAATTAAATTACTAGGATTAGTTTGGGATTTTCAAATTAGGGGATTGTGTAGGAAGTTGAGGATGAAGTGAGTGAATGTTATTGAAATTGAATATATATGGGAAGTGGGTGTTTCTTACTTATATTGTTCAATAAGGAAATTGGTTTGTGTGTGTGTGTGTGTGTGTTATATAGGCACCCGATGGGTCTTGAACCTACGATCGCACACCCTCCACCTAAGCCTTATAAGGGACGGAGACGCTAGTTGAGCTAGAGCTTATTGGCAATAAGGAAATTGTTATTGTAAAATGAAGACATTAGAAAGCCCTATAAGCGCCAAGAGCCTCGTAGCTCAACTGGCATATCCTAGTCTTTCCCATAAAGACATCCAGGTCCAAATCTCCCCTCACCCCATTATATATATATTAAAAAAAAAAAAAAAAAAAGGCTAGGCTCAACTTTATTAGTTGGTTTCTTGGCAACCCAACTTTTAATATTTTTACATGGAAGATATGACATAGTAATGCACACGTTTTAAACCAACTCTATGATTGGAAAATTTGTTTTTGTTTTTATGATTAGTTAAACATTTCTGCTATTGGCGTGTAGTTTATGACTGTTTCTCTAGTTTCTAATTACCGCTAACAATGTTTAGTAACCTGTGCCTATTTCCAGCTGAGAACCACGTGTTTGAAAACATATTTGATTACTATCATAGTGATGCCACTTCACAAAGATGGGGATAAGCGGGATTTATAATTATTCATAAAATATTTGCAGGTGTATTCATTGGATTGGACTCCTGAAAGGAACCGACTTGTTAGTGCATCTCAAGATGGCCGATTGATAGTGTGGAATGCTTTAACAAGCCAGAAGACTCATGCCATAAAGCTTCCTTGTGCATGGGTCATGACTTGTGCCTTTTCACCAACAGGCCAGTCTGTTGCCTGTGGTGGTCTTGATAGTGTATGCTCCATCTTCAACCTGAATTCCCCCACTGACAAGGATGGGAATTTACCAGTTTCAAGAATGCTTAGTGGGCATAAGGGCTATGTTTCGTCCTGTCAATATGTTCCGGATGAGGATACTCATCTGATCACCAGTTCTGGTGATCAAACATGTGTTTTGTGGGATATTACTACAGGCCTCAGAACTTCTGTTTTTGGAGGTGAATTTCAGTCCGGTCACACTGCAGATGTACTAAGGTATAGGAGATTTTGAAACTGCTGTCCTAAATTTTATTCTCATAATTTTATAGGAGATCATATTCAATGCCCACCCCCCCCCCCCTTTTTTTTTTGAAGCTTTGAAAGTTGAAGTGTCTGCAAAAGTAGCAAATAAATATTATCATAATTGCTCTGTAAATTGGACTCAAGAAGAATTTGTTTCTAATAAAGGAACTTGCTTGACTACGTGTATTCTTTGCCAAGAGGCTTGTGGCTCAATAACATTACTCAATTGCCCCATTCTGCCCCATGGAGACAACCTGGTTCAAATCCCCCCTCCCCAATTGTGTATGCGCCCATTTAGTGCTTGTGAAGATAGGCAACCAGAACTTTCAGAATCTTAATGGGAGGCTAGGGTCATTTACTCTGTAATTTTTTACCTGGAATTTTATTTTTTATATCTATTAGTGAATACCTGTGTAGCTAATTAATTGATAGTCCATATGTCCTCTAGATTTCCTAATTGCACTCGAGATTCTTCCCCTTATCTTTTGTTCATAGAATGACAATATTGCATCCATATTTTTATGTTTTGTTTAAGTGATGTTAAGGTTAGTGAACTTAAATATGTTATTATTCAAAACTTGCTAGTGGTCTTTAGACCAAATGGAACTGTTGCCCCACATGCATAAGTGGTGGAGAGGGGGTTAGATCCATTATGAGTGTGAGTGCTACCTAGCAAAAAAAAAAAGAGAAGAAAAGAGTGTGTGAATACTGAGTTATATCATTGTATGTGCCTACTGTGTTAACGTTCTAGGCTTTATTTAACTTTGTTATTGTTTTGCATTCTTTCAGTGTCTCAATTAATGGAACAAATTCAAGATTGTTCGTCTCTGGTTCCTGTGATGGGACTGCTCGTTTGTGGGACACTCGTGTTGCAAGTAGAGCAGTGAAGACGTTTCATGGACACGAGGGAGATGTTAATACTGTGAAGTTCTTTCCAGATGGAAATAGATTTGGAACTGGTTCAGATGATGGAACTTGCAGGTTATTTGATATCAGAACTGGGCACCAACTCCAAGTATACTATCAGCAGCGTGGTGATAATGACGTCCCACATGTGACCTCCATTGCATTCTCTATATCAGGAAGACTTCTCTTTGCTGGATACTCAAATGGCGATTGCTATGTGTGGGACACATTATTGGCAAAGGTATTTTGTGCATACTTTTTTGTAATTCTTTTAGGCTATAGAGTGCTTATCATTGCGAGCATGAAGTAGCCTATTTTATCAATAAATTTTATTACTTATATAAAAAAGGGTACTTCTGTAGCTCAATGTCAATTAGAATGTGCTTATATTTCCACCGTGGGCTAGTTTGATTATTCAGAACTTCTAAGAATGAAGCATCTAATTTGCAAGTTTAGCCTCTGTGCAGAAAGGAAAAAATGTATAGAGGGGTTATGAGAATGTGAAATCAAGTGGATCATTTGCAGGGCTTGTTAATAATTGAATTGCTCTAACTACTCACTGGCTTTGTGGCAGGTCGTCTTGAACCTGGGATCTCTCCAAAATTCACATGAAAGCCGGATTAGCTGTTTGGGTTTGTCAGCTGATGGAAGTGCCTTATGTACAGGAAGTTGGGATAAAAACCTAAAGGTTAGTCTGCGTTTAGACTTGGATATGTTACTTCACTTAGGCTCCATGATGCATGAGACAGATTATCACCGGCTATAGATTTCCTGGATGTAGTTCATGTGCTAAACTAAATAAGTTTTCTTGCCTGCTAAAGTTTTACAAGTACTTCCATTTTCAATTTCAAAAGATGGTTCAATACTTCTTTTTTCAGTTTCTGTATCTAAATTGTGAACCCATAAAAATATTTGAAAGAAAAATGTAAAGAATAAAAATTTGACATTGCAACTTGGAGAGAGCTTGGACAAGCAAAGAAAAATCTATGCATGGTTACACATGAAATTAAGTCTATGAGTAACTTCCACAAATGATTTTTTAAAATTTTATTTAAATATTATTACTAATTTATAATATGTGGCAGCATAAACTCCTGAGCATGGTTATCTGAACTTTTTTTTGTCTCTTAGGAGGAAGTGACTGAATCTTATTATAGTACCTAGTTTTGTGGTGGCACTTTGTCAAATTATTTTCAGATTTCATAAGTATGCTATAATGTCGGCACATCTGGAATAAACACTGAATTATAATATTGAATATTAGAGAAACAATTTGTTTCAAGGATTGATTGATCCAAGCGTTCTGTGTGTATGTCAGCTAAAATTTGTTATTACTAGTCATGTTGTAGCACTACACAGGTAATTGTCTCATATTATTTTACTATTACTATGTAATATAGTTCTCTCTTTTAGGTGGTCGTTTTCATGTTTTTCTTTCTTTTATCGGGGAATACGTGCATTTCAGTTCTGATCTTTTTTTCTTTCTTTATGCTAGATATGGGCTTTTGGAGGGCATAGGAAGGTAATCTGATGTATTGAAGGAGAAAAATCTAACTTCTGAGTTTCTCTTTCCTGGGTCCACGGTTCTCATTTTCTTCTCATACCATTGTATCCTGGTCCTGGTAAAATGTTTGAGTCTACTATTTTACTAGGGTTTGAGAAACCATAATCCTGTAATGTTTGTTGTAATTTAGAAAAACAATCTGTGGAGAAAGAAAAATTATTCGGTTGAGAACTTGAGCTGGAGGGACCAGTATTTTTTATCTGCATGCTGTGTATGTCTCTGATCGTTGTTTGCCCTCCTTTTCACCGATCAATGCGGCACCCTATATATATATATATTCAATCTTTAATTTTTTTTCTCTCTTTGGGTTCTGGACAACAAAGTATGAAATCTTGGCTCCAATTGTGGCATTTTGAAAAGTGAAAACCCTTCATGTGTATGTACGTTTTGTGGGCAATTCCAAAAATGGCGAAAACCCATTTTTCGTTTCCAACAGCAGGAATTGAACATGTCTGAGCATGAAACATTACCTTCTGAGTACTATAATGATTGACAATCCTCAGCATACTGATTTAGTCCCCTCATGTAAACCAGCATCATGAACTGGACTGGGCTGTACCCAAAAGAGAATTTGGTAGGAATGTCTAGCTCTCTAAGCTTAGTTTAACGTAGGAACTAAACCGAATCCTACCTACCGATGGGAAGAGTGCAGGTTCAAACTCGGGGCTCAAATTCCCCTGGAAACGATTTGTAGCAAAAAACAACACCGTAACCAACCAGTGTGAGTACCATACAATCAGAATTGAATGCCCAATACAAGCATTTGCCATGCATAGGAGTTGTTACAGTTATTGGGTGAATCATTTGCAAAAGGTTAGTGGTACAATGCTAAACAAAAGGTATATCAAGTATGAACCTAAATCCATATATATAATTATATCATAGGAGTTGTTTGGGTTTTGTTGTCTTTGGTGGTGTGGTGGTGGTCAGGGACGAAGCCAGAAGTTTGAGTTAGGGGGGGGCGGTTTTACTGTTGGCTGTGTGCAGTGATTTCAACCTCTGATTCTGCTACTTAACTACTGAGATTTTATTTATTTATTTTTTTGTAAGAACAAAATTATTTTTGTTTAGAATTTTTTGAAGGGCAGGGTTATTTATTTTGGATAAAATTAGTTAATTGAGTTTAATTTTGTTTTTAGTTTTACTGGTAATTTTTGTTGTTGAGCTTTTTTATTGTTGGGCTTGTATATTTTGTTTTAGATTTTAGATCTATAAATTTTTTTATGGTCACTAAAATGAAGAAAAAGCTAGAGCTGCAAGTTTTTTTATAAATTACTTATATAATAAGTGGTTACTAGGAAGTAAAAAAATGATGTGAGAAGTGTGTCCATATGCGAATCAATAAGAATTTGCTACCAAAAAGGTTTGTAAAAATGTTATAAAAAAATTTGTGAGTATAGCATTACTCTTAAAAGAATCAATGATATTGTTAAAGGAGAATAAAATGTAATTTTATAAAACAAAATTGCTATAATTAATACACATATATATATAGTAATATTTTTTTAAAAAAAATTTAGGGAGTCCAAGGGTAGTTCCACCCTTGGTGGTGGTGGTTCTGGAGAGTTTTGTTTTCTTTGGTGGTGGCTGATTTGGTGGTGTCTTGGCTGATTTGGTTTGACTGTTGGTGGCTGCGTGTGGTGGTGGCAGCTGGGTCTTTGATTTGGTCACTTGGTTGTTATTAATGGTGGTGGTACAACCTAGAGAAAGATAGAGAGAGAGGACACAATGCAGAGAGGGAATAAAATATGTATTAATATGGAGTGACAACGAACATCGTGTCAAAACCATATTAAAAGAACCATAATTCAAAATTTCAAATACATTTTAAAAGAACCATCTTCTCTAACATAACAAAACCATATTTTATCCAAAAAATAATAATAATAATAAAAAAACCATAAAATTAAAAATTAGAATGTGTTATGTCTATTCATTACAGTGAATTCGCCTTTCATTATTATACATTTTTCTCATTCTATATCTATTATGGATAATTTCTTTCATATTGCTTCCATAGAACTACTATTATCTTGTCTTTCTATTCTTTCTATCTCTTTTCTTACTATTCATTTCTTTATTATACCTTTTTCTCTTTCTATATCTATCATGTCATCTTTTTCCTGTGTTATGTGCATAAAACTATATTCTTTCTTTTCTGTCAAAGTTGTTTTTAGTGTCCTTAAGTCATTTCTTTTATCATCTTTTGTATATGTCATGTTTATAGGTATGTCAGTACTTATTAAGCTACTCTTTTGTCTATTATGCCAATTATCTATCATGATTTTTATTGAAGATGATCTATGATGGGATTCAAAGTCTCTTTCTTTTTCTAAAGGTGAGTCTAAAGACTTCATCTTTTTCTCAGTTTTTATTTAAAACTCCACAATTTTAAACAAGTGAGTCTTTTACTGGAATGATGAACCACATTACTTATCCACCATGAGGACCTAATAATTTCTCCCATTTGACAGAATTTTTGTACCGCCTCTTCAATATGTAAACTTTCCAGGCTTCTAGTGTATTATTGTCAAGTAAATGGCAAAAGCTCTTCAGTATGTAAAATTTCCAGGCTCCAAGCATATCGCTGTCAAGTAAATGGCAAAAACGGCTAAGAATAGCGAGTATGAACAATATTAAGATACAACATTGTTGACTGAGTTCGTTCTACATCAAATATGAGTATAAACCATCAATTAACATTAAGAGTGTAGGGCAACAAATTGTGCACTCAAGTCCAAAGCATGCAAGACCCGGGCCCAATAAGTCCGCTGCAATATATTTGTAGAGAGTGGGCTTAAGAATTAGATCTGAATGGTGAGGACTTCGTTTAACCTATTCTTACAAATGAACTAAAAGGCTGATCAGAAGGCCTAAAGCATATCGAGATAACTTGACATAAGTTTATTTTATTTAGGTCCGAGGAGGAATCTTCTTATGTAATTCACGTTCTAGTTCTTTTCTTCTTTTTTTGTTTTCTTCCAAAAAGACCTCCCCTACAATGGAGGAGGAATGACATTATATATTCATCTTCTAAGTATCCTATCCTTACACTTGTCATTCATCTAAGGTGCCCCTTGATACTTATCCCATCAGATCTTTTCTTTGGCTTTCCTGTGAGAGGTCATAGTCTTGGTAGCACTGTTCAGAGGTCTTCTCCACATAAATGCGGCCAGAAAAGTAGTTGCAGGGTATTCAATGTGGTGGTAGCAGCCTTTCTTCAGATATTTTCGGGGATCTTTTCCTTCCCAGTAAGCTCACCAAGGTCGTTTCTGTCATTGGGGATTCCAGGAGGATTACTTCAACCACTGGGATTCATCCTTGAACCGAAATCTTCTTATCCGAGGACTATACCCTCCTCGGACAGAATCGCCGTTCCTATGTGCGAATCTTTTGAAAGTAGAATGCTTTAATAACTGCCACATTGCTCGGCCCATGAGTTTTCCTCGGACCAAGCCCATAGCCCAAGATGCGTGACTCTTGGTTATTTGTCCCCACAAAGAGTATAAACCATCAATGAACATTAGTGTAGAACCAAAATTTTATAATAAAAAAACACTACAGTAGAGAGAGAGAGAAACATATCATTGAGCACTAAATTATATATGCAGACAACAAAAAATAAAAACAAGAGAATAAAATGTTATTGTTCCTGCTCTTTGATTCTTATTCTGATTCAACCAACTCTTGTAGCATGGTTGTATAATTTTTTTTATTAACTTTTATTCACACCTCTCTCCTTCTCCTTCATTTATTCTCTAAACATTCTCTCTCTTGGGTAGTTTATAATATTTTATTAGGTTGTATGTAAAAATAAGAACGAGGATGTTGAGTGTATTATTAAATAAGTTGGTAAAATAGATAAAATAGTGTTTTAGAATGTAAAATAGGTATATTTTTACAAACCCAAATGTGAATGCTCCAACTCCATTGATTCTTTATTGATGAAAAATTAAACTCCGTTAATATTTACCATTAAAACCTAATAGATTTAGTGTCTGTTTAGGAGCAGTTTATTTAGCTTTTTATTGAAAGTGTACTAAAATATACTTGTACAATTGTACCTTGAAAAAATTTAAAAAAATGAGGCTTTAAAAGATAAAAGTTAAAAGATAAAAGCTGAGTTTAGCACATGCACATTACTCGAATAAACTCATGATACTAGTTGAAAATATGTAAAATAGTTCCTTAAAAAAAAAAAAAAAAGAGTAAATTAGGGGTACTAGCTACTGCACTGATTCTTTTTTTTTTTTTTTTTTTTTTTTTTTTTTTTTTTTTTTTTTTATGAGAGCTACTTCACCGATTCTAATCCAACAACTCAGACTCAGCTGATGTGAAAATAGTGTGCACAAGTACAACAAAACTCTTCTCTAGATTCACAGTTTAAAACTGAACTAAAATCTTTTCATCTGGCTTTTTATTTTTTTATAATAGTGTTACAATTTTTCATTTATTTTAATTTGAGATATACACGTTTCCTCATTAATATTACAAATTTAGAACTATTAATACAATTAAGAGTTTCATGAGACTATCTTCAAAAACTGAACAAATATTACACGTTTATTTTGTAACAAAAAAAAAAAAAAAACCTTTGTTTTTATTATATATATATAATTTTTATTTTGAGGATCTAATTTATAAGTGGATAAAGCAATTTGAAAATCAACAAGAGAGTGGTCCTATTTTTTAGGCAATATTTTAGATACACAACAAATCAGAATTAATAACAAAAATAGAAGCAAAAAAAAAAAAAAAATTGATTAAGGATGTTAATTAACAAACCCAGCTGTCAAAATAAGAACTTGACAAATCTAAATCGAAGGAAAGTACAAATCTAATTGGATCTTATTTTCCTTATTGGCATTTGAAAGTTTGGAACTTTTGTGTGTTTAGCGGATGAATGAAGAAAATAGGGGATGCACAATCATGAGCCACAATTCCTTGTTCTTTTTTTTTTTCCAAGAAATAAAACCCATTGCCTCCAACTCTCAAGGCAAATCCCAAAAATGAAATCAATAGCTAAAAACCAAACCCAAAATCTCTAGTATAATAGAACAAAGTTTATGTTTAAATAAATTGTTAAAACAACATTCAGAAACCAAAATCTGTAGGACAGATTTAAGGAAAATGAATGAAGAATGTGTGTGTGAGACTTAAGAGGACCAGAGTGAAGCAGAGAAATCCAAGGGAATCACCCTTCTTCGGATGCAAGACCAAAAGACAAAGATGAGATTTCTAGTCTTTTAAGGTGAGTGCGTGCATGTGTAGAGTAATAAGAGTTAACCAGTTATGGTGCAACTCAGAAAGAGCGTTGATCTTCTTTAGTGTGGTTTGACTTGATAGAGACAAGTCATGAGAATGGGTCTCAGCAATTTGGTTTTTTTTTTTTAACAATTTGGTTTTTTTTTTTTTTTTTTTTTACAAGTTTGTCACTGTAACTCAATTCTTATAGCTCGAAAAATTACTACATGTATTTTCAATTTCCACAAATTTCACTTAATTTGTTTCTCAAAAAAAAAAAAAAAAAAAAAAAAAAAAAAAAAAAAACTTAATTTTTTGAGTAAAGAATCATAAGAATTGAGAACAAAAACTAAACCAAACAAATAAACTTGAGGTGGGGGCACATAATTTGGAAATTGACTGATGGCTTTAGCTAAACCAAACCTAGCCTAATTCTCCGCGCGCCAGATTCACCATTCAAGTGCTCATGCACCTCTTTCTCAAAAAAAAAAAAGTGTTCATGCACCTTGTATTCTTTCTTGTTTTTAACTTGGTCAGAAGGTTTCGTAAGTAATCATAATCTAAGGGTTACTTTCGTGCAACAGTAAATTTAAATTTAATTAGAGTATGTTTGAGAACAGTTTATTTAATTAAAATTAAAAACTTTTTGCCGAAAGTATTGTAAATAAAACTAATAAGTAGCTGAAATAGTACAGTGAGACTCATTAATAATACCAAAAAGTACAATAGAACTCATAAATAGTAGTAAAAAAAACTGATTTTTTAAGTTATTGCCCAACACATCCTTAGTACGGCTATGATTATAGCTAATACGATTATGGAAATAACACCAATAACATAAAGGGTTTAAAGATCTAAGATTTTCTGCAAAAATTTACGGAAAACCTTGCGCTTTAGAAGTATGTTGTTACAACAAGCCGCTTTAGCTGCAGGCAAAATAATTTGAATTTTCAGTAAAGAAAAAGAAAAAGAAAAAGTTATTTGAATATAAACAAAATTTGTAAAATATTCTAGCCGCTAGCCACAATCTCGTGAATGGCATCACTGACACCTTCATCCTCAGATCTGACTGCCAATTTCATTGCCACATCCTTTGGACCATCAACCCCAAAGGAGATTCGCGCAAGCACCCTCACATTGCCTATATAAACACCAGATAATAGGCAAGTGTGTGATCTCGAATTGTTTGGGACTGCCTCCGTGCCCTGAACAACACAATCAATAAATAAATAAATGGAAGATTAATTACATCAGCCTCTTCGGGAAAAAATTGCAGTTAAACAAATTTGATGTTTATAATGACAAGCTTGAGTACACAATTTTCTTTCTTAAGGAACTGACTTACACCCCAATGGACTGCAGAGGAAATAAAGGGGAGATATGAAACTAAAGCCTCAGCTTGTCATGATGTAGCCAGCCATGGTGGTGAAGTTAAGCATTACCATAATATAAAGTACTACTCAGAAAACTTAAGAGACACTACTTAACACTGGATGGCCATTAAAACATATCCAAATTCTAAACATGTCATGGCCAACATATCTGGTAGATGTTCTTAAACAAACCAGATGCAATTTTGGGAGCGCTATGTGGAGAGGAAAGGATGGGATGGGATGGGAATGGAAGACCCTGCTGTTCCCCTGTTCCATTCCATTTCACTATATGCATTCTACGGTTTTCTACCCATGTTTCCCTCATTAATTGGTCAGAAGTCACATTTTTTGTCCCCTATTTCAATTAAAACAGAAATAAAAATAGTAAAATTTTATAGTTCTTTCCTTTCCATTCTTTCTTTTATAAACTTCCTACAATCTTTCATTTCTTTTGTTTATGAACTCCCAAACATGGTGTTAATTATTATCTCATATTTTTTGTGCCACCATAGAAAAGCTCTTATCATCAGCTAATTCCATAACAATGACTATGAGATTGTTATAACTCCGACATGTTCCATTATGAGCAAATGATAATGCAAAGTATAAAATCCCAACTATTTACATACCTCACAGGGCTGCATGCCAAGAAGGTTGATCACAGCACTTACAGCTTCAGCCAAGCTCTCCCTTGGGCCAAGGCCGTATTCATCTACCCGCTCAAAGTCATCACCCATGCTTTCCCATGCATTTCTGAAATTGGAGACCCCCACTTTCAACATGTAATCAGCTGCTACAACCTCCAGGTCCTCTAGCTGGTATTCATCTTCAACACCATCATCCTCTGTCTCACCAGTGGTTGGATCAACCTAATAGTATCGCCAAATGCATAAGTTAATAAAACAACTATGATATGTTCATGATTGACATAAATTTTCCATATCCCATCCTTCAAACACGCTATAAACTTTCTGCTATCATTTTGATCATGATAACTTAAAGAATCTACGGATGGAAACAACCTCAGATACTGCACAAGTTGTTGTTTTAACCAAACAAAGTAGGATACTGAGACTAAAGATCTACAGCTATCAACAACCACTAGAAAATAAGCTTCTTGAGTCTTCACAAAGCAAAATTTATGAGATCGTTTTCTATGTTTTTGCCTAAATGAAATTAGCACATAAAGCCCATAAATTCTACAAGGAAAGAAAATAAAACCAATATGATGTTACTAGATAATAAATATCAGACTTAATTTTAGAGGCAGCAATAATATTTTTTAAAGCACCAAGAGAGGGAGAGAGATGCCAAGCATCTTCATGAGTAATGGGAGTACTTGTACCTCTTTAACAATGAATTTTAACATATTTGAAAATTTGCCCACAGCTGGGACTCCCTCTGGCTTCTCAAACGCCACGAAGGTCTGTCCAGGTGTATCATATGGAAGAGATCTAATAGGCTTGGATAAAACTTCAGCGAATTCCTCTGCTTCCGAAGAATCCACGATGACAGTGACCTGACAGGAAGATGAATACCAGATAAGATGGGATTCCCAAATAGAATTGATAACATTAAGTTCTGCTTTCAATAAAATAGTCATACATTTTCTAGTAGTTGATCAGGAATAGTATTTGTGCAGTTGTATTGGAACACCACATTGCTATCAAAGATATGCTTCACGGCATTCACAGAGTATTCTGTTTCTGCTTCAGTCAGCTCAACAGGTGCAGAAGACTGGTACAAACAAGAAACACAAATAATCCCAAATCAGAAACTCTGAAACATAAGTAGTAAAGAACTGATAAAAAGAAAACCTGGTCATAGTACCTTAAAAAGCTTCCCAAAGTTTGCAAACTCAGGAATAGAGGAGAGCAGCTTTTCATAAGCATCCACAGTGGATATAGGTGCAGCTGGTGGAGCACCCAATCCAGTAGGCTTTTTACCTGGAGCTTTCTTCTCTGCTAGTGGTTGAGCCTTGATCTCCTTGGGTACAGAGTTAATGTCAAAAGGTTCTTCTGAAGGCTCCTGTATCCATTTTAAACACATTAGATAATGATCTTAACAGCACATAAGTAAAAAGAAACTGGAGAACACATACATAAGTTTTCAAACTTGTCTCCAAATTGACCAGTGGGAGATCCAGTGACCCAAAGAGGAAGTCCTTAACATCTTTGTCAGTTTCAACAACTGAACCATCACCTCCAAGGGTATTTATATAAAGTGTTGCTCTATCACGAACCTGTGGAAATGTCAGCATATATAGCCACTTGATATAATCTAAAGGACACAAGTTCTGATAGGTTCAATATTATACAAAACAAGAACAAAAATAACAGAAAATCTTATTTGATAAGTTAAGAAAGGACATGAACAGATGCAAAAACAATACAAAAATTTTACAAACTAAAAATACAAAGAAACAAAGTATGCCACATGCTGGAGAGAAAAAAAACATAGAAAAACCTAAGAAATTGAGCTATTATAAACTCACCTCGTCATCACTGTCAAATAGGCATCGTCTCAACAGAACAAATATGCGGGGCTGAAAAGGAATATGTCAAACAGACATCACTAACAGTCCAACCAATACAAGTCATTTATGAGCAAAAGTCAGGTAAATAATACCTTCAATGAATCAACCAGAGCACCAAACTTTGCCAATGTGCTCACAGCACTGGCCCGAACTGTTGCATTTTCAAGATGTACTCGATTGTAAATGTACCGTATATATTTGCTGGGATCTGAAGTTTTTGGCCCTTCAATCCCCAAAAAATGGAGAATCTAAGAACATTCAGATCAAATGAAATTTAATTGAGGTTAGATGAAAGAAGAATAGTCAAGGGCTCATTGTGTAGCAAATGATAATGAAGTACAATGCCACCTGTGTGGAAAGATAGGTGAATTCACAATCTTCAATGAACTCGCAGAGATGAAGCAACCCACTCTCTTTTGCATCAGGAATATCTCTTATGAGGATCACAATTGAATCTACGATTGCCTTTTTGTACTCAAATCCTCCTTCCTCTCTGAGGATATTGCTTAGGAAGTTCATCCTTAGAGAGAGAGAGAGAGAGAGATCAGACAACATGAGTCTAGATTACTGAAGAAAAAGTACTCAACAGTATGTCCAAATAACAGGTGCATCAAATAAAACCTAAATTTCCAAAAAAGTAACATAAAGCATGTAACCTATCACTCACAGAGATCTGTACTTCAATGGAAACTTCAAACACAACGATCTTATGGCTTCCACTACAACAATTTTGAACTCATCGGCAATATCTGACATAAAATTTGTTATTTGCTTCATGAGGCGGTCCACACTTGATTCATTTCCTGTCTTCAAAAGTGTGGTGATGGCAAGAGTGGCAATGCTTCTGTTCTGATCAGAAATTAAACTCTCCATATCAATGTTGCAGTTGGTGACAGCCATTGGATGTGTCATTGCCACCTACAATAATTTCAAAATTATATTAATGTCTTTGGAAAAGGATACATCAAATTAAACTCCACATAAATGAAATAACCATCTTAAGATAAGCAATAGAGTTGAGATTTTAAAATAACGTGATTAAATATCTTTGGCTTGAAATACACTTCCTCCTCTCACAAGGTTGGGTGAAGTATGACATTGTGGTTTTAGGACCCACTACATGCATGTGTAACTTACCAAATAAAAAATAAAAAAAGTGATTGCTTATCTCTTCAAGTTGATAATTATCAGTAGAACTTCATGTCTTTTTATTTATTTATAAATTTTACATAATCTACCCACAAAATTACACAAGAAAACAACATCCCTCCCAACGCAACAACTTTTTTCCCCTTTTTTTATGGGTATTCATGTGACCAACAAAGACATTAGAAAAAAGGGAAAAATACTTAGAAGTGCAGATGAATATTTATAGGAGCAGAGAAAAACAGTAAACCTTGTTCAAAGTGCGGACAGCAGCAAATCTCAACACTGGCTTGGAAGAGCTTAAAAAGAGTTGAAGAACAGTAATTGCCGGAGTCAATTCTCTACTTGTGACACCATTGAGCTCTGTGATTGCTCTGGCAGCCTCAAAAATCACCATTTCAGCCTTGTGGCGCAGGCAACCCTCAAGAAAATCATAAAAAGGACGGTCCCCTGTTTGTGTGCTTCCTGACTCACGGATAACCTGCACATGGAATATTTGATAAAGATGGGGGAAAAAAAAAGAAGAAATCCAAACATTGAAAAACATTAGAGAGCAGATATAAACCTGACTAGTATAACGAATCAAGAGGCATTGGGCCAAAGGAGAGCGAACAGTTCCTCTTGTCAAGCTGGTAACCAACTTGCTTACAGCCAGTCGATCATTCTGCCTTATCTGCAAATTTAAAATCACGGGGTTATATAGCCCACAAACAACCAAAAAATTACATTTTACACTTGCACATATCTAATCTAGGCATGCAAAGACAAATAATTTATAACACCCAACCATTTATCAATCTTATTTTATTTTTTTTATAAGTACCTATCTATCTTATTTTATTTCTTAAAATAAATAAAAATATTAAAGGAAAAAAGGAACAAACAAACAGGCACTATAAGATAGATGTCTCTTACAACCAACTGTTTACCTAATAAAGCAAGTAATTACTTTGATAACCATGTGATCAAATCACTAGACATTTGGTTTTAATCTACCAACGTACTCTACTATCTCAATAAAACCCTGAACATAAATCAAAGCAATAATTCAGCATACCTGATGCAGCAAAGCCAGCGCATGAAACTGTACAAGGGCCGCCCTTGATTGAACAGCTTCCTGAACCTCATTACTCCACCTCTTCACAATCTCCGGGTTTGTCTGGCCAAAAGAAAAATGAGACAACACATTTCTCTTGAATTCTTCCTGTGTACTAGAACTGTATCCCTTATTGTGCGACATTTTCTTTATTACTGATTTTTTTAATTAGTAATGGAATTTGTTAATTAAAAAAAAAAAAAGGGAACAATGTAGGATGAAAAAACATATGAAACTGACTACTAAGAACAATTCAATTATAACTATTTATTAAAAAAAAATAATTATACCTGGAGCAAATGAATACCACTAACTAGGGCTGCACTTGCAACAACTGGATTCTTGTCAACAATTGCTTGTTTCAAGTAACGCTCAATCTGGGTCAGAAGGGTTCCATCCGTTATCCGACAAAGCACACGAATAGCATTTGCCCGGTACATGTCAGTCTTGCTATTCATGTCCTTCATGAGGGAGCTTGTCACAATAATAACCTTTTTACAATAAAAGAGATAAACCATTCGGTTACCACCTTAAACAAAAAAAGGGTATACATAAAAACCAAAATAAAACAAATCTCTAGAGAAAGTAACCTCATCTGCAGAAGGAGAGAGCTCCTTTATCATCAAATACACCATTCTCCTTAACCCTATATCTCTTGACTGGAAAAGTTTAGTAACAGCAAAGAAAACTTCTGTTGCTTCGACCTATAAATTTTGACCCAAAAAAAGACACATCATCAGGAAAGGATCAGCCATACAATCACATAATTCTGCACATTCAATCTAACTCAAAGCCCAAAGGTTCAAGATCTATCTGGTGCGTGTGCAATTATCAATAATAAATAAATTCATGCGCCAAAAATAATTCATTCAATCATTAGAAAAATAGAACGAATCACAAATAACATGATAAAGAAGCATGGATCTTTGAAGGAAATAAAATGCCAAGTAAACAAACACTACCTTTGTGAACGACTCTCCCTGATTCAATAGGTACAAAAGCTTTGTAATAACCTGAAAATGAAGCAACACAACAAACATAAGGATCGTTTTCCCGAAAAACAAAATGCAGTGCAGAAATAGAATTCAGTCCGTGCGAAGCGAAAAAAAAACCTGAGAGCATCTCCTAGGATCTAGCTGAGGGTCATTGAAAACCCTAGCTTCTTGTAACACAGCACCCTTCTCAATCCCGAGAAACGGAGAGTACTCCGCTGTAAATTAACACAACAACACACAATTAACACCAAAGTTTTCTCATTTGAGCTAGTAAATTTTCACAACAATTTAAACTGTTGAGATTGAATCGCACATAATAGAATCTTAAGCTATAAGATCTAAATTACTCAGCAAAGAGAAAATACTCAGATTTGATAAATTTTCACTATAAACATTGTGATTTAAGCACAGCAAAAATTCTAAAACGAAACTAATCAGATCAACTAAGATTGAACCAGATCAACATTAAATTACGCAATTAATAGCTAATCCTTTTCGAGTTTTGATCTCGAATATCGTAAAATTGATTCGTGATTTGAAATTGAAATAGCATTGAAGAAACGGATCTGGAAACCTAAATCACTGATCTAACAGATGCTATATAGAAAATTGAGAATTCAATTCAACAGGCTGAAATGGGAAAACCAATTCTGAAAGCGAAAAAAGAGATAAGGGATTTTGAAGCATTGCGAAGAAATCAAATACCTTCGTCGTCACGATCATCGTCTTTCTTCACTAGTGGCTGAGCCATTTCTCTCCTCTCTAACTCTCTCTCTCTCTCTCTCTGCGAGTCTCAGAGCTCTGGTGTGTGAAGGTTTTGAAGAGGGCTCGAAAGTAAACAATGCTGTGTGTGTGTGTGTATTGTGTAATACACAAGGTTAAATTGGGCTTTTTGGAGTTAGAGCTCAGAATGTGTGAGCTAAGATCTGGTGCGGACGGAAAATTGTTGTATTTGCAGTGGTGAAGATATTGCACGAATCGAAGTGCACCACGTCAAGAATGAGGAGGTATTGAATGTCTGAAGTGCCCCTGATTTTTCAGTGAATTTACGTGGGATTCGATGGTTGATACCCTTTGCAAGATCCAACTACCGGGCGGGGGTGACAGATTACAGTATTTCGGGTGTGAAATGTCTGTATTGCCACATGATATATATCCTTTTCTTTCATTAATCAATTTCAATTCTGAAAATGTCTCTCATTTATAAAATAAAGAAAATAATCTTTTGATTGTTAATACTAGAAACTAAAAAGAGTAATGCTAAAAATACAAAATATTTTACAAAATTTTCACAAATTGTTAATGTGGTGAATGATTATTATTATTTATTAGTAAATGAAAGTGGGTTCCAGTATGATCAACTAGTAAAGTCTCTGATGGTTGTATAAGAAATTTGGAGTTCAATCCCCGTCTACACAAAAAACTGATCGGTGTCTTGGTCTAATGATAAAGAACTATCATCAGAAGCGGACGTCATAGGTTAAAACTCTCTAAAAAAAAAAGTAAATGAAAAAGTAATGTTGTTGGTAGACTTAGATGACAACTAATAAGAAGTTTGTCACATTAACAATTTGTAAAAATGTTGTAAAATAGTTTGTGGCTATAGCATTACTCAACTAAAAATTGATAATTTTTTTTTTCAAATCCAAGGAATAAATTGTAAAAAATAGATAAATTTCCAATTTAATAAAGTGGGAAATCTAACTTACCAGAAAAAAAAGAAGGTAAGAAACCTAATCTAATTTATCAGAAATTTATGGGGAATTTTTTTAAAAAGAACTTTATTTAAAAATAAAAACTTTAATCGGATCTTTCTGTATTTGGGCTTGTCAAATAAATAATCTACTTACCATCGAACTAATCCAAACACACATCCCATCAAAAAAAGAAAAAAAGGAAAATCCAAACACACTTAAATATTGTTTGGTGAGCTCTAGTGCTTAGTCCCAAGAGTTCTTGAGCCAATTTGAAGGTATAACTATATTTTTTTCATATGATAGATGCCTTCATAGATTCGATTGTGGTTTACAATTATAGCTTCCATGCTTGTTTATTTTGGGATAGACTGGATAAATCATATTAAATTTAACAATGATTTTTTTTTTAATAAATAAACTTCAAGTTTTTGTATAAGTAACTTTAGAATTGTATAAAATCTTAAAATTAAAAGAAATCATCTTAAACAAGCAATCAAACAAATAATTGTAGTCTTTAAAATTAGGAAGAATTACATTTTTCGATTCTAATCTTTCACACGAATTACTCTGGTTAATTGTGCAAATAAAAAATTTAGGGGAGAGGAGAGGGGGATTATAATTTGGGTGAAATATTATGATATTAAAGGGTAATTTCCCCTAAAAATTATTAAGTCAATTCTTGTTGCCACTATAACTAATATTTACTAGCATGTAACCCATGTATACACATTGATGCATTTTAAATTAAACACATTTTTTTATCATAAAAATATAAATTATTAGCCAAATTAATTATTTTTAAAAAAGTAAACATAATTAGTTATATGTTAAAATTCTTATCTAACTTTAATACTACTTATGATAATTTTTTTCTTCTAATTTTTAATAAGATAGAACGTGTAGTGGTCTTTGTTGTGTGGTGATTTTTATTGAGTATATGTGGTTGGTTTTTTTTTTAAAAAAAATTATAGTTTATCAATATTAGGCTTTTAGTATTTTGTACTTATTAACTCATTTGGAAAAAAGATTAAAAAAATATTAAGTTGACACATGGCAAAATATTAGTCCTCAATTGAATTCTAATTAGAATTTTATTGAATTTTCTCTAAGTTTTGGCTTTAATTATATATATATATATATATATATATATATATATAGTATTCATAAATCTCTTTGGTATATGGAAAAAGAAGTACCAGAAGGTAGTAGGATTCTTTCTGATTCAATTGATCGTGTCCATTTCATGGTAAAGATTTAATTTTTAGAAATCTAAGAGGATGCATCATGTCACATAATTTGAAATTTATTCCATGAAATAAAAACTGATAGTAAATTTTAAATTACAAGATACTATCTTTATTTGGTATTAGTTCAGCATTTAGCTTTTATGTATAGTTTTTAAAATCTTTTTTTTTTTCTCATCTTTTTAAAGTACAAGTATACTTTAGTATATTTTCAACAAAATACTAAATAAGTTATTGCCAAATGCACACTATGTATACTCTTAGATTTTTTTTTTAATCAAATTAATCAAAATGAATCATCTCTAGACAAGTGTGTCAAAGCAATTACAGACTACCATATGATTCACTTCTACATATTCGTCCCAAAATATATATTTGTAGGACAACAACTGCACGTTAACAAACCAAAAATGTCACCTCTATAACTATTTTTAAAATACGAAGGACTTAGCTTAGATTCATTGTAATGGAGCATTGAACCCAATCTTTGCCCACATATGAATTATGCGCAAATGTTGTCTTGAAGAGCCGAGAAATGCACCAAACCGCAAAAGGTTCAACCTGGATCTTGGGGTAGGGAGGGGGAGGGGGGGATTGGATTCACTCCAATAAACACATATTTTAAGGATGGCCTGTTAAAAAAAATAGTTGGTTCCAAGGAGAGGAGAAAGGGAGATTAACTAATGGCATCTCCTTCATGAGACATAATGCCCGTTTGGGAAATAGTTTATTCAGCTTTTTACAGATTTTTTTACTGAAACTGTATTAAAGTATACTTATACCTTAAAAAATTTTGAAAATGTGAGAAAAAAATGAGAAAATGTGGAGTTTTAAAAAGCTGTATATAAAAACTAAAAGCTAAAAGTTAAAAGTTGAAGTTGATGTCAAGCAGACTCAGTCCCCAGCTGATTGTAGTCCAACGGATGGCTCAAAATCTTGGATAATACAATTGCAACTACTGAAATTCACTTGTGATCAATTGACAATCATCATGCTAAAAGTGTAACAGAGAATATATATATAAACTGCAATTTAAGTTCCGTAAGAACCAACGGCTAGTATAGGATAAGCAAAATGTTGGTGCAAAT
Organism: Notholithocarpus densiflorus; assembly: GCA_030021035.2. Taxonomy (NCBI): domain Eukaryota; kingdom Viridiplantae; phylum Streptophyta; class Magnoliopsida; order Fagales; family Fagaceae; genus Notholithocarpus; species Notholithocarpus densiflorus. The sequence goes on from JARYZH020000045.1 coordinate 2,772,002, forward strand.
ACAATAATAATGGAAATAACACTAAGAGATACAGAATAATACACTGAATATTATTAATTTGAAGAGAAAAATTAGACAACACTTTTTTTTTGGACTGAGGTGCGGCACTCGCTCTCTTTAAGGAGATTCAAGCCCTCGGTTGGCTAAACTCTGTAACCGATGCAGACCGTCTCTAACTTGTCTCCCCCAGGATACAACAGCCCAACAAGTGTCGTATGACTAGAACAACCTCTGCACAAAGTGTTCAAACCCAAAGCTCCACCAGAAAAGAACACCCTTCTTAGCCAAGAACCTCTCTATTTTTGTGTGTGTATTTGTATATTGCAGTCTCTTGAATTGTATCTGAATGAGTCTATTTATAGGCTCAATGGGCCTCACGAAATTACTACCTAAATTAATCTGATTAATTAGGTCCATTATTCTGCTGTAGTGGGTGTTATAAGATTAATTGTTGGATATTAATCTGATGGGCTGGAGTTACACAATTAATGGTGAGATAAGGAGTTTCTGAAGAATGAAAAGGCCCAAACGGATAGTCCATTAAGTGGGTTAATGGCTCTTCATTGTCCATAATAAAAATGGAGTATTAATTCGGGCCATTTACTCACCAACGGATATGGTAATTACTTTGAATGGGCTGTCAAGTAGGAGGATCCAAGAGGCTGATTCATTTCCAATTTTGATACCTCCACCCTTCACCTCCCCCTTGCGCACGTATCTAGCCCAATATCTGAGTCAATTCATATTAGCCCATTAATCACCACAATTAAAAAGAATAAAATTGTCTTTCTCCTTTTCAATGTGGGATTAAACATTTTCATTAACTCCTCATCTTCCATATTTACTCCCATATCTTTACATTTATATTATAACATTTATTCATTTTAATTATTAAATATTAAAATGCTCCAACAATCCCCCACTCATTTTAATATTAAATTTTAGTTAAAGAGAGATTACCAGGCAAAGACAGGTCACTATGCATCATGAAGGTGTGCTCTGCATTGAACCTTCACTTAGTAAAACAGCGATCTCAACTCCAGAGTCGTAGTGGTCTCCGACTTGAACTAGGACTGCTTTAGGGAAATTAAGCGTCACTGCTTACACATAACAACCCAGGTGTTGACATGAGCTTTTATAGCTAGCACTTTACGGCCGTGTGCTGATCCCGGTTTCATGAGTGTATTTGAGATTAAGTCCAAATCTCATAGGGAGCGGCCCCACCCCCACACTCACATAGGTGAAATTTTGTCAAGGGTGCTCCTGTAATTCTGACACCCCACTCATACGAGCTACAAATTTCATTAAGAGTTTTTTACTCAACCTCTCCACATTACAGGATAAATGCACTTACATCATAGGGATGAACAATTAAAAAATTATTTACAAAATAAATAATTAAAAAATAAATAAATTGTGCATTTCTTACGACCATCGTATGATTCGTTTTTCCCATTGAACCCAATTCTCAGGATCTCTGATCCTTGGGTTGGGTATCCTCATACATGGCTCATGATTCTATGGACTTTAGTCTCATCCCCCTCGATGTATTCTAGACTCTATCTTTTGCCAAGGCCTTGGTAAATAGATCTGCAAGATTATCATTAGATTTAATATAATCCACAGTTATGATGCCACTACTCAAATAAGATCGCACGGTACTGTGCTTTCTTCTTATAGGTCTGGATTTACCGTTGTAGTAACGGTTTTTAACTCTACCAATTGCGGCAGTGCTATCACAATGAATTAACATAGGTGGAATTGGCTTTTCCCAAAGTGGAATTTCATATAACAAATCTCTAAGCCAATTTGCCTCTTCACTAGCTGAAGCTAATGCTATTAATTCAGCTTCCATTGTTGAATTAACAATTATTGTTTGCTTTTTAGATTTCCAACAGATAGCACCACTACCTAAGGTAAAAATATAACCAGTGGTAGAGAGAGAATCACCTGACAAAGTATTCCAATCGGCATCACTAAAACCTTCAATCACAGCAGGGTACTTTTTATAAAATAAGCCATAGCTTTTGGTACCAATTAAATATCTCATGACTCGCTCAATTGCTAGCCAATGATCTTTACTAGGCTTGCTAGTAAATCTGCTAAGCACTCCTACTGCATATGCAATGTCAGGTTTAGTACAATCAGTAGCATAACGCAAACTACCAATGATACTAGCATAATCCTTTTGATTAAAAATCTCATCATCATTATTCACAGGAAATAAATGAACACTAGAATCAAAAGGAGTAGCTACACTTTTGCGATCATGAAAATTATACTTTTTCAATATTTTCTCAACATAATGTGATTGATCAAGATATATTCCATCACATGCTTTTGTAATTTTCATGCCCAAAATAAAATTAGCCTCACCGAGATCTTTCATATCAAAATAGCTTTTAAGCATATTTTTTGTCTCATTTATAACATGCATATTTGAGCCAAAAATCAACATATCATCCACATAGAGGCTAATAATAACATGTAAATTATTCCATGATTTAGAATAAATACATTTATCACATTCATTTGATCTATAACCATTCTCAATCATGCAGGAATCAAACTTTTCATGCCATTGCTTAGGTGCTTGTTTTAAGCCATATAGGGATTTAGTTAGCTTACATACCTTGCTTTCTTGTCCAGGCTCTACAAAGCCTTCGGGTTGATCCATATAAATCTCTTCATCTAGGTCCCCATTTAGAAAAGCAGTTTTTACATCCATTTGATGAATTTTCAAATCAAAAATTGCAGCTATAGCAATTAACAATCTAATAGATGTAATTCTTGTTACCGGAGAAAATGTATCAAAGAAATCAAGATCAGCTTTTTGTTTAAAACCTTTTGCAACAAGTCTAGCTTTAAACTTATCTATTGATCCATCCGGTTTCAACTTTTTTCTAAGGACCCATTTACAACCTATGGTCTTACAACCCGGTGGAAGATCTACTAATTTCCAAGTTATATTAGAAATTAGAGATTCCATCTCATCATTTACAGCCTCTTTCCAAAATATAGCATCAGGTGATGTTAAAGCCTCTTTTAAATTTTGGGGATTTTCCTCAATGTTAAAAACATAATAATCAGGACCAAAATCCTTTTCAACTCTAGCTCTTTTACTCCTTCTAGGTTCCATTTCAAAATTTTCTTGATTTTGTAAATGTGAAGTAGAAGAACTAGGTTGTGACAAAATATTTTCTTCACCCCCACTATTTTTCAATTTAAAAGGAAATTTTTCTTCATGAAAAATTGCATCACCAGATTCAAAAATTATTTTGTTTTCAAGATCAAAAAATCTATAGGCTGCACTATTAATCGCATAACCAAGAAAAGCACAGGTAGTAGCTCTTTTACCTAATTTAGGTATTTTAGGGTCAGTAAGCCTTACATAAGCAAGACAACCTCATACTCTCAAATATCCCAAATTTGGCTTATGTCCTTTCCACATCTCAAAAGGTGTGGTGTGTGATTTTTTATGTGGCACCCTATTCAAAACATGACATGCAGTTAAAATAGCTTCACCCCAAAAATGTAAAGGTGCACCAGATTCAATTAACATGGCATTTGTTAACTCAATTAAAGTTCTATTTTTTCTTTCAGCCACACCCTTAGAAGCAGGTGAATATGGTGCAGTAGTTTCATGGATAATTCCCAAAGACTGAACAAATGAGTTGAATGCACTTGATTCATACTCACGGCCTCTATCACTTCTTATTCTTTTTATTTTTCTACTGAATTGATTTTCAACTTCTTTTAAAAAATCTTGAAATTTTTCAAAAGCATCACTTTTATTTTTCAACAAATAAACAGTTGTATATTTTGAGAAATCATCAATAAAAGTGATAATATATCGATTTCCTCCACGAGTTAAAATTCCCTCAAATTCACATAAATCAGAGTGAATTAACTCAAGCAATTCAATATTTCTTATAACATTTTTATGAGGCCTTTTTGTAATCTTAGCTTGACTACAAATTTCACATTTTTCAAAATCTTTTGACAGTCTTGGAATTAATCCTAAACTACTCATGATTCCCACATATCTACTATTTATATGACACAAATGAGCATGCCAAAAATTAATAGAAGAAAGCATATAAACTGAACTGGTAGATGCTTTATTATTCTCAACATTCAATTTAAACATTCCATCACAAGCATAACCCTTGCCCACAAATAATCCCTTTTTAGTGATTACATAATTATCAGATTCCATAGTCTGCTTGAAGCCAGCCTTGTTAAGCAAAAAACTTGACATCAAATTCTTCCTCATGGACGGAGTGTAAAGAACATCTTTCAATGTTAGCACGCGTCCAGAAGTAAATTTCAATTCAACCTCACCACTCCCAAGAACCTTGGTTTTGCTAGAGTCACCAAGCATAATAGTTTTTTCTTCTTCAAAAGGAGTGTACAATTTGAACCAATTTTTATCATAGCAGACGTGCCTATTAGCACCAGAATCTGCCCACCACCCTTCAACATATTGCACCATATTGATGTCTGTAATCATAGCCACTAAAGGCTCTTCGGTTACGTTAGCCTGCGGGACAGATTCACATTTCCGAAATTTGCAAAATCGAGCAATATGCCCACTCTTGCCACAGACAAAACAGGATCTATTAAATTGATCTTGTGAAGGGGGTCCTTGGTTCTTATTGTAATTTTTATTCGGGTTTCCCTTTCCTTGAGGTCTATTATTATTTTTAAAGGCTCTCTTTTTAGGCTTCAATTGACTATTTCTAGGAAAATGATTTTTGGGCATATTATTATTGGCTGAAATAAGGTTTACCTTTGTGGTGGAATTACCATTGATCTCTTGTGTCATGAGTGCATCTTGTCCTCTAGCCTCCTCCTCCACACGAATGCGTGTGATCAAAGTCTCCAAGGATGTCTCCTTTTGTTTGTGCCGCAAAGTCTTTTGAAACTCCCTCCAAGATTGTGGTAGTTTATCAATTATGCCAGCTACCACCAAATTGTCTCCAATCTTTATGCCTTCGGATCTCAATTCTGCCACAATCATTTGGAAGTCTTGTGCTTGATCCACCACCGATTTTCCATCCACCATTTGGTAACGGAAAAATCTACTAGCAGCATACTTCTTTGCACCTGCCTCCTCGGTATCATACTTGCTTTGTAAAGCTTTCCAAATTTTCTTAGCAGAATTATAAGTTGTATCATAATAATCATAGAAATGATCGGCAAGACAATTCAAAATATAAAAGCGACAATTATATTTATCTTTTGTATACTTATCTATTTTTTCTTGATGGAGACTATATTCTTCCTCACTCATCTCATCGGTAGGAACTTTTGATGGATTCTTGTCAGTGAGGATGTAGGAGACTTTGAGAAGACTCAAGTAGAAGAGGACCTTTCCTTTCCACCTCTTGAAGTGGATTCTCTTAAAGCGAAAGGGCTTGTTGAGAAGAGGACCTTTCCTTTCCACCTCTTGAAGTGGATTCTCTTAAAGCAAAAGGGCTTGTTGAGATCTCCAACAGGCTCATTTGGTTTCTCTTGTGTATGCTCCATGTGTTGAATCTCCTTAAAATTGTTGGTGCAAATACAATAATAATGGAAATAACACTTTCATTTCCAATTTTGATACCTCCACCCTTCACCTCCCCCTTGCGCACGTATCTAGCCCAATATCTGAGTCAATTCATATTAGCCCATTAATCACCACAATTAAAAAGAATAAAATTGTCTCTCTCCTTTTCAATGTGGGATTAAACATTTTCACTAACTCCTCATCTTCCATATTCACTCCCATATCTTTACATTTATATTATAACATTTATTCATTTTAATTATTAAACATTAAAATGCTCCAACACGAAACAATAGATGTTGATCATAGAGCTTGTCTTCCACCATGGGAAAAAGTTTCCACCCTAAAAAAATGCTCTAATAAGACGAATAGAAGCCTCTTCATCCTTTTTGACGAAATGCACAACCACATCTGCCTCTTTATCCTTCTTTAGTTTTGGTTTGAGCAAGAATAAATCCAAATTGTTTAACAACTAATGTATAGAAAAGCCAACCTTTAATAATTTTCAGGGTATTGTTCCCTTCTGCTAGCAAAACAGAAGACCTATGTCAAACTTTTGATGGCATTTTTCTCAATAAACTATAAGAAAATACTCCCATCATGATCTTGCAATTCTTCAGCGGCAGCTTCCAAATTTGTATAGGACTAATTGGTGACAATCCATATTCAAATGGTTAACCTTTAAAGAGTTGCTCATTAACTGTAGTGCTACTGGTACAGCTTTAGCAATATAGAGGTTTAACTGAAAAGCTCTTTAGCGTTTTGAGTATTTGGCAAAATTCCAGTGAATATTGAATTCATGAATAGTGAACTCAATCTAGAGCTAGTCTTACAGCTATTTTCAGTAAGGACCTCCTTAAAGCTTTTTAAGGAGTTTTATAAAAGCACTTTATCCTTCCAAAAGCCAAACCAGACAAGCTCCATCTGTCTCAAAATTGCTCACCAATTCCAAACCACATTTATATCAATCATCTTATATATCTTAGTACATAAATAAGCTACCTCCAAATAAATTGTTTTACATAAGGTTCAGTATCAGTAGTCGGTACAAACAAACAATGCCATTAATGATCATGGCAACAAAACATGACAATGTCAAGTAAACAATATACTAACAAGTTCACTAATAAACAGCTGAAGTTACCAAACTCGCACGACTCATGATGCAATGCTGAATGTTATGTCTTGAACATTGGTTAGAGCCTTGATGTATCTGGCATTTTACCATCATTTTGACAAAGAATAGCATGTTACTGGTAACCCCAATTTTGGAGAGTCTGGACTCCAAAAGGATCACACTTTATCGTCTATTATTTTGAAAGTTAAAGTTTAATCTGTGACTGTGCCTTGCTAGAGCGACCACTGCTGCTTGAGGAGGAAGGATTGAGCCCATACTCGCTTGTTGCACCATATTCACTGCTCGCATATTCCTGGCTGTTAGTGTTCGGTGCCACCTTCTTAATCTTCTTCATGTCTGCGCTGTATGAGCCAGCATCATATTCAGAGCTACTAGAGCCAAAGAATCCACTGCTGCTGGGTCTCATTCCATCAGTCAAGTCTTCATGTGAGGCATCGCCTTCCAATGTACGTACAATCTGTTCCATAAATATTTCATCAATATCAATCCTTTCCATATCAATTAACTCAAATTGATGTTAACATTAATGTAAGTAGTTAAAATATTGCTAGTCTGTGGTTACAAATGTTGAATAAGCCTAATACAGAAACTGAAAAAGAAAAAAATTTGTACAATGTGAAGGATATGAGCAAAAGAAACCAATAGAAGTTATTTAGACAAGTGTAAACTGACATAGATAACAATTGGGACAGATAAGAAAGAACCATGTCAGAATCTTGAATTGAACATGAAAGAAAAAGTAAATCTAAGTGCAATTTGAATTCAGGTTGCTATTAGGATAGAGCAAGGCCTAGAAGGTCCCATTAAAAGTCAATGTGATAATTTGATTGAACCTAATTATTGTTTCTTGAACTTGTTTACAAGTACACATTCATACATATACACACACATACCTGGCTCATTTTGGGTCGCCTTCTTGAAGAATGCCTTATGCTTGCAGCAGCACATGCCACCATGCGTGCCATTTCCTGGGGAACATAATTGTTCTCCATAAGACGGTCTGCCAGCTCGTCATAGTTCCCGTCCTGCATTGCTCGGGCACAAATTGGTCTGGCCTGTTGATACATAAACCAAACAATATGAAAACATCGGAATTAATTACTTTTTTGTAATTGGATGACACAACAGTTTGTAAGACTTAAGTAATAAAATTAATTTCTAGTGTCCTTAACATCACTCTGTTATAAAAGCACGCAATGGAAAAATAGCTAAATGCTTTTCTGTTAAGGGGAGTGTTCAAACCCAGTCTACTAAGCTGTCCTCCATGTCGCCGGAGGGATCCACAGGACGCCTTCCAGTTATCAGTTCCAACAGCATAACACCAAACGAGAAAACATCAGATTTCTCAGTTAGCTTGCCACTTGATGCATACTCAGGAGCCAAATAGCTGCATTTGTAGATAAAATAATAATCCCAAGTCAACAAATTACAATCAATTTTCATTCTATAATCTATACTGTGGTTGAATTTGGTGTTAGTGAAAATTTTATCCCTTAAATGTTTTCAAAATGAACGTAAATTGTAAAGGAAAGTGGCGGTTCCAAAAATGAAATTTATCTTTGTTAAGAATTTACCCAAATGTTCCCATGACGCGAGTAGATACATGAGTGTAGTTGTCTTGAGTTAGCTTTGCCAATCCAAAATCCGCCACCTGATTAAGTCATGAATCAACTTACATTAATTAATTAACAGATACAAACATTAATACAGCGTTAAAGTTAACAATATTGCACACAGCTTTGCTTAATTCACAGATACAAGCATTATTAATATAATACACGAGCAGAATCTTCTCTTTTCTTTGCAGGATATTTTTATATAAATTAAGGCAATAAATGTAGCAATAATGCACATACCTTGGCTTCAAAATTATGGTCAAGTAGAATATTGGAAGCTTTAATGTCCCGATGGATAATGCGAGGGTGACCTACATGTATCAAGCAGATTAATATGAGAGATTAAGTGGAAAAAGTATTCTCAAATATATGACATTAAATATACTTTTAGATTTATAATATTTAATCTCAACTATAAAATTGATCCATTTCCTAATACCCCATATGAGGGCCTTCTTAGGATAGATCATATGGAGTTCACTTTTATGTGAGAACGAAATGCAGTCAATAATTTTAAGAGTAAGAGGCGAATGTAAAAGTCACTTACAATCTTCATGCAGGTAAGCAAGCCCTTTGGCTGCTCCTAATGCGATTTTAATTCTGGTAGCCCAATCCATGGTTGGGACACCTTTCCCTGCACATGATTTCAACAGAAAAATCGTTAAACTTGTACCTTTCAAATGTATTTATAATGACTAAAAATATTATATAACATTAACCAAAATAAACTAACATTAATGGGACGATCAGTACTATAAAGCGTACCATGAAGGTGCTGATCAAGGTTGCCATTGGGAACAAATTCATAAACCAACATCTTTCTTCCTCCAGAAATGCAATACCCAACAAGTGACACAAGGTGGCGATGATGGACACGGCTAATAATCTCAACCTCCGCTTGAAACTCTCGCTCTCCTTGTCCGCTACCTGATTTGAGACTCTTGACCGCGATCTCTTTTCCATTTGGTAATACCCCTTTATGCACGTAACCAAATCCTCCTTGACCTAATAGGTTAGCCGCAATGAAGCCCCCGGTTGCAACTGCTAGCTCATCATAGGAGAAGTTGCTCTGGCTGAATCCAAGAGCCACAGAAGGGTGTGGGGGTGGCAATGCTGGACGTTGGGGACCAGAGAAGTTGGAAGAACTCATCTCACTACTATTATTGAATGCCGGGGGTGGCGGGGGAGGCGGCGATGGCCAATTTCCATGGCTTGCCGGAGGCGGAGTTATGCTAACAACGTGGTCACTAGGTTTGGATCCGTTTGTCCATGGTGAAGGTGGACCGTTGTAATATTCATGACCTGCACATAACAAAAGTTGTGTGCTTGAGGATTTGGCTTTGAGACAAATTTCTCAAAATTTCAAATCTTTCTACAATGGAGAGGATACTTTTTCAACTTTTCAAAACCTTTTTTTATTTATTTAATAATTGCTGACATGATTAGTGCATAACAAAATATTATTGGTAGATATATGTGAAAATGATATTTCAATCACAACTATCACCTTAATAAGTTGTACAAAATTGTAATGAAAAATTTTGTGTTCCTATTATTACTATTGTTTTAACATGGTTGAATGTGCGGTTGGATGACCGTATGGTAATGCTTTAAACTATATTAGTATATTTATATGTTTGTCTTTTTCAACCATCCAAACCTCATGAATCTAATAGAGCAAACACCAATTCAAACTTTAATACATCTTTAAAAAATACTCTTACTTCCCCAAACCCCTGAAAGATAAAATATGTATAACATTAATCTTTTATTTTTTTTATGATAAAATGATATAATTATATCAATAGTTTCTTTATCTCTCATCCCCCCTCCCCTCCTCTTGAGGCAATACTTATTGAAGGAAAAAAAAAATAATCAACTAGTTTTGAACGTATATGATAGATCAATCCTACAAAATACTCTATTTTATGTATCATACTTATCTAATTTAAACCGTTAATCTGTATATATTAAGAGGATTCAGAAAGTTAGTTATTGTTTTTTTCCCTGTTAAAAATACCCCTAAATTAATTAACCAACAACTTAAAAATGAGATTAAAATAGTAAATTGGCAAAAGAAAGTTAGTTATTATTTTTTTTACTGTCAAAAATACCCTTACCTAAAACTTAAAAATGTGGTTAAAATAGTAAATTGACAAAAATAATAAATTTCTACTTCTACGTTGAAATGCTTTCATGCTTCTAATAAACTCCTATTTTTAGGTTGATTTAAATTCTTACTTTTACTCACTAACTCTTTACAAAATAGGATCACTCTTTTGTTAGTTTTAAAACTCCTCCAATCTAGAAAACTCAACCCACTAATTCTTTTTTTTTTTTTTTTTTTTTTTTTTTATGATTGAAAAAAGTAAAATTTTCAAATTATAATAAATACAAATTATTAATCTTTATTCAAAAAATAGAAGAGCCTCTGAGCACACGCGTGAGCGCGTGTTCAGAGGCTAGTATATATTATTATAATAATAGATGAATGATTAAAATTACATAAGTAAAAAAAAAAAAAAAAAAAAAAAAAGTGTACGTACCCCTGCCGTATAATTGAGGTGAAAGTTCAAATTTTATTTGAAATGTATATATGAGAGGTAAATTTCTTTCATGTCATGAGAATTTTGTTCTCTAAGAATTGAGTCCCATCCTAACGAATTCTTAATGCAGTAAAACTTTCATGAGAATAAGAGCTTGAGAATTAAATACCTTTGGATGGGTGAGAAGAAGGGTAGTACTGAATCTGATCCTCCTCCTTCTTCTTCTTCCTTCTTCTGCATACCAAGAAGAGCAGAAGCATTACTAAAAGCAACAACCCTGCCCCGACCGCAACTCCAATTATGATAGGCAGCTTGGACGAAGAAGAATCCTCGGACCCCACTGCGTCAGAAGAAGTTGAAGAGCTTTTAGGCGGCGGTGGCGACTTGTGTGGTGGTGAGAGTTGTCGTGGTGGAGGAGGAGGTGACCGAGAAGAATTTCTCTGTGAAGGAGGTGGTGGTGGTGGTGGAGGAGGCGGAGATGAAGGTGGTGTTGATGAACCATTGTTACTACCATTGTTATTTGAAGGTGGGGGAGGAGGACTAGTGTTTGAATTTTGTGGGGGTGGTGCAGAAGGCGTGTTATCAGGCGGAGGGGCAGTTGGCGATGGTGGGGGTGGTGATGGTGATGGTGGAGGAGATTCTTTTGGTGGCGGAGAAGTGGGTGGTGGAGGCGGCGGTGAAGATGGTGGTGGCGATGATTTTGGTGGGGGTGATGTTGATGGTGGGGGTGTTGCTGGTGGTGGTGCTGGCGCTGGTGGTGGTGGAGGTGGAGAATTCGATGGTGGGGATGGTGGGGAAGGCGGAGAACCTGTTGGAGAAGGTGATTCAGAAGACATTGGTGGAGTTTCCGACCAAGTTTATCATCAAAAGGTGCCGGACAAACCCCACCGTTCCTCCAAATAACGAGTCACCTCTAAATCATACATTCATGCAACAAAGAGAACAAAATCAAAGGTAAACCAATGACATTAACAATTTATATACCAAGAAATTAATAATAAGCCTATCTAAGAGAGAATTAATGAATGTTAAATACGTTAAGTTTATAGAATATAAAATACCATCCACAACACAAAATAGCACCATCTTAGCCGTGAGGAAAACAACCACATACAATCTAATCGAAGTCATTTCTCAATTCTCATCATTATTTATTTGCATCAACTTGGGTTTTTTTTCTTTTTCTTTCTTTTTTCAGAGAAAGAAAGAAGAATTAGGGTGTACCTGTTCAGATTTTGGAGAAGGGCAGGAAGACTCTCAAAGGGATGAGACAAAAACGATGGTGCATGCTAATAGTACCAATGAAAGAAACGAAGAAACCGTGTCTCCTTCCCCACATCACCTCCTACAAACTAGGGCATCTTATGTATGAATTTCTATTTTTAACCTAGAGGATAATTCTGGAATAATTTTGCTATTTTTGTGTTGAACTTTCTGTTAACACAACTTGCATTACATATATATATACACGTTCTGTTTTACACCTACAATTGCAATATAAACCATTATTTTGGATGGCTATGATTGGTATGTTGCAAATTAATTTTGTGTGGAATTATAAAGGGACCATATATTGTTAACAAAGCTAACTTCCATTTCTTGAATATTCATCTGGATTTGGACTTTCTGGTTCAGGGTTAGTTACTTATTACAATTTTTTGTACCCATACATGGCCTGTGCTGTGAATTTCCAGATCGAGTATCGATTATCCAGGTCATTACATGTAATGACCTAGTACGTTAATGTGTCATCACTCACCACCTAACTAGATGCTTAACAACAAACGGTAACACGAGGACAAAAATTAATTAAGGGAATGTGGTCAAATTCTTACAGAGGGGCAAGTGGTTAAATAGTTGAAAGCCTTTGTTAATTAGAATTTTAGTGTTAGCCAATTCTATGATATTTGTTTGTAATCAAATATCATGGATGTAACTTACTTCTTGTAAAAAATTGTTTGGAGCACCGCCATAAAGACCTTCAAAGGATTGAAGATTGCATAATTTTGACTAAGTGAAGTAAAGTCATGCTCAAGCGTAATCAAGGTTCACTTGAGCAAAACAATAATTCAACCTATATAAGACGTCGCATGTCCCTTGCTTAAGGCTCGTTGAAGCAAGATAATCAACATTTGTTTTTCTTTTGGATGTTTGATTTAGTTTTCTGATGTTTCTAAAAATCTTATTTGTGCACTTATATAAACCTGTTTCTGCATGGTTTTTCTGTTAAAGAACAAGGTTTTCTCTTTAACTAACACAATATGTGAAACTACAAAAAATCCTTTCAACGAGTTCACCGCAGCAAAATTTCAAGGTAATTCCCTAGGAGTGTTAGAAATTATCATTCATACACACACAAAGTTTGTGGATGAATGCTTTTCCTATAATGAAAATTTTCAAGAATATGGTCTTTTTCATTTAAGGGAATTAATGCTCTTTTTCTTTTTCTTTTTTTTTAGGGTCTGTTTGGTTTGATTTGAGTGGAAAAATGGAATGATAGAAAATGGAGAGATGATAGAAAAGTGGGAGGATAGAATAGATTTAGTTTTCACCCGTTTGTGTTTGGTTGAGAGGATGGAAAAGTAGAGAGATGGTAAACTTATTTGTTTGGTTGAGAAAAAAAAAATGAGAGGAAGGAAAATGAAGTTAGTATAAATTTACAATTATGTTTTTATTAAATAAAAAAAAAGTAACACATTTTTATTAAAAAAAAAAATTGTGTATGGACACTTAATTTTTTTTTAAATAGCACAAGCCAAAAAAAGATGAGCGCACACACAAAAAAAAAAAAAAAAAAAAAGGATAAAAGAAAATACTAAGAAGTACAAGAAAAGCCAAAAAAAAAAAAAAAGTAGGAAAAAATAAAAATAAAAATAAAGGAAACCTATGTGCATTGTGCACATGGGCATTTTGATCAGCTTAAATTGAGCTTTTCTTCCCCCCCCCCCCCCCGTTTTCTCCTTATTTTTGGGAGAACATTTTGGTGGACGCGGGGAGAAAAAACTTGTACCCCACCACTTTTTTTTCCCTTCCCCCTCCCAACCAAACAACCACTTAAAATGCTGTCTCTCCACTTTTCTCTCCTAAATTTTTAAATCTCTCTAAAATCCCTCCAAACAAACATACCCTTAATATTTTGTTTGTTTTGAAGTAAAATATTTTCTCATTTTTCATGTGTTTGTTTGTAGGTGAAATGTAGTCAAACTTATAAAATATTTTCCATTAACATAAATTTTTTTATAAAAAGTTGGAAAATGTTTTACCTTTAAAATATTGGTAAAATATTTTACAAAAACACACAGTGGATTCCCTAATCCCATTTGGTGGCTAGGTCACCGATCTGGCGGGTTAGGCAGCCAGTGATGGTAGGAGCTGCTGCTCTGGCATTCAGTGCTAGCAGTCCAGTGGTCGGAGCCACCGTTTCATCAACAGGTGTTGAAAGTTCAATGACTGGAGTCGCCACTCTAGTGACCTATGCCATGTTTGAAGGTTGGACCTAGATGTCCGATAATTGAAGCCGTTGTTTCGGCCACAAGTGTTGTCGGTCCGGTCACCAAAAACTTCACTCAACGGCGGTCGCCGACAGTCCAATCACAGGACCTTCAGCACCAACAGATTCTGTGGCTAAGGTAAAGCAAAAGCCTTACCTAGAAGCTTCACTCTTCTCTTATCTTCTCTTCTCTGTTTATTTGAGAGAGAGAGAGAGAGAGAGAGAGAGAGACTATCTAGCGGTTCAATGACCCGCCCAAATTGACCCGAAGCCCAGCGGGTGGACCCGAAACCCATGGTCAGTCAGATTCGGGTCTTTCTTTAACCAAAACCAATTAGTTGGTTCGAGTAGTGGGTTAAGGAATTAAAAACCCGAATTACCGACCCAATCGATAGTTTCAGATTTTTTTAATAAAATATTATTTTTTTGGGTCTGTGAAGTGATAAGACAACTCGTGTATAGCCTCTGCCCTCTCCTCTATGCTCTAAGTTCTAAATAATTTAAACTTACACGCTAACTAAAGAGTACACGCAAAGCCAAAATCAAATCAAACGGCTCAATATCAAATCAAATAGAGTTTCAGACTTTTCAGTCTTCCTCCATTCCATTCTCAGAGTCTCAAGTCTTAAGACTCTCTTAGAGTCTCAACTCTCAACACTCCACGGCTCAATATCATTCAAATCAGAGTTTCAAACTCTTCAAACTTCCACACAAACCCTAGCTGCCTCTCTGTTCTCTCTACGCTCTTCAAACTTTTCAATCTCTTCGTTCTCTCTATGCTCTTTCTCTCCAAACCCTAGCTGCCACCACTCCTTCCTCTCCAAACCTTCGCTATGGCCACCGCCTTATCACCAAACCGCTACTTACTTGCCTCACTTTCTTTCCACCATGGGTTGAGTCTCAGCCTCTTGGTCTTAGCTTCTCAGTATCAGGTATTATTTCTTCATTTTTCATCTCTTTGTTTCTCTATTTTGAGATATGGGTTTATCATTTTGTTTAAATCATGTAAAACTCTAAGATTATAGTTGTGACTTGTAAGAAATTGTTGAGCCACATAGTTGCATGTGCTTGAGAAGTGAGCCTCTATATGTATTTGCTAATGTTAAAATGGTACATTTTATCTAAAGCTTTAAGCTAATATATGTGTAGTAAATTGTAGAATCCTAGAATGGAGTTTTGAAAAGTGAGTGTCTTGTTGGATGTATTGACTTGTGAAATAAATTGTTCATTCATCCTACTAGAGGGGATGGGGATTAAAAGAAAAGAAAAATCAGGCTATTGTCAAAGGCCCTAAGGCCATTATAATTGATTGTCCTCTTACTCCTTATATTTATTGGTTTTATTTGATTTTTTGGGTTATATATTTGAGTTTTCACTTTTTAAAGATGAAACCCAGATTCAAAAAGATGAAATCCTAACATATTTTTATTTTGTTTATCTGATTGTATTTTATTGCACATTTGTTTGATTCATTCTGTTTTTCTAACTTAAAAAAAATTGAAACTCTAATTTTATACAGGACTTGAAAGTTGTTCAAGTAGGCTACTCTTTTTGTTTCCTCTTCAAGCTCAAATCCCTAACAGCTAAGGGTTCTCTAAGGTATGGTCTCTCTTCTGTTGTTTCTCTTTTAACTTGTTGTTGTTGTTGTTGTTGTTGTGTCACTAGTGTGTATGTTAGGGTAGTAAAATGATACTAGTATCATTGTTTTTGTAGTTTGCTAATGCTCAGCTTAAATTTGATGCTGTTAGGTTATGGAACCTACTAGTGATGCACCCCTTTCCAAAGCAGCAACACCTGTTGCCCAAGCTGGACTTGTTGTCCAAGCTAAACTTGCTGCCACTCCAACTACTGCTAAAGTTCCCCCACTTCCACCTAAAGATAAACGCGAGGTGAGTAATAAAACTGCTGCTTCTAGTAATAATAAGAGAAAGTTTACTGCTTGGGATCATTTTGAAAAAATAGATATTGGGGAAGGTCATGTTAAGGCTGTTTGCAATTATTGTTAGAAAACCTATCTTGATGTTAGTTAAAGGCATGGTACTACTAAATTATAACATCATGTGTCACATTGTCCTAACAACATGAATAAAGCACTTAAAGGGCAACAAACCTTAGCGTTTGAACCCAAAATGGATGGAGAGAAAGGGTTTCAGCTTGTGCCAACAATCTTTACTGTTGAGGCTTTTAGAAAGGCACTTGTTGAAATGATTATAATAGATGAGTTGCCTTTTAAGTGTGTTGAGGGGTATAGGTTTCAAAGATGTTTAACAACCTTACAACCTAAGTTGCGTCTTAGGGATATCCCATCTTGTCAAACTGTGGCTAGAGATGTGATTGGCATTTACGGAATTGAGAGAGAGAAACTAAGGGAGGCCATAAAGGGTCGAAGGGTGTGTCTTACTACGGACACATGGACTAGTATTCAAAATTTGAATTATATGTCTCTCACGTGTCATTTCATTGATGATGCTTGGAAGTTGCATAAAAGAATTCTGAATTTTTATCAAGTAGAAGACCATAAGGGGGAGACTATAGGTAGAAAGATTGAGATGTGTTTGTGTGAGTGGGGTGTTGATGGCATATTCATCTTGACAGTGGATAATGCTTCCTCAAATGGTGCTACCATTAAATTTTTACAAACAGTAATTAAAGATTGGAAGGGGACTGTTTTAGAACATGAGTTCTTGCACATGAGGTGTTGTGCACATATCTTAAATCTGATTGTGGAGGATGGTTTGAAAGAAATTGATGCATCCATTGCTAAGGTGCGTGAAGCGGTGAGGTATGTGAAGTCCTCACCAAATGGAAATCAAACTTTTAGGAGTCTTATGAAGAGATTATATATTGAATCCCAGTGTTTTCTTTGTCTAGATGTATCTACTATGTGAAACTCTACCTACCTCATGTTAGATACTATTGAAAAATTTGAGAAAGTGTTCTTACGAATGGACTTTGAGGATGATAGTTATTCTTCATACTTTATGAACAATGAAAATAGTGGTGGTTTGGGATCTTCTAGTGGGGTTGATTTTCAAAATTGTAGGACATTTGTGGGTTTCTTGAAACTTTTTTACAATGCAACAAAGAAGTTCTCCGGTTCTTTGTATGTTACTTCAAATACCTTCTTTGATGAGATGTTTGTGATTCAAGAGAATATTGCCCATTTAATTAAATCTCAAAATCATCTCTTGAAAAACATGGCAACTAAAATGGAAGCTAAATTTGAAAAGTATTGGGGGAAAGAGGATAAAATTAATCATCTTTTATATGTGGCTGTGGTTCTTGATCCAAGAAAGAAAATGAGGTTTTTGAAGTTTCATTTTCTAAAATTTATGGGGATGAAGTGGCTGATGAGATGATTGATTTGGTGAGAAAGACCTTGGATAGGTTGTATGATTCTTACTCTTGTGTTGATTCACCAAATGTGGTAATACCAAGTGGGAGTGAGAGGACACACATAGAAGGTGACACAATTGGTTGTACCGATCCACATTCAATGGTTAATTCTCGATATAAGCATTTCTTGGAGGCTGAGAAGTTTATAGGGTGTAGCAATGAGATTGGAAAATATTTGGCAAAAAATTGTGAGAGTAGAAGGGATGTGAAATTTGAGATTTTGGGGTGATGGAAGGCCAATTCAGATAGGTACTAAGTGCTGTCCAAAATGGTCAGGGGTGTGCTGGCTGTACCTGTTTCTACGGTTGCTTCTGAGTTGACATTTAGTATCGGAGGGCGCATACTTGATCTATTTCGAAGTTCACTCTCTCCTCTCATGGTTCAAAATCTTGTTTGTGCTCAAAACTGGCTACAAGCCCTTGTCCCAATTTCTTTTCACAAATCAAAGGACGAGATGGAGGCATTGGAGGATGAATTTCATGACTTAGGTAATATGTTTAACTTCTAAACTAATTGTCTATTAAGTGTTATTAAATGTGTCATATACTTGAGCAAAATTTTTTCTAATAGATATGTAAATAGGAAGTTTAGCAATCAATACAAGGCGACAATCGGAGCTGATTTTTTGACAAAGGAAGTGCAGTTTGAAGATAGGCTCTTCACCTTACAGGTTGACGCTTAACTGATGCTGATTATTTATGTTTCTTAATTGAACAATGCAAGTTTTAATTTTCATATGCAGATGCGTTTGTTTGTTTGTTGTCGCTTGCACGCATGCGTAAATAAGTATTGATTTTGAGTGTGCTTTTTTTAGCTTGTAAGCTGAAGGTCTTGCTATGACATCTATAGATTATGTTTGCATTGTCATTCTTTGCTATTTGTTCAATTTTTTGGGTTCTTGGGTGCGTGACTAAACTCGGAAGGAAATAGGAGATAAATTAGTGGGTTTAGGCCTTAGGGTTAGGAGAATTTGTGAATCTAAAGCTTAGAATTGTTGAAGAAAGAATTAGAATTATTGGGTTCTGTTGGGAATTAAATTGTATTTTGATGAGTTATTTGATTGACTATTTGGTGGAAGAAAGTTTGTCGGACTTTAGTGTTTTGATAGGTAAAAGAAAGCTCTTGATTTAGAGTTGTGTGGGAGAAGGAAAAGAGGAAACTTATGGCGTTCAAGGGTTGTATGAACTGTACCCGTGGACAATACCACAAGAAAGTGAAGAAGAAAAGAGAGAAGACAAGAAATGGAGAAAAGAATGCACAAAGGCCAACATCCCTCAACGCTCAAAACACTCAATATTTTTATTAATCAAATTCATCCACTCTCTGAGTACATTGAGCACAAAAATATGGAATGACTCTTTCTTGTATTAGTAGTATTATGACTTCTAGTTTGACTAGTTTTCTAGAACGTAATAAGGTTATATTAAATAATATATAATGACACTTTCTCATTATATTCTATACTAGATAATAAAAAATAAACCTATGTTATCAAAGTCTTGCTGATTGAGGGTGGGAAACATAATTTACTATGAGGAGCATTAAGATCCTGACTGTCTTCAACTTTTCTATTAGAAACAGCTTAACTATGAAGATTGCATAATTCATCACTGAGAATGAAAGATGTTATTTCAATTTTGTCTACAACGTATGCACCATTGTAGATTGTTGTGTAAACATTTTCATGAAGAAATTCTACTCTCACTTTTTAAACATGTTCATTAAATTAAATTGTAGAGAGTAAAGAACTAGAAATTTCCAATAAATTTAGAATGTGATGGATTGGCTATTAATTCCCAGTCATGACTGTGTAATTTACGATCTTGATGTACTCCTATCCACGTATGCTCCCGGTGTACCTGGGTCTTTTTGATTAATGATATTTCGTTATTTAGCAAAAAAAAAAAAAAAATCCCAGTCATGACTGTTATGTTTGGGTTCCTCTTTCATTCATTTACAGGACACTTGGTCACTACATAATTCCTGCTCGGATTTTCATTTGATGTAAAAAAAATTCACGTGCTTATCATGTTCAATAGTTATAATTCATATGGAGTGCAAGTTATGTCTGTGCCTAGGTTTTCCACTTGTACTGTTAGATATTCTGATGGTAATCTTTTTGTGCCTCTATAATGAAGATTAATTAAGTCTATTCTTTTGTTTTATCAGATCTGGGATACAGCTGGCCAGGAAAGATTCCAAAGCCTTGGTGTTGCCTTCTACCGTGGTGCTGATTGCTGTGTTCTTGTATATGATGTTAATTCAATGAAGTCATTTGACAACCTTAACAACTGGAGAGAAGAATTCCTTATTCAGGTTTGCCATTTGTATTTCTAAACTTTTCAGCAAGTTACTTCATTTACAAATCTTCCTGTGGCTCCTTAAATGAAAGGAAAAAAATTGCAATTGTGGTGATGATATGAGAAACCTTCTGCAGGCAAGTCCCTCAGATCCAGAAAATTTTCCATTTGTTGTTCTAGGGAACAAGATCGATGTAGATGGTGGAAATAGTAGAGTGGTATGTCTTTCCTTGAAATTATTGCTCTCTCCCCCTCTCCCCCTCTCTCATGTGACTTAGATACCATTTGTGATCAAATTCAACATGTAGCTTTCTGTTGGTTTTCCAGGTTTCTGAGAAAAAAGCTCGAGCTTGGTGTGCATCAAAGGGAAATATTCCATACTTCGAGACCTCTGCCAAGGAAGGTATTAATGTGGAAGAAGCCTTTCAGTGCATAGCTAAGAATGCCCTGAAGAGTGGTGAAGAGGAAGAAATGTAAGTTGAAAAAAATGAATTCTCAATTTTCACATGTACATTGCATGCGTATGAGTGCACAGGCATGCAGATGCTCTGCCTTTTGTTCTTCATACTGTTTAGGAATTTACATTTATCATATTGCTGGGCTATTTGTGTTTTTATAATAAGTAATATAACTTCATTGAATAAAGAAAACAATACAGGAAACCAAAACACACAGGCAGTGTACTAAGGAATCAGAAAAAACAGTAAAAACTATAAAGCAAAGACTATTTGTTTCTTCTTAGCAGACTGAAATTCTCACAATTAGTTTATAAGATTAGTCTAAACATCTATTAGCTACGTATTTTGTGGGCGTAAGATATTAGCTGCATGTTGATTATGGGGGCTGCTGAAAGAATCCCTTTCAATCTTTTATCTGTTTCCATGATATTTACATCATCTTTGTCATGCTTAGTTATTTATGATAGCTGTGGGCATTTGTAGATCCATCCTTCTATTTGTTACTCTAGTTTTAGTATTTTACTCTTAACATAAATTGGTTACAGTGAAAATTGGTTCAGCATGATGCTCTTATTTTCATTTCAATTACCATATTAATTACTCAGCCATTAGATTTCACTGTCTCATATGATTTCTTTCAGTCAGAACAGAGATCTTTAGCAGACTGTACTTATTCCTAGGATTATGTGATTCCCAAAGTTGAACATGTTAACCTCATTTGTTCCAGGATTATGACAAATTATAATATTTCTTTTCACCAATGATCTCTAACTTAAATGACACCTCTTCGGGTTTAAGGCCTGTAGGATGTGCAAGAAGTATCTTATGTTATGTAACAGTTCAATGCAATACTCTTATCACTTGTCTGTGGAACCCACTCGTGGACTCCATATGCAAATATGATGTTACATATACCTATTACGCAAGTTACAACTTTGTATATATGCGACTTATCAAGATACTAATTCTTTCTTTTGTCTTTGCTCTTCTGGTTGGGATTTTATGCATTATGAAGATACTTGCCAGACACCATTGATGTTGCAAGCAGCAGTCAGCAGCGGTCAACTGGTTGTGAGTGCTAAATATAATGCCTGGATTTTTTTTCAGTAAAATAAATTTATCTTTAGAAGTCCTAGAAACAATTTGATCCCGTTAAACCATTTTATTGTTAAGTATGCTGCACTGTATATTAGTGTGTGAAACAAATTGGTCCATTTGTTGTGGTTGGATTTGGTGGTTTGTTACCTGTGTAAGTACTGCTTGAACGATCAAGTTACATTATTTATCAAGGTTATTGTTGACAGTCAAAGTTCTAAAGATGATTCCATGGTGTTGGCTATTCCATTCAACTATTAAAGATATCGAATTCTTGTAACAATATGTTCAAACATTGTAATGGTGTAATGGAGTGTGCATTACACCTGAAAATGGAAATTATCAAAATGTCTCTCTCTCTCTCTCTAAACCATCAAAAAAACAAAAAAATCTTTGGTTGATTGGTGGTAGGTGCTGAGTTGGTTTACAAGTACAAGTCTAGATCTTCTTTTTGTCTAGAGAGAGAGAGAGAGAGAGAGAGGCATTAGATCTGTGCTCTTCTTTTTTCCATGGGGCTCCGATGAGAAGGATTGTGAAAGATTGTGGGTCAGAAATATGGCAGCGGAATTCTACTTTGAGGGAAGTTAAGCCCGTTGCCATTGAGCATATAAATGAAGGCTCCTATTGTTGCCTGACTAGATTTCTCTGTGAGATCGTCAGGGCACCCAGCTACATTTACACCACTTAATATTGTAAATCTGTAATCCTTCCCTGTGGATACTTTCCAGTGGAATGGTGACTTGGATCGAGTGCTGATGCGTCTATGTGGTGTTGTTTTTCTAGTTCCACTGGCGTGGTAGGCTCGTTCCACATATTAATAATCGGAAAGCGAGTTCCTTGTGTACCAGACTACCAGCTAGGTGGCCAGTGTTCAGCGATATGATCATGCCAAAGCCTCAAATTTGGGCGACGTAGTTACACGAATTTTTACAATGCTAGCTTCTAATTTTATGAAAAAGTTTTCTTAACAATAACTGGTATGAAATTCAGGCTGGTTTGCTCATTTAACAGTTGATATTGCAAATTTTATTTCACCGTTTGGACCAAAGCTTTTTTATATTAAAAAAAATGGCAAAAACTAATCTCAAAAATTTAGGGATGACACTACCAAATAGGTGCAATTCTGATCAATATTCAGGTCAGCAATGATACCAAATTGAGCGGGGAAAAAATAAACAGCAGGAAATTGAACTTTCTTCAAACAGGATTAACACCAGTATATATAAATTAAAAATGTATGAGTAATCTATTTGGCACGGAACAATCATTTACCTATACAAGTTGAATTTCTTAAATACTACTGAAAAAGACCTAGCCTTACTAATAAAGAACATCAGCCAAAATTCCAAAATCCTAGCTGTTAGTTACTGAAGTTTTAACCTTCTGAAAAGAATGTTTACTTAAAAAACAAGATAAGCTGGAATATGGCTTAGCAAAGGAAGATGCTAAATTGCTAATGGACAAATCTTCCTCACTATTGTAAAGGACAAGGCATCTGCTGATTTTGCAAGACAAATTGATGCTCGTCAAACAAGCAGGTGTATCACTCATATTGTTGGAGTTAATGCTAATCCGTAAAACCTTGGGTACACCTACAACAAAGCATGGTAGCATTCAAACTTTCAGTTTCAGAATCAAACTTTCTATAATACTAGCAACTTAATAGTACAAAACATAAAGAGATGGGAAATCAGTAAACTATTGCCAACTGGCAACAAAAATGACCGGCTTAGACGTAAGTGTATTATACCATATATTAGCCAGAACCTTTTTTTATAAATGAATAAATCAGTAATTAGATAAATATGTACACAAGTGCACATGATGACAAAAACAATGGAATGAATACCAAAAATCTTCTTTCAAAAAAAAAAAAAACCCAAAAATCTTCATAATATTTGTTGACATGTTTAGTTTTGAAATAGAAACTACCATCTTAACTTGCTCTCTATCAATCTAAATATAGCATTTGAAAATTTTTTCTAGACACCATAGACTAATGACTATGCACAAATCCATATGAAGTTACTTCAAAAAATTTAATAAAATGATGTTAGCTTCAATGAAATAAGTAAAAAATATAATAGGATGCACTTCGCTATCAAAGGAACTAAAATAGACCCAAATCAAACTCTGCACACTCTGTTCATCCAATCCCGCCATTACCTTCAAAGTATCTTATCAACTGCATGGACAGGTGAAAATATGATATTAATAGGATATTCAACATTAGTTCTAATTAAACTTTTCGAAATTTGCATGGTGCTCATGCTAGAGGTCTAGAAACTAGCATCTACGGGGCTCCAGTCGCTGAAAAATCAGCTCCAAGGTCAAAGGAAATCAAAAGGACATGATCTTAAATTGAATTGTTCATTGAGGTCAGGTCATATCCTGAGTTACTATGTTTGCACCTAGAATTGTCCCAGTGCTTATGGCCCTCTCTCTCTCTCTCTCTCTCTCTCTCTCTCTCTCTCTCTCTCTATATATATATATATATATATATATCATGAACAGAGCAAATCAGCTCATTGAACTCTCAAAATCCAAGTTCTCAACTCTTGCAAACCAATTACTGTTTGCAAGTTGGATTTAAGTTGTATTTAGCTGACCACATTTAACAATAATTAAAAAATAATAATAATAACAAAAATGGCTACTCACTTGTAAAACTTGTAGTAGTTTATCAGGGAACAAGAATGGATGAAACACTATCACATGCATTTTACTTTGTCCCAACTGAAGAAAGCTTATCCTAGCTGGACGGCCGTATTGAACTTCCAGCCATTGAATTGGATGTAAATGGATTTGGAGGGGTAGGAGCCACTGTTCCCATGGGTCTTGACATTGGCGGCCTTTGGGCAGTCATGCTCATTGGGGGCCTTGCAATTGCATTTGCAAAGTTTGTAGCAATTCTATTGGTAGGTAATGATGGTGGCATTGCACCTCTAGATGAGGAAGCTGGTAAACCAAGTCGGGCTGCAATTATCTGTGCCCGCTCATGGTAAAGCCTCTGCCTTGACCTGTCCAATTGCTCCTTTACCCTCAGTACCACATTTTCCATCTCATTAAAGAAACCTAACTTGGTTTCCAACTTATGCAACTGCAACAAATGGAAACACCATACATAAAGTCAAACTCCCAAAATCCACAATTAACAGCAAAATGAGAGCTTGTTTGGTTATAAGATTTACCTGCTTTTCTATCAAAAATGCAGCAAGTTGTCGGATTTGGTCTTCTTCCTGGTTTGCCAGAAGTTTTGCCTTTACTGCTGCTGCAGAGATTGCTGTAACTGCAGCACGCTTTACTCTATCAAATTTGCTATCGTCTTTTTTTGTCTCTGTAGTCTCAAGTTGGACTTTTTTACCATCTTCAATTTGCTCCTCACCTGTAAATAGATAACAAATTAGGAAATATAATCACAAATACAACACAAACTGCCAAGGATACTTGTTCATAAGCTTGCATACATATTCTTGACAGGCTTCAAGAATCATGATATGCCCATTACCATTGTGTTGCATACATATTCTACCCTACCTTTTCATTCTACTTCAAATTAGTGAGTGTTCTTTTTCTAATCCATATTGTCAAGATCTCTTGACTAATATTGCCAATAAGTCTACCCTTTTATCTATGCTATCACACACACACACACACAAATTTACCTTCATTGTCAACCACTGGATTTGATGTTACTGGTAGTGAAGGTTCATTCTTTTCTGAGGGCAAAGAATCAGACGCCATAACTACCTCATTTGGTGCCTCTTTAGGTTGAGAGGGCTCTTCAACTAAATTTGTTGAAACTGGTTGCTGAGGCTCATCCTTTTCAGAGACCAGGGAATCAGACGCCATGTCTACATCTGTTGAAGCCTCAGTAGGTTGGGGAGGCTTTTCGACTGAATTGGTTCCAACTGGTTGCTCGGGCTTGTGCTTTTCTGAGGGCAGAGAATCAGACATATCTACATCCTTTGGTGCCTCCATAGGTTGTGGTGCCTCTCTCACTGAATCTGATGAAACTGATTGCTGAAGTTCTTTCTTTTCTGCTGGCTGAGAATCAGTAATCGAATGTACATCTTTTGAAGCCTCTGCAGGTTGAGGAGTCTCTTCCACTGTCACTTCTGATTCCTTCACAGAACTCGGTGGAAGATCCACCTTGGATGTTAAATCACCTGAATCTTTCATAGTACTTTGTTGGTGGTCCTTTTGCACCTCTGAATTGCTTGTTTCATCCAATCTATGTTGTCCAGCATCCTCACAAGAAGCTATAGTATCTTGTTTCTTTGCAGCAACGACTTTTCCTGTGGATTCACTATTCAGAGTTTCGTCCGGTACAGGATCTTCAATTTTCTTCTCATTTTGGTTATTAGATAAAACGCTATCATCCAACACTGAGGAAGACTTATCCTCTTTCTCATTTCTGCCTTCCAGGTTTCCATCTTCCTGAGAATCCCTGTCAACAATTTCAGCACGATAGCAAAAATCTCAATGACATCAAAAGTTACTCAGAAACTTCCAAAGGAAATAAGCTCCAGATAAAGTAACACACCTCCCAGAACCAACTGGTTCTTTCTTGTCGTCAGGTGGATCTTCCAAAAGAAAACAGTGCCTAGCAGCCAGCTGAATGCCAGGAGAACTTCCAGATATGGATTTCAATGAACTGTGGGCTGAAGCAATTGCAACATCAGGTCCTACAAGCCGTGACAGGAACACTGCCTGTAAAAGATTGCAACCTCTAAGAAGTGTACTACAACAAGAGTATTGAAGGCAAAATTGTGACTGGTATGTTTTACATCTTACAATGTGATTCACAAAGCAAGGTATTGAGGATATACAAAATCACATATCTAATCCATACATATGTATTTATGTATAGTTTTGGACATCATATTCAAATTAATTCATTTATCTAAAACGCACTTGGAAGTGTTAATATTGAAATTTTTGTAGTACAATGAGGCATTATACATGGGTTGTGGACCAGAAAGATTACTAGTATATCACTGAAATTCCCTCCAAAAGCACCCTAAGAGATGGCCTTAATTTTCTGCAGATATGATAACCATTCAACTTACCAATGCCATGGCAGGATTTCCCACTTCAGCAAACGAAAGTGGGTTATCAGGTGTTTGCGGATAACCAACAGCTTCAAATGCTTCCTTAAGAGCCTTCAGTGCCCACATTTCACCATCATCCTGATCAACTTTCACATCACTGGCATCTTCTGGTTTTAAAGTCTCCTGACCAACTTTTACTTCACTTGCATCTTCTGGTCTTGAAGTCTCCTCACCAACCTTCACTTCACTTGTATCTTCTGTATTTGAAGTTTCCATTGGGGAAGTTAGGGCCTGACCCTCACTAGCACCAGTCTTACTTTCCTTTGTTTCAGGGGCATCTTTAGAGACAGATGAATCATTATTGGTGGAAGCTGGGTCTGCGTTTTCTTTGGATCTGGCATCAATATCATCATCACAATCAAGAAATGTATCCTCGATTGGCATTTGAAGAAAATGCAATATACATTGAGCTTTTGTCTTTGTGGCAACATGCTCTGCAATCTCGTTCCAGTTCTCTTTATAAAGTTCTAGTGCTTCAAGGAGAAGGAGGGTTTCTTGATCAGTCCATTTCCCACCACTTACCCCTGGAACTTCAGCAGGCTCCATGAGAATAAAATCCAATGAGGACATGCCAGTACCAAATTTTCTATTATTAAAGCAATCAGTACATAGATCAAAATCTGCCTGTCAAAGATGAATGTGATCAGTAAATATAGCACACATTATAGGGAAACTAATATTTAGCAAAATTAAATAAGTATGATAAATCAACATCAAATCTCTCATTATCAAACAGATATGACTAATTTTGTTACCATTCCATGAAAATCATCCTAAAAGAAATTTACATCATCAACTGCTTTGTTACTATTATGCAGCAGATTCAAGGCATTGCATCATGTTCAAAAATCACAATTGGTACACAACCTTCTTCTCCAGTTCTTTTTTTTTTTTTTTTAACAATAATAATAATAATAACTTCTACCAAAAAAGAAGGAATTACAATGAGTAAAGAGTTTACACTTGAAAAGAAACTATTTGGAATCTACAGTCAAATGCATATTGCTACATCCAAGAGTGTGATACCACTAATATAAAGATCTCCAAAATGACAATTTAAAGTTAGCTCAATAATTGAAGATTCCAAGCCATTAAAATTGTTGTTATTAAGTTCTTCTACTGCTCTTATTTACCCAAGGCTTTTGATTTTTGTCTCCTGAACGTTGGGCTGTAGTCAAATTTGTTGGGATCTCTTGGATTTACAAGAAAGAGTAGAATAAATGATTGATTTTGGTTGATGCTTTGAGTCTTTGACTACTTAGGAGATAGAATGAGGTTTTAGAAACTTGTGAAGTATGGGACCAAACTCTAATTTAAAGTTCCAAGGGGGAAAAAGTGCAAAAGTTAACCATGTAAATAAATAAATAAATAATTAAAGAAAATTTTCAAAATGGCGTTTGTGACTTTTTAATGCTAAATCATGAGGGGGTGTTGCTATGATACATTCAAAATGTCAATCAACTCAAGCAAAACTCAAAGATCATCAACGCAAAAAATTCAGATGAAATTTTGGGACAAAAACTCTCTGAATGGGTGTTAAGGTGAATAAAGGGTTATAGTAAATATGTAGGCTTCTTCATAGTGGGTTTTGAAGAGCAACCTTGGCATTGTTTGAGACTGAGGAAAATTTTAAAAATCCCAAGCTGAGAAAGGCATGAGAGGAGTGGCTACTGGGTAACACATGTACAAAAGGAACGAGGGAATTGAGGAATCTGAACTCATCCATCAATTATGATGCTTGAAGACCTGATAGTAGCCGAAGGGGAAAAGTAATACAGGGTTGGGGGCTAGTAACTTACCTTGACTTCCTCTTTCACTAATGAAAATGGAGACAGACAAATAATACTTTGACTACGGGGAAAGATATTCCCAATGACGCTCCACTCATTATCTTGGAATTTGAGGGGTTTAAACAACCCCGATAAAATATGGTGGTGAAGAACCTGGTGAAGAATTGGAGGTGTGATGTAGTGTCTTTGCTGGAAACTAAAATAGATGAGACTAATGGGAGTAATGTAAGAAGTATTTGGGCAAGCCCTTTGGTTGACTGGGTAGCTTTAGAGTTTAGATGTTGTTAATACAGAAGGAGGGATTCTTATTTTTTGGGATAAAATGGTGGTGAAAAAGGTTAAAGTATTTTCAAGGAAGTTCATGGAGTCCTATCAATGGTGTAACATAGTAGATGGTTTTAAGTGGGCATTTGGTGGGGTTTATGGTCATAATGGTGAAAGGTTGAGAAGAATTTTGAGGTAAGAGCTAGGCAGCTAACGGCAAACTTTGCTATCAACCCCCTTTGAAGACATGTAAGAGGAGAGCTAGGGAGCTAATGGAGATCTATGTTAATGTTTATTTGCTGCTAGATCAGTTTTACTTAAATTTTACTAGAATGTGGGTAATCTGGTAACTTCCACTTTTTTCTGGAATGGGCTACAATCCGCTGTATTAAAAGCCAATGAGTCTTATTTTGTATTCTAACTTCTAAGCCTTTTCTCTATATGGTTTAGAAGTTCTTAAGTACTTATTTCTTTGTGATTAGTAGTTGTAATTGTTCAAGGAATAGGATATTTAGTAATCCTAAACTTTCTAGAAATTGGTTATTAGGAGTCCCTTGTAGGAAAGGATTTAGTAATTGACTTTATAAATACTTTATTGCAGCCAATAACATTCATAGAGAGATTGAATTTATTAAAATTTCAATAGTTTATTTTAAGCTTTGAAGGTGTGATTGTTGAAAAATAAAAAAGGCTCTGAAGGTGTGATTGCCTTCTCCTTCCTAAGTGTAATTTCTTAGGAATCCTGTCTTTCTTTGTTTTTACTTTCATTCACTGTTTAAACACAATTAGCCATCACACTCATTCAAGATCCAGTCTTACTATTACTTAAACTATCAAAACCCTTAAACATCAAACCCTATTAAAAAAACCCTTAAAAATCTCATTAAAACCCCCAATTTAGTATTGAATCCTTAAAGTCCTACATCAAAATTGATATCAAAGCCCATCAAAACTTCTGTTCTACAGTTTTTCTTGGTAATTTACACACACACCCAATGGGTCTTGAACCCATGACCTCAACCTTTACCTTTTTTAAGATATATTTTATTACAGAATGGAAATGGAATTAGTGAAACTGTGAAACCCATGCTTGAGACCAATCAAATAAAGAACCAATAAACATAGTAACAAAGCACATCCTCAAATGCATGGTGATTTCACACCTGCCAAATTTTCCACATCAAACATAATAGAACTGATTTCCAAGCGTCCGACAAATGCTTACCGACCAATTTCTCCAACTAAACAACAGGTCAGTGACTTGCTTTTGTAACACCCACTGAATCCCAAAAGATCTGAAGGGAAAACTCCACAAATCAAATGAAATAGGGCAGTGTAATAACAAATGATCCACCATCTCCACTACACCACCCTACTAACGTATTACCATGCTTAATGATATTATCACAAGTGAGAATCTTACCCCAGGCCTCAGTCAGACAAAGAAAGAGACCCGTCGTGGGGCCTTAACACTCCAAATACTCTTCCAGGGGAATGCCAATGCACATGGCCCCTTAATGCATTATAGAATGAATTAACGGTAAATTCTCCACTCCTTTTCAATCGCTAACACATTTTGTCACACCCTTCCCTAAGTGGGATATTGGATTCAAGAAGGTTGAGAAAGGAAGCTAACAAATGTAACTCCCAGTCATTAAAATCTCGAAAAAAATCTCATATCTAAACTCCTCCTTCCCCCCACATTTTGCCTTACCAACATGGATCCCACCAACTCTTCTTTAGTAAAAGAGCAGTCATAAAGATTGGATAAACCAACCTCAAAGGCTGATTGCCACACCAACTGGCATGCCAAAACCGAACCCGACTACCATCACTGACATTGAGTTGAGTCTACTGTAAGAACCTATCCTACCCCATCCTAATGTTCTTCCATAAAGTACAACCCTGAATTCCACGAAAAGATTTTGTACTCCATCCACCCCAATCCTCACTGTACTTCAAACTACTGCATGCCTCCAAAAGCACATCTCCTCCATCCCAAAACACCATAGCCATCTTCTCAAAATAGCTTGGCTACAATAGGCGCAAACTGTATCCCAGCCCACCAAATGATGCTTAAATTCTTCTGCCCCAACTGGGACCATCTCAATCCTGCTCAGATTTACCTTTAGACCCATCACTGCTTCAAAGCAAATCAGCACCATTTTCACAAAAAGAATTTTTTCAACGTTGGCACTTGGCATCAAAAAACAAAATTGTGTCATCAACAAATGAGAGATGAGAGACACACACCCTTCTGGTGTGGTAGTACCTATTCTAAAGCCCTTAATGAAGCCTCCTACTTAGAAAATCCATTGCCAAAATGAATTGTAAAGGGGGATCTCGCCCTTTACCTAGAACTTATAAGAGGTGCCAATGAGCTAGACCTCATTGGCAAGATTTCTGTTCTACATGAATGAGTTTAAACTTCATCTAGTGGATTGGATTATTAATAGAAAATGGGGGATTGGGGGTGAACAAATTAAATCACTTTCAACCAAGCCCTTTTGGATAAATGGACATGGCATTTAGGGAGGAACAAACTCATCTGTGGAGACAGGTTATTGCTCTAAAGTATGGGAAGGATTGGCGTCAATGTCGTCAATCGACGAAGGCACCCATGGTTGTAGCTTATAGATGAGTATACAGATGGGTTGGGACAGGTTTTTGGATCATGTGCAGTTTGAGGTAGGGGATGGGAACCATGAAAGGCGCCTGGAGACTTAAATTATAGGGAATTGGCATCAGTACTCTTTGTTTGATATTTTGGTGTTCCAAGGCTCCAAAACGGGTTGCCATTTTTGTGTGGACAACTTAGTGGAAAATTATGACATGTGAGTATGTGACAATATTAAGAAGTGAGAAATTGCCCTAGTTGACTGGTGTTGCATGTGTATGTGCAGTAGCAAGACAGTGATCATTTGCTGTTGCATTGTGATATTGCATATGCATTGAGGTCCTTTGTCTTCTAAATGCTTGGGGTTCAATGGGAATTGCCGAGGAATGTTGTTGACCTTTTGGCTGGTTGGAGAAATTGGTTTCGTAAAAACTATCCTCTTTTGTTTGGAATTTAACCTAATTATGTCTGTTGTGGACATTGTAGAGAGAGAAGAGAAATCATCGCACAGTTTAAGGCTGGAAGCCTTGGCAGTGCATTTGGAGAAGTTTTTCACTGGTTAACAAAGGCTCTAGTGACACTCATTCTTTTTTCTTTTTCTTTTTTTGGCAATAAAATTCATTGAAAAAAGAAGAGAAAATACAGAGGGAAAAAAACACAGGCTATGTGCTAGAAGCATCAGGGGAAAAAACTAAGTAACAATAAAAGTACAAAAATCAAGCATGTCAGGTAAAGAAATAAAAGTAAAAACACCCATAGCATTTGCCCAATCAAACAAAGTCAGAAAAGAGAGAAGCTTCAACTCATGAATCAATCTTTCATTCCCGTCAAAGGTATGTGTATTCCTTTCCCTCCAAATGACCCACATAAGACAATGAGGGATCATTCTCCAAAGCACCTTAGATTTGAGTCTGTTGAACTTGTTTGACCAACTTGCCAAAAGTTCCACAACACTATGCGGCATTACCCAATGAACCCCAAATAGTGAACACACCGTATTCCACAACTCTTGAGATATGGGCAGTGTAGGAGAAAGTGGTCAGTGATTACCCCATTCCTCTTGCACATACAACACCAATCCACCACCACCACTTTTCGACTCCTTAAATTATCAATGGTTAAAATTTTTCCCAAAGCCACTGCCCAAATAAGAAACTAACCTTTGGAGACACTTTTGGTTTCCACAACGGTTTCCATGAAAAAGAATCTGGATTTGGGGGTTGTAAGGCCCTATAATAAGAAAGAACATCAAAAACACCTCTAGTAGAGAGTGTCCAACAAATTTTATCCACCCCATTCCTTCTCCAAGATCCAGAATAAATACAGTCCATAAATGATGCAACCAACTCCAGCTCCCAATCTTGAACCAGTCGAGTAAATCTGATATTCCAATGGTAGTTTGCCTCTGGGAACAACAACAACTCAGCCACTGAAGCATCCTTGTTACTAGCAATATTGTAAAGTTCTAGGAAGATATTTTTCAAAGGAAGCCCCTCACACCATGGATCACACCAAAATTTAATACAAGAACCATCCCCCACCTTAAAGATGATAAAAGGTTAAAAGTCATCCCACCCCTTTTCTGATATAATTCCGTAAACCAACCCCGTAAGGCCCCTGCACTCATTCTGTTGTAGATTTTATTAATTCTCTCTCAGTTAAACAGTTTTTCTTGTAATTCTTTAGACTACCTCGTGTACAATCTTGTGTACATAAGCGCTTTTATTTTTTCATCAACAAAACTTTATTACTTATGGAAAACAAGATTCTAGATGGAAAATTGAATATTATTTATCTATCAATTATTGTTTTTACGAACAACACAAGGTTACTATAACAAACTTGTAAATTTACACGGTTATTGTAGCAAACTTGTAAATTTACACAATCATACACAAACTAATTAATGTAGGTCATTTTTAAGTAAAATTGTGTAAATTCTACATTTTTCTATTATATATGAATTGATGTGAATGCTCTCAAATGAGAAAGTGATTGTTTTTTCATCAACAAAACTTTATTACTTATGGAAAACAAGATTCTAGTTTAGTTTACCCTATTAATACCACCAACACAACAATAAATTCTGAAATTGAAAAAAAATGCATCTTCAATCCAACTAGATAGCAAGTTATGGCAGCATCACACAGAATTGAAACTCAAAAACAAATGAGGATCTAGTTCAGCAATTTGTTTTCTCTGTAACTAGCATACCATATAATTCAATATGCAAACACTGAACTGTTGTGGAAGTACAAACCTGCTTCTGGCAATGGTAGCGCTTGCGAGAGCAATCAGCAGAACAAGAGTTGCAATGGTACTCAACTGCTGGCCCCTCAGCCCTTGCCAACTCTTCTGCAATTGCAGACTCTGGAAAAAGCCCAGAAGGCATAGCTGGAGTTGTCAGATTGGTCTTCGGAACAACACTCACACATGATTCCAGTGTTCCAAAGCGAAACAATTTTTCAACCAAGGAATCCTTGTTTTTAGCTGATCCATCATCATCAGCAGTGGGCACAACAGAATCTGTCGGGAGAAAAGGTTGGAAATTAATCAAACCCCAGTAGTCCAAAAACTCCATCACCTCTTGCCTTGCATCCGAGTCTCCAACTTCAAGCTCTGATAAGTCCTTCAATTCAATTTGTGTGCTCGAATTTGAATGGAATTTCTTCAAAATCCAATTACGTATCTCCAAATACATATCAGGAGTTCGAGTCTCAGACTTTTCATTAAAGAAAGAAGGCATCATGCGCTCCTCGATAGGGTGAACTTTTGTCCACGAAAACCAACCTGAAAGCCAAAAGGAGGAAGTTCACTAATTAACAACAGAATTGATTCTCCCTCTCATGACCAAACTTGAACCTGCTTTAAATCACACAATCTCAACATATTTCCATCTTTACCTCTTATTCAGATCCCGAAATCAAAATAAATAAATAAATAAATAATTAACTATACACACTTGAGAAAGGAATTCATTATAATTTCTTGCTCCAAATATCCCAGAATTATAACTTTCAAAGCCCAAAAGACAAATTTGAACTTATAAATTGGCAAATGCAGTCTCACTGAGACAAAATCATGAAATTCTAAACCTCATTTTCTTTTCCTTCCCTGACATTTCTAGGCAAACAATCAGTGTACAAGCAACTCTTTTATAAAAACTACTTTATTAGAGCCTAGCATTAGCATTTCAATAACAAATTCAAACAAATTTTCCGAGAAATTGAAACAATTGCATAACTAAGGTGCATTTCTTC
Organism: Notholithocarpus densiflorus; assembly: GCA_030021035.2. Classification (NCBI taxonomy): domain Eukaryota; kingdom Viridiplantae; phylum Streptophyta; class Magnoliopsida; order Fagales; family Fagaceae; genus Notholithocarpus; species Notholithocarpus densiflorus. The sequence continues at coordinate 2,806,637 of JARYZH020000045.1, forward strand.
ACTTTATCACAATTCAAAATATACACATAATTTAAAATGTACATTTTCCTCTATATTCATCTATTTTCTCAGCGGCCAAACAGCCAAACAATAAACTTTCCACGAAAACGTAAACAAATTAGGGTTTGGAACTGAAACTCACCGCAATGACTGGGAATCACATGAGAATTTGTGCCACGAGATCTGATAGCTTCGAAATCAGCTTCCATCGATGCCTCCAAAGCTATCAACTCACTCTCTTTACGCCGCTCCATCGCTTCAGCCTGAGCCGCCAACGCCAGCTCCTTCGTCTTCTCGGCACCTCTCCCCACCGCCGCCCCGGCCGACGAAGCCGCTGAGGCGGAACCGAGGTTGCTAGGGCCCTGGCGCGCGGCCCTAGTCAACGGGCCATTGTGGATCGGAGAGTGGTGGTGGTGAGAGTGAGAGAGCGACGCCTTCTCGCGAGTCACGCGCTTCGACGGCGTCGACGAAGAGGGAGAGTTCGACGAGCCGCTGCCACTGAGGTTGCTAGCTTTTCGTTTCTGTGCCCCGGCTCGTCGCCGCGAAGAGGAGGTCGGCTCAGCTGGAGCCGGCGAATCGGCTGCCCCGGCCGCCGGTTGCGTACCGGCTTCGCGGCGTTTCTCTTCCATTGAGGGATTTTGTATTGTTTGGAGTTTTGGATTTGGAAGAATAGTGATTCAGTGAGTAACTGTGTGTTTGTTTTGTATTACACCATTTCTGTAAAACTGTTACTTCCAGGGATTATTTTATTGTTTCCAAGGAAGATTGAAAGAGTTTTATTGGGTTATCCACGGAGTGATTGGTGTGGAGATTGGAGAAATTAGATTGGTTTGTAGCAATAATATTTTTGTGTTTGTGTGCGATGCAGGATAGTTTAGTTGCAGTCTCCTGTATTATTTTACTAACTTACGGTATGTTTGGATACAACTTATTTTTGCTGAAACTGAAAACTGAAAATACTGTAGCAAAATAATTTTTAAATGTGTGAATAGTGCCGTAGGACCCGTGAACAGTGCACTTTGTCTTCTGCACAGTGAATCCATATGATATTACTATTCATACACGCTAAAGAAAAAAAAAAAAAAAAAAAAAAAAACGCAAACGAGAATACGCGCTGTGGATCCAAAAACTCACTTAGAATATTCGCAAAATTTATGTTTATTTAAGCATAAAATTTTACTTCTTCTATATCATTTTTGAAAAATACTTAGGTCAGATTATTTATTCTAAACTTTATTTCATTAAAATAGTTATTTTTTTATTTTTTTTTAAGTTTTTTTCTTCATACACAACGATCACAATTCAGTCTCTTCGTTTATCCTTGAAATATGTAAATAAATAATAAAAAATTAAACAGAAAATGAATAATACCGGTGTAAATCTACACTGTTATTGTAGTAATTTTACAAATTTATACATCTTTAACTTAACTAATGTGGGTGATTTTGGGGCTTTGATGGATAAAATTGAGCAATTTTTCTATTTTGCATTGTCTAATACAAATGCTCTTAAGTAAAAACTCAAATCCACATCTAATTTCATATAGTATCCGGGGTTTAAATCTTCCTCACAATTACAACTATAGAATTTTAAAAAAAAATTGTTTTACATGTTTCGTTATCAATTTATGATTAAATTACAATACTTACCCATAAGATCATCATGGATATTTATTGTGCACCAATCATAGGTTAAAACTTCAGAATGTTGTGAATTGGGTGTGAAATTAAAAATGTCATTAGATTTTTCATATTTTGATTTTAGGTGAATACTTTCTATAGCCTTTTTAGTGTAACTTTTCTAAAATCTTATCTTGTCTATTAATTTTGAAGGTAGGAGACTTTAAAAAAAAATAAAAATAAAAATAAAGTACTAGGCTGATGATTTTTTGGTAGCTTATTACTAATTTTGTAGAAATTACAACTATATTAAGCAATTTTTGTTCAAATATTGGTAAAATAATAAAATTTAATTGGCCAAAATACATTGTTAGTCCATAAAATTTACCAAATGAAAGCTTTAATTCCTAAAATTTCAAAGAGCTATTTATCTTTAAAGTTTTTAAGATGATGGTTATTGGTCCCTCTACCAACTTCCATTAATTCCCTTTATTTATATGTCTAATGGAGCAATAAGCTAACATTTTTTAAATGATATTACAACTTATTTTATTTAAAAAAAATTGCACATAAGCACCCAACAACAATGTTGAAATATTCATGTGAATTATGTGGTTAGTTGAACAGCGAAGTCTCACGTTAGATACAAATGAAAATAATAAGTAGTTAATATATAATAAAATTAAGTCTAAACTCATTGGCTTAAGCTTTTGGGTCAAGTGGTGTCTCTATATGTTATATTAAGTTATTAACTATTTAATTGGTGTCTCCTCAAGGTGTTTTAACATAGTATTTCACTTCAGGGGGTTAGGTTTTTATTTGTTCTTTTTATATATAAAATAATTTGTCATGTCATTACAAAAATATCACCTCATTATTCCGTTAACAAGTAGGCAATGAAAGTAACGAAAATTGATGATGGGAAATTAACGCTAATTTTTAAAAACTTTGGGAACTAATAGCGCTCATTTAAAAATTAATGAACTAATAGTGCTTGGTAAGAAAAGTTTAGGGATCAAAATGTATTTTAGCCAATCTAATTAATTTATTACACAACTTATAAATAAACATTTATTTCAAAATAGATCGATACTTGGCCAAATTTCAACCTAAATTTTATTTACAACCAAAATGCATGATGGGTTTTATTTTTCCATACGATGGTAGTGGGAGTTGGGTGAAATTTTGGTGAAGAGATGGAACTGCAATATGTACTTTGACAAAGATCAAACAAATGACGACACCTTAGAGTATTAGCATCCGGGATGACAAAAAAATTCTATTTTACAACCTAAAAACTTACTTTATCTGTTTTACCATCTCATTTTACAACTTCCCTAACATCCCAGTTTCTATTTTTATATACAATTTATTAAAATAATATAAACTACACCATCAAATAATATAAAATTTTATGTTTCTCTCTCTTCCCTTTCATCTCTCTCTCTCTCTCTCTCTCTCTCTCTCTCTCTCTCTCTCTCTCCAGAAAACCCCACATGACCACCTTCCACCAAAAATCAGCCACAAACCCTAGTTTGTCACCACTAAAATTACCCAAAAAAAAAATTGTCACCACCACCGTTGAAAAACCAAACCACAACAATCAAACCAAGTAACTACCCATCCCAAAATCAAACCCCATAGCCAAAAAAAAAAAAAAAAAAAAAACTCAACCACAACCCACCACCACCACCACCACCTGGAATTAGAAAAAACCTCCACCATTCACCAAACTCACACCGAGCAACCCACCACCATTCACCAAACCAAGAAAAAACCCACAACCCAGCATCAACTGACCCACAAAACCCACAACCCATGTGACCCACAACCTACAACCACGCCACCATCGCACCACCCAAAACCCAGCAGTAGCCTACCACGAATTCAACCACCGATTCCAGTTTCAACTCATAACCACCGAAAATCAACCACAAAATCCTGATTATTTCAATTATATCCAACTGTTCTATATATAAGAACCAACTGTTCACAGGTTCTAAAAAATTATACAAACCCATCCTTGAATGGAGCATATTTTTTGATGTTTTGGTTGTAAAAAAGCACCAATGCTGGTGCTTTATAACACAAAAAATAATTTGTGAAGCAAGAGAAGTCTTTCTTTGGCTCTGATCATCTCAAGAGATGGACTAGGATGCTCCGATGGCTATATCAATAACTAGGAGTGAAAATGATAGAGTAGCAATGCATGAAGTTTGCATTGCATGCCTTGCTTATCAATTTTTATTTTATTTTTTTTTTTTTTGGGCAAGAATTTGTCCTAAAATTAGGTAGTAGATCTGCCTTGTTGTCCTCCTAGGTTAGCTAAAAGGACGTGTTTCATGGTAGCAGTCCCAATCTACAAGCAAATGGGACAAGTATAAGAGCATTAAATGCCTTTTCAATTGTGTCCAATAAATATTGATGTGAAGGAGAATAAACCCTTCTTTTGAGAATAATCATATTTACCGATCGGTCAGAAGGAAGGGATCTATAGGCCGGCAACCAAGCCATATTGAGATGGTGATTGTTTCATACCTTAATGCTTGGTCTGCAGCCTTAGTTCCTTAGTCTTTCAATCTTTGGTCTTGGTTTGGTATTCTTTCTAGGCTTGTTAGGTTTAACCCCATACACAAAGTTTTCACAAGGAAAATTTTGCTTCTACCAAGCAAGTAAAAGAACTGTATAAGTCGTAGGTTCCAATTAACTTAATTGGTAAAGTTATTTGTCGTTGGATAACGGACCTATATTTAAATCTTGCCTACATGAAAAAGAAACCTATTAGTATCTTGATTTATTAGTAATAAAAAGAATAATTATGGAACAAATGTAATAAGTTGCAAGCCATCTTGTACCTATTAAAAAAATTTGGAAGAATGTGAGCAAAGAAATAACTATTCTTTGACCAATGGGGGCAACCACCTATTCCAAAAAGAGGGAAAAAAATAGTATGTGTAAACTTTGAAAGTTTAGATCTAAATCTATATCATAAAAAAATTGAAGGCTAACCCACTAAATTGAAAGTTAACCCCAAAAATAAAATGGTCACCTGAACATTCTAAACTACATTTGTGATTATCACGACCTTTTAGTTATTTTTTAGGACTAAAGTTAAAGTTTTAATTAGCACTGCGATTTAAAGTATATCATGCTGTTTTGCTCTACCTAAAAGATTGTTTGAGTGTTTTTTTTCCTTATTTTTGTGTTTGGGTTTTTTTTTTTTTTTTAAAAAAATTATTATTTGATAAAGCTAATTGGTTTTTTAGTTAAAGAAATGTTGGATATATAATAATGAGATAATAAATATGCCTATAAAGATTAAACTTTTTATCTACCATGCTTTCATTTAATAACCCATTTGAAATTCTAAGATATAATGTCTTCATCGTTGACGAATTAGAAGAAATTTAAGGATGTAAAATATTGTGCTTTCCTGAATCATATAGAAAATTATTCTAATTTTATTCATAGAGTTTACCTAAAAATCATGCGAGGACTTGATGTCATTCGTTTTGTTTCATCCCCTAAATTAGTTATCGAAAAATTCAGTCTCAATTGATGAGATGTTTTACTTACCAGACAATACTTAGGTACAGTACTTAGGTGTTGTTCTTTAGGTTTCTCTCTTAAAATTCTGCCATGTAGATTTTTTATCATGGGAAGGAGGTATATTTTTTAGTTAAGTAGCCACATGACAGAATCTTAAAAAAAGAACCTAAAGTACTGTACCTAAGTTTTGTCCTTACTTACAGCTATGAAACCATTTTATAGGTACCCAACATAAAAAAAAAATTAACATTTTTTTGTTGGTAAATAACTTTTATATTCATGACTTTACATATCATGTAAAAATGCTATTGAAAAATGTAACTCGTTAGGAGCACAATGTAGTTTGACATTAAAATTTCTTAAAACATGTCAAATATTTAAGAATTGAGTTAGTGACTAGTAAAAACTAGAAATCAATAACTCATTAATTTATTTAAAGTGGTTATGCTTAACGATTTTATTGCAATTATGAAATGAGAATTTTCAACCATAAATATTGTCAAAAACTAACCAAATGGAAGGTGATTTTATAAAAACTCTTTAATTTTGTATATAGGAAGGGAAATTATTGTGAAATTCATTACATAATTAATCATAGATGATTTTTATAAAAATACATCAAATTTCATTTTGACCTCCTCATAAATGATTAAAGTGAAATATATTATAACAACTAGCTTGTATCTCCATGCATATGCATGGATTCACTTAAAAATATATATAATAAGATGCATAATATAATTCCTATATATATAATTTAAATACTATTGATAGTTATTTTTATATTTTGTTAACTCTTTAAAAAAATTTGTAGGATATTATTAGGTATAAAATGTAAATTGTCCATTTTTAAAAAAAAATTATTGTGAAACACTTTTTTTTTAAGATTCATTTATTCTAAACTCTTCGGTTTTTGTACTTAATAACTTAGATAAATATTTATGATGTGGTCCCACATTTGATTCTAAAATTAAAAAATAAAACTCTTTAAAAATAAATAATTTAGGACACATGACGCAAAATTGAAACTTTAATTTGGAATTTTAATTTGAGTTTCTCTCAGCTTCACCTATTATTATATATATAGATTATGATATTTGTCTTTTTATTTAATTTTTTTTTTAGAGAGTTTCAACGTATGGCATCCGCTCCTGATGATAGCTTTTTGTCATCAGACCAAGACACCAATCAGTTTTTGGTGTAGGCAGGAATTGAACCCTAGATCTCTTATTTAACCATCAGAGATTTTACTAGTTGAGCTAACTGGAACCCACTATTTAAGTGTATTTTGTTAATACTTATTAATAGAATCTAGTTTTATATTTTATATATTAATATATTTTTTTATTTTTGGACGGTCAATTTTTTTTTTTCTTCATGATTTGGCCCCTCAACGATATAATTATGGCTTCGTACCTGAGTGAGTGTAAGCCTAACAAATTTTCATTTTATGCTCCTTCCCCATCTTATGTTCATAGGTTTCACATTCATATTTGAGTCGAGTATGGAACTATAGATTTTTTAATTCATCGTTAATTTCTCTTTTCACTTGCATTACCAAAATAAAACAAACAAACAAATGAAAAAAAAGAAGAAGAAGAAGATGGAACAAACCAAAACGATAGCTTCATTTAATCATCAGCACACAAAGTTTACATAGTAGCCAACATGTTGTGCAATTAGGATATAAGAACCCTTTTACATAGCCTTTTTTTTTTCCCTGGGCTCCTTACTTATTCAATTGCAGAATATTTTACATAAAATCCCTAAATTGCACATATTTTATCCACCCTTATCAGTCACTATAAACAGAAGCACTTGGTCTTAGGTCAAAGTCTTCCACAAATGGCTTCTCTTCCTTAGAACCAGCATCATCATCATTGCAAGCTGAGATATTGGGTCTTCGCTCAAAATCGTTAACAAATTTCTTCTTTGTTTCAGGATCAATATCATTGACATAAACTGTAACACTAGGTCTCGGCTCAAAATCATTAACAAATTTCTTCTTTGTTTCAAGACCAATATCGTTAACATAAGCTATGAGACTAGATCTCAGCTCAAAATCCTTAACAAAATTATTTGTTTCAGGACTAACATCATTAATATAAGCTGTGACACTAGGTCTGGGCTCAAAATCATTAACACATTTCTTCTTTGTTTCAAGACCAACATCATTAACATAAGCTGTGGCACTAGGTCTCTGCTCAAAATCCTTAACAAATTTATTCTGATTCTTAAGACCAACATCATTAATATAAGCTGTGACACTAGGTCTGGGCTCAAAATCCTTAACAAAATTATTCTTTGTTTCAAGACCAACATCATTAACATAAGCTGTGGCGCTAGGTCTTGGCTCAAAATCCTTAACAAATTTCTTTTGTGTCTTAAGACCAACATCATTATTATAAGCTGAAACACTAGGTCTTGGCTCAAAATCCTTAACAAAATTCTTTGTTTCAGGACCAACATCATTAACATAAGCCGTGGCACTAGGTCTCGGCTCAAAATCTTTAACATAAGGTTTCTCACCTTGGTCCTTGCCTATTGCCCCCTCAGATGTGTGGCAATTGTCATTCTTGCTAAGCTTAGATGGTGATGAATCCAAATGAACAAGGCCTTGAATTGCTTCTGGCATTGGTTGATCTTTCATGACACTAGTCCAATGTTCTCCTGGATCCTTTCTTGATTCTATGGTATTTGCAAACTGATCCACAACAAAAAGAAAGGTAAGAAATTACAAGGTCTTTTAGGACCATATAATCGTATAAACAAAATTTGGTTACAAACTAGTTTGAAGATATCTTTCAAATCCATTACATGACTATTTAAAATATTATATATGTATATTATTTAAACAAGTTACAAGTCTCATTAAAATATATATATATATATATATATATATGTGACTAAAACTACATATTGTTAGATTATTTTTTTAATTGTCATATCATGAGTTGGAGCAAGATATCTTCAAACCATTTTGAAACCAAACATTTTCCATAATCATGATTCAAAAAATAAAAAACCAACAAAGTACAAATTTCATATCCTTACCAAGAGAAGTGAGAAGAGAGTCAGCCATGCAAAACGAGATTCCATGTCTACAGTCATTAATTCAAAGTAGTTGCTTCTTTTTTAATCTGCATAGAAGATTCATTAGTCCTTGCTATTATTTATAGGCAACATGCAAAAGAGAATTTTCTCTCTTTGAAAATGACTGAATCCTAAAGAATTGGGGAGGGATTAATCAAATCAAATCTAATCAATAATTCTGGTCATGCCTATAGTATTTATTGGTACAATTTACATTAATATATTAATAGTGGGACCATTGCTTTAATTTGGTTTTTTATTTTTATTTTTTTTAAATTGGGACCCCCCTCTTAGATAATCATAGTGTGCATGGCCCGAGACTTCCCAGTCCAACAAACAAAAGTGAAAAGACATTTGCGCAGTGGAAGTTTAACTTGCATTGAAATCATGCAAAATAAAGTGAAGTATCAAATAGTTTAGTTGACAAACAATGGGTTAAAAGAATGGAAGAGACTCCCTCTTGTTAAACTTAAACACATAAACTTAATAGACTTCTCTCTGCCTCTTCCCTCCTAATAACTGCTAGAAGGATTCCTAAACCTTATAAATCCCTTGTCCTAGAGAAATCTGGCTACTCCTTAAAGTAAAAAGAAAAATACTATGAGACTATAAGATCATAGGTTTGATCTCCATTCACTGATTTGTTATGTCATTATCATGTATTTGGGAGAGGTTGATGGGGGAGGAATGGAATGAAAATAAATTTTTTTAAGAATATATATATATATATATATATATTATTTTTTATTTTCAATTTCTTATTTGAGACTTTATTCCATTTATTTCCCACTTAAATCCATTTTAATCCCTCTAAAATTAGGAGGAATCAGAGGGCATAGTATATATTTTAATGAATTTTTATTTGAAATCTCCATAATACCTATGTTTTTGTTTTTTTTTTTTGTTTAAAATTTTATGTTGTAGTAAAAATATTCATTTTCATTCAACCCCAAATAAGACTTTTGCTTCATTTCCATTCAAGCATCTACGCAAATTATTTTCCTTTCATTTTCATTATTTTCTATTTCTGTCCATTTTATTTATTTATAAACTCCTAAACATAGTGCTAATGTAAAATGAAATTCCAGTGATGAACAATAGAATACAAGCAATATAATTTACTTGTTACATGAAGCTGAGAGAATGCTTGGCAAGAGAACTGAGATGAGAACCTTAACATTTCTTTGTTTTCAATTGGAAACCCATACATGATAATTGTCCTCGTGATTTTCATGGGCGGCTTGGGAATATTTTATTATTGTAAGAGTTAAAAATATACGGATTGAAGAAACTACTAAGTGTCTTTTTGGCAAAAATTATTTTTGCCAACTTATTTTTGATACTATTCATGAGTCCTACTGTACTATTTTAGTTAACTTTTACTTTTATTTGCAATACTTTCAGCAAAAAAATTTCAGTTTCAGCAAAATAAACAGATCTCAAACGGACCTTAAGACAGTAAAAAATCAAATTATTTTACTCTCTTTTTTTATTATAAATTTTTTTAGCACCAATCACATTTTTTTACTTGAGCAAATTAGGCCACTAATTGCTCTAAGGTTAAAGATTTTGCTGATTCCAAATCTTACTAAGGTTGCATTTGGATAGATTATATTTGACAGCTTATTTTTCTATTCAGTTTATTTTTGTTACTATTCATGGGTCTCACTACATTTTTTGGTATTATTCATGGGTTTCACTGTACTATTTCAGCTAACTTTTACCTTTATCTATTGTACTTTCAACAAAAAGTTTTCAGTTTCAGCAAAATAAGCGGATTCCAAATAGACCCTAAATTTGATTTTTTTTAGGGTCCGTTTGGTTGGAGGGATGTAAAAGTGAGATAATAGAAAATAATGAAAGAATGGAAAAGTAGAGAGATAGAAAAGATTTTAGTTTTCTCTCATAGTGTTTAGTTGGGGTAATGGAAAACTGAAAGGATTGAAGAGTCTTTTATTTGGTTGGGAAGAAAAATTAGAAGATAGAAAATGTGATTTGTATAAATTTACCATCATGCCTCTATTAGATAAAAAAAATAACACATTATACTTTTTTTTTTTTTTTAAGTGTATGAATGAGTATTTCATAAAAAAAGAAGAAGATGAACCCAATAATCCAAAACAGATAAGAAAAAAACAAAGTGGCGGAAGAAAAAGAAAAAAAAAAGGATGAACAAAATTAAAAAAGAAAAAGAAAAAAACAACGAAATGTAGTAGAAGTGTAGAACTGAAGAAGAATTAGACAAAAACAAAAATGGGAAAATGACAAAAATGAAAAGAACTAACCAACAAAGAAATGTTGTAAGGAGGACATTTTTGTAGAAAGTTTTTGTTCCTCTTTTCTTCCCTATTTTCTCTCCAATTTGAAGAGGTTGTTTTTTGGTGGGCTAGAAAGAAAACTTCTGCTCCCTAGCAGAATCACTAATATTTTCTCTTTTCAACCAAACACCATTCTTATCATTTTCTCTTCACTTTTTTCTCCATCATTTTTTATCTCCCCATTTTTTATCCCAACCAAACGCACTCTTATGGATAAAACTTAGATAGACTATTTGAGGTAAAGTAAATTAGGTTTCCAATTAAATTCAAATACTTGGTTGCATTGACTAATAAGACACAAATAGTGTTATATTTTCCAATGATAATTAAATTCAAAACAATCAAATGGTCGAATTCAATTGAGAAATTAATGTATCACACTTAATATACTGTATCTAAGTTATATATATATATATATATATATATATATGTAAGGACCCATTTTGCAGCCCAAGTCCAAGGTGTATGATCTTGGCCCAGTGAGCCCAGTACAATGAATTTGTAGAGAGTGAGTTAAAGAACTAGGCCTTAATGAGTTAGACAACGACTAGTACTGAATTAAATGACAATCAAACACAAGTAAGAGATTCTGATACCAATGGACTTATAGTTCGAGGAGGTCTCATTTTAAAAAAATTGATCACAATTAGGTACAAGAGCAATTTAGATTGCTACAGTGTTCTCTCTTTATTTTTCTAATCCCCTTCCCATGGAGGGTCTCTCATATTATATAGCTCTCTTTGGACCATCTTGATCCTACACTTGTTGATCATCTGAACCCTCATTTGAGTACTTGTCCCATCAAACACTTTTTTTGGCTTTCTGTGAGTTGTGGTAGCCAAAGCAGCACTGTTTAGAAGTCTTCTCCACATAAATGCGGCCAGAAAAGTAGCTGCAGTGCATTTAATGCGGTGATAGCAACTTTCCTTTAGATATTCTTGGGTTTCCTTCCTTCTCATATGTCATGAGGCGCGTCCCTATCATTGGAGCTTCTTGGAGGGTCACTCTAATTGCTGGAATACATACTTGAGCTGCATTCATCATATCCGAGGAGGAGTTCCTTCTCGGACCACCTTTCATTCATTCCTTACTCATGAAACTTTAAATTGGAACCCCTCATAACTATTTGTCCCTCCTCGAACCATTCAACGTCCTCGGACAAAGCCCAAGGCCCAATATATGATTTTGGGCCCTTATTCCTACAATATATATTAGAGAGTTTCAACCTATGACGTCCGTTTCTGATAATAGCTCTTTATTATCAAACCAAGACACCAATCGATTTTTGGTGTAGGCGGGGATTAAACCCCAGATCTCTTATACAACCATCAAAGACTTTACCAGTTGAGTTAACTGGAATCCACTAAGTTATTTTTTTTCTATAAATATAAGATATGAAAAAGTATGCAAAACCTCCGAGTGGTCTCCTCGTAAAACATATAACCCTTTAAAGGTTTAACGATTAAACTCTTGTAGTATTATTTTATGTGTAAGCCATTAATTGTGTATATTTAATCTTAGCTGTTTTGAATGGAACACTTAACCCCTTGATTAGGGTTTGTGAGTGAAACACAAAACCCCTAAGTTGTACTGTTTTATGTGACATAGTATAGACATGTTTCATCGCATGAGTAATTCATCGTTTGTTTTTAATGATGTTTAACGATTTACACAAAAAACAATATTCCAGAAGAATGGTTTAGTGTTATAGTCAATAGTCAATAGAAGAGTTCTGTGTTTTATAAAAAAACCACATGGAAGTATTCTGTATTTTTTCCCTACAAAAATTTCACAATTTATGTGTTTGTAAATTTATATTAATCAATATTTTGTTGAATCTACCATTAAATAAATTTTTCCCTATATCATATATTTTTTTGGATGGATTTTCTCTATATATTCATCACACGTATAAAATTTTATAATGATTATTGGAGGTTCTTTATTATCAAATCTATGATGTTATTTATTAGCAAATCTATAAGAACACAAGGAATTAAAATTTTGAACACTTCTTAGATAAATTAGTTTATACAGTTGAATCACTTTAATATTTGAACATGATCATTGTGAGTGAGGCACTTAATCTAACAAGGTTTAAAAACTATTATAATAATAAAAATGATAGACTAATATATCATTTATTGAAGTTACACCAAACCCAAGTTTAATCAAACTAAACTTTACTTTAACTTGGGGCGGAGGAGGGAAATGATGTCAATCTTGTCAATGGCGGACACCACTATGACCATAGAGATTAAATAATCAAACAAGATTATTCACCTTTACCAAAATATAATAAAAAATATAATAATTGAAGAATAAAAAACTAAAATTTGTGTTACGTAATGGATTGAAAGAGTTTTTCAAAATAAAGTTAGAGAGAAGTTTTGTACATTATCCAAGCTTCACCTTGATTGATGAATATGTTTTTGTTTTCATCGAATACTTTAAATAATACTCGAATCTCAATAAATAGTATAGAAAAATTAATTATAAAATTAGTGTCCATTTGATAAGATTTAAAAATTTGTGAGTTATTGAGGCCGTTTTCATAAATGTGGTTGTTTGGATTTGGATAATAAATTTGTACCATTCTTAATTTTTAACTTTAACTTTTTAACTTTTTATAACTATTTTTTAACTTTTTGTATTAATGGTTGAGATTGAAATTTATTTTTTTTCAACTTTTAATCTCAACCATCCATTGCTATTGGGTATTGCACTTGATCCCAATCCGTGGTTATACCAAAGATATTAAAAATCTTTATCTAATAAGACAAGTAATTCAATAAATAAGCCACATTTAAAGCCTTATCAACACACACCTTTTTTTTTTTGCTACAATTATCAACACACACTTAAAACAAGTATATCACAAGGGTTCAAGTGATTGCTTAATAATAATAGTATAGTATTTGTGGTGTCTCATATCTGTTTGAAGTTCGAACCCTGTCTCCTCCTTTCCTACTATTTTACCTACTTTTAACAAAAAAAATGTTTCATATAATCAAAGTAAGACTTAAGAAAATAAGTACATAATTATGTGATACATGACAATGTGAAGTTTGTAGATTTTTATTTTTATAGCAAGCATGTAGATTTTAAGGTTGAGTATAATAAAAGCTTTTAAAGTTGAGTATAATAAAAATTAAAATTACCTAAATTAGTTCAAACTTCCCTGACAAATTGGATATAAAATAAGATAAAATTAAAATTGATTGATTTTAGTTCAAGTTTCATTTAAACTAGAATTGAATCAATTATATAGTTTTTCAAACACACTAACTTATGTTTGCACTTTGCATGGAGGTTTAGTGCATTCTAGTCAGCTTCTCTCATTTCCTCTTTATCTATCTCCCATCACTCAAAACAATTCCCAAATACTTCTTATTATAAGATTAGTTAAGTTATTACTAAGGTCTCATGATATCTATGAGGTCCTGGATTCAAAACCTTATGTTAGTAAATTGAAGTTACCCTTAAAAAGACTGCATATATTCAAGAGAATAGTTAAATACTCGAAGAAATCTGAATACCCTTAATTGTCAAAAAAAAAAAACTATTATTGGTACTGTTTCTACAAAATATGAATATTTTATACTTAAAATTTAATAAAACACAAAAGATAAATCATTTGAAGAAGACATAAAAGCCTTATGATCAACGTGGACAATTAATAATTCGAAAGTTAATCTTGGTGATCACAAATCTTCTTAGTGGTGGTCCTCCTGCAAAAGCATATTACCATTATTACGATTGTCCATACTCTTTGACTATAACTAGAAGGAATGGATGGGTGGGAGTAGATAGATACAAAAGCGATACAATAATCATTTTTGTTTTCTAGCATATTAAAGTCATGGCATGTAGAGTTGGTGACAGCTTACCAATACAATAAGCCTTCTTTTCATTTCTGTCGTATCAAGCATTCTTAAGCATTCTTTTCATTTTTGTCTTGATCAAGCAATTTTTCTTTGCCAATCAATTGCCTAACTGGGCCTTAATCTATAAAAGTATGATTAACCATTTGATCCCCTAGAGTAAAAAGGTTTTTGTTTTTTATTTTTATAAATTATGAGTTCGTTCGTTCAATGATGATTACTCTTTATTATTGTGCAAATATTTTATTTGGCGACTATAAACTTTACTAGTTGAGCTAATTGAAACATACATAGTAAAAAGATTTAAGGAATAAGGATTTCTCATCTAAAGATGGTAGGATGCTATACTGCTCATTTTAAGGTATCTAAGCTATCTTTGAGAGTTAAGACTTAAGAGTACTCATTTAATTAAGGTGTGCTTGAGACTTATACCTATAAGTCGTCCTTCGTCTACTTATCTCCTTAACCCAAAAAACAAAAGCAAAATTAATATTTTAGTTTTGGGAGGACCAAAGTATGAATTAAGAAAATTTCAGAATTCAAAATTAAAAAATATATTAAAATTCAAGTGTGGATTAATATATTAAAAAAAAAAATGGAATTCAACCTTCTTTTAAATCTCAAAAATAATATAAGGTTGACATATTATGTATTAAATTTCTTAGTAATTTACCTTTCAATGAAAAAAAAAAAAAAAAAATCAAAGAGTCGTTAAAAAAATTCATCTTTCTTTTGTTGTGAAGCCTAATTATGACTGAAAATGCTAGTTTCAAAATTGCAGTGAAAATTGAAAGATTAAGGTTTGGCTTACCTCTAGTACTTTTTTAACTGGACATGTCCTTTTGTTTTAAATATATAATAGCAAATGATAGTGGGCTTTAATCCTTACATTTTATTTAATTAGTGGGTAATGCGGCTATCTCTCATTAAAACAAAAAGAGACCCCTTTTAAAAAAATACTGGACGTAAGTCAAACCAAGATTAAGCATAACTACAATCACTCTAGCTATAAACAAGTTGATAGGTCGTTGATCTTCTAATACTTACCAACCATTTGGCACAATTATGAAAATATGATGATGAATAAAAAACCATATGTGCGCCTCGGACACACCACTATCTTCATCAAAATTTGGAAGAAAATAACTTATTTAAACTGCCATCACACACACAAACAATAAGAAATTATTTTTCTTCTCAAAAAAAAAGAAAAAGAAACTATTTTAGAATATAATAAAAGAGTAATCTTTCTTGAAGTCCCCTGTAGCCTCTTATTTATTGGTTTGCCCTTAATTTTTGCTAGTTGGGAATTTTTTTTCCCTGTTTATGCAAGGTTTTTAGCTACATAAAACACCAAAAGCGAAGAATGTTTAAGAATATTTCATTTAATTTTTTTTAAAGGAGGGCAACAAATCATTGGCTAGTCAACCATTTCAAAATTTTTATTTTTTACATTTTGCCACTTAGGAAAATTGAGTTGTTGGGACCAAATTTTAAAGAATTTGGGGGAGAAAAAGGGATGAGGGCGTGAGATCACCTTTGCTAGCAAGATATTCAAATTTATAAAAACAATAGCATTCCAAGCTCTGTGGTTGGTGAGTTTCAGTTAATTTGATTAGTAAATTTCTTCGTCATTTAATAAAATATTCAAATTTGAATTCCTTCTAGGTAAAAAATCAATCAACTTTTTGATTTGATGATAAAAAACACATAAAAATGACCTACTGCAATTAGCAAAGTATAAAGTGAAATTGATGATTCTTGTACATAAAGCACAATAATCATGCTAAGAGTTTTGTTAATACCGTACCAAATGACATTTTAGTTTAGCCAGAGAAACAAAATATTTTGATATCCGTTAATATGGGTGTATCATTTCGAGATTGCAGCTAATAATAATTGTACGGCCCCCTGATACCCAAACTCATTTGGGCCTTAGAACATGGGTCAACGGTATGGCCTAAGGCCTCGACTTCAGCTCGGCCCAGGATCCCAGTCCAAACCCGTAAAAGCTACGAGCCCATACTCAGAGTTATTCAAGAAGCCCAAGGAACCGGCAGCCGATGCTGGCTCACATTTGGCCTTACAGTGTGGTTTTTGTTCGGCAGGTTGTCACCAAGCAAAATTGCAGTCGTTTAGTCTCACCACCGCTTATATGCCCGACAGTGCCTTAGGGGATATCGCTGCCGAGTATATCTGCTGAAGTGGGAACCATTTCCAAAGCCATTCTCACCTAAAACCCACTTACAATTAACGATATTGGACCCCTCATCGCACTAGTTACAAATGTAATCATAATCACCCACTACTAATTGGCTATAAATAGGAGAAGAAGAGTAGAAGGAGGGGGAGGCGAGAGGAGAGAGAGAAAAGTGATCTCATTGAGTCTCTGTGCCGAGAACGACCCAGGATAGGAATCTCAAACCCACCATACAAGTAAGTTGTGAGTCCAAGTTAGGTCTAGCCCAAAGGCCCTACCCAGGGGACGCACAATAATAATAATAATAACTTCTTTGTCATTGGTTTAAGAATGAAAAAAAAAAAAAAAAAAAAAAAGATCAAAACATCAAATTGTTAAAAAAAAAAAAAAAAAAAAAAACAACAACAACAACAATAACAAAACAAACGCAACTTAAAGTCAAGCCACATGACACAGTGTCACAGGTCAATTTTTCACTCAAATTTTCTGCCTGTGATGGCTCTAAGTCCCCGACTTAGTCCCAGCCAACACTACACACACATTGCAATAACACTTAGAGCAGATTATATAGGGACGTTTAAACACACAGCACACACAATATTTACAGGGAACCCACCCCCAACATTTATTACTTAATCTCAAATACAAAGAAAACCATTTTACAAGCCTAGAGAATTACACATAATTTTCCCAAGGCCAAATACACTATGCTATTGACACCCCCAACAGTCTTAGGGTTAAATACACAAAATTAACTGCTATGACAGTTACTGCCTAGTAATTGTCTGGGTCTTGGACAATTTGCCACCTATGTTCTGACTTAGGACACCTTCAACTAATGCTGTCTTGTCTTGCTTTCCACGTTTCTAGCCCCTACACAGCAGGTCTGATCATTAGGAAAGCAAGGAACTGCTTGGTAACT
This sequence comes from Notholithocarpus densiflorus, assembly GCA_030021035.2. NCBI lineage: Eukaryota > Viridiplantae > Streptophyta > Magnoliopsida > Fagales > Fagaceae > Notholithocarpus > Notholithocarpus densiflorus. Next base: position 2,824,222 of record JARYZH020000045.1, read on the forward strand.
GCCACTGCACATGTTGCACATGCACAACCCATGTCTCAGCAGACCATGGGGCCTTTGCCCATCCTTCAACAACCCACACAACATGTTCCCACACGTTTTAGAGAGGCTTGGCCCATGCTCAAGGTCCCCCATCAGCACTATAGCCCATACAGCATGCCCACATGCAGCACACAAAGTAACTGCCATTAGCCCACTAGCACTTGTCCATGCATTCAGCTAGCCCCCCACTAGCCCAATACCTTGCACACAACATTCAATCATCACAGTAGCCCAGCCCTGCCTTGCACTCCAGCCACCAAGCCCACACACAAGGAACCAACAACTAAGCCACCAATGCTATGTACCACTACATAGGGTCAACACCACCTGCTGCTGCCCATCATCAAAACCATCTCTGCCCACTATGGCCCTCCTCTGTCATGGCCTTGGGGCATCATGTGGAGCAAGGTGCCTCCATATACTGCCCCTCATCACTGCTCATTGATCCAACTCGACTAGGAAGACTGGGCAGATTCCCCTCAAAGAGCCCTTAGGAGCATCACTAGTCAGACATGAGAAGCTATGAGTGTGTTGAGAAAACATGAAGCCAAGTGATTGGCCCAATGCTGCCCAAGCACCCTCATTCCTCATGCCATCATCAGCAACACATAATGCTCCTAACACACGGGTAAGTGGGTGGGCATTTGAATTGAACCCACTAGTCTTTACTCCTTACATAATTCATGTGGGACACAACTGATAACACAAGAGTAAAAAGAAGTGAAATTGTAAGAGACGTTCTGAAAAGAAGTAGAGAGAGAGAGAGAGAGAGAGAGAGAGAGAGAGAGAGAAGATTTGAGAAAACGCAGAAGAAAAGAGACAGAAGAAGAAGAAGAAGAAGAAGAAGAAGGGGTTGTTGTTGTTTTTTTTTTTTTTAAAGCTTGGTATCTATTTATTGGTTGAAATTTGGTATATTTCTCAGTTTGTCTGCTACATGATTAGTATTTAAACCGATACGAAACATCATTTTTGTACTAGTGTACTTATCGGTAGGATAAACATTGGCCATACTAGCTTATACGGTACAAAATTGTCTTCATTTTTTGTAGTTTAAATGATTAGTACATCTTAATGTTTTTAATTGAGATATCTAAGATTTAAATCCCCCTATCCCAACTATAAAATTAATAAAAAAGAAAAAAAAAATTGATATCATAAATACAATTATATAATAATAAAAAAACACACATAGGAGGGATTGAATTGAAACTCAACCCAAAGAAGGAGTGAATTTAGTTACTTTGGTAGCCACCAAAGGAGTAATTCCATATTTCCACCACTTGTCATTAATACTGGTGAATCTATGACATTTAAGTCATGAGTTACTACTTTAATGTCATTTAAGTCATGAATGAATCTAGGCATTTAAGTAATGAGTTATTACTTTAATGCCTTGATAGATCAATTTAGATTCCATGCTGAATAACAACAGTTTTGCAAGTACTGATAAGAGCTTCATCATTATTTTAATTCATACTCCTATATGTGTATAAGTGGAAGTCTAATATAAATAAAAAAGTAAAGAAATTGATGAATAAATGTAGTATAATTTGGACTCAATCCTACAAGTTTAAACTTTTGGGTCCTGTAAGTTATATTAACTTATTAAAACTTGTCAAGGGCTTTGTAGTTGAATTAGTACATTTCCATGTCTAAAGTGCTTGGGGATCTAGGACGGAAAGGATTCGAGCTGCAGGGTTCTCCAAATGATTTGTAATGACTAATGAGACTATTTAACAATACGATTGTTTTTATAACAGTTTTAACTTTCTAGTTGAAATAGAAGGAAAGATGCTAAAAGTTCGAATTTGTACTAAAACACAAGAGCTTGTTTAGACCCCAAAATAAAATTACGGCTAAATTGCTTTTACTCTAACTTATCTAAGTACGGAACAAGAATAAATGAAACGCAATCACCGTATCTACTCTAGTGCATACACATGAACAGTAAACAATAAAAGTAAAGCATAAGAGTAAGGAAAGAGAGATGCAAACACAATATAATACCAAGACGTATTATCGATGAGGAAACCGAAGAACTCAACGAAAAACCTCTCTGTGACCCTCCAAGTCGAAATCGATCCATTAGTGAATAAGTTGGAATACACGAATAAAAAAAGACCCTCCAAGCCTAGTTTACCTAATGTACTTGAGCCCTCTAAGCTCCTGTTACCAACGGACTTCTCGAAGTCTTGTCTTCACTAGCTTTTCGGATCCCGCAATACGCTTGATTGCATCCGCTAAACCTCACCGACTTCTTTTGGCAAATCCCCAAAGCTTCCCAAGCTCTAAAACACTTTCTACACTCTAAAAAGGTGTGAGTTGTGTTTGGGTACAAATCTCCTCTCAAGGTATGGCAATGGGAGAGGAAAGGAGAAGAGGTTATAATGATTTCTCAATAAAGATGAGTAGCTCTTTATCTAAAAGATGGGTGTACTGTGTTGTAGAAAACCTATCTAGGGTTTTTCTCTCTGAATAGCCTCATTTTACTTTCGTGGGTAATAATGGTATATATAGTATGGGTGAAGGGTAAGAAAGTCACACTTAAAAACCTTTAGGCTAAATGTTTCGCAGGTACCTCGCAAGATAGCCTGTCTCGTGAAGCACTCGCGAAATTGCATTGATTCTTCATTTCATGCTCGATTCTTCAACAACTTAATGCTAAACCCAATACAATAAAATCCCATAAAATATAATAAACAAAATAATGCAAATACAACATTTTTTGTCATGGAATAAAGCCAACATAAAACATAGTTGTAAATCACAACTTTACAGATGCATATGTCATATTCGACATATGAGATACTTTCTCTCTAATTCTACCCCTTTAGCCAGTATTTACTTATTTTTATTTTTTATAATTAAAAAATCGGCAAAACTACACTATTATTTCTTGAAGCTTGTTTGTTAAGCACTATTGGTCCTTCAAGTTTGAAATGAATGTTGTTAGTCCCTAAAGTTTAAAAAATGAGCACAATTGATCTTTTTGTTAAAAATCGTTAGTCTTATTGCCTACGTGACTAATGGAATAATGACATGACAAATTTTGAGTGACATGACATCAATAATAATATAAAAAATTTAAAACCAATTGCTAACTCATTAAAAAAATCCATGACCTTGTAGAAAATCACCCAACTCCTTCTATGACCCATAAATGAACGGGTATTCTCAAATCAAACTTAAACATGAGAAACAAGCAAAGAGAGAAGCAACATCCAAAATTAGTGTTGGTAGACGCGAAAAACAACTCATTCTTTTTACGTTCTTTCATTTGTTTGGGGGCGTCTAGTCTAATTAAAAACTGCAATGATATTGTGTTGTCTTTCTTGGTGGCCAATTTTATTGACTAATAACAATTTTTGGTGTAAAAATAGTCCAAGTGCTATAACCTTTGGTAAATTCATGTGTACTTAGAACTTCCATCCATCATAAGCGCAGGTTTCATATTTGTGCGAAAAGGAGTGGGTCGCAAGGGAGGAGGATGGTGGTCAGGAGGGCTAACAATAGGTTTTTATTTTTTAATATTTAAAATTGATGTCATATCACTCAAAATTTCCCATATCATTATTTTATTAGCCATGTAGGTGTTGGGGTTTATGCCCTAAAATCCAATTTATTAGCATGTCATAAATAATTAAATTGTTTAATTATGTGAGACTATCTATAAATGAATTAATGGGACATTATCTTAGTCCATGAGATGCATAGTATGTGATTTATGTGAAAAGTTACAGAAGATATAAATCACAAGTTCTTTGTAAACTCAGAATTTTAGTTCGTAGTCGGTGATGAAATTAGGCATTTCATCTGCGAAGACTATAACATATCAACTAAGATGATTTATCTTGATCATGGAAGTGGAGACTTCTAGTTGTTATGTTGATATGTTTTAAGAGTTAAGACATATTAAACTGGACCGCTGTGAGATTTATTATTCTCCTAACGACTGTCAAATGAATAATAAATCTCACGACTTCTATTTACATCAACTCTAAATCCTGAGAGAATAATGGACCTGATCATGAGGTGTAGGTTGCTTTGATATATTAAGAGTGAGATCTATAAGTTACGGTCAAAACCTCAGTATGTTGGGCAACCGCATTTAATATTGATGGAACATATATTCTCAAGATGGAATTCATAATCTCTTAACGGAGATATAAAATATTCTCTTGAGATAAGTTTAATGGGTTTGGTTATTCAGAGTGTTGGACCCAACCACTTTAGTAAGGAGTTACTAAAGTATATATTTATAAAATTGGATTTCATAAATATATGATGAATAACATAAAGGATTAAACCGGATACTCAAGGATTAAGATGTAGTAATCTTCAAAGTGGCAGTCTACATTCATGACTTTGTATTACTATGAATATTTTAATGAAGGGGTTGCATGTATAATAAAGTCTTGGGATATAATTTATTAATAAGGCCTCGAGTGCAATTATATTCTTATAGTGGTATTGAATATAATTAATGGTAACTTTGGACTTGTCAAGAGTTGACAGAAAAGCCCAAGGCCCATTGGAACTAGAGTCTTATTTGTTCCCTTTTGGTCCCACCCCAAGCCACATACTAGAGCTCAATTGGAATGGCCTAAAAGTCTAGCCCAATTAGATAATCAGTTGTATATAAGGAGAGAAACATACAGAATTTCAAAAGTACTTTTTCATAAGGAAAAGAAAAAGGTTTTCATAAAACTTTCATAAGGTGGTTTTCATTGAGATCACACAAGGAATGAAATGGTTTGTATGTGAGTGTTGGACACTCTCTTATTCTCTCATTGGAAACTGATTGAGAGACCACACATCTTGGGCATCAAGTGGAATTAGAGTGAAGATTAAAAGTGTTTCCAAGTACTTCTGATCTTTGGTTTTGAATTTCACCACACCAAGGTACGCTTTCTTGTTCTTAAATTCTGAAACTTATATAGTACATGTTATCAATTGCGAATGAAGTAGATCCGTTAATTTTCCGCTGCGTATGTTTTGTATGTGATACAAACATATATTTTTCCAATAGTAGGCACTAAGACTAACAACTGTTAACAAAAGGACCAATTGTGCTCATTTTTTAAACTTGAGGACCAACAACACTCATTTGAAACTTGAGTGATCAATAGTGCTTAATGTGAGAGTCAAAAACACAAAATTGAGGAGCTAGCCTTAAATTCTTGATCAACACAACTAATTTGTAGAGGATGGGAGACGGAAATCCACAATAGGAAGGTTAACAAGATGGATGAAGACAAAGAAAATTTGAATCAAGGCTTTCTATGTATAAGGATTGTATTTCCGAGGTACAAGGTTCTTAAGGATGAATACAAGTGATAACTCTTCTCACTTTCTCTCTCTTGTTCTTCCTTGGGGGTTTTTTTTTTTTTTTGGGATCAAAGGGACTTGTTGTTGTTGTCATTAATGGTATTAATGTTTGTCTTGCTCTTCTTCGTTGGAGTTTTGGCAAATTGTTTGGTTTCAGGCTTACAAGCTATATTCAAAGTAGCATTAGCATTGGCCACAACAATAAGAACACATGGTTCTTGGTCCTGTTTTTCTTAAATTCAAATTTTTCTACTGAATCTGGTGCATACTCAAAAAGACGTTTTTCATCAGTGGGGGAGTTAAGTATTCCTCGTTGGCCATAGAGTTTGATGGAGAGAAGGGGATAGGTGTTTGAGAAAATTGTTAGAGTAAAAAACTTAATAAGCAAGTTAAAGTTGTTTGAGAAGATTAATAATAGGAAATCCACAATGGGAGATGGAAATCCACAATAGGAAGATTAACAAGTTGGATGAAGGCAAAGACAATTGAATCAACACTTTCTATATATAAGGATCGCATTCCCAAGGTACGAAGAGGGGCTCTAAAGGATGAATACAAGTGATGACTCTTCTCACTTTCTCTCTCTTGTTCTTTCTTGGGTTTTTTTTAGATCAAGGGGACTTATTATTGTTGTTATTGTCATTAATTGTATTAATGTTTGTCTTGCTCTTCTTCTTTGGAGTTTTGGCAAACTGTTTGGTTTCAGACTCATAAGCCATACTCTAAGTAGCATTAACATCGGCTACAGCAACAGGAACATGGTTCTTGGTGCCATTCTTCCTAAGTTCAAAATTTTCTACTAAATCTGGTGTATACTCAAAAAGACGTTTTTTCATTAGTAGGGGAGTTGAGTATTTCTCGTTGACCATGGATTTTGATGGAGAGAAGGGGATAGGTGTTTGAGAAGATTGTTAAAGAGAACAACTGAATAAGCAAGTTAGATCTGTTTAAGAAGATTAACAATAGGAAATCCACAATAGAAAGATTAACAAGATGGATGAAGACAAAGACAATTGAATCAAGGCTTTCTGTATATAAGGATCGTATTCCCGAGGTACAAAGAGGGGTTCTTAAGGATGAATACAAATGATGACTCCTTTCACTTTCTCTCTCTTGTTCTTTCTTGTATTTTTTTTTTATTTTTTTTGGATCAAGGGGACTATTTGTTGTTGTTGTTGTTGTCATTAATGGTATTAATGTTTGTCTTGCTTTTCTTCGTTGGAGCTTTGGTAGACTATTTGGTTTCAAGCTCATAAGCTGTTGTTGTTGTTGTTGTTGTTGTTGTTGTTGTTGTTGTTGTTGTTGTCATTAATGATATTAAAGTTTGTCTTGCTCTTTTTCGTTAGAGTTTTGGTAGGCTGTTTGGTTTCAAGCTCACAAGTTGTATTCAAAGTTGCATTAGCATCGGCTACAGCAACAGGAACATGGTTCTTGGTCTCGTTATTCTTAAGTTCAAATTTTTCTTCTGAATCTAGTGCGTACTCAAAAAGACGTTTTTTCATCAATGGGGGAGTTGAGTATGTTGGAAAAATACATGTTTGCATTGCATACAAAACATACGCAGCGGAAAATTAACGGATCTACTTTATTCGCAATTGATAACATGTACTATGTAAGTTTCATAATTTAAGAGCAAGAAAGTGTACTTTGGTGTGATGAAATTCAAAAACAAAAATTCAGAAATACTTGGGAACACTTTTAATCTTCACTCCAATTCCACTTAATGCCCAAGAAGTGTGGTCTCTCAATCAATTTCCAATGGGAGAATAAGAGAGTGGCTTACACTCACATACACACAATTTCATTTCTTAAGAAAGCTCTTAAAAATTCTCTTATGAAATTCTGTATGTTTCTCTCCTTATATTTTACTGATTATCTAATTAGGCTAGCCTTTTGGGCCATTCCAATCGGGTTTTAGTATGTGGCTTGGAGTGGGATCAAAAGGGAACAAATAAGATTCTAGCTCCAATGGGCCTTGAGCATTTTGCACTCTAGGCCTTATTAATAAATTATATCTCAAGACTTTATTATACATGCAACCCCTTCATTAAAATATTTGTAGTAATATAAAGTCATGAATGTTGACTGCTACTTTGAAGATTATTACATCTTAATCCTTGAATATCCGGTTTAATCATTTAAGTTATTCATCGTATATTTATGAAATTCAATCTCATAAATATATACTTTAGTAACTCCTTACTAAAGTGGTTGGGCCCAACACTCTGAATAACCAAACTCATTAAACTTATCTCAAGGGAATATTTTATATCTCCGTTAAGAGATTATAAATTCCAACTTGAGAATATATGTTCCATCAACATTAAATGCGGCTGCCCAACGTACTAAGGTTTTAATTATGACTTTAGATTCCACTTTTGATATATCAAAGCAACCTACACCTCATTATCAGGTTCATTATTCTCTCAGAATTTAGAGTTGATGTAAATAGAAGTCATGAGATTTATTATTCATTTGACAGTCGTTAGGATAATAATAAATCTCACAGCGGTTCAGTTCAATATATCTTTACTCTTAAAATATATCAACATATCAACTAGAAGTCTCCACTTCCATGATCAAGACAAATCATCTTAGTTGATATGTTATAGTCTTCGCAGATGAAATGTCCAATTTCATCACCGACTACGAACTAAAATTCTGAGTTTACAAAGAACTTGTGATTTATATATTCTGTGACTAAATCACATACTATGCATCTCATGGACTAAGATAATGTCTCATTAGTTCATTTATAAATAGTCTCATATAATTTAATAATTTAATTATTTATAACATGCCAATAAATTGGATTTTAGGGCATAAACCCCAACAGAGTATTCCTCGTTGGCCATGGAGTTTGATGGAGAGAAATGGATAGATGTTTGAGAAGATTGTTGGAGAGAACAATTGAACAAGCAAGTTAGAGCTGTTTAAGAAGGGATGAGAGGTACCGTATGATTCTATAAGAGTAATAAATAGACTAAATTAGTTTAAAGTATTACTTTCTTTCTTTCTTTCTTTTTTCTTTTTAAATTCTAAAGAAATTTTCTTTTACTTTTAGATATATATATGAGTAATTTAGCTATCATTTGAAATTCCACCACTTATTACATGAAAATATATTGCCTTAGCCCTTAGGCCTTAGCTAGTGATAAGAGTATTCATTGGATAACAATTCTAATGATTACACACCGTTCTCTTCTCCAAAAAAATTACACAAAGCTCAACACTTCCTTTTTACAAATCAGTCAATTAGGTGAAGAACTTTCTATGTATGGCCTTGTAATGGTAATTACCCATGGGAGTTATGAAGGAAGTCTTCTCATGGTCTTCAGGGGCTAATGTAATCTGGTGATAGCCCTAAAAAGCATCAAGGAAGCTCGTCCTTAGATGCCCAAATGTAGCATCCACAAGCTGATCAATTTTTGGCACCAAAAATTGGTCTTTGGGGCAGGCTCTATTTAAATTTGTGAAATTTACACACACCCTCCACTTCCCGATCTTCTTCTTCACCACCACAGTGTTGGCCAATCACTCAAGCTTGAACACTTCTTCAATGGCCCCAATCTCTCTTAACTTATCTACTTCTTCCTTCATAGCATTAAAGTGAATATCTGAGGACCTTCTAGGCTTCTGCTTCTTTGGAGTACATTAGGATCTACGTTGAGTTTATGGCACAAAAACTCTAGATCCACTCCCGGGGCCTTGTAAGGACTCTAAGCAAACATGTCTTTGTTATTGACTAGGAAAAGCAACAACTATACCTTTCAGGGAATGGGAGGTCTTTACCGACCTGGAAATACTTGTCCCCAGTATCTATATAGACCTTCTCTAATTGCTCACATTGTTCCTTCATAGTGGGTTGGGTGTCTGAACCCACTGAGGTAGCAGGTTGCAATTGCTATGAGCCCCAAAGAATCTCTAGCTACTGCGACTGCTACTTGTGTCCAATAGCTGTAATCAGGTATTGTTGGGCTGCACCTTGATCCCCCCCGAAGCACATGAATTCCTTGGTCAATGGGGAATTTCACCTTCTAATGTAGAATGGATCCACGAACGACCGAAGATATCTGTGTAAGGGGAATAAGAGTGCACCGCAATGATATCCGCTAAGACTTTCTTTCCCCCTACCACCACGAGGAGCCGGATCTGTCCCACGAGAGTTACTACCGTCCCATTAAATGCAACAAATGGAGTGTCATACTTTGATAAGTCCTTTTGCGTGAGCCCCAGTCCTTGTTATAAATCGGGATACATGACCTCAGCCGCACTTCCTTGATCAACCATTACTCTCTTCACATTAAAATCCAAGATTCTAATGGTCATTGGGCGTCGTCATGAGGTTGAATAGTTCCCTCTTTGTCTTTTCTCGAGAACTTGAGGAAGTCGTCCTTCCACCTTGGCTTCTTGATTGGCTGGGGCTCTGAATCTGCCTCTAACGTAGGAGCCACAGTCAAAATTCTTAGAGTCACCTGGCCAAGAAGGCTCGAGGCCTTAGTTGCATGGATCACTTCTATAATACAAATGGGGGGAAATGTGGCTTGCGACCCACTAGCTTCCATCCTTCTTGACGATGGGGATGATCCTGGGATAAGAAATCCTTTACGTGCCCTTTTCCGACTGGTTTAAGTGATCTTTCAATGTCCTACAGTCTTCCGTGGTATGTCCCCATTCTCGATGATAGGAACAGAAAAAGTTCTGATTCCTTCAGGAGGCATCTCCACTCATCTTCTTTGGCCAATGCAAGTAGGGCTCATTCTTGATCTTCTCTATAATTCGAAAGACTAGCTCCTTGTACAATGAGTTTAACACTTTGGTCCTCTGCTGCGGCCCCTAAGGGTCGAAGTCACTTCTAGGCTAAGGAGGAGGATAATCCACTCTTACCTCCTTTCTCTTGACTGCGGCCGCCTTGGATTTGGACTTGGCCTGCAACCGGTCATCCTCTAACCTCTTGTATTCCTCTACCCTCTCCATTAACTCATGTATATTTGTGACCAACTGTAGAGTGAGTGAGGTCTTAAGGTCGGAGTCGATGGGAAGGCTGACCTTAAAGTTACTAGCAGCTACTCTTTCATTATTTTCCTCAATCTCATTATACAACTCCTAGTAATGATTAGAGTATGCCCTAAAGGTCTCTCCTTCTTCCATGGACATAGAGATTCGGGAATCAAATGGTCTCGGGGCTCTACTGAATGTAATGAACCTTGCTTCGAATGCTCAGGTTAACTCATCATAGTTATGGATAGACCCTTTCTCTAGCCCATCAAACCATTTAATGGCTGGCAAGGTTGGAAGGGAAGATCTTGCACATCAACGCCTCATTCTTGGAGTAAATGGCCATGCTCTGGTTATAGCGATTGACATGGTTAATAGGGTCAAACTTACCATTATAGTTGACAAAGATGGGCTTAACAAATCTTCGGGTAAGTCAGTGCTCTCTATTTCCTCGGAGAATGAAGAACGAGAAATCTGTTGTAAAGCTTTACTCATTGCGTCATTCCCCAAGTTCTGTGGGGTTAAGGGTTCTCTGCGATCCACTTGCATCCCAAACCTCCTTGGTGAAGCTCCCCTCACTGCTGTTTATTGTGAAAAGGGCCCTTTATGCCTGTCCCTACAAGAGGGGAGAGAGGAGGGGGGGGGGGGGAGAGTCCACCCCTCCATATCTCCTAACCGGAGAGACTGTTCTCTCCCTATATCTGCGTGGTGTGGTGATAGATCTTTCCTTGTACCACCGAGGAGGGGAATCCATCCTTTTTCTATCCATTTGGTGATTCCCAAGCTATTTTTCCCTCCACGGGAGTCTCCTTTGGCAGGGCTATGAGCTCGCTAATTCTGATGCTCTTTACTACACCTGGCATCCCGTTGTAAGGCCAGCACTTGTACTCTAAACCGATCTATCTCTCGGTTCCTACTAGATTGAGAGGGTCCTGCGAAGTTTGTTACTAACCTCTCCCTTTGACACGAAGGGGGCACAAGCACCCTACTATAACTCCGTGGGGATTCCTCCTGACCTTTTCTTCTTAATCCATATTGCAACCTTTTGTTTCCTGAGATGGGCTCGATTGACATGCTCGGCCTTGATGGTTCAGGAGCCCTATTCCTTCTCTGAATCGTCATCTTGACTCCAACTAAGTAATAATCCTATTGCTTGGTGGATTTTCTCACAGATGGTGCCAATTGCTGGAGTAAAAAAAACAAAACTAAAGAGTTAGCTAGCCTTGAATTCCTTATCAACACAACTAATTTGTAAAGGATGGGAGACGGAAATCCATAATGAAAAGATTAACAAAATAGATGAAGATAAAAACAATTGAGTCAAGGCTTTTTATATATAAATATTGTATTCCCAAGATACAAAGATGTGTTCTTAAGGATGAATACAAGTGATGACTCTTCTCACTTTCTCTCTTGTTCTTCCTTGGAATTTTTTTTCTGGATCCATCCTCCTATTGCCCTTCCCTTCATTTTATAGCCATCCTTCTCCTCATCCAGCTATCTTGGGCTTATTTGGATTTAGGGGGATATTTGTCCTATCAGCACCTCCTCCTGCCATTTTTGATCATGAAGGCGGATTTTTGGGGGTATCCTCACTGTTCAGGCCATTCATTCAGCATTTAATGTGGCTGACATTAGGTGAGGGAGGTCTTAAATGTAAAGGTGATTGTTACATTGGGCTCTGTGTTTTCTTTGACGTATTCCCCGAGAAAGTAGGTGAAGGAGGGCATCCTCGGACAGACCAACGATCATTCCACGATTGGCCCGTGTTTTCTTAGAAAGTCGAGCTTCTTGGACGACCTCAAAAACGGGCCCAAGTGACCTCCTCTTGTTGGGAGGCCCACTCAACCTTGGTTGGATCCCAATTCAGGCCTATTTCTCGAATAGGATTTCTCGAAGTCTTCTCTTCGGGTTAAGGTCCTCGGGGCAAAGTTCCGGTCCACTCCCCCACACTTAACAACCAAACTTTAGAAACCAGACAATGTATTTTGCCTAAAAAATAATCTAACTTTCATATTTTTTTTCTCATAATTAATAAAAGTTCTGGTTAACGGGTATCTTTAGAGTATTTGTTAATATATTATATTAGAAAAGTTCTAATACCACTTTTATGGAAATATAAAAAGCATTTTAAAAAAAAAGTTTTTATTTTTTTTATTTTTTATTTTTATAAAAAGTTCCTAAAAATATTCTTAAAATAATGCCTTTGTGCATTGTTGACTTTTTCCTTTAATAAATAAGTTATTTAAAATTATTAAATTATAGGATACCAATTTTTTTTTCCTGCTGCTTGTTCTCTTCCATATATATAAACTAACTCAGAGGCCCCATGAAATATAAACTGCAACCTCACGCCACCATGAGGGATGGGGGTTGTTTGGTAGTGTAACTATAACAACAGTTTTTAGTGTTTAAACAACATTACACGTATTTCCATATATTTTTTCACCCACACGTATTTTCAAAAAATACAAATAACATTACTAAACACCTCTAGAGCTCATTGGTTCGTTTTCCACCTTTTCAAAGTTGCTTTTAAATTTTTTGATTAAATTAGCTTTGGAATAATAAATCTATCAATGACGTAACTTTTTTCATAATTATTTTGAATAATTTACTAAGGGTCCGTTTGGATTGAACTTATTGTTGTTGAAACTGAAAACTGAAAACACTGTAGCAAAATAATTTTTAAATGTGTAAATAGTACCATGGAACCCATTTTTAATACTTTTAAATGCATGAACAGTGCTGTTACAGTGCGTGAATAGTGCTGCTACAGTGATTTTTGTCTCTGAACAGTAAAATCATGTGATTTTACTGTTCATGCGCTGAAAAAAAAAAAGAAAAAAAAAAAGGCTGAAAACGCAAAACGCAGACGCAAAATGCTGAATCCAAACCACACCTAAGTTGGTAAATTATTAGTAACCAAAAATCATTATTACATTACATCATCATTTATACCACTTTTATTATCAATCACTTCCCATTCCATTATTTCCTAAAAAAAAAAAAAAAAATTCCATTCCATTAGACTGAGATTCAGATTTTAAGTTTCTCAAAAAAAAAAAAAAAAAAAGAGATTCAGATTTTAAGATAAGGTCAAATGAGGTTTTAATATTATTACCAACCACTTGTCAGGTCTACAATTGGTAAGTTACTAAAAAAATTGCCTCAATAAACTCACTGAGACATTAAAATTTTTTAATATGCCAACTAAGGTGCGTCAAGAGCAAGTTTGAGCAATAATGGTCTTTATTCATTTCCTCAAAGGGGAAAATGCACCCTATTAAAAACGAATTTGGCTATTTACTAGATTAATAATTTAATATATTCTGTTTCTCAAAAAAAGAAAAAAAAGAAAAAAAGAAAAAAGATTAATATATTCTGAGCCTCTATAATCTTTCTCGCCCATGGAATGAGACGTCACTCATTTTGAAAAGGTATCACTCTATCTCTTCTTCTTCTCTCTCCATTTTTTTTGTGTTAGTGGTTGTGGGATAGACTATAGAGGAATAGTTAAAGATGTTATATGAACTAGGCTACTAGCTCTTGGCTTTATTCAATTTGCTTTTTTTTTTTTTATAATCTATTCAATTTGCTTTTAATGACATGTGTTGGTTTCACTTTTCATTTGGTGCTTGTGTTCTTTCCTTTCAATATAGGATAGACAAAGTTGAAATTCTTTGACCAAAGAAGAAAGATGGGTATTGGGTTTGCATCTTGGAGCCTCTTCCTTTATCTCTTAATCGTTCTGGTAATCTCAAAATTGTAGTTGTTTCTTATATATTGCAATATTCATGTCTTTCAGAAGAAATAGTATTGACTTTTTGAAGTTTCTGATTAGGATTTTATTAACCATTTCCACTTTGTCACTGAATTTTCTACAGTTTGTTCATGGAATTGGAGCAAGTGAGTTGACCAAAACTCACCAAGAAGAGCTTATAGATCATAATCATATGAATGGTGATGTTCCTAGCATGGACAGTGATAGCAAGGAACATGATGATGTCCATATAATATTATATGATTCCCAAAAACAACATGTCATGAACGATCAATCTAAGCTCCATGTGCATGCTCATCATTCATCCCACATGGATCATATGGACACTTCCTCAATGATCTTCTTCACTGTGAAGGATCTAAAGGTTGGAAAAAAATTGCCCATCTATTTCCCTAAGAGAGATCTTTCAACTTCTCCTCATTTGTTGCCAAGAGAAGAAGCTGACCCAATTCCCTTCTCATCAAAACAACTCCCATACCTTCTTGAATTCTTCTCTTTCTCTTCTGACTCTCCCCAAGCCAAAGCCATGAAAGATACACTCAAAGAATGTGAGACTAAACCCCTCAAAGGAGAGACCAAGTTCTGTGCCACTTCCTTAGAATCCATGCTTGATTTTACACGTGGCATAATGGGGTTGGAGTACTCTCCTTTCCAAGTTCTAAGTACCTCCCACCTCACTAAGTCAACCACCCTTTATCAAAACTACACTTTCCTAAAGATGCCTGAGGAAATTCCAGCTCCCAAGATGGTAGCATGTCATACCATGCCTTATCCTTATACCATTTTCTATTGCCATAGCCAACACAGTGAGAACAAGGTGTTTAAGGTAACACTGGGTGGTGAGAATGGTGATTTGGTGGAGGCTATAGCTGTTTGTCACATGGATACCTCTCAATGGAGCCCTGATCATGTGTCATTTCGTGTGCTTGGGGTTCAGCCAGGGACCTCCAGCGTGTGCCATTTCTTCCCAGCAGATAATTTTGTATGGGTCCCGAAACCTGTGTCAATTTAGTAGTCTATAATAGCAAAGTGATGATGTTTTATCTGGTCCTGATGCTACTGTGGCGCATGAATACATGAGCCTAGTATATAGTGTTAAATAAATGTAGACCAGCGTTGTTTCTTGTAATTGTGGTTTTATGGTTTGTAGTTTATCAATGAAGAAAGTAGTTTTTCTGTGTAACAAGTTCTCATTTTTGAGATTTACATCTAGTTAGACTTAAATTATTGCACTTGCATTTTTTTTATTAAAAATTATAGGATTGTTTATGCAATTATGCTTCTCTGCTTTCATTTTCATACAGTTCACACCACTAACTTTGCCTAATTTCATAGTTGATGTGTGCATGTATTTACGTGTTTGTTTTAAAAATCATTCCTCCTCTTAGACTCGGCTTCAAATCTTTTACCTATTAAGTCTTGACCAAAGTGAACGAAGAATATTCCTTACATAAACCTGAAACTTTAGGTGGGGGATATTTTGCAATTGGCTGAACTTAACTTGAACTTGATCGAAGAAAAAAAAAAATGAATTCCAGAGAGAGAGAGAGAGAGAGAGAGAGATTTCCTGACTTAAAAAGACAATTAAATTTTGGTTAGCTTGGAGTGTGTGAATCGACCATACATAGAGTCATATTGACCCTTTGTTATTTGACGCGTGCAGCAAAAAATAGAATATACGTGTGTATATATATATATATGTATGGACTTGGCTTGAGTTTAATGCCTCCAATGCATTGTACTCATTTCAACGGTGACATAAAGTAAACGCATCATTATCTCAATGAATTTAATGTACAGGACTCAACTTTTTCCAACATCTATTTCAAGAAAAATACAGGAATGCTTGAGAAAACCTTCTATTTGACACAGTGGATTAGTCTCATGAAATAGAATACACATTTATTTTTTCTTCAAAAGCACATGAACGCTTGAGAAAATCTTGAATTCATAAAGAAAAGTTGAAACAAATACTATGAAATTTTATTGATAATAATTACCTTGATGCCCAAATGGATGATATTTATAGCCCACAAATATCAAATGTTTTTGGGACAAAGAAAGTTTCCATTTTTTATCTACCTTTTACCTATTTCTCATTGAAACCAAGGTTATCCCAACAAGGTTTAAAGGCAGTTTAAAAAAAAATTAGAATATATGCATTTATACGTCTGAGATCTGAAATATATGAAAACCAATCTGCCAATATAAGTTCCTGGCCCCCAATTTCACCGTTAAATTTATCTTCCTTTCTAACTTTTCGTTAAAAAAAAAACACAAATAGTTATCTGGACATCAATATAATAAAAGCTTTTTTTTAGAAATGTTATGCACACAACATTATTATAATAAATCTTATGTCGCAAATTTTTATTTGTTATTTTTAAATTGTGGATTTAAATTAGAACCAATAATAGTTTACAATTATAATTTGTTGTGAAAGTATTGTGAATATAACATTTTTCTTATTTTTTTAAGTATTATATACACAATATTTGAACAACAATTATCTCATAAAATAAAGGAGATAAAAAGGGATTTCAAATTTTCTCGTTCAAAATTTTTTTTTTTTTTTTAAGCTTACTTTGGAATTAACGGTGGAAGGAGGCTGTGTTCTGTCCACTTGTCTCCTTTGTATACGTTTATTTTCCTGCCTGCATTTTGAGTTTTCCTTTTTTTTTTTTTTTTTTTTGATGCACCCGTTTCAGCTTTTAGGAGACAAAGTGCACTGTTCATGCATTGTTTATGCACTGTTCACGAGACCCACAACCACTTTATTCAAAAAAAAATATTAAAAATAAGTCCTACGACACTATTCACACATTTAAAAATTATATTTAATATTTTCAATTTTCAAAAAACAATACCAGTTGATTTGCATTTGGGCTGATAGGCAACCTATTCAACACCCATAATAAGTGAGTCTTTTTTACTCTTCTCAGTTTTTCTCCTCTCTCTCTCTCACTCTCTTTTCCATCATTTTCTCAATTTTTCTTATTCATCTCTGTCTGATTAGCTTTTTCTTTCTTTCCTTCATAGTTGTTTTATTCTAGAGTTTCTCTGATTGCTAAGCTCAAGTGCCTTTCAATTATAACCTCCACACTCCACGTGTGTGGTTAAAAAATTAGACGCTTTAAAAGCTAAACAGTATTTAATCCATATTATCTACTCCCCATGTGTGATGTGACTTCTCTTCAATTCCTCTTTATTTTTTATAATTATTTTTGAGAAGATCCTTTTTTATAGGATTTTTTTTTTTTTTTGGTTTAATTGTACGTATTTTATATATAATATATAACATATAAACTGCCTAGTATATCATATAAGTATATAACCATAAGTCTACTAAACAAATAATTTCACAAAAAAATTGACATCTTTCTAATTGACATCTTTCTGAGTGGCAAGCTATTAATGGTTGGTAATAAAGTAATATCAATAGTTGATCCAAATAAAAATCAGTAAGAACTTACCAATTCAACTATTATGAATAAAAACTATGAAAAATTATTGTGTTTATAGTATTGCTCATCGTATAAATATAAAATGTAATATTTGATTAGATATTTAATTTCTTTTTAGATATTTAAATTATATATTATGCTTAAATTCAACAAAAACACATTCAATTTCATTTTCTAGTCTCCCTCCCCCCAACAAAATCCTGGCTCGCCACTGTTTAAAGGTTTGGTAGATTACATCAACAATACTACAAACACAACATATTTCAAGGTGCGATCATACTAGCACTAATGCCCAGGTATTTGTGAATATATGATATGTTTTTGGGACATATTGCAATTGATATTCTCCATGCTGCATTGAAGGAAAAGGAGACGCGTCTCAGAATACAGGTATGGGAAACACAATTATAACAAATCCTTCCGGAGGAAGCATCAAATAAATTGGAAGTTGATTTGTTTTTATCATGGTGCACATACAAATCCATATAACAATTAAAGAACCTGCCTTGGCACCACAAAAATGGTTTCTCCTTGCGAGCGCACTATCTAAACTGATGTGATAAAGAGGTCTGGGGCAGAAACTGTTGTGCATGACGCGTTCTTAAGGTGCAGTATTGAAAATTCAGTGTTGCTGCTTAAGCCACCTCTGCCCTATACTGTTTATCAGTCTATGACTCTATATTGATGTTGTTTCAAACAGCATCGATCATATGGGGAAAATAGATCCATATTTCACGCAATATAATAAATAAAATAAATATTAAAAAAAATGTAAAACATAACTTTAATACTATGATGATGGATGATGATGATATCTGTTAAGTGTATAGAAAACAATAAATAAATAAAAGTGACAAAGAGAAAGAAAAAGAAAGAGTGAGAACATATGAAATTAATTAATTAAAATAGTTTTACTGATCTAATGGCCTATATCTACTGTGAAAAGCCTTTGATAATTATATCTTTATTATTAAGTATTACAATGAATCCATTGAAGGATATTAATTACCTCGAGAGCGCCTGTCGCAAGAATTCACAAGATCTTTCATTTACCAATACTAGTTTGTACTTTGTACCTTTGCAAGCAAGCTGTGTGAACCTCTGTCTCTAGGCTTAAGGCATTAATTTAGGGTTACAATATACTCACTTGCAATATAAATAGGAGTAAGATTTTGCACTTCAAGTAGGATTACGATTATTATACTTATAAGATTACTTTGCTTACACTCTAAGTATGATTAGATACAAGAACCAGAACAACTGACTTGAGCCTTGGTATCTTTAACTATAAACATTTCAACCTTCAAATTTCCAACATGCTTATAAATTAGAGAGAAATGAGGACAACCAAAACCAAAGCTCAAATTTCCAACATACCTCCCAGGCTCCCAGTTGATTTGTTTTTATCATGGTATCGAATTAGGTGTTCGAGGTATGTTGGATTTGTAATTATGTAGAACTGGGAGGCAGAAGTTTAAAGCTTTTCATAGATTTTCACAATTTTGATGAGCATAAGTTTTACTGGAAGGCATCAAATGCTTAAAATTTATTAAGCTTAAGCTTAAAGCTTTTCCTGTTTTCCATAGACGTTCACAATCTTGCTGAGAGGACTAAACCTCCAAAGTGATCAAACCAAAAAACTGAGAAGGCCATAAACATAAATAATTTCCAATGTTTAAACAAAGAACAAGATTTATAAACCAGTCATTCTCCTCCAAAACAAGCTTCAATTAATCACTAACCAAACACTAAATGAAATTGTACAAACATGAGACTTCAGCTACATACTTCGTCTAATCAGATGACACACAGTAGAATCACGATCATATATATAAATATATATATATATATATATATATATATATGCATTAGAAGCTTCAACCCTGCTTGATATGTTCAACAAAGAACTACTCTTCTTTCAGCTCCGAACCATGGTAATTTGGTTCAAAGTCCTTGACATTAGGCTTCTCTTCTTTGGCATGATATATAATAGCATTAGGCCTAGCGTCAAAATCCAGAACAAAATGGTCCTTCTTTGTTGCATCAAAGAGATATGGTGGATCTTGATGAAAAAGTTCTTTGATTGCCTCCGGGATAGGTTGGTCTTTCATTATGCTTTCCCAGTAGTCTCCTGTGTCTTTTCTAGCATCGTTGGGGTTGACAAACTATTGTGCACAAAACACAAGTTAGCATAAGAAGAATGCATATCTGCAAATTAAGAAAAGCAATGAAAAGACAAATGTGCTTGAAGAGTTTTAGACGTGACTATTTGTTAATAAGAACCTAACAAAGCCAATTCAAATTTGACAATGATAGAGGTGAAATTCAAGTTAACTAAGTTGATTTAGGAGAATTAAAATAATGCAAACACTGGTAATAAACAATTATTCAACATGTTAGTATGAAAGGCTTACCAAGAGAAGAGAAAAGAGAAAGAAGATAGCTAAGACTAAGATAGATTTCATGTCTTGGGTATCTTGTTGATAGACTATTTGATTTGTTACTTTGAATGGTATTACTATCAACCTCTGACTTATACCTTTTATAGGCCAATAATGTCAAGTCTAATATTTTTAATACAATTCATTATTACTAACATACAAAAATTTGTGACCCCAAAAACTTAAAGCTTTGCAAATATATTTATATATAAAATATATTTACTTGGATGATGTCATGGTCGGTCAGATAGTCCACAAAAAGCTCCTTAGACTATGAACAGCTCGAAATCTAAATGTGCATACTGCACAGTGCTAGTAATTAAACAATGGATTTGAACTATTGCAGTTATATCAGGAAAATAAAGCAAGATTAAAACATTTTTAAACTAATTATTGAAGATCACTTGCTTGGGTTTTTTTTTTTTTTTTGGATATATAAATTCTTTTGAGGAATTGTTCATTGGGTTGAGGCATGCCAGCAGGGAAGAAAGCAAAGTGAAGCTGTATTCATAGAACTTAGAGAGGCAATTAATTAAAAATTGAAACTTGTTCTTGGTTTGGGAAGCAAGTCAGCAACTGGCTTATATAGTATCTACCCAAGTTATTAGCTCTAATTTTTTTTAAATCAATCTTAATTAAATTCAATGGAAAGTGCACCCAACTACTTTTCTTGAATATTGTAATAATTACTTAATTTTTTTAATAACTAATTAACTAGGTTGTTGGTGAGAGATCTGATATTGCCATTACCATTAATTTTTAGATGTCATATTTTTATTTGTAGTATAATTAACTAAATTATCAGTACTTGCGCCTCCCTAGCCCGTTGATGAAATCTAATATTTGATCAATTATCTGTATTCTGTATATATAATATCATTTTTTGATAAACCTGTTATATAAAATCATTGACTACGATATTTATGATGATAGTATCATATTGTGTAATATCTTAATATATTCTAACAATATGAACAATATGTACTATCTTAATATATTCTAACAATATGAACGTGCAACTCACACAAACAAATCACATTCTTCTCAATGAGGTGTATATGACTTGTTTATTAAAATGCTCTAAATCCTTTCCTCCTGTTCTAGCTAGATATATAAATATATATATATATATTTATACATATATATATATTTATACATATATATATATATATAAATTATTGTGTTAAATTTTTTATACTTTTTTTCCCCAAATGAATGTGTGTGCATTTTAAATATTTACTGTTTGGAACTCAAAATCAAAAAGTTTGGAATTTTCGGATTTGAATGTTGTTGTATTGTTGTATTGCTCCTGCACCTAAATGATTCATTTTTTTTCTTGGCAAAACTAGGCTTCATGACAAAATAAAAGATGATTTTGTAAAGGAATCTTTGCTTTTGTACATAAATATTGGAACCATGATTTCAGTTCAGGGGGCAAGATTGGAAGCAAAATTAATTATTTTTAAAAAATGGTCAAAATTAATAAAATAAATAAATATTCAACTATGCAATAATATAATCATCATACAAAATCTAATATATATTCAATCATTGATTACTTAATTAACAAAACTAATCAACTTAACTCTAATAACAATCTCCGCCTACACCAAAAACTGATTGGTGTCTTGGTTTGATGACAAAGAGTTATTATCAAAAGCGGACGCCATAGGTTGAAACTCTCAAAAAAAAAAAAAAAAAGACATAATTCAATTATTCAAAATAAATCAATGTAAAGTTGTTTAAAAATATAACAATATATATATTTTGAAAAATTATGTAAAATTCAATTTTCTTTCTCTATTATTGACATTATTTAAAATTTGGATTTATAGCAAAAGTTTAGAGTTTGAAAAAGTAAAAGAGTACTCAAGGATTAAGGGGAAAAAAGATTAATAGATGGATACAAACTTCAAAGGATCTAGTGTTGTAAGATAAGACATATGTAGAGTGTTCCCTAACCCCCTTCCAATTTTATATTTAAATTATGGAACCAATTATTTTAAGTTTTAGATAAATTTGATTTAAATTTAAAAAGTGATGTGACATGAGAAACTTCAGTTTTAATATTTGTTAAAGACCAAGTGCCATTAGTTTCAACTTTCAAGAAATATTTTTCTTATACTATCAAAAAAAAAAAAAATCAAGAAATTAATTATTTCTTTGGTGGAAGGCAAGGAAATATAGAATTTTTAAAGACTCCTATAGTATAGGAGTTTTGGAGGGAGGTCACCCCTTGCCCCTCTTATCGTCACTGTTTTATTGTTAATAATTGAAGAATTTAAAAAATCCAAAAAGTTTTGTGAACCAAAATCAGATGCCATAGGTTGACCTAAAACAAAGCCTTGACGCATGCTTATTCAAAAGATGGATGGTTTCAAGTTGTCAATGATGAAGAGCTCGTACTATATGTCCTTGCCTCGTATTTCTTTAATTATTTTTATTTATTTGTTTGTAGTTTTTACTTTACAACAATGATAGCACTCATATCTATTAAAGAAGATGGAAACAGGGATCATCTTAGCTTCATGTTGAGAAGATTCTTAATAATTAGGGCTGTTTGTTGTTGTTGTTTAAACAACAATTTTTAGTATTTAAACAATATTACACGTATTTTTATATACTTTTTCATCTACACATATATCCAAAAAATACAAATAATATTACTAGAAATATTTTGCCAAACGTACCCTTAATCACTTTTTTTATCACAATTTTTGCCATAATTGATGCAATGGTAGACTATGAGTAGTGAAACAAAAATTTGATAAAGCAAGTTCTAGTTATTGGTAAAGTCTTTTATTGTTGAATAAAATATTTATATTTAAATTCTATCTGTATCAAAAATTAATTAGTGTTTTAGTCTAATAATAAAGAGTAATCATCGCCTCCACAAGTTAAAATCCTATTTTCTATATATATAACCCCACCACTTTTTTCAATACTCACAATTAAACTATTAAAGGCATCAAAATTGTAACAAAAGTTATAATAAAAAATTTTATATTATAACTAATGAATTAACTCATGCAAGATAGATTAATGCTGACACTTGGGAAGTTTTTATTAAAAGTTTTTCAAGGGAGAAGTGAGAAGTTGACTTATTTCGTATCACATGTAAAGTCGTGATTAATCAACTTCTCATTTCATCATGATTAAAATGCTTATATAAATTAAAATACTTCCACTAACATGTCAAACTTATCCTACAAGAACATTCAACATCGTCCTTTCATTTTATTTTTCTTTTATGAATTTTGATAGATATTAACTCTTCTTTTCGTATCACGATTGAGATGCATCGGATGCAATTATATCCAATGGCAGAAAGTTAACTTTATTTCCCTCTATCATTGAATTAGAAACAAAAAGTTAAAAAAAAAAATTATCCCTAAAATTTACCTGAATTTTGTTTTCTTATAAGTAAACATTAAAATTTTCATTTTTAAGCCTTAAACTTTATAAAGAGTTTTTTTTTTTTTTTTCTTCCAGTAATTTAGGAGCAGACTCTCAAAAAAAAAAAAAAAAAAAAATTGGAGCAAAAATAGGGATGAAAAATATCTTCTTTAAAGTTTAAGGACAGAGAGTTTTGAATTTTCAATAATTTTAGAAACAAAATAGAACTTTTGAAAGTTTAGGGATGAAAAACAAATTTTATGCAAATTTTAGGGGCAAAACTAATATTTTATAAAAATAAAATAAAAACAAGTATCAGATACAAAGTTAAAAAAAAAACAAAAACAAAAACCTTCTTCTATCATTGGATTCAATTGCACTTGGTGTAAGACCCTGCAACAGGTCTTAATCCTTCATATCAATATTAATAAATTATGGATTGATTTATATGAGGAAATTATAAGATTTAAATCAATCAAGATATTTATTTGTAATTTAAATTTATACTTATGTATTTAATTAATAGTTAACTTTATGTGCGATGTGTTTAATCATGTAATCAATAAGATAGATGTAATTGTTTAAGTCTTAATTATATGTTATAGATGTACGGCATAGGGCTGGAGCACATTACTCCTTGAATTCTTCTTTCCTTTCTCTCATATTTTCTTCAATTTTCATATTATTTGTTAGAATAAAAGTAAGAGAATAAAATAATATAATATAGAGAAAAGAGAGCGGAAGCAAAGAGATATATATAGTTTAGCCTAACAACCTACATCTACAAAGAAAAGCCCTTAGTGACAACATCCTTACTATTCTCAATTGTATTTTACAATGAGCTCATAGTAGGGCATTTATGGGAGACTAAAGCCCAATTACAAGACTTGCAAAACAAGTAAAATACCATGTACATGCTTGCATACTAAGTAGAATTGGACTCGGGCATGACTAAGGTTGGGGCTTGACTTTTTTAAGATCCCTCCTCAATCTCAAAGTGGAAACTTGATAATAATTTGAGCTTGGAATGTAAGTTTGTGAATATGTCTTGAAGGTGATCATGAATAACCGGATTGGATGTAGAATGGACCAAGCAAAACAGGAATGGATGATGCAAATTGTTGACACAAGGACAGTGAACAATGACAACAAATGAATTCCGGAAGATGGCTACAAGGGCCTAAGAATGATTGCATAATTATCAAAGAGGGGTTGCTATGGTCAGAGGACGATTACATTGATGACTTGAGGAACTTCAACAAAGGATGATGTTGTGATCGATGAAGCATGTGAGCGAATTGAAAATTTTCGCATAGGTTGAACCCAAAAAGAATAAGAGATGGAAAATTTTGTGTTACTTGGGAGCCTTATATGGGAAATCAAACTCTAAAATTAGAATTGACACGGAAAATGGAGTTGGATACATCTGATTGAAGAAAAGTCAACCTTGATAGACTGATCCATAGGCTACTCCAAGAGCTTCTTGAAGATTTGAAGTCATCTCTATGTTTCAGTGATCGAAGTCCAACACACATAGTGGGGGATCAAGTTGTTGAATCAAAAGCCTCTTAATGGAGAGTCTAGAAGACAATTTGGATTCTTCCGAAGGTTTTCTCTCAATTTTTTAACCATCTTCCTCTCTAGAAAATATGGTTAAATTTTGGCTTATATTCTGTTGGATATTTTTATTAAAAAAAATATCATATTTATTTTAATACTCATTTATGTGTATCAATTATCCCTTAATGTCAGATACGTTGATTGCTAAATTTTGAAATTCAAATATAATTCAAAATTTGAATAGCTTTTGTCAATGGTTTTAATCAGGAAATTTATGAACATTAACGTGATATTAATACCATAATTGCCAGCATATTTGGTTTTATTACATATATATATTTTCCATTTTGAATGTTTTGTATTCAAACGTTCTTATTTGAATATGACACAATAACTTCATATATGGAAGATATTTCAGCATTTAAATGTACAGCTATTACTAAATTATTTTATGTTATAATAAGTTAACATATATACACAAGTGTTTACTATTTGGTTTAAGGAAAGTAAAAAACAAATGGCAATATTTATGCATAT